>OY757256.1:3680364-4414860 GCA_963584085.1 Pyrausta aurata
ACGCATTGACTCTGAAAACATAAGATTTTAAACTTTCGCGTTGCATTACAATAATTAGACATGACGGGTCTAAGTATGCCATGTTGGCTCGTGACCACGGCTGTTGCAATGCAGCCGAAACGTCGAGCAGTGAGTAGCATTTACTCATATTAATATTTCGTGTTTAGACCCGTCATGTCTAATTATTCTAAAAACATAAATAAAAAAGATGCTATTATGGGCCTGTGTCACCATCGAGAAATAAGCACTAATCAATTAATATTGTAGAAAGAAGTAATAAACGGATAACGCTTGAGAACTTATTCTGACATTGTGTAACAAGTGGTAAGTCTCGGCTAATTATAGATGTATCTGCCAGTTTCTTAATACGAAATGACGTAATAATTCATTTGTATTATTATTATTTGTTGGGTAGTGCTGACTTTTCGAAGTTGGGCCCAAATGTTACAAAGTTCCAACAAATGGTGTTTTAGGATGGCTAGTGTTTGACTCTGTTACCCCGTTCAAAGAATCTTTAGTATAATAGGTAGGTATATTGTTTTACATACATTGTTGTGTAGATGATTCTTTTTTTGCCTAGTTATTATTACATACATTTAGATACTACTAAAATGATAATACTTACATAGGGTGGACAAATGGACAGCATGCAGTCAGCGCGGGATTGGCAGCCGTCTCTGACATTCTCCCTCACCGTCGGCCGATTCAGCAAAGACTGAGCTGTTCCCACTCGGACATCCTGTAATGTAATAATAGTAGATTGTTATACAAGGGGAGAAAGCGACCTATTTCACTCGAGATGTTTCTGGCGCTCGAACGAAGTGAGAGCGCCAATAATTCGAGAGTGAAATGGGTGCTTTCACCCGAGTTAAACATACTATTTTTCATTTCGACTGTGAGGAAAACATTTAATTTACAAAAGTGGTTGTAGATGTCTTGGTGAGGTATTATGTAGTTCAGCGAGAAAGGAAAACTCAAGTTTTGAACAAAATATGACAGTTGATTTACAGTACTAACAAGTAACAACACCTAACACGATTAGAAAGAATAACGGCACGAATACATTAAAACAGAGTACAAAAAAGCAGAAAATATCAAATAATTAAAATCTTTGTAAAGAATATCGATCGACTTTTTTCCACAGATAATAACAGAATCCAAAAATAATTTCTTTTTTTTTATAAAAGTTTTAACGGCTTTGGACGAATCCTTCCTGAAATGACACTGACAATATAAAATAAAATAAAAAACACCTTGGCATTATGGCGGGCAGCCAAATATTTTAATTGTTTATTGAATTAAAATTAGAAATTGTATTTTTTTTTATCAACGATTATACATAATACCCACACAATATGATTTTCAATTTATAGCTAAGCAAAAATGTTGGTTATTTGAATAACATGATGATGTGACTCAATTATCTTTGGTCTAAGCTTTGACTGCAGGCCTTGACTATATGCCGTGTCAATTAAAACTAAATTACTTTCCACCCTAGGGATGGATAAGCTATTTTCCACCCGGCTATCTACACAGGAAAGTTATATTTTCCGAACAGGAGAGATGAAAAATAATTATCATATTATATTTGTAATAAATAATGTTATTTGTAAACGATATGTGCTAAAGATTTGCAAGGAGATTCCGTCATGTTAACTGCGAAATATGTATTATTTAGTTTGTGACGTTACATTAATACTTTGCAAAGAACTAACTAGTATAATTAGAATGGAAATCTGGGGGGACAGCGCGTACGCAGTCCCCACTACCAAAAATTACGCATCCGAGTTATCCACATTAGGGATAATCGCAGGGGTCAACCCCACCGCAGTGCATTGGAGAGGCCTCGCCCTGGGGGAACCGCCTTCTTGATCACGGTGTCCCCTATGCCAGGTAAGTATGCTTTGACAAAGTTGACCCGGGGTAGTCATGGTCCGAAAAATCGCGTTGATCGCGCGAGTCAAACGCGTACAGCGCCATCTAGTGGTGCGGATAGCAGTTATTTTACCAGACAAAAGCACAAAAAGCACTCACGTTTACCCTACCATTGTCTGCTCTACCCCTAGTAGAACCCAACGCCGTTATAGTTAATTCATTCATACGATATTCAAACGACACAGTTAGTTTTGAGGCGTTTAAGGTCGATTTTATATTATTTGGTGATTGGTACAATTTCTGAGTAAATATGAATTGATATTATGGTAATCGTTTTTACATTATTTGATGATTCAATTTAGGTGACAGATCTACGATTTTAGGAACAAATATTATTTATTAGGTGACAGAAAATGACCACTATTTTACTAAGCTTATTATTTCTGCTGTAACTCACCTGAATACACCCTTCAAAGTATCCAACCTCGGACGCCAAAAGGCCGGCAGTACTGTCCGGTCCACCAATCAGGATCTTGCCGATATACTGTCCTTGCACCTTAACATAGATAAAGCACTATGATTAAATAATGCCAGAAAAAACGGGTACTTTATATTGATAGTTGGCAACATTACACCACATACATACATTACATTATTTTGATCTCAAAGTAGCTAAGGCAAAGGCACATAAAATAAGGAAATTGGGAATTTCACATTGTTTTAAATTGTCATACTACATCTAATGGAGTAGTGTTTTGAAAAATGATAAAATGTAAGTGAGCCAAAGTAATAAGATAAGTTTTGGTGGTGTCCACTCCCTAAACCCGATCATGACCGTACAGTCAAGTCAGCATCATAAGTCGCTGAACACTTAGTAATACATCAAATTATTTATTTATACAGCGTGTGGCCTGTAATAGGAGCAAAAACTATAATTAATGATTCTACAGGGTATACTTAAATTACCTTGACCTGATCATAGTGCTCTAAAGTGCTTTAATCCAGAAATGTAGTAATTCAAAGTTATAATCCCTAATCAATGTATAACAAAATCGCAAACTCGTTGGCATAGTAAATGACAACGCCAAGTTTTATGACTGGACACATTTGTTCGCTGCATTGCTGGTTCGATTTATTTTGTAACAAAATATCAATAAATCGATTTTTTATCATAATGAATTACAACCATTTAGAAATGATTACTGGTTACTTATAGTGCCTATATTTTAAATGTTTGCTATTGCAGGCCACACCTGTTTTATTACTAAGGAGAATGTACGACGGCATGGCTAACTGTTCAGTGTTATAATGCTGACTGAAGCATTATTTATACTGAAGTACGGACGACAGCACGTCAAGCTAAACACTGCGGTATCTTATGCTGTTGGAATAAGGGCTATTATTCAACAAAAATGTATAACCTGATGTGCCGGCGACATACATGCCACTAGAATGTCCTCAAACGTACCTTATTGGCTAGCATAGGCAGTAACGCTGTTCTAAGTCCGTAGTCGATGCTGACTGAGATATCAGTACCAAGCCATCTGATTTCGATGCGGTGCCATACTCCATCGGCCAGGTTCATGGACGGCAGGAACATTGATTCGCCGTTGTACGAGTAGTGGAGAAGACCGGATTTTAGCTGTGAAGGGAAACGGTTTGTTAGGCATCTATATTATTGTGTCTTATTTGTATTTTGTATTGTACACCAATCACATACATTGCTCTGATGCTGATCCCAAAGTATAGCTAAAGCACTTGTGTTATGGAAAACAGACACAACGGTGGTACCGCAACACCCAGACCACGGGAAATTATAGAACATTTTGATTTCTACATCGACCCGACCGGGAATCGAACTCGGGACCGAGCGGCGACGCCTTGAAACCCAGCGTGCTTAGCCACTACACCACGGAGGTCGTGTTCTTGTCTATTTTAGGGTTGCATTTTTTTATTGACCATCTACTTTATTATAAGTTGTTTTGAGAGCTCACAGATGAATTTTATCATCAGAATTTTACAGTTCATCCATTCATTTGGCTACTGGCATATAGCATTGCCTGCCACAATTAGCAATATACAAGCAAAGTGATAGTCGTTGTAAACTCAACGCCTCTGAAATCAGTATGGCGAAGTTAATTAAGTGAACCGAGGTGAAAATCAGCAAGTATTAGTATACGTTGGTGTGAAATTCTTTAAACACCTTTATTCATAAAAACGCAAACAGTCTTATAAACCTGTTTTAACTATTACACTGTTTTGTCTAGTTCTTTCTTGGTGCTGTAATCATTTTACAAAAAGTGACAAAACAGTGTAATAGCTAAATAGGTTTATTTGACTGTTTGAATTATTATGAATAAGGGGGTTATTCCGACATAACTTTCTAGAACCATATATTTTTTAGAATTTGAATTTGCTAAAAAACCTTCTTTACAGCTGATAACACTTACGCTTATAAAAATAGAGCTGTTCTGCCCCACTTGTATGGACACGAGGAAGGCGTCCGGTTGTCTCGTTCTTAGTGACAGCGCGTTGAGCCACGGCAGCTGAATGGGCCGCAGTAAAGGATTGAACGAGAGCATGCCGTCGCCACTGAACCGCCAGGGCGGGGATGTCGCTGAAAAAAACAATGAAGAAATTTAATAATTTTAAACATTTAACAATCAAAAGCGTATTAGGTAAAATAAAAATATATACTTATATGCGCCAGACAATACACCAATATTGTTTTCGAACTAAGGAATTTTCGTCCTTGTGCTACGAATACCAGACAACGATAATGTCTATAATTGTACTATAATGTTTATTTGTTAATTGTTTGAATTATTTGATTGTTATTATTTTTTATTTTATTATTAAAATTTTTATTTGTATATTTTAATTGATTTATTTTTCACTCTGAGCAGACTACTCTACCCACAAAGGCATCCGCTGAAAATCAGCGTCGTGGTATGCGTTCCGCTGCCACGACTTATGCTGAGCGGGTGCCTTTTCGAGTTCTGCATGTCTTAAATGTTTATTTATTTCTCGCTCGAATAAATGTGTTTTCTTTCTTTCTTTCTATAATGACGGGGGCGTCTCCCATAAACACTTAAATACATATAATCATCCATGATTTAGGTACAAATGTTCGTGCTCATCACATAAACATTTGCCTCTTGCGGGATTCTAACCCGCGACCGCCGGCATAGTAATCAGGAGCGCTAACCACTACACCGAACCAAACGCGTCGTCGAAAAAAGTTTACAATGTATTTATATCTCTTAATAGTTTATTTTATTTTGTTTAATCATTTATTTCAGGCAACTAAGGCCCATACAATAAATACCTTAGAGACTATAATACATACAATAACAACATTAAAATAAAATAAATGACACTATTTTGCCGGCGTAGTGTTGCGCAACTTGGTGTCCGGTATAATGGTAACACTCAAAACTTACTAGTGTACCTTCTTCTTCTGAGTAAACTCGTTACTGTCTCAGCCAAGCTTGAATTAGACAAGCAAGAGTCAAGGACATTGGCTGGCTTAGGCTCTGCTCTAAAGTTTTCCAACGGGTTTTCACGGGTTTTCTACTCACTTTTTTAGGAACTGATGCTACGCTACACCGCCTTGCAACTCTTTCTCTGATAAGCAACTAAATATGAGTAAGTATATCTAAATTCCTACAAATCAGTAAGCTTAAGTGGCAGTGAACATAGCTCGTAGAACTGATGGCCAATGGGGCAGAAAAGTTCTAAATTGGAGACCCTACGACCAAAAGCGCAGCGTAGGAAGTTCACCGACAAGATGGTCAGACGACCTTGTAAAGATCGCAGGATCGCACTGGATGCAAACCGCTCACAACCGGTCGCTGTGGGAGGCATATGTTCAGCAGTGGACGTCCTTTGGCTGATAATGGTGATGCTATCTAAATTTACTTACATTCGCTACAGTCCTTCCCAGTGTATCCTTCGGTACAATCGCAGATGTAAGTGTCCCACAGATCCCGACACTCAGCGCCGTTGAAACAAGGAGCCGAACTGCACTGAGATCTCTTTTCTGGACACCCTGCTAGAGTTCCGTTGTCTGCTACATAGCTAAAAGAAAACAACAGTAACTTAAGTTACAAAAATTACAAAAGTATTCTTAAAAGATGAAATAAGAAACCAAAAATTACGCACGGGAGAGATGGATGGCGCAGTTAGATGGCGCTAACGTCAGGCAATGACGTATTTTATTTTATTTCTTTCAATAGGTAACATAACAGATATTAATCAGAATAGTACAAAAAAGGGAGAATTAAATTACAGTAAGAACTAGTAGGACAGTAGACTAATGTCCTAGCGTGTTACACATGTGTAGTGTGAAAATCACTTATGGATTAACAAATTGCGTAAGAAATAATAAGAATAAATTGAAACATAACGACAGAAATGAAAATTAACGCATCCTTAAGAAGCACGGTAGCTCAATTGAGCAGTTGGCCCGGTGAGCCAGAAATATGCTGTTTCGAGTCCCGCCCGTGCGCAATTTTTGGTTTTGAAATAAGAAATTTCATCTTTTATAAATTCGTTGTATGTAAAATAAGGCATAAGCTCACCTGTTGAGGTCGACAAATTTGTGGTCAACGTAGAAATCAGAGATGCATCCGACGAAATCCTTGTTTTTCACTTGGAAACTGCTCGGTATGTTCGGTAGACCGCCGATCTGGAGTGGCCCGGTTAGGTCTAGGAACCTGTGAACAAAAGTTTAGATGAAAATTTAAGACATTACTATCTTACAATGTAAAAAGGTTGTCCTTAAAGTGACTTTATTATAGCAATCGTAATACCAAGAGCAGAACAGACGTTCATGTTTGCTTGGTGAACTTTGGCAAAAGGTATTGTTACTCTCACAGGGTAATAGGACGTTGACAAAAAACATGATACGCTGTTGGCACCTTTTGTTTGTGAGAATAGAGGCCAGTCTTAAAGACATACTGAGTTATCTATTGTAGATAAAAAGCATTCCAAAAAGCTTGGTCGATGATTTTATACATTTATTTTGCATAATTTTAAAAATCATTCCAAAAAGCATGGTCGATATTTGATGATATATTTATATTTTTGCGGGTCTTTTAAGTATTAAAAGTTTTCAGGATACATTCAAATCTATGATAGTAAAACAATCAAATAACTTTTTTACCTGTGACAAGTCTCAGTAGCAATATCACAGCGTGGAGGCAGCACCTTCTTGGTTAGATTCGCGCAGGCGTACTTCAGACCGAAGTCGGCTGCACCCGCCAGGGAAAGATCCTTGTCACAATCGTCCACCACCATGGTAGCCGTCTGTTGAAAGAAAACAAAGTGTCAAAAAAATAAGTAAGAAACGACGGAAAAATTTTCGATCATGAGATTTAGTGATAATGATGATGATCTGCTTGAAGGATCATACAGTAAAAGATAAGATGACGTCAAGGTATGAGTTATGTGAAGGATAGGTTTTGGTCGAAGGAGAAATAAGAGAAAAGTCAACTGGTGTATGGTTAGTAGAGAAAATAGGGACTTAAGTTTATGGTCTCTGGGATTACTAAATATTTTCCAGTATGAATCAGCTACAGTCACAATTATTCTTACCCTATTCAGATACTCAACTACGACAGTATGCCTCATGCTATCAGAACGTTCGCAGCCACCGTCACTTCTGCTTTCCCCCCTCCTAAAGCGAAGGTAAACTGAAGCCCCGCTACCCGCTCTCTCCCCACTCCAGTGCTGATGAATTCTAGAGCTACAAAGTCGTGACGCTCGTTGTATCGACCATCGTTTCGTTGTACGTAAGGTAGCGTCGGTTACATATAGAAACTTATTGGACTCACCCTATTCAAATACTGGACTTCGACAGAATGCCACATGCCATCGGCCACGTTCGCAGCTACCGTCACTTCTGCCTTCCCCCCTCCCAAGGCGAAGGTGAACCGAAGCCCCGCACCCCCCTCCCTCCCCGCTCCAGTGCTGATGAGCTCTAGGGCAACGAAGTCGTGACGCTCGTTGTATCGGCCGTTGTAGAGGAGAAGACCTGATGATGATTGGGTTGCGAATCTGAAATAGCAATAAGGTTTTAATAATATAATGAACGTTCTCATGTTATTTTCATTATCATCACTGCAATGAAGAATCTGAATAACACGATACATATGGACAGATATCGTTTGCTAAACCCGTCTCTGGCGACAAGAATTGCTTGCACATAACACATAAACGGGCGTCACTTCAAACAAAAGACGACGCGAGGTTCAAGTGATTATGGCTCTAAAGGTATATAAGGTCACCTCGTTTTAAGTGATAATATTTTAAGGGCAGATTCAGAAAAATAAATGAAACATTTTTTGTAAGTAAAAAAAAAATTTTTATACGCTAGTTTTCGAGAAAATGACCTCTAAACATGTAGAAAAAATACTAAAATAAAACACCCCGTGTCGCGTGTTGCTGAGCGGCGCTCTCGGTCTTTGTAGGCAATGTCAAACGCGCCGCCAATCGCCGCCGCGTTGCCTACAAGTGTCGCGGCCTCTCCCCCGCACCCGCCCCCGCACGCTCGCCGCGCGACCGACGCGCGCGCGAGCGAGTCAGTCTGCCAAAAAAATTCGCCGATTGAGTTGTGTGCGCGCGCGTCCCGACGTGCGCCGTGCGTCGTGCGGAGCCCGGGCCGGGCGACCGGCATCAACAAGCTTCCCGCCGCGCCGCGCCTCGACGTGGCACTTCGAGAACGACGTGCTGGATTGTTTTCACCGGCATCGCGGCACCTAGTACCAAACACCGCCCGCAGACGCTGGATATGGCGGTTTCGGCACAACAAAGGCCTCCACCTTTATCACATGAGGGTCTAAGATTTGCTGCGGGCGCGGACTACGCGCCGAAGGTCGAACAGCTTGAGCTCGAGTCCTCCCGTTGACTACTGCGCAATTACACGTTTACGCGGTAGGGATAACGTGCACAACAACAACACAATGCTGCAGTTATTCGCCTTCATTTCCAGCATAGATTTAGTGCATACGTGTGTGAATGATCAGTGAATCCCCTCAGTGAATCCCATGATGTCCAGTGTAATAAATCCAGTGCTCGTGTCGTGATAGCTAGATGGGTCATTGGCTGGCTAGTGCTTGCTTCGGCAATCGTAAAATAAGAAGTTATTGTGCAAAATAGGCACGAGTTTTGACTGTAAAAAATCTCTCATTTCGTTATTTTTTCATGTTAAATGTTATCGCGGCCGATAAATAAAGATGTACGAGTATTATTATTTCAAAACCAATGTAAAAATAAATAATAGAATCCTAGTTTTAATTTACATAATCGTGAAATAAGATTTGTATTCACATACCTATCTGTACAAAAACTGAGCAAGTGCAATGAATGAAAGTTAAAACAAATAAAGATTTAGGTAAGTTTCTAGCTGATTCTAGGATGTAATCGCGTTGCGTTGCGTGTGCCTGATGTTATGTTTTTTACGGTACCAAATAAATAAAACTTAAAACGAAACTGTGTTTTATTTACTTACGCAATTTTTAGTGCATATCCACTGAATCAAAGCGAATCAGTAGTTAGGTACTCATTAGGTAGGTAAAACTAAAAACATCTGTTTAACGTAGATTTTGTGAGATTGAACGCAGTCAGGTCATTAATTTTTAACAGTTTAGGTATGTATTCTTTTTAAAAGTTTACTCTCACATAAGCTTTGTTATTATCAGCAGGAATTTATTAAATAAAATACATAATTAGGTAGCTACTTCCAGTTTATCATACCTAGTGTTTTATGCCTACGATGAATGAACACATACCTACTTAAGTTGAGTTTCTGTCTCAGTTTATTTATCATAATAGGTACCTAACCAGCTGTTAGTGTTTAGTCAGGTGTTTAGGGATCCAGTAACAATTAGTTTGTAGGTACACTGAGATACTTTGATAAAGGTAGGTAATCGAATGCAGTCTACTGATGTGGGGGGGGTCTAAAAAATAGGCGCGCCGCGGTGCCCCCCTCCCGCTCGCGGTCATTGCACCGGCGCTACATGAATGAATGAGATAGGCATTAAATGAAAGAGACGAAAGGCGATGTCGCGTGTGGGGATCTCTGAGAGTAGACAAGACAGGATGCTCTTTTTAATAATTATTTTTTTTGTTAGGAAAAATTAAAATGAAAATGGGACAGATTTTTTAAAAAAAAATGCTTGGGTCCTATTTCTATGATATAGATAGATACTCTGTTAAAATATTATCACTTAAAACGAGGTGACCTTATATAGATATAGGCAATGCAGTCGATGCCCCCTTTTCAAACCAGGAAATTCAGAAACGAAGACGTTAGGAAGCTCCTAGCCTTCAGTTCGCACGTAACATAAGTATATTCGGCATGTAAAGCGCAACCCTGGCATAAAATCCTTCTCTCCCTTCTAGCTTCTGCTAGCTTCTTCCACTATGCTGTGACACATAGACCCATCGCTATTGATTGAACGGGTCGCTATTGTAACACAAGGTAATATCAACTTACTTGAGCTTCAAATGCAATCGATGCTTCCTCTTCAGCCCAGGAACGTCAGAAACGAAGACGTAGGGCTGCTTTTAGCCCATAGTTCGCACATAGCAGTACTTTACGCCGCGTCGATAGCCCCCAGCCCTGACGTAGAGTCCCACTTTCCTTTTATCTAAAGCCACTGTGACATATAATATAATATAGACGGGTCGCTTTTGTAATACCAGGTTATATCAACTTACTTGAGCTTCAAATGCAGTCGATGCCTCCTCTTCAGTCCAGGGAACGTTAAGAACGAAGATGTAGGGAAGCTTCTAGCTTTCAGCTCGCACATGGCAGTAGTATAGGCAGCGTCGATAGCACAGCCCTGGCACAGAATCCCGCCCTCTTTCCTAGCCACGCACTGCGAACCGCTGCGACATATAGACCCGTCGCCGTTGACTGAGCAGGTGGCTTTGGTTAGCACGGTCTCGCAGTTTACACCTAGAATGATAAATGATAAATTTTCAGTGTATTGTATGTGGTTGTTGTTAAATTATCAAAAACGCCGTGTCTTCGGAATATGAAAAGAAGATATATGAAATAGGGGCGAAACATGACTCAATATGCTCAAACTGAACTATTGCCGTCCGCGCAACTCGTCTGCCGCCACCAAACCATGACCGTGCTAAAAAGCGTACCAGACACAAAAAGCAACACGATAGCTCTACTTTGCCCACTGAACGGATCTACAGCGTTTTGTCTCACCGTTAAATGAAGCGAAAGCGAGAGCGTATTTCGCCGGTGCTGACACGCTCCGGGCACGACATACGTACGTACGACGTATAAGTGCCCCCAGTGGGTCTATATGCAAAAATAAACGACTTTTATGACTTTTTTATGACTTTACACGCGACGGTGTTCGTCGGTGACGGAACGGTTTAGTGGGAACAGTGTCATAGTTTTTAATTAAAAAAATATGTTTTTGTCTGACACGTTCCTGTCACGACTTGGTCATGGTATGTCTCGGTGTAGTCATGGTATGCCAGAAGCGTGTCAGGCAAAAACATACATAACAATTTTATAGTTTTAAATAAGTATTGTTGTCACATGAAAATTGTTTTCACCCATTTTCTTTTAGTGGAATCAGATATAAAATTCTGTCCGACTTAGCAAGATTAGCTTTTGTGTCAATGCAAACGAGACAAAGAGCGGAAGGTACCTGTACTATCTCATACATGAACTTAACACGTTCCGGGACACTACTCCAGACACAATAGATGTTTTATTGTTTTCACGCCTGTAGGCGGGCACTGTCCCGGAACGTGTTAATAATCTACTCACCGGTATACCCAGCAGCGCAGACGCAGGTGTATCCGCCCTCCCTTCGTATGCACGTGCCGTTGTTGGTGCACGGAGACGAGTAGCACAGATCAACCTCCGTATCGCACATGTAGTGTTCTCTTGATCCTGCAAACATGTTTATGTTAAATATTTATGTGGGAAAATAACTGGATAAGGGAAACTCGTCTTCGTAACTAAACGTAAACTTCTTATTTTCATTAAATTGTTACAACACACGATAGCTAAACTATCTGCTTCCATTTTCGTACCAGCACAAAATAAAGATAGTAGTAGATATTTAGTGGTAGTAGCAGCATCACAACAAGCTCCTCCTCACACTCATACACATAAAAACACCTTTTGCATTCCACATTCAAATTCAAATCAAATTCATCTCTGTTCTCGCTGCATTTCGTTCCACGTCTGTCACTCTCTTATGTGTTCCTTTTCACGTCCATATCCCACTTTTATTCTTTAATACATTATGAACATAATAGTTAGGCTGTCCACCTAGAATGTGGTCAGGGCACAGAAGATCTAATAATACTGTCAGGGTGTATTATAATCTAACTAAAAGCAGCATAAAAAGTAAAAATCTTCATAAACTCCCATCAATTGTATGCTTGAACTTAAGTTTGTCATTAGATTTTATGCACATGTTTTAATATCGCACGACATTTCTAAGTATACACAGCCATCAAGGCTGTTGTCCAAATTATTTATTGCAAAACATCAGCCCCAAAAAGAAGTTTACCTGTAAACCCATAAGGGCACTGGCAGGTAAACGTAGTAACCGGATAAATGGGCCTGAAGAGCATCGTATCACTGTTGACGAAGCCAGAAGCGTTGCCGAATTTGAGCACCGTGAGACACGCTTCGAAGTTCAGGCAGGGCTCGTGAACGCACACATTGTCGTCAAACGGAAGCACCTGAAAAAATATAGATAATTATTTATTATTGGGCAAAGAACAAGAACAATTAATCAATCGTCCTCATCATCATTATAAGCCAAAGGACGTCCACTGCCGAACAAAGGCCTTCCCCACGGCTTTCCACAATGGCAATCGGTCTGCATTCAGCCAGTGTAATCCCACGATCTTTACAAGGCCGTCAGTCCAACTTGTGGGTGGACGTCCTACGCTCAAAAACCAATGCAAACAGATGATTTATTTGATCAAATTCTTTGGTCTTATAGCTGGGAAGGATATCTTCCAGACAAACATCCACGGCATATTTTTAATCGAGCATACTGTAGAAGTATAGTTTAATTTAGTAGCTAGGTATAACACCTACGCTGCAGTTATACAGCTGCGATGGAAAGAGAAGATAACGAGACAAGTCCATACAGACTTCCTATATAAATAGTGAGCCATCACCATTAGAATAAGTAGGTATAATCGTAGGTAAAATAAGGTGATTCCATAAAAGGTGGAGTCCTGCGAGTACCGCAAAGACATTTTTTACAATAGTTTTCTTGTTGATTGTGACCCTCTATTGGATCATCATCCGGGTATCGAGAAATTATTTCAGCTCTTTTAGATGTAAACTTTATGCATAAAACACTATGACAACTTACCTGTACAGTAGCCAGCCTTGCCAACGTAGCTCTATGAAGGTACACCCGCTCGCGGAGGTGCGTCGGAGAGTAGTAAGGGGACGCGTCACCTGTGAACGCAACCTCTGCGTCCGGTCGTCGAGCCGAGAAAGATACGTTGAGGATGTTGCCAGTTACGTCCGTGTCGTCCTAGTTAAAACAGGAATGGATAGTTAGTTTACTGACGTGAAAAGGAAGAAGATAAAAGGAAGCAATAAAAACTAAGCATCTAAAATAAATAAATTGGTAAAAGATGTACACAAAAGTAAACCATACACAAAAGCTTAGGCGGCGCTTTCATAGTGATGATAACCGAAGTAAAGCCAAATACGGCTCGGTCATGTTTGGATGGGTGACCGTCGGTCCATATAAGTGTCATCCACCTCCATGCTTCGGAAGGTGCATTCAGCAAATAATATCGCTGAGCCTAATCAGAAATCCTAGGTATGGGAGCTGTTCGATAATGTTTTCAAGGAATGCTGATAGCTTGCCTTGCGAATACCGCTCCTCCAATCCGCCTTAGCCAGCGTGGTGGAGAACGGCGCCATGGCCCATCAGTGAAACATTCGCATGTTATTATTTTTTATTTTTTAAAGAGCTTAGGTAAGAAACCAACCTGCACACTAAACACATAGATGTTCTCCTTCGGACACGGCACGATGGCAGCCAACCCGTCGACGAAGAAGCCCAGCAATGGCGAAAGGAACTGCTCCGCTGTCATCGCGTTGAGGCGAACGGTGATGGAGTTGAGCAGCATTTCTTCAGTGATAAGACGGACCGAGAGTTGCATCATGGCTTTTACTTCGTTCACGCCATCTGTTAAAAGTTAGTCGCCGGTTGATAAATTTAAGAAACACGTTAAAAACATGTTTATGTCTAAAGGCTATTATAAGGTTCAAGACTACCTAAACGACACGAATGTGTGGTCCGTCCAGCCTGCACCGACTGATGTACTTTGATGATTTTGATTTTACGGCAGCCAGTGTTGACAAGCGCTGGTAGGGCCCAAAAGATAAGGAGTCATGTTTCGGCCCTTTCAGGGCACATTTATTTTTATTTTTTCACTATATTTTTTACGTTCATGTGTCATTTCATGACCTAAATTGAAATAATGATTATGAATTTTGAATTTGAATTTTTTAGTGTTTAGTATATGGGTTCCGGAAACAATGGACAGGCTTCCTAACCTTTTAACTACTACGTAGTATGAAATGAATCGCTCTTGTCTCCAGACTAGACCAGACGTGGCATAGACAGACGATGCAGCGAGCTCAGCCAGAACAATCAGGTACACTCCTACTTTGAAAATTGAATGGTTATATCCCATTGGAAACACTGACGCGGGTAAAGAGATCCACATCCACATCCACCACGAGGTAAGGGTGGTAACTGGCAGTGCGTTTAGGTGAGCGATGATAGAAGGGAGCAGGTGGAATGAGCTCATGAAGATATCGTAAGAATAAATCTGTTATGCACCCGCCGTTTTCTGTTTCGTGTCAATGCAGTTCATTTTTGCACAATTTTCTTACCGCGCAGTGATGTACTGCCACAGTAAACTTTTGATGCTTTCGGTAAAATGACGTCACTGCCTGCCTGTCAAGTTTTTTTTCTTTTTGTATTGTTTTCGAATACAAATGTTCTTTACCTGTGACAGATATTTCCATGGTGGCCAATTTCGGGACGTTGGTGTTGAGTTGCGGAGACAGAGTCATGGATCCGGAGGTTTCATTCAACAGCACCAGATTTGCGTTGTTGCCAGATAGTATTCGATATTGGAGCTGAAAAAAGGAAATTTTATTATGAAGCGAGGATCCGATGAAGAAGGGAAATCATATTATAACTAATTTATCGTTAGTGTTTTAATATTTTTTTAAGATGCAATTAATTAAGTCGGGAAGTTTTTATATAGAGCATATAATTGGAAAAAAAAAACCTTCGAAGTATGGACGAGGTCCCTGGCGCCTAATCGCTTCCAAAATAAAACCGCTTACACACACGACACAAAAACGGGCGTCACAAATACAAAAGACGACGGAAGGCGCAAGCGATCTTAGCTCTTAAGGTGGTTGGGCTCCAAAGACCTCGATCATGCATTGGAACAGTACATTCCATAAACAAAAAGCGTTAGAAAGTTAGTTTTTAAACCAAGACGTGGCTTTTCTATAGAATTTGACCCAAATATACAGCTAAAAATAATTGAAAACTGTTTCACATACCTTATCAGTAACATCAGCATCATACGCCGGCACCTTCCCAAAGGGTCCTACTGGAAAGCAGTCCTTATAGTTATTAAATATAATCTGAAAGTCCTTCATCATGGGCGCGTTGTCATTTACATCTGTCACAAGTATCTCCACCCTGACATCGTTCCATAGAGGAGGGCTGGCCGCTCGGATGACGAGCTCGTACTTCTTGCGAGGGCTTTCGTAGTCCAAGTCGACCATCGTGATGAGTTCCGCTTTGTCGGAGCCTTGGCGGACTTCGAGGGAGAAACTGTTGGAGTCGTCACCGCCTGGGGGCAAATATTACAGTTTGAAGATGAATTTGACCAAACAAGGAAGAAAATTCCTTACCACGAAACCATACAATTGGTGTGCTGTTTGACATATTTATTTATTTATTACAATATGAAATAATAAATAATGAATGAAATATTTATTCCTTTACCGAAAGGTTGTCTGTAAGAGAACTCTTCTAACGAGAAGACCACTTATATTTTTATCTTCACATTATGTATGATCTTTATGATGTGCAATAAGTTATCTGTCTATACATTTATCTGTCTAAAGTTTATGGGAAAAAATGTGGACTTAATACTAAAAGCATTCTCTCCCACTCATACCTTTAGGTCTTGCAAAAAGATGTGTGTGACATGTATGATCTACCTATGACACTACATATCGTCGTAACACGCTGACTCGGCTCGACACGACTAGATGGCGCTGTTAGTCGATGTATGGAGACTGAACCACGATATTAAAGGTTTAGATCTATGAGTTATTAGATATATGAATATACCTGGTATAATCTCATAATCCAGAACGAAACTTCAAAACGGAGCTACCAGTTCTCCATTTTTTCAGAATCAGAATCAGAATATTTATTTGCATACAAATATGGTATTTATAGATGGTACATACTGGTAGATTAGTGCACATCAATGCATCATCTTGCATCAGTAATATCAATGTCACACTCAACTACTAGTGTTGGTCTTTTGAGCATTCATCGATAGTATTCCTCTATGACATAATCTTACAAGGCAGAATTAAACTCTAGATATCCTTACCTTTGATAGAGTAGTGCACCACAGCATTGCCCCCTTCATCTGGGTCGTGGGCGTATATCTCCCCCACAGTGGTGCCGATGGGGCTGTTCTCAGGTATGTAGAACGTGAGGCAATCGCTCTCGAAGACGGGCGGCGAGTCGTTTATGTCTTCTACTTTTATGTGGACGATTACCTTAAAGAAAATATATTATTTTATAGCTTTAAAAGATGTTACCAACGCAACAAGGCTTCCGATCAGAGATCAATACGGCGGTCGCGTAAACAAACGAATGACAAAAGAATGTTGATAAACATATCCGTGAAGGATTAGGTTACCAAAACTCTATAATGCTTTATCTATGAAAATTGTATCAATGATGGTAAAAGAGATTCTGATCTTACGGAGAGTTGGCATTCCACAAACTTTTTATGTTGGTACAAGAGGTTGGCTGTTTGGAGACGAATAGACGATAGATTAGAGTTGAAATAATATCAAAAGTGACATCAACAGTAGCAGTAGTCTACGAGCTTGCTTTGGGTCCAATATAAGAATATGTCAGAAGATATTCTTTTTACCTTCATTGTTTAATTGAGTACTTACTGTAGAGCTCTGCGGTGGAGACCCCCCATCGATAGCCAGCGCCTTCAAATCATACGTAGCCACAGACTCTCTATCTAGAGCTTTATTGGTTCTGATGACTCCAGAAGCAGGGTCGATGACGAAGGAACCCTCTTCCCTGTCTTTGGTGTCCAGCTCGTAGTGGACACGACCGTTGAGGCCGACGTCCGCGTCTGTTGCGCTAACTTGAGTGACTGAGGTACCTGGAGAAAAACGTATTTTGAGTTTGATGTTGAGATAGACAATTTGGTTAACGCTCTCAAGTGCATTAGTTAATATTGATGATAGGATAAATACGGGTCTATCAATTTAAGGGTATGTTAACACTGTGACTATTTATGGCAATACTATCTCACAGCACAATGTATGAAGACGTTAAGAATTGGCATTCAACTATATGTAAACTTTCCCGCTCTATTGAGACTCAGGCGAAGCGGGGAACAGGGGCGCGGGGGGAGGGGTGCGGGCGCCCCGTACGATGCGGCATCCGCGCCGCCCGCACCCCTCACGCAGCTCGCTCTCTCTTCCCCCCGCGCCCCTGTATCCCGCAGGCGAGGTCTCAATTTCTCCGTTTACCACCATTGGACACATAAAATTAATAGTGTGCCTTTGTGTAGGTTATGCTTAGATTATGGTAGTAATCGAAAAGATTATTGTTAAGGATCAAACAAACAGTCTTATACTCTTACCAACTAAAGCATCCTCCATGATATTCGCGGTGTACAGCTGTTGTTTGAAGACTGGTTCGTTGTCGTTGACATCCACAACAGATATCTCCACATCTGTTGTATCGGACAGTGAAGGCACACCGCCATCTCTGGCTGTCACTGTTAAGAGGTATCCTGTGGAAAAGATATAAGTTCCATAAGGTAGCACACGAAACGTATATCATAAGAAAGGGTCTAAAATTCAAGTTGGAAACTACAGAGGTATTACGTTACAAAATATAGTAAGTAAAGTCTTCGTTAAAAATTGTACACTCTGAAATCTACTCCGTTTAAGCCCAACAAAACTCCGATATCGATTTGGTTTTCTTAAATAAAGTTCTACAGTTTCTTTCTAATGTGTCATACTTCAGTTAGAGAATGAATATGGAAAATGGTGGTCAAGAGGATGTGATTTACACGGATTTAGAGAAGGCTTTTGACCGCTTTTATCACACCATATTTAGAAACAGGTTAGGAAAATTATGTTTTCACGGAGATCTCATATATTCTTACTTATGTAAATGCTCCTAAGCAGTTGGGTTATTTGGATTTCGGTCGGACTATGTAGAAACACCTTCTGGCATGCCCCAGGGGTTGCACCAAGGACCCCTTCTTTACAATTTACACATATAAAACCTGCCTGATTGTCTTACTCACGCTAAACATGAACACTGTAGTGCCGGCTTGACTTAGCCACTGTGGTCAAGACTAGTGGCTCAATGTGCGCTTGCTCTTAGTCCTATCAGTTTAAAGAACACTCACCACTCATAGTCTCCCTATCCAGCAGCTTATTAGTAGTGATAGCGCCAGTTTGCGGGTTTATCACAAACTCCTGGTCATGATGGGTGACCGCCTCGTTGGATATCTCGGAGCTGAGGCTGTACGTCACTTGCGCGTTGACGCCCACGTCGCTGTCCGTCGCTGATACTACGAGCACAGTGGTGCCGACTGGCGCGTCTTCAAATACCTGGATATTGAGGAACATACAGTAAATAAATTGATAAATATTATTATTAGTCTGCTTCCTGGAGACCACCTTCATATACAGAGAACCGAGAAACCAGATATGATTAGGTATCTTCTTGTTATTGATGCTACAAAACGTTTCGTAAATACAGGTGAATTCTAATTGCCCCTGACGTGTTCTTCAAGTTCCGTCAGCTGCTTTAAAAATATCTGTTTTGCATAAGCTAAACTGTAACTTAATGCAGCATAAGGTGGTAGGCATCAATAATGGCTATGTGGACCTTATCAATATCTCGTATTCTGCTATAGTCAGTTGGTCACCACTGTATGAGCCAAAATCGCTTGCACCTCGCGTTGCCTTTTATTTGAAGTGACACCCAATTTTGTGTTGTGTAAGCAATTTTCGTTTGAAAGTGGTTAGGCGGCAGAAACCTAGAACGTACAGTCGCCAGCACATCATGTTAATCATTTTTGTTAAATACTAGCCCTTTTTACAACTATATAAGATACCGCAGTGTATACCCTTGACGTGCTGTTGTGCCTACATCATCTCCATTTTCGCTTGAATTCGAGAAGTTATGTAAATGCCAAGCTAAAATGAGACTTACCGCAGCAGTATAAGGTGCATTCTCGAATACAGGCGCGTAGTTGTTCGCATCAGTAATGTTGATGTGGACCATAGCAGTGTCTGATCTTCCACCGCTGTCAGTCGCAGTGACAGTCAGCACGTATCTTCTTTCTTGCTTGAAGTCGAGAGGCTGGGCCACTGTGATGAGACCACGACCGTTTTGCGAGGTGATGGAGAATCGGCCCCGGGTGTTGCCACCGGTGATTTCATAGTGCAACCTGGAGAAAATAAAATAGTTCGTATCTGTTGGATCAACTTAAACCAACACTTACAAACTAATAGCTATGATGATCTATATATTTTTTGTCCCAGTGTCTCTTCCTTCGCGCCACCTGTATTTTGCTGTATTGGCCTATGATGCTCGACTGGTAGTGAATGCTTATAGCAATAAACCCGCCATATGTACATATGGCGGACTTTTGTTTGTACATGAAGTGTTTTATAAATAAATTATTTGTTAGGCCTTTCTAAATAACTAATGGCTGCTACGCTCGATTTGGCTGTAAAACACCTAATCCACTATATCCACCATTCATGCCTCTGGTTATGTAATCAAAGAAATCCCTCATAACCAGAATATGAGTTTATATTTTGTAACTCTCCAATAGTCAATAACATAAAAAAAAGACTTTTAATTGGTTTTGAACCTTATGACAATATTCAGGTTATGATGGCTCTATTTCCGCTGGATAAAGTCTTTATAGAATCTTTTTTATATATATATGACATAGCCAGAGATATGGCCACGATTTCACCTGATGTTAAGTGACAATGTAGCCTATTCACTCTCTTTATAAATCTAATGTTTGTTATGGCCCTTTGATGATAACAGTAATTTTCACAAACCTGTTATCCTCATCAGCGTCACTAGCAGTGACAGTCACCAGCGGAGTGCCAGGCGGCTCATCTTCAGCAATCTCTACGTCGTACTGCGCGGGCGCAAACACCGGGTCGTTGTCGTTCACATCTTGCACCACGACCACTACTGAGGCTGTTGCTGACCGGGGAGGGGTGCCGCCGTCTGTTGCTGTCACCTGTTGAGTGATGAGATATGAAATAAGTATAAACCGCTTCATTGAGACTTTGCCTGCGGGGTACAGGGGCGGGGAGGCGAAAGCGGGCAGCGTGAGGTGTGCGCGCGTTGGGGATATACCCGCACACTCCACTCTCGCTTCCCCCCGAACCTCTGTGCCTCGCAGGCGAGGACTTGCTACTTAAGTCACAAAATTGGTTTAGAAACTGCCTGCTGATCCACGCAAGAGCTTATTTTTTTTAATATTGCGCATCAAAAAGGTGCGTTTACGCAGAAAAGTGAAAAATGGACTTCCAGACTTCATTGAGTTAAGAAATATTGAAATAGCGTATCAACGTAGAACCCGTTAACGCTATTATTTTGGCTAAGACAAAAAAATGAAATATTTGTTTATACCTGCGCAGGAGCAACGGCTTAACTATGAGTGATAAATAACTGGAGGCAGCACTGAGTGCTAGCACGTGATGGTGGTCAATAAATTCTGCGCGATTGGTAACTCTTGAAGCGTTAAGACAAGAGTGAGAATTCAATAAGGCTAAGGACCCACCTGCAGTTGGTACTTGGACTGCACCTCTCTGTCCAGCTGTCCTGACGTGTACACCCAGCCGGAGCGAGGGTCGATCGTGATGGGCAGTTCGTTGTTGCTGTACTCTTTGTCTGCTAGTGTGTACGTCAGTTCGGCGTTGACGCCTTCATCCGCGTCGTATGCTTGCACCTAGAATGAAATGGAAATTTTTAATATACTCACTTCAAACAACATTCTCCGTTTATTTCAGACTTAATTAACACGTTCCGGGACACTATTTTAGCCACAATAGATGCTTTATTGTTTTCACGCCTGTAGGCATTCACTGTTCCGGAACGTGTTAAATGCAGTCGAGATATTAATATTTTTTATTTTGTGCCATCCTAGGTTTAATATTTTATATTTAAATCAGAGTAGGTATGTAAGTTTGAGCTTTCCGGCTTTTATTAGATAGAATATTATTAAGAGTTGCATTTTTAAATACATTAAGAAATGAGTGCAACATCTGCACGAAGAAGCAAGCTCATCCAAAAATAAGCCTGTTTACTTACTAAGAAAATGTATAAGAAAATTGACAAAGTCGTGAAGTTCGACATTATTTTCGTACATTTTGTGTCAAAATTTAAAACTTCATAAGAGCATTCTCTGGGCGGCTAAACCATAGAAAGTAGTATAGTATAGAATGACAAACGCGGATTTTCAGCGTAACCAAAAAGTTACTTTACATGTGTGCGTTCGATAGTGATGTGTATCTTATGGTGGTCCAAGTTTTATCGACGAGGTTACGATAAATCATGTAAATTGAAACAAAAATAATTAAATTAATGCACTTTTAATTACATAATACTTTCTATTTGATAAACAAGACAACCTCATTTTTGTTAAATTACATATTTATTTATTTATGTATGAAGACATTCTAGAAACACTTATACACGTTCCAACATAGACCTTACCACAGCACAGCTTCGGGCCAGTTGTGTGGGCCAGTCCTGAGAAGAAGCTGTGCAAGAATTACGGTTACCTAAAAAAATCAGTCAAAAAATTTATCGATACTGATGACGTCATCATTTAGTCAAGCCCTAGTGTAAAGAAACGGTTTCTTATTTTACTGAAAATACCTGAATTAATCTATTGGAAACTTTGATATATGGCTGCAAATCACAAAGGAAGTCCTAAATTTACTGTACAATTAGGCATCGGAGTCGATTTCACTCACAAATTTTATAAAATTTGGATTTCAATTTTTTATCAATGATTCATATTTACTGGTGGAAAGTATGATTTTCGGGATTGTATCCTCGGCGCACTTCACAGTTGCTGAAAGCACAAGTCATTTCATCTGAAATTGTTATACAAAACTTAAATTATAATTATATCCATTCATAATTTTTCAAAAATTCCAACGACGGAAACTTGACGTATCCACTAAATCCATTATTTCTTAGAAAACGGTCTCGCTGTCATAAGGTCTTTCACTGTCAAATCCTATAGAATTTCATTAAGTAGCACGCTCTTTTTAAAGCGAAGATTTTTTCTTTCTCTATGGGCTAAACTATATTTCTATTCATTCAGTATTTCGATTTACAAAATTAAATAACTCTTTCGAAGTGAATCTAGGTTATTGATATAAAGAATACTTACCCTGACAATACTATATCCAACAGGCACGTTCTCGCTGACCGACTCCTGGAACAGCGACGTGTAGAACCGCGGCGAGTTGTCATTGACGTCCCGCACGTTTACCAGCAACTGCGTCGTGTTGGAGCGAGAGGGACTGCCACCGTCTGGTGATCAAAAACATAACGATTACACACGAGTTTAAGCTTTTTATGGGCTAGTAGTAGGGCTAAATATATTGGATTTGACAATGTGCAAATGGCACGAAACTGAAGTGTAAGTTCGTAGTTTTTACGCCACTGTTCACTCATAGCTTTATCTCCTTATCTGGAACTCTGTTTAAAAGTTTGCTTAGTTGCATTATTTTTTTTGAATTGAAATGGCATTCGAGGGACAATTACCTAAATAAAAAAAATCTGCTAAGGGTTACTATACCTTGTGCCCTGATCACCAATCTGTAGCTCCTTAGCTGCTCATAATCCAGCGGCTTCACAAGCGATACATCTCCGCTTAGACTATCGATAGAGAATTGCATCTGAGTGTTGCCTCCGATGATGGCGTAGCGGATCGCTGCGTTCGCGCCCACGTCCGCATCTGATGCTCTGAGGACAAGTTTCAAGGGTTACGATTATGTACGAAGAAGAAGAAGAATGTAGTTTTATTTAACATGTATGCAAATCTTATGCAAACTTATTGGATTGAAGCATTTTTTGACATAGGCAGGCGACAACTTAAAAATACAGCAGCGTTTGCCACCAGTTATTACACAGTTAAACTGTAATGTTATCTTAAATCTAGTGCAGTATTATTACACATGTTAGGTAAGTTTTAAAAGCTCAACTTGCGAGTAACGAAGAAATCAAGACAACCAAAAGTAATAATCACTATTTATTGAATAAAAAATTTCAGCAATAGATATACATACTGACAATCAAACCATTCCACATACATTACATACTTACATTCAGATAAATTTTCTACAATAAGATATTTCGATTAAATAAAACTATATATAAAATATATTCCTATAAATAAAATATATTCCCCGAAACGATACTAGTTAAAAATTATCGAGAATTAATACACTCGTAGAATTGCAAATCAATATTTGATCTAAGTAAGGCTCCCTGCGATGCTGCGTGCATCGGATCTTGCAATGTTATTGCTATTGCTAAGCAAATATTGCATTATTATAAGCTACGCCTCGATTTGGAGATTCATACGTTAAGAGCCATAACTGTGGAATAGGCGATTTGTATTCATGAGCAGAGGAGACCTTTGGACTTTCACAGAGGATACTGTCATAAAATTTGAATTTATACTCGTACTATAAATATTATGAGTAACGAATTAACAAGAGTGTTTATGTTAGTAAATTAATGATCAAAATGTGCAAAGACACCGTACTTACAATGTTGTAATGTTGATAGGTACCAACCGACGTTTGGTGTAACTAGGTACCATACGCAATAATATGGATTAAAAAAGTGAATATAAAAGTAATGATTTGAAGTTAACCCCTCTACTAACAAGGTATTAATTTCTTACAGACAGTAAAAGCACCTCTTTATTAGCAGGGATATCTCTAAAACAAATAAATAAATGTTTAAAATAGCAATAAATCGGACCCAGTAGATTACTAATTTGCAGCTATCGTAAATGGCTTCAGTTATATCTATTTTATTATCACGTCGTTTATTGTACTCATAAACATTTTTAATTAGATAAGTATTAATCTTTGATGATGATTCTAAATCATACTTTCATCCACAATAATTGCATATGGTAAGACGCTACTTAAAATAGCCAGTTCTTTACCGAAATTAACTCGTCAAGTATGTGTAAACGAGACACAATATAAATTCCGTTGTTAAGCGACTCCCGTGTGTCGTTTGATACCAGACTGATTAAAAACTCTTTTACTTATTTATTTTAAATTGGAAATGCGAATAAATCCGATGAAAATATAAACTTACTATGAGTAAATCTGATCAGGCTTTTTGAGTCAAAGCTTACGATAATTAAATGACTATTAAAGCAGTGTAGGATCACTTTAAAATCGTATTGCATTCTGTGGTTTTACGATTGACCAAGCGCAATTTGATGGGTTGAAATCAGAGGAATAATGAATTAATCATTTATCACTTGACATGTTTATTGGGCATGTGGTTTATCGATTGTCAATTTTACACTGAGTGATTATGATCCTGACTGACCAATACAATCAGGTTCTGATGTATAATTTGAGAGTTTCATGTATGTTACATAGTTAATGTTATGTAACAGTTACATTATTTAGAATTTATCGACAGTAAGAATTCTGTATCAATTCAGGAAGCGGATTTTTTTTACTACTTTTTACTATCTCTGCGTAGGGAATCGTTCTCGCAAGTTCTTGTGTTTTGTGAGAAATTGAGCTAAATAAATAAATAAATATAAATATGCGCCAGTAAACACACCAATTGTCTGGTTTCGTGGTAAGAAATTTTCTTCCTTGTATTACGAAGTACCAGACAACGACTATGACGGTACTTATATTACCGACGATTATAGCTATCTATACTTATAATATTATAAAGCTGAGAAGTTTGTCTGGTTGAACGCGCTTATCTCAGGATGTTCTGGGCCGATTTAAAGAAATCTTTATGTGTGGATAGCTTATTTATCGGCGAAGGTTTTAGGCTATAAAACATCGCGCTGCCAAGAGGGAGGGGGGGGGGGGGGGAAGCAAACTCAAAACGCGCGGACGCAGTCGCGAGGGATCACAGTTAAAGCTGCCTTTTCACTTGGAAATTTATATTACTATACCGAGATACTCGATCTCGCTCACCATAGTTTACAATGGAACCCTTCTCACCAGAAATATTATATTTTATATCCCGAGCTATAATATATGTTTTGGAACGATTCGAGAAATATATATTTTCCGCCCCCCGCACGCCCCTCCGCCCCCCGCGATGGTGGACAATCACATATAAAACTAAGAAAATATATATCCCATAGTGTGAACGGGGGTGAAAGATATATTTCGGGATATAAAATATATCGTATTATATTATATCCCACTGTTAAAAGGCAGCTTTATGATATTATTGGTTCTTACTTGATCCTGGCTACGACAGGGTTGTCGGCGACGCTGGTGTCTTCGTCGACGGTGACGGTGTAGGTCTTCTCGCTGAACTGGGGATAGTTGTCGTTGTCATCTAAGATATTCACGTGAATGGTGGCTCTGGAGAAGAAGATAAAGGTTAAAAATAAGTTAACATGACGAAATAGTTTGTCACTAAAATTACGTAGTAAGTATAAACTCACTGACTTTACAATACTAACATTTGTAGGTAATTTGTTAAATTATGATTTAATTTCCAATGAAACCTTAAAAAGTTTTTAAATTGTTGTTATGTGTTTGTATTCGTTGAATTTTAGTTAAAAAAAATACATGATTGTAAAATCCCGCCATTTTTGAAACTTTTTAAGGGCCAGATATTCCATTTTTACGATGTTTCGATTGAGTTTAAACATGGAAACACTAATTATTTAAATCTCGAATCTATATATGTTATAGAAGAAGATTACTAGAAAGCTGGATTGTGGTTGGAAACACGATTGTAATTACTTTGCTCGATAATAATTGCCTCAGAAGTGGGCCCCTTTTTTTTCGTATTTTCTATGTAGTTTTCAAATTATTGGACTTATATTTATGAAAATCACATATTTTAGTAGGTAATTCCATTCTACACATATACATGTTAAAATGATTTCAAAATGTTTGTTATTTAGATCAGAATAACGAAATATCTAAAAACACTTTATTTGACCTATTTCGACTTTTTTGATCTTGATTTGCTCAAGCTACACAGATGTGAGGAACAGAGGATTATAAGAATATACATTTTGACCACATAAGTGAGATCTCAGCTATGAATCAAATGATTTTTTTTTAGTTTTTATCGGTGTTATGTTCAGGCAAAGAAAGGTCCATTTTTTTCATTAGTCTGTATTCTTTCTTACAAGCAGCAAATTCTTCCAATTGTCTTTTTAAGATTACTTTAGACACCAAAGATGTTTAGGGCGTCCAATCGTTTTTTTCCAGTTTTATTAACATTTTCATTCATAAAACACTGATTTAGTGATTCTCACACTTGTGACGATGGTGATTCGCGCAACGACTTTGACGCAACAGTTGATCGTCGTGTCATCTCTGTTCTATACATGCAAGCAGAAATAGCGCTATCTTTTTATTCAAATGACAAGCACGAGATACCATTTCCTCATTCCCCTTGACGCCACTGCGAACGCTGGACCTATGTCAATTTTTGCAATTTTATTTGCGTACTTAATTACGTAAAACACCTAAGAACTAATAATAGCTAATTTCGCCGCGCCGCGTCACGCTCAGTTGGATCAGCACCAGTCTTATACTAATCAAAGGTCGCGAGTTCAAATCGGGGGTATCATGAATATTTTTCTACATAGTCACAATATTTTTTTAGAAAACGAAATAAGTATTTATTTTAATTTTTGGACATTTTAACATTTAAAATAAAAAAAATTAAAAATAAAAACTAATTAAATTTTTAGGTTTTTTTTTAAAGTAGCAAATCCTATTAAAAAAACTACATAACAATGAAAATAAATTTCAAAAAGAAAATTAGTATCAAAAACATCATCACCATGCGGATAAATCTCCTCAATGCCATGAGGATGGAACCCCCAACCTCTACGTGTTAAGCAAAATAAAAAGAGAAAGGCTGTAGCGACATATATAATTGATGTGAATAAATGAACTATATTTTTGTACCAATCGTAGAGATGAATCCGTTTCTATAGTAACAATATAAACAAAAAGCATAAAACACTCATGTCAAATTATTGTAGTTTTGAACATTTTCTCTATTTGGAAAAATCAGAGCTAAACCATAACTGTAGGTTTAGCAGTAATCTCAAATGCTAAAGCTGTGCCCTGGTGACTCTAGTATATTGGAGACGAGAAAATATTATATGAATTTGAGGGAGGGAGAAAATTATTAGGTGATAGGTCTATATTAATTTTATTTATTTATTTACATCTAGACTCCTGTGACAAAATACAAACATTGGAGGTTAAGTTAAGGTCGGTCTAGCTCTCTTCGTGTATGGAACTCAGGTTTCCATGTTATTTACGTACGTACGTACACATTTTCTGAATCGTGTAGTAATAATGCATTGACTATCTATCTCTTATTTGGTGACATAGACTTGAGCGACGAACATGGAGATTACTCAGTATAATCCAATTATATTTGCATTCAGAAATGTCAAATCTGAATAATTTTTTCAATTTTGTTCTGTCGAAAATGTGTGGAGACTGTCTTAATTTTATTTTTATAACCGTTCCTCAAATTGCTGTTACTGAATATCCAAAACAACTTTGGTGTTTGTGGCACATAATAATTCTATTAATCTTGTAGTTAGCGCCAAATGGCGCTTCGGGGTCACGAAGGGTTCCGTACCATTATCTATGAAAATGGCATAAACATCATATCTGTTGTCAGGGAGTCCCATACAAAAGATATGAAGTCCTAATAATGGGGCAGCCCCTCATTATTATCATTATCAGAGTAGATAAGTTGTATGAGAGCAACCTGAAAAAAAAACTGTTTTTTAAGTTTTTGTTTTTTCAACGGCAACATGAATACATCCTTCCTGAAAATTTCAACTGTCTTACTATCACGATTCATGAGATAAACCCTGGTGTTGCCCTTTCGGTGTAGGAACTCATGCTCATCATAATTCATTCCTTGTAGGGAGGTGTCTCAAAAATATTTTAAAATACATATTTTAGGCGGTGTGATTAGGATATAAAGAAACCCATGCCAAATTACAGTTTTATAGTAAAAAAGGTCTATAAGCTAGACTACAAAAAGTCAAACATGGCAAAACCATATATGGTTTATCAAAGTAATTGTGTGGGTGCGGTGCTCTAATTAACAAACCTAGACAGTTGAAATAGGGCATCTAGCTAGGTAATAATGTGTAAGCGAAGGAAAAAATCTGAAAACAAAAGAAAGTTTTTTTAATTGTAGGGTCTGAAACCGTTATAATTAAGTGGATGGAAGCTTGCACAAAATATGTATTAATGATTTATGAATAAGCAAATAAATATTTCTATAAAAAGTTATGATATCCCAACAAAAACATCAATGTGAAAAATGATAGCCAAGTTCAATGCTCAGTATATTTGATAGTGAACTTCGCCGAAAAAAGTATTGCATCTAAATGAGAGATTACTACTAACTACTTTTGCCTTACTATTTTCTTACTTTCTAACACATGATAGTCAAGTCATTTTTATAGTTCAGGCTGATATTAAGCGAGTATTTTAAGCGTGGTGTGGGTGATTAATTTACTTGAACCATTTCACGGGACATCCAAAATATACGCGGGCGACGTCGCGGGAGACGACTAGTAAATAATAAACTTTGATATTATTAAAGGATTACTGAAACGATAAAGAAACCTTTGTCTTTAATTTAGCTTTCCATATTTGTAATGTTAAACGGAAGCGTGAAACATACTGCGCAGACCCTAGATAAACTGGGAACAGGGCAAGAGAATGATGATGATGATTTGAAATGTTATGAATTTCAGTGTGTAAAAAAAACCATGACAAAATTCTCGTGATGGGTGAACTTTGACTTATATACCTACTGGTTTGTACGGAACCCTAAATTTGAAGTGCCATATCTGTAATGGTCTTCAGTCATCATCAATTGGAAGACTGATGGAAGATAGTAGTGAGACTATAACTGTGTCGACAAAAAGGATCTTAATATAAACCACCTAAATGTTATTACATTACATTTCCTACACCCATGGGTTGGCTGGAAGAGGTATCTTTTAGGGATAAGCCCACCTTTGTTCACATTGTGACTTCTTGTACCTATTTTCTGTACATCTTATAAGTGCAATAAAGAATATAATAAATGTTATCGGATATTCTTTCTTGTTTTTATAATGGTTACAGGTTGCTGGCATAAAGTGCTGACCAGTCGTGTGAGAATGAAATGCCACTCTTTGCGTTCCTTGTTCTTTCGATAAACGTTTAGACTAAAAAGCATGTATGGTGTACTAAAGAAACCATTTTGTAAAAGTTCTTAGGGGTTCTGCTAGATGGCGTGGGTATGTTACTTACAAAAGCGCATGAAGTATCTTATTCAAGAAAATTTTGTTCCTTAAATAAACACTAGATGGCTTAATTATACACGAGATTTGTAAGACAAAGTTGACAGAAAAAGTTTTGTGCGGGGGTGCTGGTGGGGGAAGCGCCCCGCACTTTTAACAAGGGGGCGGGGCTTATGAGATAATTTGACAGAATAAGACGGCCTTAAGCGTTATTTTTTTAACGTCACCGTTTGTTTCCAGCCAGTGTTGAAATTAGGAACAAGGTTTTCTAGTTTCATCCGCCGGTAAAACTCGAATTTTTTTCGATATCTTGTTTTGTATTTTACTTAGCATTATTTTATTACCAAAAACAAATCAAAACAAATTTTTATTACCAAAATTTCTTTTGGATGATTTGCGAAAATAAATAGTTGCGAAAGCGATTTTGGGGTAACAAGGTGACAAGGTTCCTGCGCATTAGCAACTTGCGAAATTTAAAAAAATTGAACAATATTAGATTCCTAACGAGTTTGCTTTGTCTAAGATTCGGTCTCATTTCCTTTGACCAAAGACGCAGCGTAGGAAGTCCACCAACAAGATGGACAGACGACCTTGAAAGTATCGCAGGATCAAACTGGATGCAGACCGCTAGTGATCGGTCGCTGTGAAAAGCCATGAGGGAGGCCTATGTTCAGCAGTGGACGTCTTTTGGCAGATAATGATGGTGATGAGGTCTCAATTCTCAAACTTACGTGCTGGACAGCCTATCTGAAACAGGGCTAGCTTGATCAGTAGCCTTGACGATGACGGTGTATCTGGCAACTTTCTCCCTGTCCAGTGGTGCTCTGGTGAGTAAGGCACCACTTCTTCCATCAACCCTGAAGACATCTTGAAGGTCCGACTGGTCTGAACTGACGTCTACTGACTCGTTTTCATCTTCAGTGCTGAGGTTTTCTGCTGTCACTGATTCTATTGAGTACTCCACCTGGAGAAAAAATATTCATTTATTGGGTGGCAAAAAAAATACGAATAGCGGTCTTAATACTTTAAAATATTATCAACAAGCTAGTCAACGACTGGGCCAGTAGGTAATTATGTCCTTACATTATTGTCCTTATTATACATTCTAGGACTATAAATATTACGTCATAGTTTGTTAAAAAAACACTTTGTTTGTTTCAGAAGTTTGTGATCTATTTATGCATAAATTTTAATAGCTAAACTTCAGTCAGACTATCCACTAAAATTATACAATAGACACCATTCAGTTAGTTGTCATGAATATTCTATTTATACGTTTCAAATATTCAATCTAAAATTCAGTCTAGTCCAAAAATATTTCAGTTTCAGACGAAGTTTCAGAAACTTTCCGTGGGAAGCAAAGGTCAGGCTGAATGAGTCAGCCCAAAAATTAGAATCGTTTCACGTGAGTCAGCTAAAGTTATCCAGTCGCCCATATTATTCATTCATGAAGTTTGAGAGCCTCCAGCATTTGTGAATATGTAAATATAAGTTGTTCCTTATTAGCACATAAATAAAGGGCAACCGGTGAGTCGGCATAAATATGTATTAAATACGGAATTATTACAACATTTTTTTATACTGAGGAGTTAGTTATTAAGTATACTCGCTGCCAGAAGTAAAGCAACAGGTAATGTGGGTCCTTATCGATAAGGTTTACCCAGTAAACCTACCTTTAAAGTTTCTCTCGAAATTGACATAGGTTTTCTAAACGCATGCACATAGTTGGATTTGTAAAAAAAGTTGCGTTAATTTGGAAAGTCCGTAAAATAGATAAGTATATCAGATTGTTAAGTAGTCTAAAAAGACTCCAACGGTAAGAGCACTTACTTCAGCATTCTTTCCGATGTCCTGGTCAGTTGCTTTGAGGGTCAGCACGGTTGTACCAGGGCTGGCTCCTTCTCTCACCGAAGATTCGTACTGTTGCATCTCAAAGACTGGCGCGTGGTCGTTGCAGTCCAGGACATTGATCTACGAAAAATTAGAAAATTGTTACTTTATCTTTGTCGACCTCATATTAATAGTCCCCCTAGCCGATTTCGACTACGGTGGCCAGTCACAAACAACGACTAACCGACTGCGCGGGACATATTATAGTGCACAAGTGTGTGCGCAAACACAGGTGCACTCTCTATTCCTTTCACTTTCATAGCCCGATAGGACAGCAATCTGACACGACCGGAGAGAGAGCAGGCGCAGGACCAACGGCTATACGTGCTTTCCGAGGCACGGGGGTGAAACACCGCCAACTTCCAAACTCCGGGCTACCCTGAGAATTTCTGAACAGAAAAACTCCGGTACATATTCTTGGCCCGACCCGGGAATTAAACCTGGGACCTCCGGCACAGCCGTCGCTTTAAAATGCGACCCTCTCACCGCTGCGCCACCGAGGCAGTACATCATATTACAGAATCTTAGATCTTTAAAAAAAAATACCTTAACCATATGTCAGAATCAGAATGGCTATTTTACTGACCATTGGTTGAGGTATTTTTTCTTCAAAACACACATAATCGTAAATATTCAACCGCTGGTAACAACATTCTACCACTACTATCGATCACGCAATTGGGCCTTAGTATGGTGGATATTATGTAACACTTACCTGCAGAGTCGTAGTTCCGCTTCTCGGCGGGAAGGTGTCGTCCTGCGCGACCACTCTAAAGTAGTGGACGTCCAACCTCTCCCGGTCCAGCCTTGCCTGGGTGGTCACCACCCCAGTCCGGGTGTCCACGGCAAACATGCCAGCTGATCGTGAGTCTAGCAGGCTTGACATGGAGTAGGTGACTGGACTGTTTTCAGGGTCCCTGTGGAGATAGTAAGTGTCAATATTGTGGTTAGTGTGAGTTATATTTAATTGGAAATTTGGAATATGTAACTGACACCATAAAACTGTGGAAATAAATCAGTAAGATTAGTGACAGTATGTGCTGCTGGGCCGAATTTTCAACCGTCTGATAAAACTTATCAGACTGAATAACTGAATACGGAATCTTAAAAAGTATTTCGACCAATTTTAAAATTACATTTACATAAATGATTGCTGATGAATAGGTGACGTTTTCAAATAAGGCATATTGTATTTTATTCGACGGACATTTCTTATCTGACTATAGAAAATTCAAGCCAAGACCAAGCCCAGCCAAGCTAAATGGACTGACGTATCAGCTATCTATGGCCTCCATACTTCCGTTGAGTAAACAGGTAGATTCCTCAATTTTAGGACAAATTCTCACCACTATACGACGCTGTTTAGCCAGAATCTACGGCTTGGCCGATTGTGATAACAAGTTACAATCCTACAGCCAAAATTATCTCAATCTGAACCACATTAATTTTACGAACTCGTTGCACGTTCGTCTATAAAACAAGTATTTTACCATTTAAACGGCATACGAGTGTAAATACCGCAAGTGTAAGCACCCATTACTGCGGTCGGACGTGACATATCCATTGGGTCGGTTGTGTTCTATCACGACCGAGGAAATTGATCGAATTGCTGGGTTTTCTAATCTTTGCTCTCTAATACCAGGCTATTACTGGCCATTAGGTAAGAGTATACCTGGGTATAATGGGGCTACTATGGACATAGAGCAGTTTTTGAAAAAGAAAAAAGTTAATCATAGTTTTTTTTTATTGCCAGACATTTGGCCGCAATTTAATCTGATAGTAAGTGTTAATACAGGTCCGCTAACAATCATGTCTGCCTATATTCAGTAACTATTCTCTAACTAGATTTTAGCTCAGAGATAGATCTTGTCAAAATGGAATTATTTATTCTGGAATACTTATATTATCAAGTACTAAATTCTAACTCTATTGTCACAGGTCTCAAGATATTCTATGAGAATCTACAAGTCTTTAAAAAAATGTTGGGTTGAACTATCTAACACGAAGGTCGGCGAGTTCTGAAATCATTTGACCACTAGGTCTAGCAATCCTGATATTTAATAAAACTGGTGCCACATTTAACAAGATTTGGGGAATTCAGTGGTGCTCTCACAAGCCATGATAACTCCTCATTAAACGAAATGAGGGTTGAGTAGACTGTTGATGCGGAGGAAAGCCGCGTATTGTGCGCCGCGATAATGATCGCACGGTATAAAAATACCGCGTCACCAATATAAATTGAAGCGGTTTTGCATAGGGCTGACAATAATTTGCTATTTTATAGCGAAAACAGAGCAATGATGATGATGAGTAATTTTTCCAATGATTCTTATAACTTTTGTATATTTTCGCAAACGATAAGTACCAACTATTTGTGAAAGTATAGAACCTAAAACTGAATTTGAACATAATAAAAAAATACATTTAAAATAAAATAGTTTAATCACTGAAAGATATGTTTTACCTACCTAATGCCGCGTCTAATAATATCACATCACGAAGAATGGATTTTATTACCTGCAACACTAGCTCATTTGTAGAATTTTGGCGATTATGGAAAAGCGGCAATTTTACAACGTGTATACTTGCTTCTAGGAGCAAAAATAACGAATTCTCAACAATTTGTAATTTAGCAAATAATAAAAGATAAATTGACCAAAACTTTTTTTAATGGTTAATCGAGCAAATCATTTAGCGACACTTTTTACAGACTTAACGGGAAGGTGTATTCGTGCATGAAAACGGGTCGTTAACTTCGCGATCGGCTGTGTAAAAACTGCTTATCAGAAAATTATTTTCATGAACGTGCAATAGTTAAATCTATTGTGAAACATTTCCAGACAGGTAAAACATGAGTTTTGTTATTATGACATACAATTAGACTATGAATACCTAAGATTCGCGAACATAGCCAGCCCTGACTAACGCGGTTTAACCTTATTGCAACGAGAGCATTGTCTGGCGACGCGTGCAATGGCTCATGACAATGGTTCCGCCCGTAAAACAGATCGCTTCATAAACGCCAACGAGCCGGCTTAAAGTCAATTAACGTACGGATGGTTTACGATCAGGTGCCGACAAACCGCTGATTAGAACAGCCGAGGCATCGACCTTTACAACGAAAAGATTGTTCCGAACGGTCACGTAGACAGTTGTTTGACTTTTGAAAAACAATGGCAGTGAAGCGTGTAATACTATCATAAGGTTTATGATTGCTTGTTTTATGGTGTCAGATAAGTAGGGCATACATACCGAGCTCGAACAGTGGTGACGACGACCCCAGGCGGCTGCTCCTCAGCAACAGAAGCCACGTACAGAGCCTGCTCGAAGTAAGGCGACTGATTCCGCAGCTCCCTCTTCACCCTCCTCGCTATATCCGTATCGTTCAGCTCTTGATGATGGTACACTATCTTCAGCCGATGATCGGAGTCCACTATGTTAGTCCGGTCGCAATTAAACGTGAACAGAACTGACACTTTCCACATCGGCTCCTGAATACACACATCGGCACTGGCCACTAAATCACCTTGACTAGTCTCAATCATGAACCGAGGATCGCTCACCGCTAAAAACTGCACTTTACATATCTTTTGCACTGTCCGCGGCAGGAAAGCCGTCAAAGAATTCACGAATTGAGACTGCCTCAAGCATATCCCTTGCCACCTATCCGTGGTCGGTATAGAAAAGCTGGCATACGTCTCCGATATCCACTTCTTAGCTTCGGCTATTTTAACATCGACTGCCATGTCGAAAGGTACTAAAGTATGAGATCGTTTTCTTCTACTCCTATTCCTCGCTGCGAAATCTTCGAACATGGCAGCGGACCACGGATAGGCCGTGGAGAGTACACTATAATGACTAGTTTCAAGCTCTTCCTCTTCGAATAATCTCCAGTCCATCGGTTCGGAGAATATCGCTCTCTTATCTCTAACATGGTCGTCCTCGTATTGTAACGCTGAGTCTTCCTGGTCGTAGACTCGGTCGAAGTCGATGTCGTAGAGGTCCGCATGTCTTCTGCTGCAGTCCTCTCCAGTGACCAAAACTCTGATGGGTAGACTGTAGTAGTCTATATCCCGTATGCGTTCGGAGGTGGAGTCGACGTAGAAGGTGAAGATGTTGGGGTAGAGCACGCCGTCGCATCGTAATCTTTTTCGAAGCGTGACGAGTCCTGTCGTTCTGTTGACTCTGATGATGTGGTGTACGAAGTTGGCGGTGCGGTGCACGTCGATGGTGTAGGTGCGTTCGGAGCCGAGCTTGTAGACGGCGGCGTCGATGACGGCGGTGCCGGGCGGCGCGGTGTCGGGTACCAGCACGAGGTAGGCGCGCGCGGCCGCGGCCAGCAGCAGCAGAAGCAGCGCCTGCGCCGGCGCCATCGTAAGCGGCTTCACCTGCAGTGCCGCCGCCGCGTCCGCCAGCTGCTTAGGTCTTCCATCTGCGACAAAAAAAAACTTTTAAATAGAGTTTATAGAACTAAGTAACGTATTTATTAATCGATCTTCCTACAGTTGAAACGATGGTACTTCTCAACCACCAAGTTGGGACTTGGAACTTTTGGACGGATCATACTTCTATAGATACCAAACATTTCAGTTATTTGTTGAGTGAATTTTGAATTTTGAGTTATGACTTACAAAGATAAATGAATAAAATACCTATACATTATTAGTAGGTAGACTTGGTAGAGCTTTTTAGAATAATCAGTTTCGGTATTCACCAATAAAAATGCAAAACTAACACTAACAAGAAAATTAAGCACAGGCAACAGGTGCATTGAACCACCGTAGTGGAAATAAGTATAATGAGAAAAATACGGAACAAAGACAATGCAGTGTGTGTATCCACGATAGAATTGTGCCATGGAAACCTTAAAAGTAAACACAATTGCCCGTTAAATTGCTCGTAACATCTAAATTGTGTCGCGAATACAATATGAAGACCACATTCTTATTAATCGTCTTGTAAGTTGCCCCAATCTTCTATCGTAATGAAACAGAATCTGTGGTTCGTGTAGCTGGCAGGACAAAACATACACACTTAAAAAACCGGTTAAGTGCGTGTCGGACCCGCGCACTGAGGGTTCCGTGCCACTCTTAACTGAATTCAGGATCCACTTACTTTCACTTAACGAAAACATCACAATATATTGCGACAACAAAAATAACTTTGTTTTTCATAGTGTTTGTATGAAAGACAAAGTTATATTTGCGGTTGATAAAAATGTGCAATATCTCAAAAACTACTGGTTCGATCTCCTTCAAACCAATTTTCGTTGCAAGTTTTTGTTGAGATCTACATCATATATTTTTTTCAAAATTTTCACTTTCTTAGTTCAAAAGTTAGATGGGGGGGACGCCCATTTTACCACTTTGGAAGCGTCTACATGACAAACCTTACACTTTTAGAAAAAATGGTTTTAGAAACCTCAACATCATTTTAAAAGACCTATCCATAGACACCCCACACGCATAGGTTTGAGTAAAAAAAAAATTTAAGGTTTTAGTTTCATGTATGGGAGCCCCCCCTTAAATATTATTTTTTCTTACTTTATGTATCTGAATCGGAAAGCGGTATACAAAATACACCTACCTACCAAGTTTCAGCTATGTGATGCTTATAGTTTCAGAATAAAGTGGCTGTGACATACGGACGGACAGACAGACAGACAGACAGACAGACAGACTTGACGAAACTATAAGGGTTCCGTTTTTTGCCATTCGGCAACGGAACCCTAAAAAGAGTCAGTATTTTTTATGACGAATAATAAATAGTCCATCTCTGTGAATAATGTGAGATTTTATTTGTTTTAGATTTCTCGCTAAGACTTTTTGAACGTGATCTAATTTTTATTCTTTTTTGGTAACCAAATTAGCTACATTTGTAGCCCGTCGTCAGCCGTCATTTAGCCCAGAGCCGCATAGTTTGCATTATTTCCATTGGTATTTTATGGTTATTAAAATAAGTACTTACTGGATCCATTTTCAAATATTTTTGTACGCGGCTCAGAATTATAATGGATAGTATCAGGAATTGTTTTACATATTGCATTTAGGATAGGTTTCATATAATGGGTTATTTTATTTTATTTTATGCAAGGTGTTAAGGAGAAAACAGCATCAGAAATGTAAACTGCATAAAATAAAACCCAAAATGAGAATCACATCAAACATTGTATGTATTGTACTATTATTACATTCTGAGATATTAATCAAACATTTAGATTTGCATCTTTGATCACATTTAGTCTATAAAACAATGTTTGATAATACTTTCTATACAAATGCAAATGTTCTGATGGAAGGATTAGAGTTAATGTGCGAATTTAATGTGTTCATGTCCCAAACCCTCATAAATACGGACTGCGTGTAAATAAGCAATAACAATAACATCAGTGAATAAACCTAAACAAACATGCCTAATCTGGGTAAAACAAACGCATACCCGGGTTTGACAACGGCATGTAATTTTATGATACTCAACATAAATGTACCATCAGAAACAGTGAGCTGTTACTACTACGTATAGAGACGCTATGCCAAGCAAAAAATGTGCGCATTTTTTTGACGTGAACTGTCAACAGGCTGACGTATTCCATAAATTTTGAATGTTGAATATGAAACCGCAGAAGTGACACAGACTTTTGTGCCTACTGAACTTAATTGTATTGAATGAATATTATTTTATCAAAATGTTTTAATCTTTACTTACTTTGATCAATAGTTTTTTAAAAACGCTAAAGAAATAAAAGTTTAATAAATAAAAATCTGTAGGTCAAAAACTCGAATGATATTTATTATTTTTTAAATCATATTTTTTTCATTTTAATTTTTCATACGAAATAATTCGAAAATAATACAACTACAAATGTAAAACACCATATAAGAAATGCACAAAATCGCATTGTCTGACCTCTATTTATTACCTACCTACTTTTCTATTCTGTGCGTGTCACTTTTTATAATCTTTGATTTTCTTATAAAATGGCGGCAATTACATGCAAAAAAATTATGACATTTTGAAAAAATCTTTATGTTGGTTTAAGTTAACATTTTAATTTCTTAGCGATGGTAAGTAACGCCGGTATCTTTTTGATTCCTGTTGGTTTAATTTTTGCATGTTGTGCAAACGCAAGACGGCATTTTTGACAAATTAATTGACCAAATGTCACATTAGTTAACGCTACGAGCGGGAGTGAGCGACTGTGATGCCGCGCATGTGTTGATGGTCTGTGACCATCAACTTTTTGCGCCCGTAGTTTGTTCGGGATGTCAGTTCCATACGTAGTAATAGTAGTTCAATGATCAGAAAGGTATAATTTTTAAATCACCCTTTAATTTAGCCGAAATCTTAATTACAAAGAAATATTATAAACATCATGTTGAAAATTGTTTAAACAACACAAATCGACATTTGATATGTTTTAACATAACATCTTAGTCTACCTCGTGACTACAAACGCTGTTAAGTGTTTGAAACGTCGGGATGTAAAATTTAATAAATTATCGCGAAAAAATCCGTTAATGTATTCTCGTAAACTTTAGAAACAAGTACATCTTCTTCTTCTTCTTCTTCTTCTCAGCCTTCTTCTACCATTTTCTTGGTGTAGGCCTCCTTTCTTTTATGCCAGTCTCTTCTATCCTGAGCCACCTGTATCCACATCGACCCGGCTTCTCTCTTTATATCATCACTCCATCGCATTTGTGGTCTTCCCGGGCGTTTCGCTCCCCATGGTCTCCACTCAATAACCGTCTTACACCAGGAGTCATGTTTGCGGGCGACGTGGCCTGCCCATTCCCACTTAAGCTTCGCCACTCGCTGGTACATACAAGTAAACAAGTACATATTTGGTTTTTTTCCTTTAAACCGTACCTGTATTTTCTCTGTATAGACCAATGGTTAACTGGTAGAGAATGCTTTTAGCATTAAGTCCGTCATATGTACCTTTTGTTTGTGCATGAAGTGTTATAAATAAATAAATAAACCAACGTGTAGTTTGTGATAACATTTTGCAACTTTTGGAAACTAAACTTCCAGATACGACATTGCCAGCAGTCGCTGTAAGAAATGCTCCTGACAACATACCGTACAAAACGTAAAGATAACAACATGTGCTAGCTAGCTAGCTATAAAGCTTTTTGCATTTTATTATGAGGTTGTTATACGATTTTTTTACCAAAATTTATTAATTTAATGAGCTTTAGGTGATGGCAGAGGTGCTTGTAGCGCAGTGGTGGCAGCAACCTCCGCGCGGTCGTGTATAGATGGGTGACCATTTATGTGACGTTTTAGTAAGAATGAGTAATCATCCCCATAATAATTAATTACTCAGTTTTATTTACTTTAATAACTAGGTAAGTAGGCATGGTAAGTTACAATTGGGTTGTCGGACTTTTAAATTCACTCCGAAACACTAGGCAAAGGTATCGGTTACACAGCCAAGATAAATGACACCAATTACCAGGCCCGCCAATTTCGCCTTTTCCGATTTTACTCCGGTCTCGTTTCACACGGGTGGAAATGTTGACATTGCATAATTAATAAGTGGGGGCTGTAACATATGACGCTTTGTTTTATTTGAAAACACTGTTACTGAACTGAAAATGTGATACCTGTGTGTTGTATGCGTATGCAAAAAGCAAAATACGTACCTTTCTACTTTACATAATTATAATTGCACTTGGGTAGATGAATTCAAATAAAGCTCGACCTGCTTAATATTGACCGAAGTATTACATGACGAAATAAGACGCCACGTAATTACACAAATGTACACTGAGGCAAGGAACACAAGGAAAGTTAATAACGTAACATAAAGTACAAGAAACTAAATTACGTCATGTTTATTTTTGTTTACGAAATTAACGTTTAGGGGTTCATTAAACACAGTTATCCTTATAAACGGCGAACACATACGGCTAATCTTTCCCCAAACGGAACAATATCGTTTGCCGATCTGAGTCCCACAGTAAAAGAAGACTCAGGAGAAAATAGGTATTTAGGTAAGTATTACTTTCGGTACACCAACTTAAGGAAAACAATCTTAAAAAATAAGAAATCGACTTGAGTTAATCTTTTATTTAACACTTTTGAGTGCATTTTGTTTTTGAAGTCGGTTTATCGTTTTTATCCAAGTTTTTTTTGAATACTTTAGTGATTGATGGTTGATGGACGCTGTAAACTTTTTTCGGGCTGTTATTTTTTTGTCGCACAAAAGGTCGTAACATAGAGGTTACTATTCCTACCCCTGTTGCTAGAGATAATAAACCGTGCACACTAGCGCCATCGAGCTCTAATGGTACTATCAATTAAGCGTGACCGGAATCGACGATTTGGTCCCCATTGCTTGGACCTTCGTGTTTTTGTAGGCTGGGTTCTGTACCAAGCCATAACTAAGAAGTAATGAATTGGTTTGGTTTCAAATGCAATTTGTTTTTTTGTTGGAGTTGAGTGGTTACTTTTAGAGGTACTTAAATTCCCAGGATAAATATTTTCTTAGATCAAAAATTTAAAACAAATACACTTGAAATAAATTGATTTAGGAAATTTTTAATTTAAAATTGCTCTCAAAATCATGCGTCCATCTAACCGCATTGTGAAATAATTACAAGTATTGAAAACAAAAACCATGATTACCTACATAAAGCAGTAGAAATGATGTAAAATTAATTAATTTGCGAAAACACTTATACACCAGCAACAGATTACGGTACTAATAAGTAGAAAATAAGTACACTCAGTACTCACTGTAAACGGTACTGAAATTCCTTGTAAAAACAAATTGACACGGTAAGTAACTAACTGGAGATTATAAATAAGTACTCGATTAATTAAGCTGGAGGCCCGTTAATCCGGTGGAGGATTCTGGAACTGCCAAGTAACAGGTATGGTCGTAACCGCTGGATCCTCTGCAGGTTTCTATTCAGCTTGTTCTAGTAGGGTGACCATGACGATTAACATTTTCGGGATATTTTTTAGCTTTACGTCTGAATAAGTTCCCATAAGATTTATCGATCCAATAATTATGCTGAGCGGGTGCCTTTTCGACTCGAGTAGTGTACCCAGTTCTGCATGTATTATTAATTCGAATACATGTATTTTCTTTCTTTCTTTCTAATTCATACGACGTTTTATATTTGAATTATTCGTTGGTTAGTGCTTATTTGTCGATGGCGAGGCGAGGCCCTTAAAAGTAAGATACCTACATTCACTCTCGTATTTGATATTCGTGTTTAATTTTACTCAAGGAGGCGCTCCCTAGTACTACTATCTCTGGTTCTTGCTGTCAGTCCATGTCCACTCGGAAGCGTAGATCGGTTATCATAACTTTAATTTAATTTAATAACACATTTACAGTGAGTATCTGTATGTATTGTCTCTCTTGTTTAAAATGCTATAGTCAGCGCGTTCGCAACTAAGTCTTGAAGCCCTTATGTCAACGTATGTATGTTACAGCGCGCCGGATTTACCGGTAAGTGACACTGACAGAACAGTTACAGGCTGGCAAATGACAAATCTGACGGACAGGAATCTAGGCTTGCTAGATTGCTTTTTGTGTGCTTGAACATTCTAATTTATCCTAGTATTCGACATACTTATGGTAACTCTACCATCGAGTATTTAACATCGACCGGTTTCCTATATGTGGCAGAACCGCAACGAGACGCGTTTAATTCCGTTGAAATATTAATTGAACGAATTAAAATTGAAATTAATGTTTCATTTACCGCGCAATTGTTGGTGGAGGCGTCAAAACTGTACTGGGTTTGGTTTTATTGCGTGTTTTTATATGGTCACATTAGATTATTACTTCGAAAATTTTTCTAGCTATACTTGAAACCGGTGACAGTGGTCAATTTAGCCTTTGCTCAGCAGTAAGATGTTTATTGGCTAACTTTATTTTTAACTGTAGTAAGGTGATATGTCATGATGACCATAAAGAGTCTCAGTGCCATTTTTCGTTATTTTACTATCGAGTTACCGTGTTCGCATAAAAAAGACAACAATTCACATTAAAAAGTGCATTTCAGGATGATTTTTTCAAGGTGAACGACATTGAATAAATATTTAAATTTAAAAATAAAATTACCTAGGTTCATGTTCTTTTTTTATATATCAAGATTCACATCTCTAGTACAGTATGCATGAATAAACTTTAAAACTAAACTTACAGCCAATAAATAACGAATCTACATTTTAATTTAGTAATTTTATACATCGACAATCATAAACAAATAGATAAGTGGGATCTCCTCACACTGTGTGCATGCGTGCAAGTTGTTAGTAAAATGGTTTGTTTTTATTTATTCTTTATTGCACTAACAAAAGAAAGTGGCAATGGCGAACTTTGTGCTTTAAGCGTTTTCTGCAAGTAAACCATTATTTTCTTTTTGAATGCAAAAAATGTTATATTTACTGAAGTGACATTTTATTTAGTAAAAAAAAATAAAAGATAAATATTGAGAATCCATTTTTTGCTTACATGAATCCCAAAACGTATTAAAAATGTATGATCGGAAAGTCTTGCTGTAACTTTTATGACGCCTCTCCACCATAAACCATTCTAAGTGGAAATATATCGGTGCTTAGTGATTATTACCGTGTATGTCAGGAAGACGAACGAATTTAGATATTGGAGTGGGTTTTATGGGAAAGTGATGATAAAAGTGTTGAAATCGTTTAAAAAGCTTACGCGATATCAAGCAGACGTTGTAACTTGTGTTTCGATAGTTTAGGAAAAGTATTCTTATTTCAAAATTGTTTACGACATTTCACATATTTTCAAGAGACCGGTTGACGTATATGATAATATGTTTTTTCCAGCTGGTTTGCTATTGCAAACAGTCCAATTTTTGTTATTGGGAAATTTACATTTTATTATTATACTTACCTTTGCACATTTATGAAAAAGAGCAAACATTTGCAAGCGGCAGACGCGTCTAATCACAAGTAATCACAAAGGTATACGTGTCTTCAGAAACTTGATAAATTATAAGCCTTTTTTAAGCTTTTAACACAAACTGGGCAAGACAATGTGCTACGTATTTACACCCTTGGACGTCGGGCCACCCCATGGTTAGATTATTGGATTTGGAGCACGAACATTGCATTTTACGCGAACACTCACTGACTACTTGTAAATAAATAAAAATATATAAAGAAAAATATTTACCTCTTCTGGTAGATAAGTTGAGTGTTTCCTCCAAACTTCAAATCATGTCAACCTAAAACAAAAAGAAAAAATATTTAGCATGATTCTTAAAGATGAAATAAGAAACCAAAAATTGCGCACGGGCGGGATTCGAACCAGCATCTTTCTGGCTTTCCGGGCTAACTGCTCTTCCAATTGAGCTACCGTGCGCGAAATTCTTGGTCTCTTAGTATTACGTCATTGCGTGATAATTCTTAACTTATTTATTATGTGACTATTATAGTGCTAAACAATTTTTTCTCTTTGGTATACTTATTTCACACTAATGGCTCCCCGCGGCTTCACCCGAGTTGTTATTATTGTATCTCAGTGAATTATTCCAATGTATGAACTATATTATTCTGGCTAGAGATTTATCTAAATTCATTCAATATAGTTTTATCAAAATCCATTCAATAGTTTTTGCGTGAAGGAGTAACAAACATCCATATATCTTTACAAATTTTGTCATTTATAATAATAGTAGGTAGGAAGGATATAATTTTCTTCATTTGTGTTTATTTCTATCGGTTTAATTTTGTAGGCTGGATGTCTTGTGATTTGACTAGATAGCCAGACTCGTAAAGGACAAGAAATCCTACGTACCATTGAATCCTGAAACTAGTACCATTATTCTGTATCTTCTTCTTCTTCTTTTCGAGTCAATGGCAATCAAACTTTCTGCGCCCAAAAAGTGGCAATTATTCTGTGTCAATGGTCTATCTTGCATCGTTAATTACATGAAAGATCAGATATCACCCCAGACTGATAACAAAAGCAAAACTTTGAATTAAAAAAAACGTTATTATTAAGGTATACTATCTCCTACGAAACTTTTTAATTAAAATATCACGTTGCAGTACATTATAAAAAAAAACAAAGCTTGATCTTGACAAACGAGCGAGTTACCCTAGATAGCGAGGCGAGGGTCTAACGATGATGGTGGATTAATTACTGCTTAGTATCTGCCCGTTTAATTATACCTATCGGACTGTACTCGTTAAATAAATTTAACGTTGAAAATCAAGATCGATGACCGGTCTTAAAAGAATGAACAGTTTATCAAAGATAATACATATTTTGTTTAAATAAGACAAGTTTAGACAAATAACCCTATGAAAGGAGATTGGCAATGATGGGTTTTTTTCGTTCTCCGCCTAGAATCAAAGAATTTTTTATCCATGATTTTACTACTTTAACACTTATTTGGTTCTGAAGTTTACACGATTACTACTTATTGATTAAACACACTTTACAGTTTGACTCTTACTATTACTCTTTCTATTTCTTTATTCTCGATTACTTTTATTCTGCAATTATCTGACAATAAACATTGAACAACAGTGAATAAAGAGGAGATATAGAGGGATTAAATAATTGTTAGTTAATTAAATATTAAATAATTTGGTACCTATCTGCGGATAGGTACCGGTCGGTAATCGGTCAATTACAATTGTATTAATACGACAAGAATGTACATGTTCACAATCCTACGGTAGTGTAAGATAAGTGTGAGATGCAGCATGCAGCTGAGATTTCTAAACCACTTTCTTGATTTATTTCTCGAGGCGGAATAAAGTTTATAGCCATATTAATAAATTTCTAAGTTCTGTTTAAGACGTCCGGCGCTTTAAACTTAAAAACTTACACAGAACCAAGATGTTCGATGTTGATGTTAACGCTGTACTGCATTAATCAAGAAAATAAGAGATAATATCATATCCCAGAAATAAAACTTAACTGATTTTGAATAGAATTATCCTAAAGAAAGCGCTTGAAAAAGTATATGCCACACAGGATCTTTTTTATCCTAGCAAGCAGTGACGACATAAGGCCCCCTTAACTCGAGTCAGCTCTTTGTTCGATGAGAGGTATTCCTTGCAGTAAAACCTTTGTAAAAGCCTGACGTGTGGAAGTGATCTCGACTTCCCGAGAGCGCCCGTGCCAGGGGCGTGATGTCGGGGTAAAATGGCACACTTGCATGTTATGTTAACCTGGTATCTCGATGCCGTAAGTGCATGTGGTGTGCAGTTTTTGTAAAAGATGTGTTTTCTTTCGGAGACATTAAATTAGCTTATCTAGAAGCTGAAACTTAGAGGAGAGATAGACGCTAAGATACGGACTGCTAAATAACTTGATATTTTAATACTTAACTTTACCTAAATAGTGAATTACAATACAATTGGAATGCCTATCTCATTGTAAGTATTTTACTTTTGTGTAAATGTTACCTTACGAGGAGGGCGGTGCTTGTGTAGTGCGTACGCGACTATGGCCCGAGGCGGGCCTGTCGCGAAAATGATACTTAGCTCGTTATGCGCCCCTGGTACTTTGTTAGCTTATCGGCAATCTCCTTTGCAAGTTTATAGAATGTAAATTACGTATCTAGATACCACTACGCGAAGTATTATTGTGCGATGGATCTTCCGTAAACTACTTTCTTCTACATTTTGAAATATCAATTGAATATGGATGATTATGATGGATGGGGAAAAGTCGGGTTTAACGAGACGAATAATAACTATTGGATGCTAGGTTTACAAAAATTGATTTCGCTGTTATCGTCGACTGAATCCTGAATAACGGTCTTAATTGTTCAGTAACATCTTAGTAACAAATCTGTTATTTGTCAACTTTACTTAAAAAGGTATTCGTGAGTTTGTTATTCATAAGCATCCGAAATAACATTTTCTAAGGTTTAAGACGTATGTCTGACACTTTTAGACGCATCAGATTATGTGACAAAACAAAAGTGACAAAAGAATGTGACAAAAGAAAAGTTCCAGTCAGAATTCATTATAAAAAATAGTGGAGTTCCGCAGGGTAGCATTCTCGGCCCTATATTATTTCTACTGTACATAAATGACCTTCCGTATGCCACCAACCATGACTGTATATTATTTGCCGATGATACAACTATTGTTATCAAACCTAAAGATAAAGTAACTGCTCAAACGGACATAAATAAAACCTTAGCAGATGTAGGTAGCTGGATGAAAAATAATGACTTAAATATTAATGTTAGTAAGACAAATTTAATTCAATTTAATTCTTATAATTTTCTTATTTCATCTTTCAAATGCAATTTATTTATTAACAGTTAAAAGCATAATATTAATTAATAACAAGATGTAATTACAATTATTAAGACTTAAAAAAATATTGAAATAAAATTAATTAAAACAATGTCAACTCTGGCTCTGGAGGAAAAGTGCCCATGACGCTCGCGGCATTTCCCCGCTGAATAGCTACAGCTATTCTTATAATTATAATTTTTTAAAACTTGACATTAAATATTTAGGTGAAAAAGTAACTGAGGTGAACAACCTTAAGTTTCTGGGGATATTTAGACAACCATTTAAACTGGAAGGCACATATTGACTTCGTATGCAAAAAACTAGAACGTTTTGTTTTTGCTCTAAAAAGACTCAGGCAAACGGTTTCAACTGAGGCTGCTTTAACAGCCTACCACGGATACGTATCTTCAACACTTAACTACGGACTGATAGTGTGGGGAAACTCTGTAGATGTGGATAGACTGTTTAAATTACAGAAGCGATGCATTCGAGTAATAAACAAGGCATGGTTTTTAGACAGCTGCAAACCCCTATTTAAAAAATCAAATGTTCTTCCATTGCCTTGTATGTACATAAAAGAAATTTGTCTATTCACTAAAACGCACCCAGATTTATATAAAAAGCGTAGTGAAATTATACCTCGACAAAAAAGGGCTAAATTTAAGAACTTGTTATATAAATTTCCCTGTCACAAGGTGATCTACAAGGATAATGTGGATAACATGTGCATTTTAATATTTAACCACTTACCTCAAGATATTAAAGTGTTAGAGTGTCTGGCATTTAAAAAAAAACTAACCGATTGGCTAATGTTACATTGTTTTTATAGTGTTAAAGAGTTCCTAGAATATAAGACCAATTAATTAATTAATTTATTTGTAATATTTGCACGTCTGCTTGCAGGCTGAATACATTTACTTTGTTTGCAATTTAAGATCCAATTTTATGTATGTATTCTCGCAAGTAAATTTTCTGATTTCTGATTTCTGATTTCTGACAAACATGCGGAATCACACAAAGCGTACAAAGTGCAGCAGAAGTTATACCCCTCTATTATGTACCTTATCTTACGAGAAATTATACCGGAAATCACACTACTTGTGAGCTACACTGTATCTGACATGACAGTGGCATTACTATTGCAACGAATGCACAGCTTTCACAATTCGCGCACAAAGCGCACTTGAGAGCGGCATGTTTGAAGTTGGATCATTATGCCTTTCAAACATTATAGGTAAACCGCTTCGTTGAGACTTCGCCTGCGGGGTACAGGGGTGCGGGCGGAAAGACGAGAGCGGGGACTGTAAGGGGTGCGGGCGGAGGGGATACACAAGAGACGAAATTTGCCGCGACATTTCTTAAGATATGTGACGTCAGTGGTCACAATGGTGGTCGTCAGTGTCGACACTTCATAACATTACATAACATATTGGAAAAAAAATTTCGATTCGATACAATTACATCAATGAGAGTGAATTAATTCTCAATATTTTTATCCAGAGCCGTGGTTTTTGATCAATAAATAAAATGGAATCTTAAAATAAGATTGATTTTTTGGCAAAATTAAAAATTTCAGAAAATCATTCCCTGGTAACTTCTGCGACTGTTTTGTTTGAGTGTATATCTAGTTCATATTCATATCTAGTTCATATTCCACTGAATTTAGATCTATTTTTCATTCTAAAATATTCGTATATATTTAGAGCCTTTATTAAAACACTGTTATTTTACAGTGTTCAAACGGTGGACTTAATGCTAAGAGCATTCTCTTCCCCAGTTATACTTTAGCATAGAATATATAAAAGTACTACAACTTTAGTTCATGTCCAAAGATTGTAACAGGTGCTGGATAATGATGTAAAATAGAAATTAAAAAAAACACGACAAAAAATACAATAGTATAGATTTTGTGTCCGAATATACTGCTACTCATCTTCAGACTTCAGTCAGACAGTATTCTCTTGTGTACTTCTGTCAAAGCGTCCGCAACTGTCAACAGATGCTATCGCTACCTGTGTAGCGAGCGTACTGAATTTTGAAAAGAATGTGCCTGCCGCCCGCGCCTCTCACAAACCCCGCTCTCGCCTCCCCCCGCGCCCCTGTACCCCGCAGGCGAGGTCTCAATTTCGCGGTTTACCTATAGTACTGTATTTCAAGTCGAAATAAAAACAAAAGCAGTATGAGCTGGATATTACAATTTATTTTTAATTTTTTTAGTGGTGGCAGCGCTTTGGTAGTAATACCGAAGTTAAGCAACTTTCGGCGCGGTCGGTGTTTGGATGGGTGACCATTCCGACCATATAAGTGACGTACATCACGAGCATCTCCGTGCTTCGGAAGGCACGTTAAGCCGTTGGTCCCGGCTAATATCAATTGGTATTAGTCCTTAAGCCTAGTTAGAGGCCCTATGGGCGGCGGCTTGATAAAAACTGACAGCAAGGTTGGTCGCTTGCCTTGCAAACATCCCTCCGCCAATCCGCACTGAGCCCGCGTGGTGGAGTATGGCTCATACTACCTCACATTTGAGGTAAGGCCTTTGCCCAGCAGTGGGATGCTTACAGGCTAACTTTACTTTTAATTTTTACTCTCGACTGACCAGATACTTGACCTCGATAGCACCCAAAATAATGCAGAATAGTACTGATAGTACCTACGTAAATGTAGTACATACTTACCTTGTATATCATTTTGGAAGTGACACAATACCTAGAGAAGAGAATGGAATTGAATCACTGAACACGGTTCCTATTCTCTTGATTTGATCAAAACAAACACGCGTAAAAATAATTGCCTATAACTAGGGCGAAACTCCTGTTACTATAACCCTTCGCATAATCTGAATATCACCATAAAGCTGGTTTACATCCTGTGAAATTATGTTTTACGCGTATTACATGTTTCATTATATGAAATTGAAATATTTTATGCCAGCGTCTAGATGATAACCCAGGGAGTGAACCAATCAGTAAACCTAGTTTCCCATTCAAACTCGTTCCGAGTACTTTAGAGTAGAGCAAATGAATGGCGTGCTGGGTCTAATTATACTACTGGTTCTTGTAAAGCCTTTTCACATCCCAACCTGATATGTCGGTATGAAAAGATACCATTTCATTTGTATAATTATGTTCACGCTTCCAAGTTCTAATTTTCTGTCGAGCTGACAAGTTTATATAAAATCCAGAATGGTCAGCATTTGTCTTACAACAAGATTGGGTTTATAAGTTTTGTATTCTGTTAGAAAATGAACGTCTTGTGCACCCTCAAACACAACCAAATCATTGGGTGTGGTATAATTGTTCGAAAAGTTCATTATAACAACCACATGACGAAAGAAGGTACTCCAAGTTTAATAAAAAAGCAGTTTCTCGTAATGCAGGACTTGAAATGTATGAATTGTCATACTAATTGGAAGGATTTATAACTGAAGCACTAGTCGGCGTACTTAAAAATTCGTTCATAAACAGCGTCGCGCCGTCATAAAAAGCGGAAAGTATGAAGCGGCAGCTCTCGTAAAATATTTTTATTTTACACTTAGTTGCATTTCTACTCGGACCGTCCGTTTAAGCACTTCAATATACTAACGATTCCGCAAAAGGGAATGTTTATAAAGAAGATATTTGGGTAAACTACCTCAAAAATCTCGACGCTTATAATACTCGGGGAAGATGAAGCTTTTAAGATCATGATTTAGTTCTTAATTATCTTCATTGAACTGTTGAACATGAGTTTACCTTAAATGAAATGAGTCAGCACTGGTTGAATTTGTTTTTAACAATTGCATAAAAGCGCAACTCTTTAGAGGCCTGCATTTTTGATCTACAAGTGTAGATCGAAGGCTAATAATGGGTACACAAATAAGATGGAAGGTTTACACGATTATCCTTACAAGTAGCTTACGTATCTAAGTATTTCATAAGATTCTATCTATACTTCACAGTTTACCTACACATCTCTACTTCAATAAATTCGATCGCGAGTCTATAATGCGCCGTCTCCCTTAGAGCGCGAGAGGCCCAAATGTGGGCAAATCGTCTAAGACTCTAAATTCTTTATCGAGATCAATGTACTCCTTACACGTTTGTTGAAAAATAGCCCTTAAAACAATTGGATAAGATACCGCGGTGGTAAGCTTGACGTGCTGTTGTCCGTACCTTCTACCAAGAATCTACCCCTTGACGTGTGTGAGCAGAAAGACAAATGAGCCTACTTACAGCCCTCGAGAAGAAACGTATCTACTATATATCTACCGAATGCGATTCGGCGGAGAGCATGTTCAACTCAATCGGCACATTTTTCGTTTTGACTTTAGAAATAAACTTTCAGCTTAATTCACGTGGGCATGCCAAAGAAATTGCTTTTTGTTTTTAAATAATTGTGCTAACATAATAGTCGAAACTACAACGAAAGTTGAACATCGAGGCAGTCCACTACTTTTTTCCAAAAAGCTTTTTATCAAAGCCAAAAAGTCACTTCTCAACATAGTTCTTTACCTAATAAAGTAGTAAGATTATGATATGAAAAATTGTAAAATACGAAACTTATAAAAAACACCTCACAAAGAATTTTCATAAAATAAAATAGATTTTCAATAAGAAACTTGTTCTCACGATGGGGACATTCGAGCGAGCAGTTTCGTAACTTTAGGATTATATGAACCGAGGGGCGTAAAACCGATCAGCCACCTGCACCGAAGTACAGTCACCTGCATTTAAGACTATGCAGTTTTGTTGAAACAGCCCTTATTATACAAGTGCATAAGACACCGAAGTGTTTAGCTTGACGTGTCGACCGCACTAAGGGAAGAAAGTCCAATTCTGTAATGGACGGCTTCATACCATTCGTTTTGCTAACGAATGGTAATATGTAGCTCTACTGCCGTCATCTTACTCTCTCAGGCTAGGGGAAAAGCAAGATGACCCTTACATGTCACCACTTACTATTACCTTGGACGGTGGTTAATTCATCCAAGACTATTACCTAGCTGGACTATTCAAAAAAGGCCATAAATATTTAATAAAACACAATTTACGGATAATTTCGCGATAGACGGGGTCTACCCCGTGACCACGAACGCTATAAAGTGTTCGAAACGTCGGGATGAAAAATCAAATAAATTATCGCGAAATTATCCGTAAATTGTGTTTTATTAAATGTGAAATATTCGCGTAAACTTCAGAAATAAGTAAGGCCATAAATAAATTGAAAGTAGGTACGGGTGTTTTGCTAAATATAGCAATATGATTTTTTTTACAATTGGGCCCTGGAATGTTATCTACGTCTACGTTGGATACGGTCCTGGCAAGCTTCTCTGTGGAATGAAATCGTTTATATAGGGAAAAACGTATGACGTCGCACCTGGCATGTAGATTAGCACGATTTTGTTCCCGGACTCCAGGGTTTAGGGTTGCCACACGTCTAAATAAGAAGTCATAAAAATATTAATTTACTGTCATTTTTCTGGAAAGCCTCATTTTATGCTACAATTTTCATAGACTTTGCGTACCTCATCTAGTGAATAATGAATCTTAGGTCAGATCAAAACGTCCGAAGGATTCCGTCAATACGATAACGACTTTAAGATGGCAATGGCCCGCGTCTTTTGTTACGGTGATGGAAAGCGCTCACCACTTGCAGGGTTGACCATTATATTTACAGTTTAAAATTGACTACTTCCATCCCTAACACCACCATGGCACCCAAGGATGTCCGTATGAAACGTAGGTCTTGCTAGCTAGACTAGAATTTAGCTCCAATAAAATATATGCACACGTCTGTCCGTCTACCAATGCAATCGGATGATAACGAGCGAAGAATAACAAGAAACACTGTCACATACAAAAGACTCGACTGCAACTTAGCAGCAAGTACAAAGTACGCAAATTTCAAGAAAGTGTAAGAGCAGAGCATACTATGTACAATTTAAAAACATGAACAATAATCTTCACTGGACGTACAATCGACGAAGACGTATAGGTACAAGTGTTTAGAAAAACTCTTCTGAAGACTTACTTAGGTACAGTCAGCAGTAAAAACATTGAAAGTAATTCGTGCAAAGAGTATTTAGAACAAAAAGTTATCATACAAACAAACGTACTAAATAAAACACAGTGCTTTAAATCAGACATCGTAAATATTGACAAACTTAACTCTTTTCAGTCGCCACAACTTCTTGTAAAAGTTTTTATAATGAAATAATGTGTCGCATGATGTCCTCAGACAATTCATCAAGTTTCACATTATTTGCAGCGAACAAGAACATCAAGGAAACCTGTTTGATGGCCGAGCCTTGGGGAAGGCAATCACACCGCTCATTTAATTCTGCAAGAAGCCAACTATGTAATCCTGAGAATGTCACTAATATTGCGGTTCTACGTAATGTGCCCTTTTATTAATGTGTTCATTATTTTATTTATATTCTACATGATTGCCAAATTAGATTAGAACAAAATGTATTTTGAGTTGTTAGTAAACGTGTGCTTGTGACGAAAAGCACTGAACAAGTTATACCTGATGATGCATGTAAAACATAGTCTGGTCACGAAGAGTAGCAGCAGAGGATGTTTTTTAAATTAGTTATGAAAAATTATTACATTCCATAAATAAATAAAGCCTAGGGCTTTTCCCCAAAAAAAGGATTCAAAGTTGTACAATTTTGAAACTCGTAAATATTTCTTAGCAAAGAGACAAGAACCTGAACATGGGCCCTGATTGTTTTTACCGTTACAAGACGACACCGCAAATTGACTTTCAAGTAAGCTTCGTGAACGATAAATCGTGGAGGTATCAATGCTGTATAAGAGAGGTATTGCAGCCGTAAAGCAGCATTAGCCTCTAATTTCGCCCCCGCTCGCTGCCGTAAGTTACTGTGCCAGACACTTTATTGGCGGCTAAAAGCGACACAAAAGTCTATGTCCGTGGCTCCCGTTTGCACCGAGTTTTATTTTCGTGCAGAGTTCGTGTTATTTCGTACAGAATTCATGCAATGTTGCAATAACGTGTTTAGTGATGGCTGTGTCTGTGTTTTTTGCAAATATTGTACCTATCCAATGTTTCCAGAAAGATGAATGTTTCAATTTTATTTGGTTTGACGTGTAAGAAAACTAATATAAAAGTTCGAAAAAAATGAGAAACGTTAAAAGAAAATACAAGTTCTGTAAAAAAATACATCACGCTTTACAAACTGAAAGAAAATTTCAATGGGATTTGTAGCCCTGAAAGTTTTCAATTAGAATTTCCCCAGGCGGTAAATTTCCATAGCAATTAAAGGGATCATTAGAATATTAATATTCCCTGGTATAGCACCAACGTACTCAATACGTACCGTACACCAGCTGTTTCATCTTAACTCGAAGATAATTGAGCCAAACTTGATTTAAAGTTCGATAACTTAAGCCACTCCTGTTCTCCGCGTACAGTCATACGCAAAAATATAAAAAGTGCATTAATGACAGTCGAATAAGGTTCAAAGTTAACATCATATTTTTGGCCCTGACTGTACAAGCCAAGGTGTGTTCGGAACAAGTTCAATTAAACATGGGCACAGTCTAACTAAAGCTTTGAGTCAATAAAACGTTAAAACAACAAAAACAGTGCGAAGAAATAACTGTACCTTTAATGTACACACATGCTTTGTTTGGACTTACGCCACACTATCTCAAAACTTTTAGGACTGCCCTTGATTTTTTGAAAGCATACATAGAACGTTTCCGTTTAGCTTATCTGCAAGCAAATGTGACAGCACTAGTTCTAACGATTGCTTAAAAAAGGTTACAATACGAAGATAATTCCGAGAAATTATCTCACCCTTACACTTCCTCTCTTCATACAGCATGCTCTAGGGGACTACCACAATCACATATAACATAATTATCAAATAAAATACCGAGCTACAAGATATTTCTAAAAGTGCTTTTATAAAATTTGCGTCTGGCACGCACTGCTTGGCTGGCTGTCTTACGTTTTTGTCTATTGTTTTTTGTTTTTGTTTTGTGTACATATTATTTCTGTAACTGTTTATCTTTATTTTATTTTTTATGTTGTGAAGCGTGCGTATGTGTGTGTGTTTGTGCTGTCCTTTTACCAATAAATGCTTTTTTTCTCTTTTTTTAATTTTCGACGTAACTAAACGAAATACATACGTAAATTATTTAGTGTTGAATACGACCTACATGATACCAAAATAAGCGTTCTAGGATCACAAAATGTTGCTAAGTTTTAGACCTTTGATGAATCATCAAAGTTTTAGACGTAAAAAAGTAAACTAAAGTAAAGTAAAGTAACATTACGGTTACCCCCTTATTATGAAATGTTATTGATCTACTTTACATTTGTTAATAACTATAATCGAAGTCGGAGCATTATATGAACGGAATATAGAAAGGTGCCGGTTTATGTTCTACTTACGTATGACTTAGATGATTATAAAGATAAAAACAAAGTCGGTAAAAATGAAATAATAAGAATCAAGGAAATGTATCTGTAGTAAAATCAAATTATTAATAATAAGGGTCCTGTTAATTTCCAAAGCAAAATTATAATTAACGAAAGATGCTCAAAAAATTCCGACATAGAAGAAATACGCTTTAAAATTTTCAAACAAAATTAAATATCCTTATAGGATCAAGGTTGATTAATAATATGGATATTACGAGAATCTTTTGACGTAAAAGGTATTCCAATAGCTCTCTCAAAGCTACGAGTATATTGGCATAGAAGACAAAGAAGTAATATAGATAGCACATAACATATTTCATTTTCTACTCGCTTCGAATGTAGAATCAATAGAATGAAATCCAAGAGATTCTTCGGTATATTTGCCCGTCTAGAAGATTCCGTTCTGAATCTTTCGTGCGATACAAAATACTCTAATGCATTTCCGAACATTTTCTAACCGCAATGGGTTCTAGCTTTAAGTTACGTAAAAGTATAGGCATGTCCTAAATGAAATATTTATGAAGATATTACAAATGTAGTTAATGTACGTAAGAAAGTTTCAAAATGGATATCCTATGCTGCAAAACATGTATACCGTCAAAAATTTAAGTTAGACAACATCAGAACAATTGCACGCGACACAGATGATGCAATTTCAAAATTTTCAATCAAACAAATAAGTTACGTTTCCCTCCAAATTGGTAGACCAAGCCCAAATTAGGTATACCCAGTCAACAAGTTTATGGACACAACCTCCGTTCCGACACCAACCCTAACAAACAAAGGTTATTAACAAAACGAAGGATAACAACAGCATTATCGACCAATGGGGTCGCCGGCCTATGATTGCTGTGACGTGTGGCACTCACCGTTCGCCGCATTTTAAATGCAGTGTAGTCTAGGCTGTAGATCAGCGGTTTTCAACTATAATTTTCAATTTTGACAGAAAATTTAGGTATAGGAAAATTTACAAAGTCGGGACGTTAGAATTTGAGCGGCTGAGCCATAGTTGGGAAGTATGCATGCTGTCGTCAACAACAAGCATGAAAAAACGTTCCGTGAAAATTAGTAAATCACTGCGTTATCTTATGCTGTTTTCTACAGCCGATTTATGTGAACAGGGATTTTCTGCTTCACCTAAAATCTAAAATTTATTGAATATAAATGAAAAGATAACAGTGTATCACATAAGTTTTCAAGATTGATACATACCTACGGAGATTTAAGGAACACATTTCCAGCAAATAACTTATTTCAACACGTTAGAAAGTGATCCCTGGTTATGTTAATGTTGGGAACCACTGAATTCGATCGATTGGGTTACTGGTTACTGACCACTGACCGACCGCGGTTGTAAAACTGCACTTTGGGCTGAGTGGAGTCACTCGGTGAAGTTTTTATGGCATGCCTTTGCTATCGTCGTGGATTTTTAATGCGCCCACAAACGTTTGGGTTGAAGTTCAAAAAGTCAAGCCATACATTCCATCCGGAGAGTACAGATAGAGTTGACGAAACTATAAGGGTTCTGTTTTTTGCCATTTGGCTACGTAACCATAAAATAATAAAGCAGGACCTAAAAACGTCGAACGTTGATGTAAATGGTGAATATCGTCGGTAAAAATACTGTTACTTTTTAGGTTTGTACACTTAACTATCTATACAGGGTGTTATTTCAAGGGGGTGCCAAATTTTTGGAGGTGAAAGGGACCATCAATATGAACAACTTTTACTATGGGACCATCGTTCAATTATTAATTTTATTTTCTGCCTCTCCATACATTATTGTCAATGTAGGTGACTGATTTTGTATGGGAAACCTGAAATTTTATTTAACATTTTGACTATGACCCCATAGTAATAGTTGTTCATATTGACGGTCGCATTCACTTCCAAAAATTTGGCACCCCCTTGCAATAACACCCTGTATGTAAGAATTTCTGATTCAAAGATGACGTTTTAATAATATTAAGGACATTTCTGAAGTCTCTAAAGACGCATTTGAACGTTTGGTGATCACCAACCGAGCAATAAGGAAATTATTTTAGTAATTTATCATTGCTAGAGTCTAGAAATCAAATAACTAGTCGACCTAATTTATAACATCTATGTTATTATTGAAAATCAACGTAATTGATATGAAGTTAGGTACAATACATTGATTATACAAATGCTAGTTAATTGTACCAGCTAATTTGATCAAACATACATAACAATATGTCTGTCGCAATAATTTGGTACTGTAACTGGTATAAATCATGCGATATGAGCGACGAATATGACGATATATCACGGGTTGGCAATAACAAAGAGCGATCAAAGCAAACAAATTGCTAAACCCAAATTGAATAGAAATCACGGGATGTTTGTTACTTTATTGTTAATACTAGTAGCTCTAGCTAGTGTTTTATTATTACACCTCTTACTGTACATTAACATTAAAATATTCATACAATAAAATGCGCGCGAAAAAAACAATCATACTTTTTTAAAGGCTTACTACAAACTCCAATCCTATTTTCTGACTCTACTATAGTCTGACTAGATGCTGCAATTGTCAAAAAAACAACATAACAATCACTCTTACTTGGAATTGGAAGTGGATGTGATGAGTGAGTGAATAAATAAACATGATAAAAAGTTATACCAACACCTCAACCAAACTTTTGCTTTCAAAACTGTTCGCGACTACTTACGAACTCCAGAAGTAGAGTACCTGTTTACTACAGTTCTCAACGACCAGTCATCTTTTGTGGTACATTGACCGAGTTTAATAAAATACAAATTACTATTAGTTTTTTTTACATTGATGTTAAATAAACAAATCTAATGACAATCTAACAGAACACAAACAAATGAGACACTGTCATTTGAATGTTTAAACAAAAAACAAATGACAATCGTCACGGATATCTGTCGCATAAAAATATAATTTAATCTTATCCCAGGCACCGCTCCGTCCATTCCGCAGACCACAAACTGACCACCTAGTTGTTGACGATTTCACGGTACCACTTGGTGCTGTGGTTGCCGGGTCAATGAACTAAGATAAACGTCACAGTCGTGAGATGTCTTTCTTATGGCGGGTTCTTGCGTGAAACTACGCTATTGGTACGTGCGATTGCTTTTGTAAAAGTTCTCGTAGCAATCTACTTGTATTTATTTTACTATATTAACTATAAGTATTGTTTCTGAGGTTAATACCATTCTATGCCTTCTAGAGTTATATAAGATTTGTATGTTATATATGGCATAAGTTCCCAATTACAGCTCTAAGTTAAATGGAAAGTTTAAGTATTTATTCTAAGTTTTTTGTGGAAGGCAAGAGCGATACTCAGTCGAAAAGACCCTAGCTTTTTTGATGAAGATGATGATGATTTGGACGTTTGGACGTTGGCTATTTAGTTGTTTATCCAGCTATTGCCAAAAAGCAACACAGGCAGATTCAGACACCTTGATATATTTCAGTCCGATTGTGCAAACTGAGGTCTCTACAATTTCTCAAGTGTAAACTTTCTTTCTGTAAGAATGTACAACTCGAGCAAATGTTAACTGTGTTTTCTACACAGCCAGAAGCTGTTGCACAAATTGTTTAAAACCAGGACCCCAAAAGTAATAATGTAGTACAAAATATGATTTCTACGAATGCGTACCGGCGCCAGCTTGCCACGGAGGTTTCGCTCCGGTGCGGACGACGGTAGACCACATAAAACCGAAACTTTATATGTCGTTGTACAGTCTGTATATTTAGGAACGGATTTTATCTTGGAGTTCTTAATTCTGCTCTTGATAAGAGCATTAGCAATTCATTACTTAACGTGACAGTTTCGTTCAAAGTTTAAAGAAAATAAACTTTTGAATGAAGTTAAAATTAGTTTGATTTATCTAATTAGGGTTTAAGTAATTTATAGTGTCTCAGTATGGGTCGTTTACAGTATAGAATAAAATCAAAATAAAGTCAAATTAGTTACTCATTAGGACTCGCGTAAGCAATGCTAGCATTTCTTGAAAGTTTAGTCATGAATATGGTTTTTATAACTTGCTGATAAAAAGTTATCTTGAGGTTGTCACCAACTAATAATAAAGATATAAACCTGGAGTGTATTAATACATAAGCGATAAAAAATTCCCTCCTTTCTGTCTGGTATAATTTTATTGCGAAGCGTTTTAGTTCTGCGCGTAACGGTACCGCATCAACCAGTCGTCCTCTAGATGGTTCGGAATTTATCGCCAGATATCAGATCAGAAGGAAACCATCTTAAATACACGGAGATAAAGTGTAAAATCGATCGAGGGATTTTTATGAGCACGCCTGGTCTAGATTATTCGATAGCATGCTTGCACCGAACGTTGTGCTAAGGAAATATCATTGTGATACTTCACCAAAAAGCATTCTTATTCAATAAACCAAAAAGCATTCTTATTCAATAAAAACAAAAAAAAACATATGTAATTTTGAAAGCTTAAGATTAAATACGCACCATTTATGATTTAACCGAGAAAGAACACGTACATTTTCATTTCTAGACAGTATAATTCGCGCAGCCCGCGCAAAAGATGAAAATTTTTGCGCCCTTTTTACTTTTTAATCATATTAGAGGGCCTTATTTAATCAAGCGGATTCTGTCAATGGCTCACACGCGAAAAAGAAAAGCGGTAATAACCGGAAAGGTTCGTTATCTCATCGCCAGACGGAACATGTCTGAATGGGCTATTCGTGCTAGGAGCGTTTTGAGTATTGCCATCCTTAATTAAGAGGGACGCGGAGTGGTCTGGGTCTCTACCCTGGTAACCTTAGCCTTCTTATTAAAAAGATAGTTCCAGGTTTGAACAAAGACTAAATTCATCCTACCGATAGGAAATGTATATCTACCTCAATAAGTGCTGTCATTCAGACAATGTTTTTAAGTTGGCCGGTTAATATCTTAGTACAGTTCTTAAGTCTGGTACAAAGTTTTTAGAGTAAAAGAGTCTTATTAGCGCACTGTGGGCTATAGGATTCCTTTTTGGACTACGGAACCCAAATAGGACTTCAAAAACTTTCTTACCTATCAACTTTCCTCCAATGCCTCTCACTGTCGGAGTAGGGTCCTGCAAGCGTCTGAGTTGCACAATGCAGGTATCCTGCACTTGTTCTCGAGTGGATGGTATTGTGGCATCGCTTTCGCGTTTCCACCTGGAAAATTGCGGGGGATTTTTGTCGCGTTTTGACGGGGAGAGGGTCGTTTGTACAGTTTTAACATCAAACATTTTCTAGACTTCTCGCTGTGAGTAATTAGAAAAAAAAACATTTGCGGTAGGGGAAAGGGGATGCTTTCGCTTAAGCTTTTTGGATTTTTTAGATTTATAATTTCAATAATATTGAAGTACCGCAATGCAGGATAAGTAATCATACTTATTCGGTAGCAGACATTAAATTTATTAAATATACAAAGCCAATATTTGCTTTCTTGACTGAGCTCAGAAAGCATTCACGGTCGTAACTAGCCATCAAACCATCGTGAATTAAACTAGTTATTGCGTAGTGGAGTAGCTTCTCGAAGCGCAAATGATATTGCTATAAATACTCCATTTAATGGACCAGTAAAGAGTTAACTTCAGCGTTCTACACACACACAGGATATCTTCTATAATATAGAAAACGCCTATTAACATTATCACGTTACAGGAAGACAAAACAATACCTCCATCAAAGGGGAACTTATAGTAACGATACGATATCACGGAAAGTATCCTATTTGGTAATCGGTCCCTTGATATCGTTAATGCCTGATTGACACGATGACAACAACTGGACGTAGTTGTTGTGAGACAAAGAGACACCTTAAATACAGGGTGTGACCTGTAATACTTGACATAAACATATTTGTTTTACTGATGTTATCATTTAGTGTTACAGTATCAATACAAAGCGGTTCAATGCAAAGACACACCTATTTCAGAAGCTAATAGCTACAAACAAAGCTATATTACAGGAGGCGTCTGATGTAGCGGCATCTACATTTTTTTTATCAGTTGAAATTATGATATTTTGTCATTGATGTGATTTTCTTAAATATCGTTTTGAATGGAGTTGCTTCTGACTAAGGCCTAATCTGTTCATCAATAGTAATGGTAAAGTTACGTCACCAGTGGTTGAATACTTACGATTGTGTGTTTTGATGAAAAAATTCCTAAACCAAATGTCTGAATGAATATTTTAAAACCATAGATTAAGGTATTTTTACATTAAAACACGATCTTATATATTTAACCGCTGGTAACGTAACTTTACCATTACTTTAGATGAAGAAATTGTGGCTATGAAAAGGGTGACGGAGATGGAGTTGATGATTAAGTGAGTTCACAAAAAGGTCTGATAAGAAAGCACAGGCTGTTCTACAGACCTGCCATAATACCTTCACACATACCATCTAATCCGTAACTAACGAAACTGTATTTTGGCAGATAAGCTGGCAACAAAGGTGCTCTTTTGTGTGGCGCCTGTGGTGGCATGAATCATAGAGGGCGCGATTGTATAGAAATAAGAGGGCAAAGGTTCTCTTTTAACACCTTGAGCGGAATTTACACAGGACGAGATAAATATTTCGATTATGTACTGTGATTAAACTTATATTGAGTAAGTCAAGCTATAAAGTGTTGCGTCTTCCTGCAGGGTATACAAAAGCCTATGCTTTCAGCCTTATCTAACTTTGGGTAGTTTTTCTAGGCTTTATCAAAATAGTTTAACTTATAATAAAACATTTTTATCACGGTAGATATAATAGTACTACGTACTTATACCTAATCGAAGACAATGCTATGTTCAGCAATTGTTACTAATTTATGCGCACTTGTATTTAATTACTACTCATATGATAAGTTGCTAAAACCAAGCCGAGTATCAATTACAGCAGCTATTATAATGCTACTTTTCTTTGATCAAAAAGAACTGATAAACCGATCAGCTACAAATCACTCTTCTTTTTACCGACTTCAAAAAAAGGAGTTTATTTACCGACTGCGTCCGTGGCGTAGGCTGTTGCAAACGCTCCCTAAACCACCTCGGGGCCGAGCTAATATTTTAACCGTCATTTAACACCTTTGGGGGCACACAATGTATTTGGGTAAGCCGGGAAATATTAAACGTGGGCACCCCAAGATTAGGCTCGTTTGATCACGTAGAGTTATTTACAAAAAGATTTATCTTTGATATCATTTGATTGAAAATTTTAAACGACAAGGATTCGCTTGAGACTAAGCGGTAACAGTGCCGACAGTCTATAAATATTTTCGTAAAACACTACCTAATCATAGTTACTATTTAATTTGATCTAAAGAAAAGTGCTCATTTGTGCCGATCTGTAAATATCTTCTGATATATATCTATCTGTACATGGTTTTATTTGAAAAGCTCAAACTTGAGTCCATTTTGTTTCTATTCAAACAAAAATAAAATATCAAATCAGTTGAGTAAACAGCAACCCTTGTACCATAAAACCTCTTTAGGTAATGTACAGATTCAGACGGAAGTAGCACAAATGAAGGCTTTAATCCGCAAGAGCCTCTAAGAGGGTATTACGGAATATCATCCCTCTACGTGCTTCGTGAGAGCTTGACTGCGGTTATAAAAGTTACCTTCAGACAGGCTACATTTCTAACATTTTTGTCGTAAAAGTACGATGTCCTTGTCATGTATTAAAGTCTTTTAACAGAAAGTTCTGGCTGAAAATAGTGGCTTCCTTATATCAATGGGTTACTTTTATATTTCTTTGATTTTTCATTACCATTATGAGGAACATCATCATCATCATCATCACCCAAAGGACGTCCACTGCTGACAGGCGTCCCCAACGGTTTTCCACAGCGACCGGTTACGAGCGGTGTGTATCTAGTGTGATCCTGTGATCTTTAAAGGATAGGTCATCATAATTATTTGCAATATAAAATTGAGAAAGATTAATTAAAATCGAAAGACGATTTAAACGTCTCTTTCGATCTATTGTAGTGTGCGCGTCACCTACATATATTTACACGCACACTCACTTCCTCCAATAGTATATAAGTTACAACATTACTAATAAACAGGCTCTTAGATCGCAGTCAGCTTTTCATTAAACGCTCTCCCAACGCCCATCACTGCACTATTGAACATTGCTGTAAATAAAACAAAAGCTTAACGCCATTTTTTTTTTATTTGAAGGGTATCATAAATAGTAGCAATATGCAAGGAACCATTTGGTCGTAAAAATCAAAGAGAAAACAGATAAAGTTGTTTCTGCCTCAAAAATAAGGAAAAAGATATTTCTTGCTTGTTACCTTTCCAGAAGAAAGTCTGGCGTTATTTTACAATAAATTAATAAACCCTCAGGAAAGATATTACTTTGCCTTGGAGCCTTCTGGCGATGATTTCATTATATTTGTTTACGCTGCTAATTTCATTAGGTACAACGTGGTTATTTTGTATTTTCTTCAATGGCTGTACTAGACAAGAGGCCACAAATTAACATGTAAGTACGTGGAAGTAAAGCAACTCACTCGACTGCTTTCATTGAATTCTATGCATTCATATGGGGTTTAAATATCATTGTTTCTTTGAAGAGTAACATTAGATTATAAAATAAATAATAAATATGAATATTGGATACCAATCACATACATTGCTCTGATCTCAAAGTAAGTAGCTAATGCACTTGTGTTATGGAAATCAGACACAACGGTGGTACCACAACACCCAGACCCGGGACAATATAGAAAATTTTGATTTCTACATTGACCCGACCGGGAATCGAACCCGGGACCTCGGAGCAGAGACGCCTTGAAACCCAGCGTGCTTAGCCACTACACCACGGAGGTCGTCAGATGCTGACATACACAAGATAGAATTGAGAGACAACAGAGAAAATTCAGATTATTTTGATACACAACGACAACACCGTTAAAATGTTTTCTGCTTTTAAATAAAACGCATCTTCTCCATTATCGAAATGGAATCCGCAGAAAAATTGGACATCAAAGGCCCAATCGTCACGTTTAGTGGATTTCAGCTTCGGCCTTTGTGTGTGGGTCCCATTCAACGCATTGTCCGTTCTGAAAGGGAGCAATCCATATTGCAACCAGTAACGTAGACCTCCCTGGATCCCCCCTGTCAATACAACTGATCGAGAGCCAGTACGGCGCTGATGATAGCTGAGAGCTCAGGGTAATCTGGCGGAGTGATGGCCATGTAATTTGTCCAATGATTGCGGAAACAGAGGCGAGTAGATTTATGTCTAAGTGCCTATAAAGCAGATTAGGACACGTTAGTATTGTGGATATGTATCGATTACCTATTCGATTTACAAAAATATTTGGTCCCTACCTATCCAAGTAAATGGATCGAGGATATTTATAACTAACTAAAAAACCGGCCAAGTGCGAGTCGGACTCGCGCACTGAGGGTTCCGTGCAAACTTTAACTGAATTAGAGATTCTTACTTCCACTTAGCCAAAATACCACAATATATTGTTGACCGCAAATATAACTTTGTTTTTCATAGTATTTGTATGAAGAACAAAGTTATGTTTGCGGTTGTTGAAGATGTGCTATATCTCAAAAACTACTAGTTCGATTTCGCTCAAACCAATTTTCGTTGAAAGTTTTTGTTGAAATCTACATTATATATTTTTTTCAAAATTTTCACTTCCTTAGTTCAGAAGTTAGATGGGGGGGGACGCGTCCATCTCTCAAACGTAAGACTTTTAGAACTTTTTGGTCTTAGAAACCTCAATGTCATTTCGAAAGACCTATCCATAGACACCCCACACGTATAGGTTTGGGTAAAAAAAAATTTTTAGGTTTTAGTTTCATGTATGGGAGCCCCCCCTTAAATAACATTTTTTTTAATTTTTAGTATCTGAATCGGAAAGCGGTGAACAAGATACACCTACCTACCAAGTTTCAATGGTGTGATGCTTATAGTTTCAGAATAAAGTGGCTGTGACATACGGACGGACAGACACACAGACAGACTTGACGAAACTATAAGGGTTCCGTTTTTTGCCATTCGGCTACGGAACCCTAAAAAAAACGAAATATGGCAACCCGTACTTTTATTACTTATCAAAAGTGTGATTAACTCATCTGGTAGCGAACACTAAGACCCTTTGTTGCACACTGTGCTACTTTTAGTATCGCTACAGTCGTGATGCTAACGCGCGTTAGTATCGATACAGTCGCGATGCAGCCGCACTTCTGCATCGATACTAACGCGCGACTGCATCTGTCCATTGGGATAGTCGCGATGCCGTCGCGCGTTTTCAAAACGCGCGTTAGTATAGATGTAAAAGTCGCAGTGTGTAAGGGGTCTAACTAAAAAAAAACAATAACACTACAATAGTGAGAGGTAATTGGGGTTATTGGGATGATACCCACAGATAGATCATTTTTACGATACATTTTTATGTCAAATTCTCATCAGTACTATTTTTACGGCGATAATTCCGTTTACCATAACACTATTCTACTAAAAGCTTGCGTGAGAATCAATCGTCCAACTGGACGGCCAATTTAATCGCCCACTTATAGTTTTGACGTGTAATTGTTATAGCTTTTATCGCGAAGGATTACCTTAAAGTGATGTAAAGATTACTGGCTTCGTTAAAAGAAAATTTTAAGGTGAGCGGCAAACACTTACATCGATAAACCTCATTTATTTCAAGTCGGTCATAAAGCAGGGGATACAAAGATATGTATTTTTTTTACATTATAGACATTTAACTACAATCTCACCGATTCGCTCCTGCCCCGATTATTAAAATTCAGATAAGACTAAATAAAATCAATCTAGAAAAACTATACATATAATGCGCTGACAAAGCAAATGATGATGAAGACGGAAAGAAAATCTAATAAATTAAACATGGATTGGCCGTAAAAAAAAGAAATGCTTATCTTAGGGCCAATTTTTTAATGGTCAGATAAAACTTATCAAAATGATAAATAATAAAGCGACATATTAAAAAAAAAGACAGTTTTTTTTTGGTATCTTTGCACGACTAGTGCATTTGCCACGGACGGGTGTAAATATAAGGAAACAAGAAAAAATAAAGGAACAGAAAAAAGACAGTTACGAATGATTGCTGACAATTAGGTGACGTTTTCAAATTAGCCATATTGTATTTTGTTCGACGAATATTTCTTTCTGACTGTTGAATAATCAGCCCTTAGTTAATAAAAGAAGAATGTACGAGTAATAAATAAGATTAATTAGCTCTTTACAAGCTTTACACTTTCATTGGGAATATTAAGTGCAGCGTTAGTCCACAGTCAGTGGTTGGACTAGTTGCGCCGAGCGTCAGCTAATCATAATATTTTACACGCCTTGTCACACGGTATCAATATTTATCTATTCAGTGGTATCAATATTCATAAACGAGTAATATCAATTAACTCAATAAACAAGCCCTACAACTTTCAATAAGTACGTACTGAACTACGAATTCCTAGAAATAGATATAGAAGTATAATTCAATTCACAATGCCAATACATAGTTCGTCAGAAAACTTTTGTGTTAGAATTAATCTAAAGTGAAACTGTATTAATAGTAAATTATAACTTTTGTCTAGTTAATTCTTCTTAAAAAGCTGAAAATAGTCCCTTTGTCGTGTTAAAATTAATATCAAAGTCTAAAAAATTGGTAAGTTATGAAAAATGTTTCATCACTAAACATTTTAACGAAAGAAAATTGCAAATTGAAAGGAATGCTTTGCCTGATATTGCAACTGTCAGAATGTAATAAAGAAACTGAAACGTCTTCTATACAATTTTATCAAGAGTGCCACGAGTTCCTTACATACGTTTCTAATTTGTTTAAAGCACATGTACTAAAACCCTACTATTGTCAACTGTATACCCATGTGACACGCAATAAAGATTTTGAGTTTGAAGCATATTTCTCAATTATTATTCCAATTTTACAATAAAATATGAAAGATGGTTCCACAAGTTAACGATTGGCAAAGATACCCCTGTGCAATTTTGAAGAACCCTCATGAAGTCAAGTGGGGTACAAGAGTCTTGGGATGGAGGGCGGCGCAATCCCTCTTGTTATGAGAAGCAGAAATGAGTGTTTATTCAAGAGGATATACAATTTTGACTAGGTATTGGGTATTTTGTTATTCTTGTTAGCAAACGAATACAGACAGATTTAAAGTATGACTGATCTTATTGATGGATTTATAGGCGCCGACACTCAGTGGGCTGACATTATTTTTATTGTATTACAGTCGCCAGCACGTCAGGTTATAATTTTATGTTGAAACCGAACCCTTATTAGAACTGCATTAGATACCACAGTGTGTACCTTCAGATGCTGTTACCCGAACGTAGTGGAAACAAATAAACTAAAAGTCTACAGCCTACTACTACTACTAGCTAAGGTTTTTTGGCGGCACCCATAAAAAATAAAGGTGCAACTATATCCAATATCATTAAATTAGACACAGTTTGGATTTAGGTCAAACCACAAAGAAGCTCCTTCGACACCCAATACTATTTAAAAGGAAGTTGGTCACAAGATAATGCTTTTTGTTAAATCCGTAGTACGGCTTCCCAGTGTGAAATTCAAAACCGTTTTGATTTTCAAAAACCGTATGTCGTAATGGGTCAGCGAATACAGGAAAATCTTGCCTTTAATCACTTGTATATTAATTAATAAGAGTTAAATAACGTTCAGGTTTATTTGATTTTCAGCACAAACTACTTCTTCAACCAAACTATTTTCATTATGTGATTTATAAAATCTAGTCTTTCCTAGTCTACTATTATTCAATTTCATACATGGTATTACAAGCAATTCTCTAATGCTTGCATAGCTATTCGTATCTTGTGCTCCGCTGGCCATAATTCTACTATTGGTGTAGAAATCTATCGGGCGTAGAGCAACACAATCCGGCAAGCTTGACAAATTAGAGCACAGGATTATCCTCAGCATCCTCCAAGAGTAGGGTTGCCAGCTTATACATTTCAGGTGAAAAATAAAAAGCGGAATCAATTTCATAAAATTGAAGAGATTTGACAAAGAAATAATTCATGAAAGTCTTCTGAAGATGCATTGTTTTGTGATGAGTGTTAAAACGAGGTCGCTTTTATTGCCAGAGACATAACGATGGTTAGTTTTCCCTTAACAAAGTTTAAAAGAGCTGAGCAGAGCTTTTTTTATAATTAGATAGCCAAACATTAGAATTAGAGCTGTTCCGAAAATACACCTAACGAATCTTTTTAATCACTAACCTCCCAGATTAATAAGTTAAAAACCACATAAGAAATATTTTCCACCAGATTACTTACATTACAAAGTAACCACAAAGAAACTCCAAGTCTTTCAACCTTTCAACGAATTTATTCAAAAAGGACTAGTGGCAACCCTAAGCCAGGGCCGAATTAAGGATTCGTGGATATTACCCGTAGGCTTTGTTCAACTCGTGATTTTACAGAGTGTGTAGGTTTTATTAGATCGCTAGAACTCTTTGTCGGGTCTTTGTGTCGATGTGAAAGAACGTAATGTGGAGCTCTTTGGGCTAAAAATGCAAAAATTGGATGCGGGTGAAAAGTGTTTGAAATAATTAATATAGAGATGTTTTGGCATTTCTGTAATCATGGATATAAAAAGTTTTTATAGGCATATGGCACTACATACATGCTTATGACACTGTGATAAAAAATATTCAAAAATTTTTGATAAAATTTTTGATCCAAAATAAATGTTTGGTCATCGTTGTAAGTAGAAAACAACATTTTTTTGTAGCGAAACGGTTACGCTTTAAGTTTTTTCTAACTTATTTGTACAAATCGTTTATAGAGCAGAGCTTAAAGGATGCAGACCTATTCCGGATGGCACCACAAATGTGGTTTGAGGTATGAGGGTCTCACCAGATACAATCCAATAGCAATTTATAACATTCCTGTTTACTCCACAGCACAGGTACAAAGAATAACGCTCAAAAGTTCTACTAATACTTCTTGTTTTATCACTTTTCTTGGATTATTGGCGTGAAATATAATAAAGTATTATTCGGTAATCTATAAAGACCTTTATATAGTAATAGATGACCTGCTGTCGTCGGGTGATTTTTTATCAACTTTTCGCAGAGAAATCGTCAATCCTTTATAAATGTTCGACGCGTGCACGCACCGCGTTTGGTCTAAGTAGTGTTTGAAATATATTAGCTATCCAAGAGGACGTGATAGTTATCCATGAATTTTGGTCACTAGCATATTTAATAAATTATAACGTGATAATGAAACCAGAAAGTAACAGCAGCAGCAGAACTAAACGTCTAGATAGATGATAAAACTAAATCAATGTCAGTTATTACATCTTATTAGTGCTACTCGATCAAATGCTTAGGATTGGAGACCCTTAATCAAAGCGTCAGCATCGTAGGACGTTCAACGATAAGCTGAACAGACGACTTTGTAAAGATCGCAGGATCAAAACAACGCGCAACGGAAAACCATGGTTTAGCCTTTGTTCAGCGGCAGACTTTCTGCCTGATTGGCAGCCAATAATGAGGATGAATAACAATCCTAGTGCTGCAGTGAGCGCATTTGTGCGATGCGAAGAACTTCCAACCATAATTCTTTAGAACAAAGACCAAAATCACAAGTTCTATTAGAGTATTCGCGTGCGCCATATTTTTCTTGTGAAATTAAATAAAGTTAAATGCATCTTATTATAAAGTAGCGGACATAATACGATGCCTTAGGAACACCATCTAGTTTATAGTGTTTTATTTTTCATATTTTATTTCCTTGCTATAACAAAATAATATAACAAAATAAGTATTGTTAGTGGTATGTTTTTAGTAAAATTATTGAATACGCTAGTCTATTGTATCTTGGGCTGTCGCATTATAGACGAGGTGTCGTTTGCATGGGACGGCGGACCCGCAGGAAATGAACTCGCCCAAGAAACCGAATATACGAACTAATATTTACTGCTCATACTAACGAAAATGTTCCATAAATCAGTGCTTTCTGATAAGGCACAATCACGTTTAATTTGATTTTATAAAATCACTAAATCTATTTAGTTTATTGAAAAGATAAACAACTGATAAATTACGTAATTGAAAAACCGAACAAAGATGAAATAACTATCTTTTAGTAAATAAAATGTGAATCCGTCATTGACAAGCCTTACATGTCCGTATATTTTTTTTCAATGAGAGCCGTGGATTTTGTTTGATAAATAAAATAAATTACGCTGAGTTAGTACGAGTACCTCATTCCTAGACGCTATAAACTTCTTGGCTTCAAGCTTAACTTGTATCTGATGTTCATAAATTCTCGCATGTTCACAAAATCTACATGCACGCTATTAACTCAAAGCCAGTAAAATTATGAACCTAACGCCAAAAGCATCAAGATAATGTATGAAAAATAAACCACAATAAACCAGACGGTGTTCCTAAGGGATCGTATTAGGTCCGCTACTTTATAAGATGCATGTTAAACTTCATTTAATTTTACAAGGAAAATATTGCGCACGCGAATTTTCTCATAAAACTTGTGCTTTGAAAATGGTCTTTGTTCTAAAGAGTTATGGTTGGAAGTTCTTTGTATGGATGGATAGGGTAATTTTGTGAGTAATTTGGTTTAATACAAGTCTCGGGGGCCGGTTGCGCTCACGCACTGCCTTATTGCTTCCAGGGTTGGCGAGATGTTAGAACCGGAATGACAGGTGGAATGTGAGACAACTGGCCTTACTCTGGACACAAAACCCGATCCAATTAATATAGCCATCCCTGTCACACGCATTCATGTCCTGGTATGAGTGACAGGGATGGCTATAATCATTGGATCGGGTTTTGTGTCCAGAGTAAGGCCTAAGGATGTGCTTTTTACGATTTGCATTGTACTCGTGTAGAGACAAAAAGTCTTTGAAAGTTTATTTGCATTTACGTTTTTTCAATGCAAGGAGGGCTTGTTCTTCCTACCCAGTTAGAATAAAAAGATTTTTGTTACTTTCATGTTAAGTTATGATTCATAACCCGAAACTTATGAAACGTAATTCATGAAAGTTACTTATTATGATGTCTTTCTAGGAGCTGCCGAAGTTTTTATTTCAACATCATCTTAATTATTTCTGCTACATGTTTGGCATGTTCAAAAATAAGTATTAATGCACGTAAACCTATTAAAAAGTATTTGTTTAAGATTGCGTGAACTATTTTATCTTAAAGACAATATTAGCACATTTGTATATTCATTCAGTCAATAACTTAATTGAACCTCAGCACAAAGGTACGGTACCATGATTTACTTAAGTTACATTAAAGAAGATCTGGATGTGAACCAGAGCAGGTTCCAAAGAGTGACAACCCTTGTATCATCATTCTTATTCACTTATTACTTTTATTTTCGGTAAACATCTCGTTCGGAACCCGTTTCGAGATAGTTTACGTATACGGTGATGCGATACGGCTCAAGCAAAATATCTGGTTTGAATAGATATCATATCAATGGCTTATTTATTCGCGGGTATCAGTTTTAGAGTGAATAAGTAGAACATCCTGGGTGCGTTTTGCGATGCAGTTTTGACAGTTAAACAGCTCTGTTTTACTGTCAAATTAGCAATTCTTGTTGCAATTTCGCATTATATTGATAATATTACTATAATATAACAATATAAATATTAATATTCATACCATTGTAGTATTATTATAATATTATTATATTGATAATATTCGTTTACACTGAGTGGGAATTGAACTGCCTCGGAATTGAACGGATTAAGTTGGATCGCAATACGCCCCCTGGTAGTTATTCTAAATTTTTGTGACTACATTTGGCATTGGCTGTATAATTAATGGAATCAGGCGTTCCTTGCGGAAATCCATTATAAGAAGTTTTTTTCCAAATCAACTTTACAGGCGATGCATTTATTTAGGTTTCGTGTGAATCAGTGTAATTTTACTGTACACATACATTTTTTTTAAATTACTTTGTGCTTTTTGGAACTACACGGTCATACAAAAACGGATCCTTGGCACATTCAATCAATCAAGAAACATTTGTATCTAAATAATGCTGTGGCCACTCATATTCTTTAATTTAAATAAAATGCAGTTGCACGTATCCTCCCTTGATTAAACAAATCCGACCTGTTTCGTTTGAGCCTCCGCCGCAGCCACCGGAAATGCGTCACGAATCCAACATGGCGACGCATCCGGGGCCTTGAGGCTTGTCAGTAACGATACATAGTAAGAGTTTCAGTGTTAATTAAAATTAACACGGTTCCTTTATCTTGTTACGGGTATCGGGGTCGATAAAAATGGACACGCTTTTATTTTTGATAAGTGATGAATGAATGTGTCGATGCTAACGATATTTTTTGTGACGATCACGGAGAATTAATTAATTATTTACACAAGTAAAGCAATGTATAACACGTTAGAAGCGAGAAAAGTTAGAGCAGACATTATGACATGTTTGTTAGCGTATAACAACAAAGTCAATTTTGACTCAATTACTGTTATTAAAACCGTATAATGGTCGTGTGAAATGTTTAACTATTGTAATTATGAAAAACCGCTAGTGTGTAATTCACACAACTATGACAATGATTATGATAAAGAAAGAGTTTAACACTTACTACTGTACTTTTAAAATAATAATAATAATAATTAAGTCCACCTTTGTACACAAAATTTTGTGCAATAAAGTCTTTAAATAAATAAATAAATAATAAACCAAAACTAGACCGGTTACACAAAATTAAAGGAAATGTGTCTTAAAAACATAAAAGCACCATTGTACGTTTAAAAGTGGATTATTTAAGGGCGTTTCTCTTCTTGGTAAACGTTTAAAGTGTAACGTTTCTCTGGTACATTTTCGTATTTTCGTTCAGTCACAGTAATGGGCTACCTACTCGTTTTAAATTGCTCCGAGTGAGTCACTGTGATAATTTGAAGTTAAGTGCAACCAGTGATTTAGGACGAAAATCGCTGGCTACAACAATTTTGTAGTCTAGTCAGCTCTGAATTTATTGAACCTTCTATTAGGAATTATAATTAAACGTAGCGTTTTTGTTTAAAGTGAGCTAGCAGCCGTTCAAAAGGCATTAAATAATGTTTATAAAGTTTTAGATAAAATTACCGGATCAAATCTACTCGCAAACGTTACTTATTAAAATAATCAACGAAATGGTACGAAAAAAATAGCTACATACAATAGTCAAATCCAATAAGTTTCATAGTTGCAGTTTCACGCAAATAAAATTATAGAGCTATACAAATAATAGTTATACTTGAGACGTCACTTAAACCAATTACTGATTAGGACAAGGCAATTTTCTTAATTGTTCCTAATCGTGCTCGGGATCTACACTTTTCTGAACAAATGCGACCTTTTTACCAGTTATTAGACCTTTTTGTGATCTTTTCTCGACCGTTTCCTTTTTGGCTTACAAAATCTTCTAACTAAAACTTCGTAGAACGATTGCGCTAAAGGTTGTTTCTAAGCAGAAGTTTCTTATTGCTAAAGTTGCAATAGTAACTTTATAAACACGATTATGTTTTTGAATGTGACTGTACTTCAACGTGTTATGAGCAATACAGTAGGCAGTCAAAGGTCGGCGGCTGAGACCGTTACACGAGCCATACAACGCGAGCACATCACAACACACGCGGTTAACGAGTAGGGTTGCTAACTACGCGGCCAGCAGGGCAATCGTTATATTCCGATCAAAAGTGTATTATTTAAATACTTACTAACATTTAACTACTAATACTAGCGTATAGAACTGACACTACAAACAAATTTCTTGCGCCAAGATTTGACACCACTTGGCATCAACGCATAGGTACAAACGGTTTCAAATTCGACATTAAAATTTTAAGGAATACGTCACAATCTTGTCAACAACTCGCGACACATTGCTTGACATAGCTATCTATATGTAGTAATAGAACAACTTACAGCTTTCTAAATACTTACTTGGCCGATTCAACTATGCCAATAAATAAGCATTATACATGGCGGCTCCAAGCTTACAATACTTATCGTAATGCAACTTGGAATTTTTAAGCCAAATATGGCAGTCGTAATTAGGATCATACTTATCTAAAATAGAATGACAAAACAAAAGGACACATCTTGGCCACGTTTATGATTGCAGTTTAAAGTTGCTTGACCTTTTGTCGATCTAATTTCTAAAGTAACGATAATCAATTTATTTGAAATCGTATTCGGAACACTTGGAATGAAATCTCACTATATCCTTTACTCAAATTGAAAAACCGGTTAAGTGCGTGTCGGACCCGCGCACTGAGGGTTCCGTGCCACCCTTAACTGAATTCAGGGTCCACTTACTTTCACTTAACGAAATCATCACAATATATTGCGACAGCAAAAATAACTTTGTTTTTCATAGTGTTTGTATGAAAGACAAAGTTATATTTGCGGTTGATAAAAATGTGCAATATCTCATAAACAACTGGTTCGATCTCCTTCAAACCAATTTTCGTTGCAAGTTTTTGTTGAGATCTACATCACATATTTTTTTCAAAATTTTCACTTTCTTAGTTCAAAAGTTAGATGGGGGGGACGCCCATTTTACCACTTTGGAAGCGTCTATATCTCAAACCTTACACTTTAAGAAAAAATGGTTTTAGAAACCTCAACATTATTTTAAAAGACCTATCCATTGACATCCCACACGCATAGGTTTTAGTAGTCCGTAGTCCGTTTTTTGCCATTCGGCTACGGAACCCTAAAAAACAATCCGTTTGCATTCATTTATTTTCGTTGTTTACTTTGCCCGCTATATTCAAAGGTAGTTTCGGATTAAATAGTTATAGGCAACCCTAAATCTATCTATGGATGCCAGACATTTGCACAGAGCGTACATTAACACTCATTTGGGGGTTCTGTTTGAAAACACAGACATACAAATGTGTTCTTTTGTGTAATAACGGTTTAAGGCATATTTTCGCATAATCCTAAAACGTTGATGCTTCTAAAAATCTGCATATTTCGTTATCTACTCGGTATATTTAAACCTGAAAGTCCAGAAAATTCAACTAGATGTCAATGTTTATAGGTACCAATTAATATGTTCTATCTTAGTCTTGTAACAAGATTATACATGACTAAGTATGCCGAAACTTGCACTAAGAGGAAGATCAGTAAAGGATTATTTGAAGATTAAGTTATTTAAGCACCAAGAGGAAATGCTTTGAACAAAATAATTCCCATGACCGTGGAAGTTACTTAACTATAAGATAGTGCCATCCACGAAGGCGCGCCCCACCACTCGTCCAAATCGTTTATAGTACATGTGTGCAAGCTTTTGAATTGAATTTGGAACATCATAATGACTAATGAATGACAAGCACACTTCAAAAAATACACTCAAAGGGAAAGATGCTCTACTTGGATATGGTTTTAAGTAGGTATGGTTAGTTACTAAAAAAGTAATATATTATTTTTAAACTGCACAAGCATCATTTTTACTATTGACGTAAACGAAATACGTAAGAACGTTTTATAACATTTAAAAAAATGATTAAAAACTTTTTTATAAGAGAACCATCGGTCCACCGGGACTTCATACGCGTGAATTGTTTTTTCTTCGTACACGTAGGTCATAGCGTAATGTTTTATAGCCTTCCCCGATAAAGTACATCCCGGTAATATAATAAGTTACCACATGGTTTTTTTTATTTAAAATTGTTTATGGTGTTTAAGTTACCATTATAATTCTTTCAGTAAATTTAATAATGACAGTAGATTATACCAGGTTTATTTTTTAGTACAACACACTGGGTTTTCCTTGACATTTTAAAAATAAATTAAGCAGAGCCACTTTCGTGACGAGTCTGAATATTTGAATGACGGCCGGCTCGCAACTGACGCGCGTGTCTCCCCCCGCACCCCGCACCTTTATCAATCAAAAAAAGAGTGGGGCGCGCCTTCGTGGATGGCACTATCTATATCTTAAACCAATAACGACACCATAATCCGTAAAAATAAATTATATTAGGAGTCTACATTTCATTCAAAAATATATAAAAACCGTGTAATTGATAAACTGAATTATCGAATTATCAGTATCGAATCGGCCGTGGCATCGGTATACAATCGATATTATATTCGATACGTCTATCGGTATGAGCTCGGATCGTCCGAACAGCGTAGACTAATCATACTTGCCGTGGTGAATTGAGGGAATATGAGATTTTAGCTCTATTGTTTATGATTTGGCTTTGGCCACAGCAATATACTGAGCACACTACAGAATAGATACGAGTATTTGCGCAACGTATTTGTTGTTTCGTGGAACTGAAAAGTGAATAAACTCTAAACTGACATTATTGTAATAAATTTAATTTAAGATTCGGAACTGACACAACATAAAATGCTTCGGCGATGAACATAGAAAAGACTTCTTTTAGAAGTACAGCACAGGCCTCGTTTTAGGACCCTCCCAAGTTCTAAAAGCTATTTGTCATTGGCAAAGACTTTACCTATCACATATTTATAATGCCCCAATGTAGATATGGAATCCTACTACTATTATAAAGGCGAAAGTTTGTAAGTATGGATGTATGGATGTATGGATGTTTGTTACTCTTTCACGTAAAAACTACTAAATGGATTTGAATGAAACTTTACCACAATATAGCTTATACATCAGAATAACATATAGGCTACAATTTTTGAGGTTTCTAATGTGAGGTCGTAAAAAAACACATTTTTTGCGCTTACATTGCAAACGAACCTGAAGTCCACGCGAACGAAGTCGCGGGCAAAAGCTAGTTACAGATAAATTTAGGCGCTAAACACCTATGTGCAGTCAGGGCTGGCATACTTCACCCTCCTGATTCCTGGCTGCATGCTAAAGGAAGTCCAGTTTCAATTAGTGGGATGGCGGCATCGACGTCGTGGGGGCCATTAATTAGGCGGTCCGGACGTCTGTTTAACGCAGAGGCCTAGTCTAAAATACTATTAGGATATAGCCATCGCTTTCCCATGCCATGTAAGAGTAACCGAGATGGCTAGAGTTGAAAATTTGGATTTCGTTACAGACACAGTAACAACTCAGTTTGCAGGCTCTAGGGTTGAAATGCAATGCTGTTGAGACCATTTTCATATTTTTTTTATTTTTTTTTGGTGGGCGGTGAGGAAGGCAAGAGATAAACCATCACAATAATATCTTCCGTAATTTGTAGTTTTTATAAAAAAGTAAACCGACAAGAGCATAGCTCTAAACTTTTTTGGTGATGATGATTTATAGTTCTATCTAGGTACACTACAGAGGAGTAATTGATTATTTTATAAAGCAACATTAGGGTGTTAGACACACTACGTGCACATTTATTATCAAATCGTGTAAGTTTAAGACACAGTTGAAAATAGAAACAAACAACCCTAGACTAGAACTCAAACAGCTGGTATTTTTAATATCGATGGAAAAGTGCATCTTTTGTCTCGAATGCAAATACCAATGCAGATTGAATCAAATCGAGCGAAATTAATCCTTCTCAGCGTACTTACAGACTCTCCTTTCTATATATTTTTCATTTTTACGGTCGATTTGATAAAAGTGATTTACACCTTTTGTACCATCATGTTATAAATTGCACTCGTAAACGCCAACTGTATCAGACAAGGAATCGAACCCTGTGTCTTACGCTATCCGGGCGCATGCCCAAACTACTCGGCCACCGGCACATTGGCAAGCCTCTTGAACTTTGCAAGTTCTTTCTTTGGCGCTTTGACTGCGTCAGCTCATCAATGTAGCGATATTATACCATGCTCTTAGCGTAAATGCGATTATAGAGGACAAAATAATGGAATGCAATGCAGCCTTAGTCCTGTGCTTTGTTCGTCGGTTAAGTGCCAGTGCACTTACACTATTTTCATTCATAATTCAAAGCCTGGCCGAGTTAGCTGACCTGTGTGTGAAACAGAAAGGTGCTCGGTCTTATAGACCAACAGACTCATCATTAAATACACATCATATAACACAGTGATGCGGCCGTGGATGGATCATGCCTGGCGCGGAAGTCTCGACATAGATCCCTGTAAAACGATCAGGTGGCGCTCGAAAAATGCTAATAAAAATTTGGTGTTTTCGTGTATAATTATTGAGAAGAATTTTTTTAAGATTTAAGAAATAGCTACGTAAGTTAAAAGGATATTCATTCGATGCAGCAGAAAACCAGAATATTGAAATTGTCTACGAGAAATGACAAAAATCTTGCTTCAGACTTCCAGCACTGGTCAGCCTATTAACTTTTTTCTTGAAAATGCACAAAAGTCGAAAACATACATACGCATCAAAAATATAGAGCGAAAACTAGGTTTGGAATTTATGCAGGTATAGAATTTACTCGTACTTTCATCAAATGAAATAAAACTATCCACTGAAGAGCCACAAAATATTATTAAATTTCGATGGGGGATTGGATGGCATCCAAAATATTGCGATAGCGTTCCATTAAAAGATTGCTTTCACATAGAAATAATAACGGGATGTGTCTAGTAACTGTCGTGTTTCGAGTTTAAACGACAGACAAAACCTTTCAAGTTACGGGTTGGAGGACCATACAGTGAGATTTGCAGAATTACATGTGTCTGTCTAGCAATCACAATTAGATTTTATTTTTAGCGTGCGGAATGGAAATAACAATAGTTTCGACTACACTTTCCAGTGTCTTTGGAATTAATTCATCATCATAATAATCATTTGGTAGATGTCAAAGAACGTCCACTGCTGAACATAGGCCCCACCCGCGTAATAATTGCATATTATTTGAACCTATTTATTTTAAGAGGCACTTGATTATGTGGACGACGTGAAAAAATTGTTTTGGGGACTTCAAAATCTACACATATTTTAAATGTACTTATTGATTTTGAAACTGTAATGTCCGTAGTAACCAAACTTCCATAGATAAAAGCGAAGCGAGACTCTATAGCTACCTATTGGCAAGATAAATTCCTAATCTTACATGTTACATTGTTATTTGTCGTTCCAGTAGTTAATTATTCAATATAGTCCAGTCTTTTGCTCTTCAGAATGTTCGGTAGACATATTCTTCAAGGCGCCGAAGTTATCGTTTTATGGCGTCCGTAAACTCTTAATGGGACATGAATTTCACAGTCTCCTGGACTTACATATTTACGTGGTGTTTAACAATTTATGAGATACTTCATAGTCTGTGTAAGAACGGTGTTTTCATTGCTGTATCGTGATATAAAAACAAAACTGCAGTATGGAATGAGAATTATGGAAATAAACTAATAGTAAGGGTGATACCCAGTCATATAGTGCCTCGTAACCATGATTAACCATGGCTATCGAATTAGACGACATAACATTAGGTACATCTTTTGACAGTTTAATACCTTGCAGATCGATAGGACGCCGGCGGCTCCGTAAACAAAAGAATGTTGATAAACTCATCCGCGAGTGGAGGATATACATAGTCGTAGCAAGAGTAAGTGCCACTTGGTTGCCATCATCAACAACAACTCTCAAATGAGCAACCCGACGAATTCAGCCAATCTCGCGGTGCTTAGCCAATTATTAGCATATCCTGCCATTATTAAATCAGACAGGCGTATTCTGTTCCTCACTTCATTATGATGATGACTACTTGAATAAATTATATGAAAAGGCTAATTAAACGGTTGAAACAATGACTGAATTGATATATTTTTTTTATTTAGTATGGGTTTGCTCTTGACTCCAGACCAAGCCAAGTGCGACTAAGACGGAGTCGAAAATGGAATGTTGAAATATTTTTAGCATTTACAACTTAATAACACTATTAAGAAAATAAATGTACCTATCCTAGCTGGTACTTACTCTACCAGTCTAAACAACAAGTTTTAGGGGATTAAAAATACAAGAAATTACCTCCTTTTTTGAATTTGTTAAAAAACTGTCAATTTGGAGTTTATTGAGTTGACTCTGATGTTTGTTTCATTTACAAAGGTAACAATAAAATAGCGTCCATCAAAAAGCCGGATCCACCGTACCCCTAAATATAAGCTTATAAATATAAACTGATCAAGAATGCGGCTATTCCTTATTAGAGCCGTTGTAAGGGATAGCGTGTCATTCGTGCAGCAGTTCCGAAGATAAGTGGCTGATCTGCATATAATTGCGCTCTTGGGCCCATCCATCCTACGGCATGCAAATGGTATGAATAAAATAATTCCATATTGCATTCATTTAGCGTCTGCGTCGGTTTGGTTTCTTTTGATACTTGTCAAATCTGTAATGATCTTTCACTTCATAAATGTTTGATGAAATTAACTAATTTCATCAGTTTGAAATTGTCTTTACTTACAGACAAATGTAACATACTTATGAGAGGTAATTAAAACTGGCCTAAATTTAGTCGATCCTCTATCTATAACGTTCTACAGTAGCAGAAATAGAAAGGTCTATACAAATTCTTGTTCTATTTAAAGATCCCGATCATCTTAGACATGTAGACGTACGATAGACACTCGCTAATTATGCAAGATTTGCTTTGCTGCGCTCTGTTCGGATGAAGACATTTTAGAAATAGCCCTCCTAATTTCACCATACACAATTTCTTAGATTTCTTCATACCTATTCGTCGATATAAGACGTTTTTCTACCAACAACTCATTCTCCACTAAAATGGATTCATTCAGAAATAAACAGGCGATTTATAATAGTTTTTATTGTAAAAAACAAACGAAACATTTAAAAACGTTTTCTCGCGTGACAGCCCATTTAGTCACGTTATAAGAAATTTTCTCCAACTTTATGTAGAATAATAAAAACTGAAGAAATCCTAGAAAGGTATTTCAATGCTGTCTGGCTTCTGTGCCTTGTTTTGTTGCCACAACTGGCGATTTAAAAAGTGCTCTTTAATTTCTTCCGAATTCTATTTGGTGAGTTAAAATATTTTTAATGTGGTTTAAGAGAAAACCTTTTATAGTCTAGAGAGAAAGACGGTATTTTAAATATTCTTTTGAATTTTCTTGGCCTTTCTTGATCGGATCGAATTAAAGTTAGTATTATAAAAATTGACTTTTAGTGAACAGACATGAATAATGTTTATTTTTTTAGTGTAATGCATCCTTTGTCCACTTTAAGGTCTAGTTCACACATACGTAACGAACGAAGCGCTCGGACCGCTCACTGCTCAGCTCCGAACGCTCAAATATGAATAATACACGGATTTGTGTTTATTTCACTAATTCGACCATGAGTCCTCCGTTTAGGTAGTGCGCTAGAATTGAATGTCAAAATAGCTGATGTTCTCTAAATTTTTATTTAAGTCATTCAACAAAGAATAAAAGTGTTTTTTTGCAAAAAGCGAAAGTACTAAATCCACTAAGAGACAAACTTGCCAATGGGCACTTTAAACTTTACAAGATGTAACCAAATTATTGTATGAAAACATAGCAATTGTCAAATACATAAACCTTTTAATCCGTATCCGTATACGATCCGTAACGGATCAGTAGACTCCCCTCAGTGATGTTGCAGATGTGAACAAAAGGGTTGACGGACTGACGGAAAACAGGTGGACATTTTGCCCTTTTGCTTCTGCCTCATGATTCGAAAACAAAGTGCAAGATTAATATTAAATAAACATAAATTAACAATTAATTAGCCGTTATTAAACTTACCGCCAATATATCCACGCGTCACGAAACCTGAAACAAAACAAATTTAATTAAAATCACGAAACAATTTCTAATAATATTATGATATGATCGGTTCACGCGACGGAATAAATTTGGAATAGGAAGTATGTGAGCAAACAAAGTTTCTCTTTCGGCTAATTGTCGAGCCGTGAAGTTAAACACAAACACGAAGTACGGTCAGACGATAAATCACGCTTGCTTTAAGCCTCTACGGTTAGCAAAGATGACAGTTGTTTGTTGTATGTTGGTAATCTCCTTTGGGTAAAGGCAATGTACGTACGTTATAGAGAGTTATATAAAGTTATATGAGTAGTGTGCGAGACAATGAGTCAACTACATTTTTTTAGTACTTGTATTTTTAATGTTTCAATAACATGATACATACTGTTATTTATTCTGTCACAGATCAGTTAGTGTAAAATAACGTTTCATTATGTGTTTATTGATAAAAACTAACCCTTATAAAAAGTATATGACATGGAAACACAGTAATTATTCTAATTACTAACGCAGCGAGGAGGAAAATTCTAAAAATATGCAGTTGGTATGCCAGTGTAAAGCAAAACTCAACACGGGAAAGGTATTTATTCCACAATCCAGCTATAAATCTCGCCCTGGGCTGTGCAAAAATCATGGCTTTGTAGATGTGTAATTTTTAATTTTAACTATGGACACTGTTTTATTTCTCACTCCGTTCCATTGTCAAATTAAATTCCTTTTTCATTTCTAATTGTAAGTTGGATTGTTTCTGAGCTTTGTTATAAATGAGTTGCAATTTTGAAAAACCTAATTACATTTCTTATTAAATTTACTTATTTGTATGTAGTATTTTATTTTCTTTATGCTTTCACTAATTTACATTACATGAACATATGCGATAGAAGTCCGGACTAGATAGGTTAAAAATTTATATAAATTAACGAATTACTGGACTGACCCTACATTTTTGTCAACAGTATTTTCAGTCGGAACTAATGAATGCAGCCATCAATATAACCTGTTTTGTTGTCGGTAAATTGTGACTATTGTTTTCAATACCGGAATTCGTTATGACTACTATGTTCGACTATTTATCGTTTGTTCGGATTTTATTACTTTTTGGCAATAACTAATATGCAGGTAAACTACCGCAGGTTAGGAACCACACATATGATTTAGGTGTATATCTATTGTTTTTATAAATTGTCAATGATGCGGTGCGATTCGACCTCGATAGTCCTCGATAGACCTCGACGAAACAAGCCAGGCGCCATATTTACTCTGGCCAGATGTTATCAAAGCGCTCCTGCTTGAAAATCAAAGAAATAGGGTTCATTACTCATCAAGTAAGCATTAATACCAAACCCCACAATTTATAAATATAAAATACTAGCTTTTATGACTATTTCATATCAAAGTTTTAAAAATATAAGCAGTATTTAGAAGATGAATGGTTTAGGGTAGCATATAATATAATAAATTTGACGAATGTTTTAAATTGTTCCAATCATACGTGATTTATAGCCCATTACAAACTTGGATTAAAAACGTGCCAAATCGCTTTACGGCCAGATTTTTATTGCCTTTCAAGCCAACATAACCGCAGCAAAACAAAAGTAATTTACAAAGTTTTCAGGTAACGCGCAGTAAACTGTGGGGTATAGACCAGAAATTAGTTTAAATGAAGTACGTAAGTTACAATGGAATTTGCATAATAACAGATCCTATTCCGGGGACACGGCTTAACTGGAAGTTACTGCGGCCAATTCTTAATTAACGGGAAGGTTAATTTGGAAGGCTCCGTTAGATCCGTAAGTTGTCGTTTATGGTGACAGTCTTGAGGTAGAAGGGCTCGCTTCTCTTAACTGGTGTAAGCGGTGCCTTTGTTTATTTCTGGTTATTCCCACAACAGATTTCTACTGGATCACTTTCTTGTTACTACGTGAAAAGAAGCTCGAAATATAATATAAATATAATTCGCAAAATATGCTTATTTGTTCTTTTGTTTAGTGTTACATTAGTTTCCAATTTCTACTCGTAAATGTGAGGAGTTTAGTTGAAGAAAGACTCCAACTACTCGTAGACTGCTTGAATAATTACCAAAAACTCTTCTTAGCTAGTGGCAAACGACGTACATTTTACATCAAGTGTCTCTTAATTTTAACTAGTTTCAAATATAATTAATAAACCTTCTACATCAACTCCGCCCCCGCTGTCACATGTTCTTTGTACTAGGGCGATGAGCCGGGAGAGTGGCGCGAAATAGGCGAGTTTATTTTTTACGAATATATCGTAGGGCGGGCGGCGCCCAGAACACTGCAAGCGCTATTGTGTGACTAGCAAGTGGATGTAGCGATAGCAATGCGATTATATATCGTCGGTGGTATAAGCCGAGTGAGCGCTTGCAAGTAAAATGGCGGACGCATTGTCAATCAAGAGTGTCCAAGCTTGAACTGCACTGTCACAGATTTTAAGCTATGAAAATAGTGAAGTTGCTTCTGTTTTCCATAACACATGTGCATTAGCTACTTTTTTTAAATAAGAGCAATGTATGTGAGTCTCTAATATCCACTTTGAACCATCGCAACTACTCGCAATCAAACGAGTTAGTGAGAATGATAAAATCAAGCAAATATAAGTTGTTGCAGTGCGTTCGGCAATGTCGCCGACGACGTCACTATTACCTAACTCGGATAGCCTTAAATAAGATAAGCGCTAACTATGGAACTTTAAAAATTCTGTTAATCATTTTGAAAATTATATTTCAATGCCATGGCGATTGAGTTTTGCAATACCCCTACGGCGGTCATAATCAAAGTTGCGAGCTGAAAGGGGCCTACTGTTCAGTAAAAAGGATATTTTATTAGTCTTATTTTAGCACATTTACCAAAGTAAGCTATGCTAATAATAAAGTACTTACAGTTACAGAATTAAGCCAAGTTGTAATGGATTTTATATAACAGGTGAAAAATAATGTATCGTACACCTTTAGCGTGATATACACATTAAGAATACAACAACGTTTTGTTAACATTTATGCTACAATTAGGAGCAGCTGACTTCAGAAGTTATAGACATTCATTATCTTGTACAGTGTGCATCATATTTCACTAAACACACAACAAGTTTGTTCATTTACAAAAGATTCCTAAGAAGAATGTTTAAATTGTGACTTTAATAAATGTTTAGCGTTTTATTGTGACTCAAATAAAAATGTTCCATGGGCGCATTTAAAAATATTACAAACGCTTAAAAAGCTAAAGAAATTCTTTTAGACAGAAGGCGGGACGGAGGCGCCTGAAATTGGCAATATTATATTGTTAGGGCGGGCGGCAGATTTGGGGCGGATTTTGTAATCAAAGCCGCCTGAAGTGTTAAGTAAAAATGTAACTGCCCTCGGTGAATTATTGTCTTTTTATTACAATGTAAATTTTTATTTAAATGTCATTCAGGTAATTAGAATGTCCAGATTCATCACGTTTTTACCTAGGCCCTATTTGATAAATTAGGTAGAGTTTGTACAGCAAAAGCTGAGAAGATAAATATAATATTAGTAATTGTGGAATTGCTTAAAGTAGCCTGTTTGCCGTATTGTGAAAATGTATGCAGTACCCCTTATATTAAGGGTCTACTTCACTTCATCATAAATCACCCTATGTTAATCGCCAATTTTAATTCATCAAGCATCACGCCATTAGTGTGGCATCTGCACCCCAGATGGGACTCGAACCCGGGCCCTCGCAGTAATGGTAATGAAAAAACAGACATTTGTCCGAGCTATCCCTTATCATCAGCCATTAATCAATGTTGGCCAGAACTTTGTCATTAGTAAATTCACCCTAAAATATCTCCGGTATTCATCTTATAAATTACTGGCGGTTTGCCGCGACTTTGCCTGCGCAATTATAGGTCTTCTCAAGCCAATTTTAATCGTCATTTCACCCCCTTGTAATTAATTATAGTAAAATGACAGAAAAAATACTAGGAGATTATTTAATTTAGTAATATATTTTTTTTGGGGATGGAGTGGAAGGGATTAAAGCAATGAAGATCGTATAAAAAAATTGTCACCAGTTATAACAACAACAACAACGTAGCATTCTACAATTTCTTTTTCGTACAAAAGTACATAGCGACATTACATCTTTGTTAATGTAAAGTTTATGAGAATATTGTTTTTCTTTCCATATCAATTTACAGTCTTAAAACCTATCAGAACGTAACTAAGCGAGTACCAGTTACTATTTTCTCCTAGTAAACCGCTGCGGCCTTGCCAGCAATTATCTATCTATAAAGTTAATTCTATCCAGTTACAAATAGCCCCCAGTAAAAACCAGTGAAGGTGCAATTTTCTGTTATAAGGAAACAGAACTTTACAACATAATGGTAAAGTTTATTTGTAAGCAATCTCAATTACTACTAAAATAATTAGTTATCTAGCGCTGGAGGTCCTTTAGGATTTAAAACGGTGTTTCTATAATACTGTCATTTAAATAACACTTAAATACAGGGTGTTATTTCAAGGGGGTGCCAAATTTTTGGAGGTGAAAGGGACCATCAATATGAACAACTTTTACTATGGGACCATCGTTCAATTATTAATTTATTTTCTGCCTCTCCATACATTATTGTCAATGTAGGTGACTGATTTTGTATGGTGAACCTGAAATTTTATTTAAAATTTTGACCATGACCCCATAGTAAAAGCTGTTTATATTGACGGTCTCATTCACCTCCAAAAATTTGGCACCCCCTTGTAAATAACACCCTGTATAGTGAATGTATTCTGAACGTGCTATGTCGTTACCTGATTTATATCAACTAATAAATTAATAGAGAAAACAATAATAATCACTATTAGCACAGAACATATAATATGTAGCACGCTATTGGCATAATTAACGTAACCGTTTTTCACTATTACTAGCCTTAATTACAATTGATTATGTATGACTTAACTCACAATATTATTGCTGGGAAAATTCATATACCGATAGAATCGAGAAAATTGGAGCGAGAGACCTCGAACGTAAAACCAATACCCTACCAATAGCTGTTCTAATAAAGTGATTGACATCTATCGACTGCAAAACACTTATTAGACCAGTTATAGCGCGATTTATAATTCCCACCTAATTAGCGGTTAGAAGGCGGGTGTCTGTTCGCTCGCACATTTTAATGCGTTTATCAAATCCACTCAGCATCGTAATCGCGGCGGGACGTCGCTCAATGATGACATACAGACGTGACGGATGATGATCTTGTTAGTTAAATTGTGGACTACTACATCGTATGAATTATGTAAGTTACAAATTAAGATTGTATAACGTGCGAGTATTTTAACGAGATCATAGTTAACACCTAAAAAACGCTTCTATGTTACAAAATAACTGTTTTTTAAAACTTTTTCAGACGCCCTCCACCGATAACGTCTTTGTCTTTCTTGAAATCTACAATTCACCTACCCCCTAAAACGTTAACTAAGAAAGCAAACCCTCATCATCTAGATGCAATATTCAATTACATTGAAATTATGTTTTACGTCTGTAAAGAACAACCCACCACTATGTGATCAGTCAAAGTTAAATAGCAACTTCATAATTAAATCTTAACTTAAATAGAGCTCCTAAGTTATCATGTTGTGAAACTAATAAGTACATACACTAGCAAAGTGACTGGTGCACCTGGGGCTAAGTTTCTATGCGCTACCGTACTGTTGCACGCAAGTGTATCACGGTTTAATGAACTTTGAGGTTATGGAATAAGGCTCCATATTCAACATAAGACTTTGCTCTAAGTGCTCAGGCACAAACCGCAATAGACGACAGCGGTGGCGGGCGACACTTTGGCAGTGCGTTGACGGCGGAAAGTATGTCGTGTGTCAACGGCGCGAGACGCTGACATGTCGACGACTATAGTAGTCAATAAATGAAAAGCATCCGTAGAAAAACTACCGGGTATGATACGTCAATGTCGCGTCAACAGTGCGTCGACACCGCTGTCTCATTGTATAAGTACACCAGCAAATTCGCACGCGGCAGCGATACGGCTGAACGAGACCGACAAGTATGTAGCTGCCACATCTGGCTATATAAGATTTTAAGTCGCCCCGAGACCATGACTCGTGAAACCGGGTCGAAACCTCGGGAAGGTAAATACCATTTTTACCTTTTAAACAAGTGAAAGTTGCATAAAATCCCGTGATATTCTGAAGTTTCCATTTAGCTATGTTCTTACAGCGTGACATAGCTTAAGCACAGTATTATTTTAGTAGTAATTTTGCATGCCACATGCGTATGCGTTAGTGTACTAATACCGGGTAATATTATTAGCTGACGTTCTTACGTCGAACCATAATCGTGCGTGTGTGACATGCCTAACAAAGATGAGTCATTGTTGTCTATACGTGCAGCCTGTGTGTAGCGCATGTTATCATAGCCTTCCAGACATGGTTCCCTTAAAGCCATATTTCATACATTCCCGTTCCTTTTCGCATAATGAGGGTATCGGCGATCAACCCGCCTCCATACATGTTTCGCCGCCGATTCACCGCGATAGAGTGTTGTTAACAAAACACCGTTATACTCGTAGTAAATGTTTTAGCGCTTTTAGCAAGAACTATTGATGTTTTCTATGGTGTCATGAATCCTTAAGAAATGGAATCCCATTTCAGGCAATAATACGGCAGGGAATGTGATACTTGCTTTGTTGTGAGTATACGGCAGGCATACTGCTTTACTTTTTAAAATTCAAAAAAGCAGAATATAAAATATATTCTATTTTAACAAACTTTACTTTACGCCAAAATAATCCATCAAATAACCAGTACGGTTACCATGAGTTTACGACTGTTTTACTCGCTAGCGACTACGTAAAAAAGTCAATGGAAAATTGCACAGCGCCCCTAGCGGTCATTTGCAGAACTAAATTTTTCCGTACAAAAAGTTTCGTCGTCGCTAGCGAGTAAAACCGACGTAAACTCATGGTAACGGTACTGGGACTTTTACATCCATACAGGTCATCATCATAATCATTATCAGGTAAAAGCCGTCCACTGCTGAACATAGGCCTCCTTCACAGTTGTCCACACCAACCGGTTGTGAGTGGTCTGCGTCCAGTGTGATCCTGCGATCTTTACAAACAAGGTGTCTCTAATCTAGACCTTTTCTGCCCCACCGGCCATCAGTTCTTCGCGCAATGTGCCCTGCCCACTGCCACATGTCGAGCTTACTGAATCGTAGGGCTACGTCCGTTACCTTGGTTCTTCTATGTATCTCCTCATTTCTGATGCGGTCTCGTAGAGAAACACCGAGCATACCTCTCCATCGCTCGTAAGGTGATTGTGAGCTTCTTTATAATGCCTATAGTTAGAGCCTACGTTTTGGATCCGTATGGTTGAAAACTTTCGTCTTCAGACACTGAGGTAAGAGACGAGAAGACCCTCTTTACTTAGGTATAACTTGAGTAATCTACGTACTATTAGAGTAAAGTGCAAACGAAATACGATGCAATAAAAACAATCGTATAAAGAGCATTTACATATTTCCAGGTGTTTTAAATCAATGAAAAAACAATCAAAACGATTTCCTCATCGATCACAACAAACTCCGCAAACTTAGCCGGCATGTGCGTCGGGAATGCCGCGATACTTGTAACGAATTGTTTCGAGTTTCTTTCCGTTGAGTTGACTTTGAAACTGCCGCGATTCGTAAACTTTTGTTATTTGCTCGGTCATGGATATCGGCAGGGGTATTATCCAAGTCGATGCCTTTCAATTTGCTATGTTTTAGGTACATATAATAGTAGTAAAAAAATATAAGATTTGTTAAAAAAAACTGGCAATAAATACACGAAAAGACGAATTTTGTCTCAGCGTTTTTTGAACGCCACATGGTGTTTGACAGATAAATGTGTCAAGACTTCCAAGCAAGGGTTCAGATACAAACCTAACATCTTAGTGGAGTATATCATGATCATCATTGTAAAAGTTTGTCTGTATATGCCACAACTGGTCTAGTCTGGAGTAAAGAGCGAAACCATTTCATTTGCCAGAGATGGCAGGTTCGAATACCGCCCATGCGCAATTTTTGGTTTCCTATCTTCATCTTATAAGGATACAAAATAACACTATGAGCATCAAAAACATTTTTAAAAATGTTTGTATTTTGCTAGGCGGTGGAATGTTGAAGGGTCCTTTCGCCATTTTCTGATCTATAAGTTATTTGCCTTGCTTAGCTGATAGCAAGTTCGTAGCTAATGGCTAATACCCCCGTATTTATTGGACGTTCCGTGACTGATAAAGTTTGAATTCTTTTGCAAGTCTGTACAATTCTGAAGGTCAGTCTTTACGGAAACTTCTGTGACACTGGCACTTCACGTGGTAAGGTAGACCTATCTTCTTTGATGAAGAATTAGATAGAACTCTATCTTTCTACGTTTAAAAATAATAGCCACAATTAAAGCTTGGTTGACGTTTCATACTTTGACACAAAATGCATGACTTTAACAAATTTTCCTATACATCGCCACTTCCACCAAAGAAGAAGAAGATTTTTTTCTATACATTTTCTGTCAAAATTGAAAGCATTCTCTAAGCGGCAAAATTATAGTGTTGTTATTGAAAGAGCCAACACCTAGCACAGTGGGACGGACAAAACTAATACAGTCCATACGAAGTTCGGGATATTAGTAAACTGTTGCAGACAAAAATAGTACGAGAAGCCGTAAGTAAATGGAACTTACACGAAGTCCAGAAAACTTATGTGAAACTTTTACTTAGCTTTACGCAATCAGCAACTTGGATGGCAGTGTCGCAACATGTTTATTAAAATATTTTGTCCCTATTAAGCAACTAAGTAAAGTCAAGGTATTTACATTGATATGCTGCAGTAAAAATAGTAACAGTAAAAAAACACATTTTGAACACGAAAATTAACTTTAAAGTAAAAGTTGTACATACGGTCGAGGTCTCTGCCGCCTAACCACTTTGAAACGAAAATGCCTTGCACACGACACAAGAACGGAGTTAGTTTCAAACAAACGACAACGCGAAGTGCAAGCGATTTTGGCTCTTAAGGTGGTTAGGCGGCGGTGACCTTGATAGTAATGATGTTCATATTCACCTATACTATTGGCGTCTATTGAAAACAATACTGTGTACATCACTAGAGACGCTTAGGACGACGCTACCTGAGTAATACGTTCGTAATTATAATAATCTTCTGTGGTAATACTTTGCTCCGATCCATATAAGGTACTCAAAATCTCGATCTAAATACCGGTCAAAGAACAACAAACCTACACTCAAGACGGACTCACTCCCGCTCCAGGTCAAAATTGATCTCTTCAACATGAGTGTCACTCCGCTTACAGCAACCGTAATAGACCCTTCGCGATATATCGGGGGGCTGTGGGACGGTACGCGGCTTGAATAACAATCGGCGAACGGAGTGCATTTGTCTTTTTTCGCAGACTTTACGATTGTAATCCGCCGTTTACCGGCCGTAAAACCGGGAGTAGTAGCCAGAATTAAATTGGTATCTCCGACTTTATTGAGATGCGTGGTAATTACTTTTTTAAATACAACCCAGGATTTTAGTTTTACTTGAGTGAATTTATTTACTTAATTACAAAATAATAAGTACCTTAGGTATAATGAGATTAAGCCATTAACAGGTAATTATCATAAAACTTCAATGTGCTACGCAACAAAGTTGTGATAGGATTTTATGTATTTACTCGCAGCTTTGCGTGTTAAATACAAAGTGTCTTTCGTTACTTCGTTCTGTATTGCCAGATACGCTAGAAATACTTAAGAAAGGAAGTAAATTTGTACAATCTAGGTAATCCGTTCCCTCTTTAAACGTTTTAGCATGCAAATTGGCTTAATAACAACGACGGCGAATCTACAGTATGCCACTACGCAGCACTTGACCCAGTTGGTTGGGGACGTTTCCGAGGGTGCAATGCACTGACAGTAATGGAAGATATTTTTGTTCTCTTTTTTAATGAAATGTGTTGTTATTCGAGTTGTTGTCTTCTTACAATTGCATGGATGTTAGAAGATATCGAACAAATGCGGTGGCGGCGAAGCAGTGTCTAATTTTGGAATCATCTTCAAACATTTTGTTGATGAAATGAACTTTTTTTTATATTTTTTTCATAATTACGAGTATATTAAATGTTACTTCAACACAGACAGAACAAATTCTCTAGCTGAAAAATTTAAGATCAAAAATTATTTGCTAGTAGCACCACAAGTAAATGAAGGAATTCTCGAAGATTTCTCTAATCTGAAATCGAAGAAAGTTAAATCTTTTGTAAAATCCTCCAATTAAAACTCTTAGCAGGAGCGTTTTCACCACATGAAGCCGAGATAAGGATGGCAACTTGAGGCACCGTTTCTCAATACTATTTGCTTCAAGCAATTTAACTTCGCTAAGAAATTGGCTTAGCAAAGCAATTTGATTTTGCCAATTACTAAAATTGTATAAATATTTTGTTTATGTTACTATCAATCAAGGTCCCCGCCGCCTAACCACCAATATCCAGGTGCAAGCGATATCAAGCGTCATCTTTTGTTTCATGTAACGCCCTTTTTTGTGTAGTCGTGCAAGCTATTTCCATTTGAAAGTGGTGGACGTCGGGCGTACCTATTATAGTTTGGGCGTCTTTCTGTACTCTGTAATTTTATCATATTTTTTTTTATCTGTAACATGTAGGTAGAAATATTTGATTTATTTATTTATAACTCTTATGTTTTTCTCTGTATACTGATGCCCTGGGATTATGGGATACTTAAAAGAGTTGTTAGCCTGCTGTATTGCTGCCAGGAACTGGGACCATGTTTAGCAGCTCATCTTGGTGAGAATTAAAGTTCTCAGGATAATTTTATGCGTCAAATATTTCAGAACCACTAGCAGAAGCAACTTGGAGCGAAGTTTCTTAACTCAGCATCCATCTTAGGGAACTCTGTAATTTATCGCGTGTCCACCGAGTTCCCTCATTGTTTACTTTTAAAACTTCCATTATAAATGGTTAAACCATGTTTTATTTAAAACTTATACGTTCACCTAAGAGAAGTTTGTAATACCTAAATCATTTAATGTTGTTCTACTCGTGACTAACTTTAAAGAAAGAATAGATTGCAGCGACCTAAGCGAGCGAAAATGCACATTCATACATAAATTTTACATTTTCTGTAACGTGTACCTATCCTACAATACAATGCACTACCGAGTTTAATTCGTATTTATTTACTCATTAGGGTGTTTACATAACTAGAGTTTTCGTATATTTCGCATTTAATATTTGAGTTGTCTTGTTTATTTTTCAAATGATTAGATGGCAAAGAAGGGTTGTTTCCGGGGAGTAAAAGTTACACGCTGTTATCGTCTTTTCAATTTAGTAAAACGATTGCTCAGTTGTTTAGATAAACTTAGCCAGTATAATCTCAAACCCAATTCCAGTCCAGAACGTTTCGAATAAACCATAAACACATGCGGACGGAGACAGTCACGCGTTACTGCAAAGTATTCCGGACGAAGACATTTTGGCCTGCAGCCTAATGGCACGGTCGCCCGAATAAAGCCCTAATTTGAACCTTGAAGCCAGGGCATACAGGACTCGTTTAAAGGTAATGCACACAATGTTTTGTGAGTCTGCCTCCATGTAATAGAGTTAGATACAGTTGGTTCACTCAGCAAAGCACGACTCTCTTGCTGTTTATCTGATTGTTAGGCATACTTGGTGATCTGATCACAGACCAACTGGACAGTGCAGCATGGCCTAAATAATTATGCCCTTTGGTGTGACCTAGTGTGCCAGCTAACTTATTTTTTTGCTAAAGTTTTTTGTCCTCAATAAAAATAAAATAAAAAAAACTAAGACTATGTAGCCGCGGACGCCGCAGTCAAGCTTAATTTCTAATAAGCGTGAATCAAAGAAAGTGAAAATGTGTATATATTGAAATGATTAAGGTTCTACTAAAATTCTACATAAGTTTTCCTGGTTCCATCCAGAACAGAAAGCTTATGTATCTAATTCCCATCTTATAGGGGACGGCTTACATATACAGTTTAGCCGTTTGGCACACGTATAATAGAGGTCAAAACAATTTTTTTGGACCCAAAAAATCAAAATTTTGTTTTATTATTATTGGAGGTATGTAAATAAGTTCAATTTGGTGTTGCTGCATAACATTTAGTTATAGTCCACCGCCGCGTTAGACAGGCTTTTGCATAAGCGTTGAATGGTTTCGGTGGATGGAATGAAACGTATTGCTCGACTCAAATGCATATTGTGAAAAGATAAAATTGGCCGAACTCTGTGAGTTCGCGCTTGAAACCAAACCTAGACGGAAAAACGTCTCTATTTCGGAAACCGGTCCAATTGGAGTTAGCGGACGTCGTTTACACGTCTTAGTCAGCAATTTAATATTCTAATTCGAGCCTGGTTCTATTCGGGGCGTGTTAAAATTGGTAACGATATATATTCAGAAACAAGTAAACGTTATATTCTGTTCTTGATTCAGAACGCTTGGAAATGTGGCAGTACGCTTACAACTTTGATAGAGAGATATCCGAAAACGCTTTAGCTGAAACCTTTAACTTGTCAGATGTAAGCATTGACTTTATATTTACTAGAGATCAACGTCAGAATCGATGCCCTGGGCACGATAAAATAAACTGGCAAGTGCGAGTCGAACTCGTGCTCGAAGGGTCCGCAAAAATGCTACCTACTTGTTGCCATTATTGAGTTGATGGAGAAAAAAAGAGCATTTGTTGTATGGGAGCCCCCCTTAAATATTTATTGCTTTGTTTTTAGTATTTGTTGTTATAGCCGTAATAGAAATTTTGTGAAAATTTGAACTCTCTAGCTATCGCGGTTCTTGTGATCTAGCCTTGTGACAGACGGACAGACAGACAGCAAAGTCTAAGTAATAGGGTCCCGTTTTTACCCTTTGAGTATGGAACCCTAAAACCACTAAAGAGACTGACTAAGCACTACACGGGACCATTACAACTGAAAAGGGTGAACCTATCTAGAAAATAGAGCAATCTCCATATTTCAGGGAGCCCAATAACGTTGTAACATCCCAATGGTATTGTCCGAAGGTTCGAGATCAGGAGCACAGGTAATGTAATGTAATAAGACCGGCGAGCAGTAAAAATGGATTCTATGTGCAAGTGTGGAGGGTGTAATTTCATTTGGTACTGCTTTTGCAAGTCTTAGATTGTTTTTCGCAGATTTAGATGTAATTGATAATAAAGTTTTGTTTGGAAACAATGAAAATCCAGAATTGGTTATATTATTACTTGTTACTAAAATAAATGTGCTTAAAACTTGCATTAAAATTTATCCATTCCCTGAATATTCCCAACAATTTTAATTCAAATAAACACGGCGAATATGAAAATAGCTTCTCCGTTTTAAAAACCTAAATGTTCTAAAAATATTCAACACAATTTGCATTCAACTTTGCTATCCCACCACCAGCTACAATGTTTGTATGTTTGATGAATAAAAATAGCGTTTTAGCTTTGCAAAAATTGTTTTATGCCATCCAGCCAGCACTAACCAATTATTCTTTGAACTTGTAATATTTTTCTTCCCTTTATTTTCACTGTACACGAGTTGTACTTTATACTGCGCAAATGAATTCAGGAAGCCTATAAAGAAGGTCTGTGGAGATAACCATCAAGAAACGTATCACTAGAAAAAGCTGCTGACTGCTGAGGAATCACGATCGAAAATCAGTAAATCACACACAGTATCTTTCCGTGATATTCTCAGAAAAACTAGAGCAGATGAATAGATCGGAGAAATTACTGATTACTTGGAAATAACTCACACTAGAACGGGCAGAAGAAATGAAAACAATGTGGCAATTTCGCTAGGTGACTGCGGGTAATTTAGCGACAAACTGGATCAAGTAACCACAGACCTAGTCCGTAGGATTTGCCGGACAATAATTTAAAAATCCGGAGGGTAAAGGTGAGGTTTCAATATTAGCGGCTATTATTCACAATACCAAGTTCGAGGGCACTGTTTCCGATGATGCCAGGGCATTCTACAATTTATTATTTAGTTATTGAGAGCATCAACTGTACTGTACATAATATAATACACGTTTTATAAGACTAATTATAAGACTAATTTTGTTTAGCACATAAAGGTGACTTTTTCTAAAAACAAAAAACATGTTTAAATATATAAAGATAAAAAATGGTAAAATATGCTGCAAAATATGCTTATATGTATTATTGAAAGATGCTGGTTCGAGTCCCGCCCGTGCGCAATTTTTGGTTTCTTAATAAAATTTTTCTTATAAGAATTGAAATATGACACTGTGATTGTTAAAAAAAGATTATAAACCATTGTAAACCTACCTTATAACTTAATAACGGCAATCTTCGCTGAGTGCCCGTCTATCGGCTTCGCTCGGCTTAGGTTGGCCTACTATAATAAGCTTTGTCTAGAAAAACGCTAAAACCTACTCTCAGTGACGGCCGCGTCTTTAGCAGGCTATTATTTTGATGCCTTATAATCTGCGCGATGGTCGCCGCGGGAGCCTTGAACGGCTTATTAAATAAAGCGGACTCTTTTTTCTTTTGGTTTTCTACCGAGGATTCATTCTGACATCTGGACCTAAATTCTCATGCAGTTCGTATACGAAAAAAGGTTAGCTGATCGAATATTCTTTGTAGAGGAAAAAAAATTCTTGATTTTGCAGGGTCACGATATGTACTTATGCTTTGTGCGGTAGTTTTTTTACGTGTGGATATATTACTTAAAAATTTAGGTAAAACGAGTTATCAAATTACCACACAGCAAAATTTCGATTGACGCTAGAATTGCCACATAGTTTTTTTTACAGTTTTGTGGTGACTTCCAAGCCTGAATGATCTTGACATCTGTTATCAGATATTAATTCTTTTATTTATTTCTTGCTATTTGTACAAAATTAAAAAATAAACTGAAAAAGCCCTGTTAGAGTGCAGCAAAAATGCGTGAATTTACTAACGCACATTTACTAACGCACTGAGCACACCAAGAAAAAATATCCAAAAAACGATTCGTACGTGACAACAGTAATTTGTCATGCTCACAATGCCACCGAAAGGTCTATATCCATATCATCAAGTGTACAGACAGACAGAAGGGTCGGATTGATGAGTTCTCTTCAGATTGCTCAGCCACACGTCCCGACGTCAGCCCTTTCTCAAGACCTCGTCTCTGAGGATGATGAGTTGGCCTAGTAATAAATGAATGAATGATTTATTTATTTGTCACACAAGAGGTGCTATTATAAAAATAGCAAGGACAGTAATAAAAACAAAAGATGACAAAATAAAAAAAAGATACAAATTGGACGGAACAAAAACATAAAACCTCAAGGTGTGCTCAGTATAAGTCGTGACAGCAGACGTTAAGTAATCAGACCTTCTTTCAATTTGCATCGAGTTCATTGTTTTAATTGATCTAAAAATAATTTTATAACATTCAATACTTATGTTTGTTAGCATTTGTAGTGAATATTTTTTTTTATCTTTTGTATGGATAAAATTGCACGACTTTTGTGGCTCTGAGGATGCACAAAATGTTGACGGTTTTAATTTTGACAAAAAATGCGTTGGAAATTGTCAAAGTCAGGAAGTTTTAATTACCAGTACTAAATTGTTGTTTTTGTGCCACAAATTAATAAATAGTTACTCTAATGCTCTATATACCAGAACACAGTTCTTTTTTTATTGAAGAACAAAACTTACCACTCGGCTTAGATTAGAACGAAGCTCGGGTTAGCTCTAGGTATTCAATTTGTCTCAGCAAGAGAAATATTTACCTGCAAATGAAAAAAAGCAAATTAAGAATACAAAACATGATTATGTAAAAATATTAAAACACACAGCAATTTTATTGTCTTCATTCAATATGAAAAATCAACTGAATGAATCTCGTTAACAATATTTGTCTATGGCAACTCCAGACAGCACGTCTGATTGTACAATGTACATATTTACAAACTTCATCAAAGGCCTAGTTGCAATCAACAGAAGCGTAATGTCAAAACAGAATAACGAGGAGTTTGAATTATGCAGTGTTTTGTAAAAACGTACTCGGAACAGGAGGCCCTGAATAATTTACGCAGCAGCGCTAACGAAGGTACTCTTGACCCAGGTCCTACTGAAAAAGATTATCTATTCATTCTTTTTGGGTCTAGTTGTCCTGCTTGCTCACACAGTCCTGGTCGAAAGTATGATAGAGACGGCTAACGTTAAAAATACTGACATGAACTAATAGAATAGGAGATCGGAGCTAGGACGCTGCCTTTCGAGTACGCACTCGTACTGATGAAAATTCGACAAGTACGTACTTAAATATAGTATTTTTTTTTAGATTTTTACGAGGCAATTGGATGAGAAGTGATTGAGTATCTCTTCGATGTTATATCGTTCAAACTGACTATGGATGTAATATCTATAGTCGCCAAATCACGTTTCATAAAAAAAAGTTCGATAAAAGCTATGTAGAGTAGTAAATTAAATAACTACGTATACAATAGGTAGTCAGTTTTATTTACCCAGCTGATTCAGCGTAGATAAGTACGGGAAATTGGGTGCATCATAAGCAAATCAATAAAAAGGGTTGGAAGATACTTACATCAACATAAGAAAAATATTTTGCATAACTGATGATTATATTGTTTTAAACTTTCATGGTCACTAACATTAGAATAGTTAGATACGGGATTGCTACCATGTACCTTATTATTTATGAGCTTCCGATACTCCGTGATCATGGCGCTTGCAACAGTGACGAAATATCGGAAGCTCATAAATAATAATAAGGTACTGGTAACTGATTATTATATGTCAAGAGTAATAATAACCCTTTCTCTGTCCAAAGGGCAAACATTTGCACTTAATTACAACATGTCACCCCTCGATCAAAACACAAAATGGTGGCCATTTGGTTATCCAGTCACGGAGGCAATCTGTTCAAATCTTATCAATTGGGAATTGCGCTATACTCGGAGATGTATATTATTGAATTTGTAATCTAAATCTCATTTGGGGTCGCGGGATCCGAACTCGCAGCCGATAATATTACTAACGTGGATGCATGAAGTAGGTGAGCGCGGCGAAAGTAGAATTGAATGCGAATTAGAGAAACTATGATATAACATATATATCTATAACATTATGACATTTGTGAAAACTATTTAGGGTATCATTCTAGTTAGATTAGTTACTCGCTTTTTTTGGTTGTGGCTTGAATGTTACCTGTATTGTTTTCCTAATAAAATAAAATAAATAAAATAAAACTACATTGTCATAAAAAACAAATTGTGCTTGATAAACCTAAATATCCCACAGAAATATTGAAAGAAACCGCAGTTTTTTTTTATATGAAACGGAAAATGACAACGTATTAGTTGAGGCTGGCTTGCGCATGTCAGAATAAAATCGTTCTGTCTTTGTCAACATTAAAGAAATAGATAGAGACTCAACTATAATTGGATCCAGAACTAAGCTAATCCTGACTTGCGCAAGCAGGCCTAAGTTACTCATTTCCAGCTAGCTAACGGATTTTTAAACAAAATAACAAAACGTGTTACAAAAACACTACATTACTCATAATGAGTCAAAAATGTATTTATCGCCTAATTCAATTTACCTCCTCCAAATGTTAACAAGCCGAGTTGCGGCCCTCTGTCACGGGCTAATTTGAATTATGTCCAACGCCCCTGATGCTATGTCCCCGATATGTATAAAACTCACGTTTACTCTCCCCAGAGAGGGGCATATCGGAAAAAGTGTTACCGTTTTCCCTCTCGGAGAGTGCAAGTGTTCCTTAAAATATTCAAAGCGGTTTGGTATTACGCGGCCGGCGAGGTTGAAAGGTCACGTTTTAATTCATTTACATTTAAAATTAGAAGTCTAGACTCCGATATTATCGATGTAAGGCTTGGAAATTATGCATGAAGTACGTTTCTGTTAATAATGCTTCGCCGCAAGGCCTAAATCTTGACCCTTGTCATGCGTCCAGGCTCAAGCTGGGCCCTGATTCTCGCATCAATCGAACATTTTTCGAATGGTTATTCGATTACGAGTTTAAATGTTTTAACGAAAAAATCAAGTAATATTTACACATGGAAAAAATACTATCGAAATGCATAGAAATCGTGACCCTGATAAAAAAAGAAAATTCGATTGGTGAAATTTTTAAGCAAGGTAAAAAAGTAAGTACATATGTCATAGTTTAAAATAAATGTGGAATTTGGAGAATTCTATCAAAAACAATGACTAGCCAGAATAAGTGCTAACTACACTGCTATTGCTATGCATAGCAGTACCTGAGATGTGCGGGTAATAATAAAAATTGTATTTGATAAAATAAAACGAGTATAATATTAGTGATAATATTCATGCTCATCAAGTTGGGTTTGTTTAATCTCAAAAACTTTATGAATGAAAACATGATCTGAAAGGTTTTTGGGTCGTTTCATGAAATACTAAAATGAAACGCGAATGAGGTAAATAGGGTGGGGCAAAGGAAAACATACCTTCATAAAAATACCATGAAAAGGTAAATATCTGATGTTTTCTTGTATTTTTTTACCTAAAAATACACATGCGTAACGGCTCTGTGGCACATTAAAATAATGAGCTTATGGCTTTTTTCATGAGCGAACCTCATTTTATCAAACGACTTACATAAATTTGCATCACTTGAGATGATAAGCGGAGGATTAACTGTTTTTAGAGTTCCTTATTAAGATATCTTTTGGTTAGAGGTACTTTTAATTAAACTCTCATGATAACTTAATTTTAAAAGCCTCTTATAAGCCTCTTAGCCTATTATAAGTTTTATTTTCTAGGTGGTCTGATTGAAATGTTATAAATTACAGTAATAATAGACTCTACCAATAGTTCAATAGTTTTATTATGATATAATTGTCTACTGACCCATTTTTTACAGTTCAAAAAGTAAGTAAGAAGTTTTCTCGTCATAAATATACGGAACTTTTAATTCTCAGTACAACATGTTCTTGTTTTTTATGACTTTATTTATAGCTTTAACTTTTACTACCGTGTCACGCTTTCCCATGAAACAAGGCAAAATAAGCATTAGTTCCTTAACTTAAGGCTCCGGCTCTTTCTAATCATGAAGGGTTCTTTAGAGGATCTCCTTACCTTATTAATATATGGTAATCTTGAAATTGCTTTTAAATTCCAATATATTAATTTCTCTGCTCTCTTAAAGGCTATAAAAAGTGTAACATTTTTATTACTTGGCAACATTTTACGACTGGGCTCGTAAAGCGAAAGGACTTTATTTATGCCGAACCGGACACAAAAAAGTTGTTTTAAGTTTTTTATCTGTTACTACATTTTACTTAAAAAAATACTAACATAGTGTAATTTGGACAAAAAAAATTAACAACCGTAAGCAATTTATAAACCAACCAGCAACCGTGACTCACATTTTTCCCGCATAAAAAGATTACCCTTATCCCATTAAGAAATCAAACAGTGAGTGCAAGGAACCTGATATTTCAGCAAATACTCCCGGATCGGAAAGATAAGCCTCTCCCGGCTTCCCTAAGCATTTATACTTGGGTATAAATGTATACCCGGCTATCAGTCCAAGGGGGTTACTACATCACTAGTGACGTTCCAAACTGGTACGAAAAAAAAATACAACTTCACAATACTTCGCCAAAAAATACCAATTTTGTATCAGCGATTTTCAGGCGCCACCTGGTGGTTTTACAGGGATCTATGTCGAGACTTCCACGCCAGCAATTTTTCAATTGATTATATTCTACGTGATTGCTTCCATACTTAGTATTAAGTTTGACTAGTAATACGAATACAAAATTAAGTCAGATGCGTTATTCCTAGTGAGCGATTCTAGCAGATGTATGATATGAGTAGGTATCTTAAAGTAGCTAATAGGTCATCAATCCATCTAACGAATGTAATAGTGGATATCAATATTCTGGAACGATTTACTTATTTGGAGATTCTACTACGATGATATTTTTTTTAGTGATTAGCTGTTTGTTTTCTTTTTTTTACCATCGTTACGGATTAAAGCGCATCCCTAATGTCTGAATAATCACATATCAGTTAACAGTATCGGCTTCCTGCTAATCCTAAGTGGGGGTCTGATCGTGTGTTGATTTTCTTAGTCAGCTTTTCAGTGGATCGGAAAATTAGGCGCCGAATTAATGACAGTAAATGCCTTTGTTCGCTCGCGTAAGCTCCTTCTAACATTACAGCCGATTCGCAAGATACTGAAATGATTTCGCATTTATTTCTCTTGAAGTTTATATTTACTACGATTAAGATGTTTTGAACACTCCAAATTTGCTTCATTTGCAGCAGTTGGTCTAACAGAAAGGACTCTTTAAAATTGGATACGAAATATGATAATGAAAATTATGAATTTGCGATGATTGAGAGACTTAGGAAAATACCTAGTTGGTAATTCTATACTTCTTTATTTGAGGGTATGAATCAGCATACAAAATAATGGAAAATACTTTTCAGCAACTTGTTTTTGAAGACTTCGATCTTCTGTAAATATCCTGATGTGAGGAGGGCTAACTCGGTTCTTCGTTGCGATCGCTTTGATATTGCTAAATCGTCGCTAATCTCTCCATTAATTAAGCTATTGCTACTGTGTTAGATTGCACGATTTACAGGAATCGCTGGTAATGAATCTTCCTTCATACAATTTTGTGCTTTTACCAACTTCAAAAAACAGGAGGAATCTATTTGATCTGTATGCATGTGATATCGTTGGAATTAAATAAACTTTGAGTATATTGATCTATTAAGGCTTCCGAACACGTGCACAAAATTTTGTAAGTGTATGTATGTTTGTCTCACTCTCAGGATTTCTCGGAAACGAGAAGTCCTGTTCAGTGTAAGATTAATCAAAATTGGTCCAGTAGTTTTTAAGATAATAAGTAGTAATAACTAAAACTCATGAAATAAAAAGAAATGAAAATAAAATCGCCTTCTAACAACTGATTATAAAGCTTAGCTCAGTTTTTAAAGGCGGTGTGAATTTTAAAATATTTTTAAGGCGCGTTAGATTATTCCGTTCAATAGGTGTGTTGTTAGTAAGCGTAGATAACAAAACTGATTTATGTAAATATGTCATTCTTCTCTAAACTAAGAATCCTCACGGATATTGTTACTATTTTATTTCACTTTTTGGAAGTAGTACATCACAGCAATGGTTGATTTTGATTGTGTATCGATTACAGCTTAGGGTCGATTCTAGCTTGGCAGGCTATACAGGCTCATCCGAATCAAATTAAGATTACCTAAAGGGGGTGTAACTCTCATCTTTAAAGGAACTTAATGAATTTCGCCAAGAAAACGTATAAAGCAATCAATCAATGTTGCCCTTTGATTACATCTTTTGAAGCTGCTGTTGGGCCTGTGGCTGCAGGCTCGGTTAACAAAATAAAGAGAGTGCAGTAGGTCTTGAAAAAAAAAATATCCTGAAATATATAATTTGTACTGAAAAAAAGGATTTCTAAAAATATCGTAATTATAATTCAGCAATATAATTCTTTATTCTTAAATCTGATTGCGGGAATCAGATTTAAGAATAAAGAATTATATTGCTGCTGATTCCAGACAGACGTTACTAGTTGTTATTAATTACAGCAGTCAAAAAACTAAATATGCGCCAGACAAAACACCAATTGTCTGGTTTCGAAGTATGGAATTTTCTTCCATTTGTTACCAAGTGCCGGACAACAATAACGACGGGGCGTCACCCATAAACACTAATACGTATAACATCCATGACATAAGCAGAAATGTTAGGGCTCATCACACAAACATGTGCCCCTTGCGGGGTTCGAAGCCGGGACCGCTGGGTTCAGTAGTCAGTATCGTATCGTCACATTATTTATAAAAATACATTAAAAAGATAAAGATTATTGTATTTGCGCCGTTTGGCGTTGAAACGTTTGAGCCGTGGGGCCTTCAGACCTTTCCTTAGTAAAAATTCGCCAAAACTAAATTCCATCACGGCCAATAATAAAGCTGGCTGGTTTCTAGCTCAAAGGATTAGCATAGCTATCCAACGGCAACGCAGCCAGCATTATAGCCTCCTTGCCACAAGGAAATGGTTTCGTTTTTGAATAGGGTAGTCTTATTTTTTATGTTGTATGTCTTAGTTTTAATATCTTTCTTGTTTTTCTAATAAAGTTTTTTTTAGATAATGAGCTGACTTTTCATATTTTAAGTAAAGGTCGCCATTATTATGTTCCGTAAAACAAGTATACGCAGGTAGGAGTAAGCTAAAAAACTTAAAAACATTCAATCACCGATCCTACTGTTTCACCACCTTTATTTGTTAGGTTTATTCGAGTTGAGCAAATTTAGCGAAAAAGAGTTATTTTCGGTCTTTAAGTTATTTATGAACGTTTACGTAATTTGGGTCTGTTTTCATACAGATAGTAAATATCCTACTCACTTATGTGGTTTTGGCAATATAATATTTTTGATTCGACCAAAGGTAAGTGTGCCTATATCAATAGAAAATCATCATCATTAATCTTTTTAAGAAAAATAACATACCAAAACCAAAATACATGTTTCAAAGGGGCTGATGCGATTACTTATTTCATGTCTATATGTATACATATACACATCTTAATTGAACAATTCACATAAAATGCCTTGGTTTTCGAAATGATTTTGTTGATATTAAAATAGAAATCAAGATCATTTATTCTGTATAGTCTTGGACTAATATAAGGCTTACGCCATGTCAGGAGTTCTAGTAGGTAAGTAGAGATTAACCTTTTGTAAGCGTAATAAATTACCAACCAAAGATGATTAAAATTTGATCATCCATCATCATAATCAGCCACACAACGTCCACTGCTGAACATAAACCTATCATGGTTGAAATCAGATAACATATTTTAATTACATTTCCAAACAATAAATCTCCACCCACAATAAACACTATCTAGATCGGTGTTAAGACATTACACTTAGTTACATAATCACAATGGTTTGCAAAGTGGCGTATGGTTGAGGTTGGGTGGCCGAGCGAGACCACTCACTCTCGCGCCGACACAGTGAGAAGTGTCTGAAAGCTGTCTGGCAAGGCCGTATGCGTGTCTGTGATATAATGCTGTTATGAATATGATGCTAATTCTGGTCGTCAGTTGTAGTTGTGGAAACAGAAGCATTATCAGAACCACTCCAGTCTAGCACCGCCGTATGATTCTGGTCGTCAGTTGTAGTTGTGAAAACAGAAGCATCATCAGAAGTATCAGAACCACTCACTCTAGCACCACCGTATTTGAGAACCTGTCTGAAAGCTGTCTGGCCAAGGACGCGGATTTGTGACATAATGTGCGACTACTACTTTTGAAGTTATAGGTGATTGTTTCTGGGTTCTTCTGTCAGGTCGGGCTGCCTTCTCACCAAATTAATGAAGGAACAGAGAGTGCACTTGAGTATTGCGCACACATCTGGGCACTATCATATCTCATGCGTACCTGGCCAATCTCTGTTGAGAAGGGCCGCCATTACCGCAAATCGGTAGGAGAATGATCATATAAAGTGAAGAGGTAGGGAAGCCTGAATCTGGAACAGAGGTGAACCTTAACCGTTAGGTTGCTTGTTTCCGTTTGGAACTTATTTTTTTAACCGTCAGATCATATTGGTATGACGGTAAAAAAAAAACAGAAAGTTGTTCAAGTCCAAGGCATTGCCGATCTCCCATCACCCAGCCATTGCTACATGAAATGGGCAGGGAAATTACTAGTGTAAAGTTTTAACTAGACGCAAGCAACAATGTAAGTTGATGGAATGGGATTTGTTTAGAATATCACAAAAATTTGTGGGGAACAATCATTTTCTAGAAGCAGACGAGTTAATTGTTATTTTGCATTGGCTTTTGCCAGCTCTACTTACAAAGCTAATGAGCTGGCATCCCCAAAATGGGGGTATTACCGTGACAATGGCCCTAATTGGAGGGTTCTGAATGCAACGTCATAATATCATCGATCGCGTCTGGGCTTTGAAGATATGAAGCCGATGTATGGCAGACGCTAATTATCGTTTGTTTTATAATTAGCCAGTTACAAGCTTCATTTGGCTTAATTAACACACCAGAATAGCAATTCAAATGTATCTATAGGAAAGCTAATTAATATTATATCGAAACTACAATTACTACGATGAATAATAAATAGGTAACCTTACAAGTGACCAAGATTTAATCTAGCTAAAAGATTGTAAGCACGCTTGGTCGGTCAACCACATACAATAAAATCGTAAGTTGTTCTTTACAAAGCTGAGATTTTTTTTTATGCAATCTGCTCTATTATTAGGGTGTTTCGTATTGGGATTCCGTCAAAAAAAACATAAGCCAAAGCTGTAGTCGTTTCAAATACATAAGACGATGCCAATTCCTAAAGTCCCACTATATTCCTCTTTGTTTATCTTATCTATAAAGAAAGATAAATATTCGTCAAAACAAAAGACAGACATAGGTTCAAGTGACATTAAGAGGCTATGCTACATATACCCTAATTTATAGTTTCTTATCTACAAATATAAAGTTACAACTTTTATACGGTTACGGTAAAATTTGTGGCATTGTAGCCAACAGACCCTTAAACACGTATTTACAATACTTGATTCTACATTAATTCACTAGCCGAGAAGATTATCCAGAAGTGATTTGGGTAATCCGGGGTATACTTACGCGTTAATGTTATACTAATGAGATCTTGAGGGAGTACGCAATTTGCTACCTCAGGCAGGCCGGTTGCCTCATCGTACTAGGAAATGGGTGTAATTTAAACTAACACCTTTCTTGATTTCACGCAAACACGCCGACTAACTGACGGTGAACAAGCTTATTTTCATGTAATGAAGAAGATTGAGTGGATGAACTTGAGTGATCTAGAGCTCTACTGAAGATGTAGAATGAATTGACGATATGACAGTGACGAATCGAACGACACGTCTTGTAAATGATGAAATGTCATGTGAATGTGGCATAAAATATTATGAGCTTTAAAGCTGTCGTTTGAGACCTTGCTAGAACTACAGGGCATAATAAAAGTATGTATACTCATATTTATAATATCAATAGTCAATGCAACAGAAGATTTCAAGAATCCAAGAAAAACAATGTTTAAACTTGGGTTACATTTCATCTGGACAGTGGACTCGACTACCCAATTTAATTTAAAACTTTCAAGTTTCTGATTGCAAAGAAGTTTATATTACTTACTAAAAATTCAAAACCCTTGAACATCTGGCCGACTCTGAAACTAATTTGAGCTGAAGAGAAAGACTGTAGCTTTTTCATTAACTCGGTACTTTCAAAATATCTTGTAAAAGAGTTACGTCACTATTGACTGACCTAGATGAGAACTTGCAGGGTTAAATTAAAATTGGAAGAAGACGTTTAACCCTTTCTTATAAGTGATATGACTCTCATAGTCATATCTCATAGTTATATGACTCACATATCGTGATGCTGGATGCTTAGATAAATTAAGAAAAAAATTTAAGTTAATTTTTTTCTGGGTAACAGGGACTTTTATTTTTTTCTTCATTTATCTAAGCATCCAGCAGCATCACGATATGTGAGTCATATGACTATGAGAGTCATATCACCTGTAACTATACTTACTCGTTAATAACAATATAACCACTAAACTGTTTGCTGTATCCGGTATTTACATTCGGACACTATCTGTTTAGCCTACACAAAATTGCACGTAATTTCCAACATTTGATATCTAAACTGTGATATTTCACTATACGTGACCACACTCGTGTTGTTTGTCCGTTACCCCTATATTCAATGTTCGACACACTATTTTCGTAATTGGGCAACCGTGAAACCCAATCTCGGCAAACAAATTGTTCAAGTTAATTAAACTACGAAGTCTAATTTAGGCAGAAACGTGGCTAGTTAAGTCTGTAGATACCACGTGAGGATTCTGTACAAGGTTATCTTTGATAACATGATCTTTGATAATTGGCACGGTCGGGCTTTGTTAAGAACTAACCAAAGTCAAGGTTTGTTTAATCAGTCAGGTATCAAACGACTGCCGGGAGTCGCTTTATAATGGAATTTCTATTGTGTCTCGTTCACACATACTTGACGAGTTAAATCAAAACAAGGAGCTTCCAAGTAAGGGCTTTATATGCACAAATCGTCACCATCTTAGTTCTAAAACCTGAAGACTTATCTCTCTCTTTACTTTACTCGGATTTCAATGTGTAGGTATATTTAGCTCAGAATGAGCATCTTAACCGTTTTACCATGTTTCTACCGTATAAATATATGCTAACAAACGCAAACTTGTGGATTTACAGCACAAAACATGTTTCCGAAAGCGAAGAGAAGCAGTAGCGAACTTGATCCATTGGTCTACGTGCCTGGACATAACATAAAATTTAACTAGTGTCCAGTCCAGAGACTATTGTGGACGACAATGTCCAGCATCCAGCTCTACTTGTCTCACTCTTTTGAACGAGATGAGCGAGATAAATGTATATTATGTCGAAAATACGACCATTTTACAGAATAGGACCACACAGGAACTGAAAGAATAATGATGTCGTTTTTCTTTACATTTTAACTGTGTTTGGGGCTAAAATATTTCCTAAAAATAAAACGTGGTACTTTTCATGATCTTAACCAACGTTATCAGATGGTATACTAAGTATGTATGTACAGTAATTGAACAACCAAAATTCACACTACTAACGCTTTACCAAGCTTTTCATTTACATGGAGAGCTTCGCGACTTCGGAAATATAAGATAAGAGCTAAAATTGATTTAATAGCTTAACTGAATGTAAAAGTAAAATTAAAATTTTGAAGCAAAATTAACGTATCCCGGAATCAAAATTCAATCCTCATAATAAATGAAAGGGGAAGCAAGTCCCGCGATAGGACACAAACAATCATTAGTCACCAAGACGAACAGCGATGTCTCCACAGAATGGAAACTCGTAAAATACAACGCGAAACCGGTTGGGGCATGCAAATCCAGAAATGCTGTACAAGTATAACACTTATCGCTTTTGGAATAGAGTTTGCAGAGTAAGATTCTGGACATGGCTAGACAGTACAGTTAGCATCGTAAAATCATTTTTGTTTGCCTTTTATAACCTAAAAGAGAGCAGAATTAATAAAATCGGTCCGTATGTATAATGAGCTTGTTAATATTGAAAACGCTCATATAACATGTTGTACCGTTTTCTTTTAATAATGTATACGAGTAAACATTAAAAAGCTTCAGTAGGTATGCTTCAACTGTCTAAACGTAAGTTTTGGAATGTTATGAACAGGTCGTTTCTGTTGGGACAAGACCTACCCTAAACTTATGTCATAGTCTAATAGTTTGAATGAGCAACGAGCTTTTGTGAGAAGCTAAAATTATTTATGCTCTAATATTTTTCTTTTTAGATCTCAAAAATAGAGCTCTTATACATATTTTTACAACAATAGCCAGCATTTACTTGTCAGACCGTACACATCTAGGCTATGCGTGTTAAAAAGTGTAAAGTGTCACATAATTAAAGGGAAGCCTTTTACGAAACCCTACACATGTCGGATGCAATCAACTTTAATTTGGCTGTATTGAATTACATCTGGAGGGGGATATTTGTAAAGACAGGTCTACACAAGCAAAGCCGATTAAATTACACAGTCATCAACTAAATAAATATGTCTACAGGAAGAATATGAAATCATTGGAATGCTTGAAATTAATAACAAGCATTAAATGTTTATCAAAGCCTTTGCCTATGATGGATAAGATGGACAATGCAGTACTTACAGTAACTGCAGTTTTGAACAATCTATAGTTAATTACGTACGAAATAGTCAATCAATCAATCAATCAATCAATCAATTTATTTATTGCTTGGTATAGGTAATTTTACAACAGGTCTTATTGTATGTAACATTTGGGCAAACTATAACCTGCCCATCGGGCGTGCAATAAAAGTATTTGTAACTACACAATCGCAACAGATCCAAATAGAAATAAACTAAACACAACAAAACAACAAAAAATATTATTAAGTGGAGATTTTATCATAAAAGTATTCTTCTAAAGAATAATAACTTTTTACTAATAGTATTTTAAATAATGTTTGCTTGAAACGATTTAGTTCAAGTTCTTTTAAAGAATCTGGTAAATGGTTAAATATTTTTGGTGCTATGGTGTAAAAGCTATTGGAGAAAAAACTTGTCCGTGATGGGTAGTGAGGGAGGATATCTATTTTGTTATGTGTCTTTCGAGGGTGCCTAGCTACTCTAGATTTGAATAAATATTTGTTATTTTTGACAAATAGACATATCTGAAAAATATACATGCAAGGCAGATTTAAGATTCCTAGTTTTCTAAATAATGGCCTGCAACTCACTCTTTGTCTGGCACCGTAAATAGCTCGAATGCACTTCTTTTGAGCTCGAAAGAGTGGTAAGAGATTAACTTTAGCTGTATTTCCCCAGTGAATGACTCCGTAACGGAGATTGGAGGCTACAAAGCCATGGTATGCTGTAATGGCAGACTTATGGGACACTGTTCTACTAATTTTTTTTAAAAGAAAAATGAATTTATTTATTTTATTGCACAAGTAGGTAGTGTGAGGTTTCCAATTTACAGAATTATCAAGAATTACTCCTAAAAAACGTATTTCACTAACTTCGTCAATTAATTGGTTGTTATTTTTAACAGTGATGTTCGGTTTTGTTTGCTGTGGAAGACTAAATTGAATGTATTTGGTTTTATTAAAATTAATTTTTAAATTATTGGCTTTTATCCAGACAGCTATATTTTCTAGCGCTTCATTGACATTACTTTCATATGTGTCTCTATCTTTACCTTTAATCAATACCGTAGAATCATCGGCAAACAAAATCATTTCATGGTCAACGCATAGCGGGAGATCATTGATATAAATCAGGAATAAAAGTGGCCCAAGAATACTTCCTTGAGGCACACCAGTCTTAACAGCTTCAAGTTTAGATTTAGCATGAAAAGTGTTTTTACTTTGATCAATATAAGTGATTTCAGTATATTGTAGCCGTTTTTCCAAATAAGATAGAAGAAGATTATAAACTGGTCCTCTCACTCCATAGCTGTACATTTTAGATAAAAGTTTTTTATGGCATACGTGGTCAAAAGCTTTGGACATGTCCATAAATATAGCAGTCACGGGGATACCATCATTAAGGCATTCAGATATGCTGCGCATTAGATGGAGAATTGCTAAATTAGTTGACTTATCTTTTCTAAAACCGTATTGTTCATCCCTAAGTAAATTGTATTTTTCGAAAAAACCATATAGACATTCATAAATATAGCCTTCAAATATTTTAGCCATGATTGGAATTAAGGCGATAGGACGATAGTTTTCACAATCATCTTTTTGGCCTTTTTTATATAAAGGCTTTACAACTGTAATTTTCAGTTTATCCGGAAAGATTCCTTTACTGATAGATAGGTTAATTATATGACTTAACGGACCACTAATTTCATTTTTACAAAACTTTATAACTTTCGTACAAATATCGTCATATCCTACACTTTTTGTATTTTTTAAGTTTTTAATAATAAGTCTTACTTTATCTGTGTAGATAGGATTTATAAATATGGATTTCATGTGGGTTTTAACATGTTTTTTGTATTGTAAACTGTCTTCTATATTGTTGTTATTATCATTCGTGTTTTTATCATTATTTTTAGCTATATTGATGAATGTACTATTGAAAATTTCTGCTATTTCATAGGGATTGGTGATTGATTTATGGTTGTAGTTCAATCGAGTTACATTTTCTTTGGGTTGTATATATTTATTTGTATTTATTATATTCCAGGTGGCTTTTGTGCTGTTCTCGGCTTCCTGAATGTATTTATCATTTTGTAGTCGTTGAGATTTGTCTATTATTTTTCTGAGTAAACTAGTGTACATTTTGTAATTGATTGTGTCCTCTTTAGTTTTCAGATTAAAATATAAGGATCTTTTAGTTTTACAGGACTTTTTGATACCTTGTGTTATCCAATGTGGTTTATATTTATATGAAAGTTTAATTAATTTATCCGGAAAACACAAATCATAAAATAATTTAATTACATCAAAAAATAAGTTGTATGCCTCGTTAGGATCAGAGCTCTTGTACACATCAATAAACGAAAGACTTTGTAAACATTCCCTATATTTATTCATATTTTCAACGCTGTAGTCGCGTTTTTTGGTATACCAATATGTAAGTTTATAGTTTTTTTTTACCGGATATTTTAATAGTTGCGCGGAGTGGTCTGATAATCCCAAGTGTAAAACTTTACCTTCACAACCTCGACTATTATGCATAATATTATCTAAACAAGTTCCACTTCTAAGTCTAGTTATTTCTTTAATTGCAAATTTGAAATTGTGACTAGATATAAGATCTGTATATAAATTGCTAAGTGAGTTAGACTTCAAAATATCTATGTTAAAATCTCCACAAATAACAGTTTTTTTCTTATTTAAATTACTGGTTTTATCTAAGAGATCATCAATTTTTTTAAGAAAACAAGATACATTTCTAGCATAGGGAGATCTATATACACATACAACAATAATACTATATGGAATAAGTTCAATCGCACAACACTCAAAAACGCTTTTCACCGACATCGCCTTGTATTCAGGTAACTCTTTATATAAGTGCCCTTTACGGGTCAGGATGCAGGTTCCACCTCTTTTTCCAGGTCTAGTAAATGATGTTGCTAAATTATAGTTTTTCAATATGATATTCTCTTCATCATTATTCTGGACAAAATGCTCACTGAGGCATAGCACATCAATCGTTTCTTTGTTATTTGAAAGCTCCTCGAGGGCAATTGTTAAGTCTGCAGATTTGGCAGGAAAGCTGCTTATGTTTTGATGCATAATATTTAATATTGTCTTACAGTTAGACTCGAAAAAAATGTTGGGGTGTTGAGGTTTCGGCAGGTGGTGCATTTATTAGAGTGTTATTTGGTTTGTACGTTGTTTCGATGGACGCCTGGTTATTGTTTTCTGGTATTCTAATGTTAATCAATGAATCATTTTTTTCTAAATGAATTTCGCTTATTAATATTCGTAGGTGTTGAAATATTGTGCGCATTCCATAGTTATTTATAAAACCATTCTTACGGTTGAACATAGTATAATCATATTGTAGATGTAGATTAGAGTCGAGCAAATATGCGTATTCTTGTGACAGGTTATCTAAATAAAGCAGGTTGTTGAAATTTTCAATCCGTTGATTAAACATTGTACTATGCTCACTGCAATTGAAAACAGGTAAGCATATAATGACATTCGTTCTATAACATCTTTGTAATGTTTCTTTCAGTTCTGCAATCACCTTTTTATAATCTTTGGTGGTGGTAAAATCCTCATGTCCTATTAGTATTATACAGTAGTCATCCATAGTAAAATTTTTGAGCTTGGACTCAATCCCCTTCAATAGCTGTTTAACTTCGACGTTAGGAATTATGTAATGACATAGGTTGAAGTCTTTTTCCAGCACTTGCTCAGCTATCGATAGTATGTTATTTCTTCGGTTAGTGCTGAGAATACAAACATTGTTTTTCTGGTGATGGATTGTAGTTCTTGCGACTTCTGCGTATTCTTTATTGCTTATAGTACCCTGTTCTATTCGTATCATTTTCTGTGTTAATAATTCTAATTCTTGTCTTAAAGTTTCTAATTCTTGAATAAGTAATGTGATCTTGTATGTTGTTTCTTTAATAGTTTGGCCGTCTAAAATAGCCTCTTCACACTGGATTCCATTATTTATTTCTGACTTATTTGTTTGTGTTACTTGCTTTAACTGCATTTCATAGTCTTTAATTTTTTTTTGTAGCTTGTAATTTATTGCCATCTGGTCTTCCATTTCTCGATCCGACATCGACAATTTTTCTTGGATTTTTATTATAGATTTCTTTAATCTTTCTACTTCGTTTTCATTTGAATTTATTGTAATTTTGGTTAAATTCGGGCAGCTTTTATCACGTTGTGTGGTTGGTGTAGAATCATCACTATCGCTATCAATCGTCAAACTGTCAAAAGAGTTGCTTATCGGAATGTTCATGTTAAGTCGATGTTTTTTCCGTATTGTAATTTGTGGAGAATCAAAGTTTGATTCACCATCCGCCGAAAGGTAAGAGCATTCCGAGGCAGACTGCAGTTCATAGTTGGTTTTTTTCACAGTACGGCATTCAGGACATTTCCAATTTTTTTTACGTGTTGGAGTCATTAAATAATAAAGCTTTTCATTAATATTGGCACACTGCACGTGGAATTGTAAACCACAAAGTGAGCAATTTAATAATTGTCTATCACAAAGTTCATTGCATTTTCCACAGTACGTTAAAGTGTTCGACGCCATTTTTTACAGAGTTTATTTTTATCGGAATGCACTTTAGAAAAATACTTAGAACGTAGAAGAGAAAAAAAATATGTATCGCGAACAAAAAGTGAAAATACTACAGCATAAAAAGATACCCGAAACCAAGATTCGAACACATAGACAAAGTCATTTCTTCGTTTTAGTCGGCTCTTCATCCAACTGCGCTATCGAGTCATTTACAAAAGTGACGAAATAAGGTATTTTGAAATGTTATGAATATGGAAAACGACGGCTATAGATGGCGTTGTGGGAGTAGTCTCAAGGTCAAGACGTGATTGTCCTTGAGATGGTCTGACATTTGTAGAAATTAGACGACACGATAGATGTCGTTGTACCAAATAACGTTAAAACAGCACAAATCTATGAGAGTCACAGTTCAACACTCTAAACTTTATCACATTTTAAATAAAATTAACCGCCATTTAAATGGAATGTTTAAAAGGTTGTTTGTTTTTTAATTTAGTTAATTCCTATTCAATTTATTGCACTTTTGTTCACTTTCTATGAATATAAAAGTCTTTTAAGAGTTATTTATTACGCTATATGTCACTTAACTGTTTTGAGTAATTTTTTTATGTCACTGTATTGTACTGTTATATTTTTGTTATGAATTCCACTTTATTTAAATATGTATTACACTGCTAACATCTGCATATAATATTTGAACAATAATAATGTCATTTTTACAACTTTTATATCCCGAATACGATTATTACAATAACTATTGAATTTTAAATACGGAGGTAATGTTTACGGTGTGGCAGCGCCACCTAGACTCTCCTCTCTCTAGTGAGTTAGAGGTATTATTACTAAGCTATGCCACCCAAAAAAAATGTCGCAATTTATGACAAGATTGTGACGAATTCCCTGTGAATGTCGAACATTCATAATACAGTTTGTATGCGTTGATGACAAGTGGCTTCAATTCGTGGAGCACGAAATTTGTTCGTGGTGTCAGTTCCATACGGTAGCAATAGTATTCAATGGTACGAAAGCTGTTGCTTAGCCCCTAACGCAGTTCCTCATTGATATAAACTGTAGAATGTGTTTCCAGCCTTACAGTTATTTTGCGATACGGTTGCAAGCCAAGGATATTGATACTGCGCCGGAGGCGCAGAATATAAAATAGTACTACATACCGGAGGCACGAACCGTAAAACACGGATGAGTAAGAAACCGTACCAGCTATAAAACTGCAGATAATATAGAAAGGAATTTTCTTAAGCAGAAAATAGAGGTCTTTAGATTACTTGTTTCTGAAGTTTACGCGAATACTACTCATTGATTATAACACTGTACTATATATAAGGTCACGTAAATTGTTTATATACTACTCATTGTTTATATGTATATTGTATAGTATATAATCATTTTACGATTGTTTGTCGCGGTGATTTATTAAATTTTATATCCCGACGTTTCGATCACTTCCCAGCTTTCGTGGTCACGGGTTGACGGGTTAATTTTAATAAATCTTTGCGAAAAATATTATTCTCAATTGTGTTTTAAGCAACAGGAACTTTAGATGCTTTTTTCACAAGTCACTGCTTACTTTAGATAGATAGTCCACACAGTAGTTGCTGTTGAGTTCTATATTTGATTTTTAGTTAGGTTTACCTGAAACAAAAATAACGAAATGTTAGAATAGTTGTTATGTTGTTAATATTGTGTGTGTGACTGTGATGGGGTGATCGTGCAGGGTTATTGTCGATTCGCCACAAAGTCGATTCGCCACGAAAAAAAAATATGTGTAAACTCGCCACACTTGAATACCTATTTTATTGTTGTGTCACCGATGCAACACATTTTTATCACTACGAATTCATAATTATCAAAAACGAAGAGCATAAGCTGAGTATTTCTCAAATTAAGGTTATTTTGTTATAAAAATAATACAATACGCGCCATATAACACACCAAAAATCTTAGTTATTAATAGTGCGAATTTGAATTTATCAGAGTTTTACGTTACACGATTTTCTTCCCAGACTCCTATTTTAAAACCAACTGTACAATGTAGAAGTACTCGTACTACCGTTGAATCATAGCCCAAGATTCTAGTTAATTGCTATCACAACTTCCTAGTGTTTGTGGGTGCTTTTAACTAACATTTTCCTGTTCTCTTAACTAACTAGATCCTGCACTTTGTCACCGCAGGGGTGAAATGGTATTAGTTGGAGAATAACCCACTTAACGTTAAATGATGTCATAAAAAAAATTAATCATTATTTGGTCATTATTTACTCGTACTATGAGTTTAAATGGTAGTTGGTGGTTCGTATCTACGAATTATACGGTTTCAAATTGTAAGTATTTTTTTATTATTATAATAAGCAATCTTAAAATATTGCTGATAATGATGATGATGATAATGCTATATCAAGTACGTACGCAGTACTATTATATCGTCTTTAGCAATCTTAAGATTAAGAAAGCTGTCAGTACTGTACCTACTAAAGTAATGTACTGTGTACCTACCAAAGTAATTTTAATTCACGTTGTCCGTGTTCGCCATCAATTTAACCGCAGTTAGTTTGAGTATTATCTTGTTACTCACAACGGTATCCACACATTTGAGATTTTACGGGAAATCTACGAAACGAACAGAGATTTCGATTTCGATAACTCACAAATGATAGAGATGCGATGCAGTCCGTGTCCACGTATGTGTGGGCCTACTACAAACGAAACTTAATCCATCAATGCGATTATCTTTTTGCGGATCCGAAGAATTTTAGTATGTAATCATTACTACGAAATGCTTTGGATAATCGTATTGACGGATTTTGATTTTCGTTGTAGGCTTTAAAAATGGAATTAAGGTATACAAAAAAACCCAAAAGGAGTATCAAAGCTTATTTATTGACAGCGCTGCTAAATGTTAGTAAGCGCTTAATTACTTCGAAAGCTTGTAAAACAGTGTCTTAACGTCATCTCATCATCAGCTATACCAATTTTAAAGCGATCGAGTTACGTATTTACTGCGTTAAACAAACAGTAGCATATTATTTAGTAGCGTTATTAACGAGGTCATTTTGCTTGAGACCGTGATTATTCTGTATCCTCTGACCCGAGCCTGGCTTTGACCACACCGAGCCCTACATAATGGACGGCTTATAAAGGTTCCCGCTTTGTTCTTTGACCACTGGTTATGTTTTGTACTTATTATTTTGTTTTCAAATTAACATTTTCGAATGGCTCCTGTTCTGCTTGTAGGTCGCCAAGTACCTAGCTAAAACAGTGATACAGGTCATGTACCTGTATCACTGTTTTAGCTAGCTATGGTAATGACATAAATTCATAAAGCTTCAAATCTATACCTACTTACTATGTTTTTTGTAAGTATAATCAATACCGAATACTCAAAATACAAATTCACTTTTTCATACAGAATCAACAACCGGTTTGACAATTTGTTACTGATTATTTATTATTATCTTTTTTTAGGATTTCAATGTTGGCCTCATACCAGATTGTTTCTAGTTGAAGCTTAAGGTCTCCCACTAAAGGTTTTTCATTCAATATAACCACAATATAACGTTGTATATCTTTTGATAACATAATCAAAACACATTTTACATCAAGGAGTAAATACCGGTTTTGCAACAATTGTTGCATATTTACAAACTCGTAACGTAAGTACTTTTTTCGCGCGAAAGGCCTTGGCAACGACCGTTTCTTCTTTGCCCTTGAACCCGCGTAACACAGTTTGCTGTCCGCGCCCACTCTCGTATTAAAGCACACAAATACTCGAGAACAACTCCGAGTAGTGGTAACTTCGTAATGAATGGAACCGAAACGTAAGTGGTTTCCTTATTAGGATGTGTATACGTGAGTGCGTTGAAGAACTGAAGATGTTTCCCGCCAGAAACAGAGTAGCCACCTATTTTGATGACTGCTTACTTTTTCCTACCGCCTGTTTTGAAATTTTAGATAAACAAAAAACAAAAACATGCTCAAGAGACAATTTTTTTAAATGAGTTAGTATTATTTAAGCTAAAAGCGAGTTAAATTTAATATAAGCCAGTATTCTGCCTCTGCAATCACAACTAGAAATGAGTACACAAAGTCAGCTATTCCACGAAAACTCACAATGACCCAAACTTGTAGACCTCCTAGCCGCGCTTGCTCTGTGTTCATTAAATTTTCAAGTTTGTGCAAATTCTGCAAGCGGGACATAAGCGGCTTGCCAAGAAGCTGTTTGCAGTTTCCACCACTTCGAAGATAACTACGCATAGAGTAAGGAATTTATACGACAGACGCGCCAGTGAGGGGGTTAAATACGAGTAAGTGTTGTAGGCTATTGGCTGCACTAATGCAAGAGGGAATGGACACGGAATTATCGTAAAATAGAGGATGAAAGAAAATTGTAAGTGGTTGAGTGGATGAGCGAACATGAGAGTGCGTATAAAGTATTTGAACAAAAGACACTTATGTTTAACGTTAGACCTTAACGTAATGAGAATGAAGAATTAATGTAGGTACCTCTAAATAAAAGTTGATGAAGAAAACTGGATTCACTGAGTTCTTAAGTAGGCTTTCAAACAAAAGATAACTAACACAAAACTTGTAAAATAGAAACCATAAAGAATTTTTACTCTATGTATCTAGGCACTCCAGTTTCGTTCGTGCCCGCAGAAGTTTCAAGTAGTTCGTTGAATTCAATTCCTGAAACTACCTTGAAATGACACAATGTAGAATTTGCGATTTCGTTTCTTATTTAGTTTAATTGAATTTCGAAACTTCGACTGTAACAGTGCCGCGGTTACTTCGGAAGTTTCTGCTCTATAATGACGAAGTTTAAAATGGCGGTATCCTTTCGTTTCCTTGTCCTGGATATTCAGATTGGATATCTGGAAATAAAAGTACAAGAAAAATATCACCAAAATAAGGAAACAAAATAAGAAATGTAAAAATTGAAAACGGTTGTGCCACTGATTGATACAGTTCTGGAATATAGGCAGATCACCAAAAAACTTTGACAAAACTATTCACTAGAGGACAATATACGTACAAAGAGCAATTTTGTCCAACTCTATTCCTTTTGGTAACAGCTTTCAGATAGAAATAAATATTAAAATGTCCCATGTATCGCGACTCAATGGAGTACGAAATATCATTTCTCTTCTTTGACGTAAGGCAGGTGACAAGGGTAACATTTCCATAGCTATGAGGCACAAAACGGGCACGGAATTTGTTTCCGATACCGATAAAAGTGCTTGTTTCCTCACGTTTAATATATTTTATACGAGGCCATAACACCTCCGTTACCTCCCTACAAACTCACTACCCTGTTTCGGTAGTCTTATACTTACGTGAGCTGAAGAGAGTAAACTTTTTGAACAGTGTAAATTGCAGTCTCAAGAAAAAGGTAAGTTGGGAAGTTTTCAACTTTATAAAATTTCTGTATTGCTAAATTTAACTTGGCTGGTCTACATCTTGTTCGTGTTTTAAACTTAGCAAGAAACTCTATCATGATATTACAACGTGCAGGTTTAAAAGCTGCGTAACTTTCTTATTGAATCAATTTGAATGTTAAATTAATTCGTAAAGTGAATAAATTGTCACAAGATCGGCGCAAATAAATTGCTAATTGATTTAGTACGTGGATAGAATATTAATTCTGTAGCATTATTTTGCTTTAATAAGGGGAAATGCAAATGGTTATCGTTATTTTGTAAATGTTTTGAATTATTTCCCTTTAAGGCTTTAATTTATGAGATACGTAAGTCTATTGTATCCTATCCTTCTCTGTACCTATCCCTGATGCTTGATCAGCTTTAGGTTGCCTCTTGGACCTTATGTTTCATCTTTTAGATCTATACAAACAAATTTTACAAAATTAAATTCTACAAAACTAAAATTAAAAGGACTTCTCTTTTCATACAAAACGTATGACAGGACAAAAGTCGTTCACACCAACGGCCATCGCTTACCCTCTGCACAAAGCTCCGTAATTTCATAGAAGTTAGTTGATAGCCCATACAAAGCTGCGCTATTAAAGTTGTATGAGTAAATCAATCTTCACACGGCGTTTCCGTTGAGGGCGTACATGCGCCGGCGACGATTGGCATTCCTTCTGGAGCGCAAATTATGGTAGGTTTTAGTCCTTTGTCTTCTTGACTTGCTATGCTTTCTACTAGATATTTTAGTTACATAGCCGTCTAAGCAATAAACGTAAATGGCCTAAATGAGCGGATAATTATACCACCACATTTTTTTTATACAATAGTGCTTTAAATACAATGGAAATTGATAGATACCTTCCAATTTTGGACATCAGGTAGATGGATACATTTTTAAAAGTATTTTTTTAAGCCCTCTTTCGCAGATTTTGAATACTACAATGATTATCGGCATCAAAACTAACTAATAGTAACACGAGTAAAATATATGGATATAATCTTTTAAAATCTGCGAAACGGTACGTTACTTACTGTAATGTATTAGTGTACCTACTCCAAACTTCGAACTTAAAAGTTCTTTCCGACTTTAAATTGGTAGCAATTAAGTTTGTAGGCGTCTAGACGTTTGAACGAGTGTAATATCGTGTTATGTGGCTGCTACGTAATATTGCTAGTATTATAGTAAGAGGCTATCCTCTGACTATAATGACGGCATTTGTATTCAATGGGCGTAGTGACGCAGGCAGGAGACAGGAGTGCATAAGGGAATGTCGTTGACAATCTAGCGTTTCGGGAAGACGGACACTCGGGAGAAGAAATAAGGAAGTCGTACTAGAATAAAGTTTAATTAAGACAAATTTAACAGCTTAAAATCCGTGCGCGCTGCTTGTAAATAATCAGAATTGCATCTAACGTGTTTGCATGGGGATAAACTTAAAACGAATGCGACCTTAGGATCTCAATACGAAAATCATAAGTACGTATTTGAAGAATTTAGAGCACACACCTAGTGCTCTATTAAGGCTCCTTAAATGTTGATATAAGTTATACAATGTTATGACTAGTCTTGACTTTAAGAAAGGTAGCTTCAACTCTTCCATCATAATGACATTTTACTCCTCTATTGAGATTGTTGTAACTTAAAATATTTCTGGTGACTGTACCTACCAACAGCTAACCTGTCATGACAATAAGGCTGTGAATGGGACACAATCGTACACAGCACTCGTGAATGTCTTTTGACTACATTCTAGCGAGAAATACTGCGCTCGAGTATTCTGTTTCAATATCATTCACTCTTCGCTTTAACGATGTTTTTCTTCGTCGGCAAACGTCTTGCAGGTTTAGAGTGTTTGCATTTCGCATAATGATGCATTGTTTTGTTTTAGCTGATGTGTTAAACTATAGTTATGTACCAAAAAGCTTTGTTTTCATAATATTGAACTTGCAGTACATAATGATAGAAAAGCAGTCAGTCAGTTTTAGTACAGTAGAAAGATCGAGCATGTATAATAAGTCTTCTTCTTCTGCTTTGCCTTTTCCTTTTTCATTTGGGGTCGGCCCTTCTCGTTTTAAGGCGCCAAGACAGTCAGTCTTGGATTTCCGTTCCTACACCTGAGCTCGTTCCATGTCTTTGGAAGCGGTTGTCCACTACGTGGCCTGTGGTCGTCCCCTGCCTCTCTTCTTATCCGGGATGGCTAGAGCTTTCCTTACAACGTCTTCTTCACGTCTCTTCACATGGCCATACGAAGCTTTCATCCATTTTTTCTACAGTGGAAGTGACTTTATAATAAGTGAAGTAGAAAAAGTAGTAGAAGTCTTTATAGTAAGTGAGAATTTATAATAAGTGTTTAATTAATAAAATACCTATGTCAGCAATACCTGACTTTTGTAAAATTTGTGACCACGCGACTGCCACATTTTGTATCCAGCTCATTGGCTTTCCAGTGAGAAACGGCCATTAAACAAAATCGTGACGGCTCACTAATTAATAGTGCACTCATAAATACTCGAGTGTCCCACAGAGCTTTTACCTAACTCGATCGCTTTCGTATTTGCTATCGTGAATGAAATCAGTCACTTTTTTCTGCCAGACATTTGGCCACGATATATTGTTTTAAACTTTCATGGTCACTAACATTAGAACAATTTCTAATTTGGCCACGATCTCACTCACATAATGGTCAGTGAGATGATGATGATGAGGCCGAGGATAGATCATGTCTTCATACACATTCAAACTTCTTGAAAACATTTTCAAATCACGACCAAAAATTAAAATGCAGAGTTTTGGAAACACTTCAGCCGGCAACTAAATCCACTCTATAGACGTCATCAGAAATGTAAAACGGAAATGTTACGTGCATATTGCTTGCGAGAAGAAAATCGAGAAGCGTGGTACGGCACTAGACAATCGAGTGATCTGGATGGACATAGTCTAGAAGCCGTAAAACTCGTACTGAAAAAAAAAGTGACGACGATCGACCTATGCGACCTGTCATCTGACACCCGTCGCATATTCCGCGCGCAATCATCGTGTAGGTCTGTTTTCAATATTAAATAAATAGATTTATCGTAAAGTTTGAACCAGATCCAGTGCTTTACGTTTTAATGGCATATCTGACTTATGGGAGGGCGCTTACTAGCGTTAGGTAGCGGTAGGCAAGTCTAGATAGCCTCAAAACCACCATGACCCAGGACACACGGTGTAAGCTGACAAATAAATAGTAGGTTCGAACATGCTTGAGATGAGTCCAACATTTTACTTGCATTATACTCCAGCCATATAAATTACAATCAAGTATCGATTGTATGCAAGTTACGTATAACACCTTCGGACTCATTGCAGTGTCCACGAACGTGTATTAGTACCGATGAATATTTGATCTAACATTACTCAGAGAATGGCATAGCGCTGTAGTATGACAAAGAGAAATAGCTCTAGCCTAGTGTATATGTAATTTGGTAAAATAACGAACGGTGCAGGTCAAGTTAGGCTCACTTAACGAAGTGGGACTGTAGGAATATCGATAACAAGTAAAAATGATTAATTACGCATTTGGACGAACTCACTATATTTACCAGTGAATAGAGAAGCTATGTTAAGAAAAACAAATACGATTGTGACGTATTCCTTGAAATGTGAATTTCGAATAAGAAATCGTTTGTATTAGTTGTGGACAAGTGGCGTCAATTCGAGAGGCATGAGATTTGTTCATGGTGTCAGTTCCATAAAATGCTATTTACCGAAATCATAAAAAAAGAGTTTTATTATGTGTAAGTAAGAACGTAAGTAAGTCCTTTTAAAAGTGAAAGTCTGATGTGTCTGTTTTATTATAGTTTTACCCTTTTGGGAAAATTCTTAAGCTTCAAAACTTATCAAATATTTAATCCGTTCCAGATGGAAAAATCTGTTACTGGCTGATGTATTCGCACTGGCGAGGATGTTGGAATCTGGAATTTATATCACACGGAATAATTCCAGCCAGGGCCGGACTCGAACACAAAGACGCCGATTATCGCCGACAGAAATGATAAATCGGTTTGCGGTAAGCCGGCTTGTTTGTTTTATTGTAATTTGTGGCTTTTGGAGGCGGGTTATGTGTATTAGTATGCGATCTGTTTCTTGATATTGGTGGGTGTAAGTGTACCTATATATGCGAGGAAGAATAATAATTACATACATAGTTACAAGTGAAGCTAATTAAAGCGTGTAATATATGCCACAAAAATATTAATTATTTTATTAAAGTTTTTTAAAAAAGCAAAACATTGTATGTTTTGTTTAGTCACTACTAAATTTATATTTTGCAGTGAGTGAAGCATTACGTTACGAGTGTGGCTTGAAAAGTTGACATAGAACCAGTCATAGCACTAGTTTTTTAATGTTTTTTTTAATATGCATTTTTTTGTTCGACAGTACTCAACGAACATAAACTCTTCAAAGCTTAATGGTTTTTCAATATTTTTAACACACACAGTGTCATATTTTATTCTTAAAGGATGAAATATGAAACCAAAAATTGCGCACACACACCGACAGCACGGTAGCTCAATTGGAAGAGCAGTTGGCCCGGATAGCCAGAAAGATGCTGGTTCGAATCCCGACCGTGCGCAATTTTTGGTTTCATATTTCATCCTTTAAGAATAAAATATGACACTGTGAGTGTTAAAAATATTGTAAAACCATTGAGTAGCGAAGCGTTATCATTTCCAAGTTGAATTTATTCTGTAAAGAATAACTACTTGGCCCGCTGTTGCATAAACAGACGGGTAGATGGTGCTAACGTCACGCAATGACGTATCAATGAGACCAAGAATTTCGCGCGGTCGGACCGACAGCACGGTAGCTCAATTGGAAGAGCAGATGGCCCGGATAGCCAGAAAGATGCTGGTTCGAATCCCGCCCGTGCGCAATTTTTGGTTTCATATTTCATCCTTTAAGAATCTTCAAAGCTTGATAAAACAAGTTGACAGTTTGTTTTAGTACCAACGCGTTGACGCAAATTCAAAAATAATGACAATGGATCCCAAATCCCTCCCTGCACCGAAACTATCGGATCGAGAGCATTCGGCGGATTGCCGCGGCTATAAAATGCCAGTTCGCAGTCGCAGGGCTCACGGGTGCGCTAGGAATTAACCGAATTAGAACTAATGGGTTATGCTCTCCGAAGATTCCCGCTTCCATCTTAATTTCTCATGGGTTTCAAATTAGCAGAGTAAGTTACTTACTTAGTGCTTTTGGGTTTAAGAAACGGCGATTGGAAAACCCTATTATATTTTAGGTGTTTGTATGTTTCTCAGTTTTTTTTAGAAAAACATGCTTTCCAAAAATTATAAGAGGTTCCTTCTTTAAAAAGAAATACTACAGAAGGTGAAAACTGTACTTGTTTAGCTAAAGAACGTCATTATTATAAAGCGCTTTCATGTCATATTTTAATAAAATCTACCCAAAGCTTTTAAAATGTTCTATTCTGTTATATCCCCAGGAATAACGAGGCACATGCCAAGTTTCTTAAGATAAGGTTACGAACTATGTAACAAAAGTAAGGCCGCGTGGACACGGATCGCTGCCTGGGAACACGGGACCCTCTGGGAGTCGTGTGAACTCGCCTTAATTGTATCTTCATAATCACCGCATCTCTAGAAAGGCATTGTTTTTAATTTACCGTGATAACACGCTTTTATGGTTATGATTAGAACAGAGAACATGATTGTGTGGGTGGAAAACAAAATGTGACATGCATGACTCTTACAATGAGATCTTTGTCGGAAACCATTTTGTGTATGTTTATGCCACTCAAAACGTATTGTTTCTGTGTATCTTCTATTGTGTATTTAACAGATCAAAGTTTATTTATTTATTCAAGTAAAGGACAATACGTGTGTGTCATAAAATCATTGCTTTTATGGTGCGTGCACTTACGCATATTGTATCTTCTTTACTTTTGGCCCTACTCTAAGTGCTGAGAAACAATCAAAAATAACAAAATCTACAACAGGAGCCCTTTCAACGAGATTTCAGTTCAATCCACGCTCAAATCCACTACGGTCTCAAAATAACAGCGGCAAACTGGTCGGCAAGTTTTCGGGATGAAAATGTAACCCCAAGAAAGAGACCATATCCCAGAGGGCGCGTTATTCACCGAACCTTTGGTTATTCGCCTGTCCTACCTGCCAGTTATCTCTTTGTGAAAACTTTTTGTTTATAAACCACAGAGGTTTTCCATTCTGTTAAGCTAACACAATTTTGACAAGTATTTTTCTTTTTTTCGTTTTTGTAGTGGCCAGTATTTTAATGGATTTCCATAAACTGTCATTTTGAACTTTCAAGCTTTTAATCGTTGTTGATTTTTTTGTGACTCACCCAAAAAAAAAATGCTTTACCGGGGTTATTCATAATAATTCAAACGGTCTTTTATACCTATTTTAGCTATTACACTGTTTTGTCACTTTCTGTCAAATGATGACAGCGCCAAGAAAGAATGAGACAAAACAGTGTATAGCTAAAATAGGTTTAAAAGACCATTTGAGTTATTATGAACAAGGGGGTTAGAATTTAGCACCTTTTAAAAGAAAGTTAGCACCTACACGTAGTACCCGATAGCTTTCTCGGCCAAACACTGTTCCAAGTTTGAAGTTTACCGCTAATCCTTTGATTACAGATAAGCTTTCTCTAGCAACTTCAACAAAACATTGTGCAAACACTCGATATAAAGTTTCGGCAACTTAGCGCGTACTTTGCGAGCTCCTCAAAAGTTCAGTTTTAGGCCTTAGAGTTTTACTGAGTTTCGTTTGCAACATTTGTATAGTCTGATAGCTTTTGAAACTTTCTTATAAAAGGTTTGAGTTTAGATAATATCCTTAGATTTGAAAGAGTTGAATTCCTAAAGTGTAGTATTAAAACTGTAGCAGTTGTGAATGAAAATTAAAATATTTTAGCGAATTATTCAAAATACCAGACATGAGTCAACAGTCATCAACATATATTTCACGCGTTTAGTCTGATACTATGATTAATTCTCGATACTTCTAATTAATTAACTTTTAAATAACCAAAAGTTTCTATTCAATATTTTATTTTACTAATATTTTTTATGGTTTATTAATTAGTTTCATTTGGTGTACCTTTGGTTATAGAGTATCTAAGCTTATTACGACAAATTGCAAAATCATCTAGCACTATACTCCACGAGCAATAACCTCATTGATTTTCAAAAGCCTAACGTCCATGATTGGAACTAACAACGAGTCGACGATCACAATTCGAATGGCGTACCCTGTATGGTGCATGGCAATGGAATTTGCGATCGTGCTGCCAAGGACACGCGATTAACATGCGACGCGCGAGCGAACGAATTCGCAACTTTACGCAGTGTTTACTCCGTGCGTTGTTTGATTGAAGATCGAAGATTAGGAGTACCTGAATATTTTTGTATGATTTGCGAATGACGCTGTTCTGCTCAATTACCTAATATTACATGCATACTTTTAATACTGGTAAATTATAAATCGCCGGTTAAATTCCAACTAATTTGCTTCTGTCTACGCAGAATATTTTAAAGATTGCGAGGACATCAGTAGTTTTGATTGGTAAGTATTTCAAAATAGCAGTCTTCTTCTCATTTACCAAAAACATATGTGGAACTTAAGTTCTTAAATAAAATTATAAATTGGTGATTGGTTAATTAAAAATATAAATTAATTAATTAGTTGATTGACGAATTCGATTATTTTCAGTACCTACCCATTTGTTTTGTTTATCCTCTAACTTATTGTAATAGCGTGACTTATTTATTTTAATTGAATCAATGAAATAAGTGGACTATTTTATTTATTTTCGGTGTGGTTTGAAACACTTAGTAGGTAGTACAAATAGCACTCTTAGTTTAGGATTTGTCTCGTCACGCAAGCTTTTAGATTTCATTTCAGTCCTACTTAAAAATAGTAAGACTATTGAGGGGAGGTACATACATCACAGCTTTTATTCAATATCTATATTTTAGACAATATCAAAATAAACGTTCAGCTTAAGTAAATTAATAGCTTCAGATTACACGCACTATAAGTCACATAATGTTGAGCTTTCATCATTATCAAACACCTTACCTGCTTAGGCTAATTTGTTTGCTCTATTGTAATTTTTTTCGTTTCAAGTTTCAGCAAGATGCCACAAATGCCGTGGAAACTCAAAAATTACCGAATATTCCAAGGAAAACCCGTGAGTCACGTCTCACGTCTGGCTTTTGCGTGCAAAACATGGACTCCACAGCACTCACCCGCGATTATAATTCGGTAACGCTGCCAAAACTTCAACTGGTAATGGAGTGTGATAATGAATCGGAAAACAACGCGGCTAAAAGCTCAGGCGATTTCCATACCGTTTACGAACAATAATAATCAATCAAGTCGGCGTTAGTGGTGCGAGACGATATCGATAGTCTAGTGTTTGAAAGAAATAAATAAGTAAATGATGATGATATTGATGAGTCAGTCACGTCAAATGTTTAAAAGAGCGCGGTGCGTGAGCGGTGCGGGTGGGGTATTCGCGCCGCCCAGAAAAAAAACACATATCGTATCAGGGACGTATAGGAGTGGGCGTTAATTCAAAAAACTGTTTTTTTAAACAGCTTTTGTAATGTTAACGAATTAACAGCTTTTCGTTTACCGCAAAACCAATTAAATTTATCAACTGTTTTATTCAACGATTTCTAACGCAACGCGTGGATTAACTCAACGAAAACTTAACGCGCAATCGCTTGACATTATCTGAAGCTGCTTTTTCTGAACCAGTTGATTTTTTTAGCTGTTTTCCATAACGACTTATCTCAACTCTTTTTTAAAATTTTAACTGTTTCGTCTAATAAACTGCTACGTCCAAATAATTATGTTGACATTACTGCAAACCAGTTAATAACGTTAACTGCTTTTTTAACAGGTTATTCGTTTGTAATTAACAGTTTCATTTTGTTAACGCAAAAACCGTCAACGACCCACCCACCATAGGGACGTATAAAACAGAGATACCTAAATGGAAAATATTTCCTTTACAAGATCGGATCATCAGACCTTGATGATGATGATGATGATTAGATCAAAGTCAAGCACGCGTTGAAAACACAACAATCACACTCATTAACTATCATTGCCACTCAAGTCCAAAGCAACATGATGGTCATAAGACAATACATTTTTAATCGACTGTCGATAAGATAGCCAACATCCTTACCGTCTCACGCTCGGTTGGTAGTTGTGAATCGAGGCAATTAGACGCCATAGTGCTTTGCCCTAGTCTATGACTTCCAAATTGTTTTGATGTAAACTGCAAATCCGTCATCGGCGGCGAAGGGAAGCACGAACAATTAACCCGGTGATTAATAAATCAGGTAACTCTGGTGGGGAAGGAGAACAGATGCCTTTTATACCAACGTTCCTGATTTATTCACAAAAATATTACTTTACATAGCGCGATAGACATTTATTTTGTGAATGTTTATCAAATTCTGTATCTGTAACGTTTGTACAGATTTATTTTGCCATTTATAAAGGTGACTTTAGACCCGAGTAATTCTGGCTTTTTTTTCCTCGACGCTTAATGCCCGTCGTTTATTATCTATTCAAAATTTCGTTTCGACTATTATCCCGCGTCACGGGCGGAATTCAAATTTCGATTTGGGGTCGACACCCTCGCTGACCCCTCCCCCTGTGAGTGAGTCACTCATTCGTTCGTAACTCACGCTACACTAATACCTTATTGCAGTTTGGCTCGATTTTTGCTTCACAGACGAGCGAGCATCGAAGTTCGGACGTTAACGAAACTCGTGTTTTTACATTTAGACGAGGTAGTAATCGTATGTACCTACTGGCCAAAATTATCATTTTCTCTCCTAAGGTAAATAGGAAAGTTGAAATTTGGCAATTATTTTTCCTTTGATCAAAAAAATTACTAATCATCTATACGAGCATAAGTAAACAGAACTCAGTGTCTTGGGCCTCGATTATCGCGTCAATCGATTTTTTACAAGTTTTTTACCGTTTAACCTAAAAATCTGCTTTTAATCAAAAAAGAAAACTTGGTGAACTTCTATCGTATAGGTACGAACTGCAAGAGAATGTGCCCCCTGCACCCTCAAAAAACAAAAGAAACTCGTTTACAACAAACACCATCTGCAACTTTTTTCTTTTCAGCCAGCTATTTATTTTAACAGCGCATAATTTAGCAGCAAGTGAAATGCAACCTTTGCCTTTCCCTGATAAGTAAATGACTCACCCGCCCAACTTTCGTAGCGTCGCGACGTGCGATAGCAGACATTACGCTTGCAACGACTTCACTACAGAGCCCAAGTTTGTTTTGCGATACAAATATACAGAAGTACTTTATACGTGTATTTGTGTGTCGTATAAGCCGCGGTTTAGTTTGCTTTGCTTTTGCTTGGTGTGTTTTAGGAATCTCTTGGACTTGGGTATTGTGTCCAGTCCAGTCCAATGTCTACTCTGTCGAGCAGATACATAGGTTAAAATATGGCTCGGCTTACTTTTAGTTTAGTACTTATAGCTATGAACTGTTGTCGTATGAAATTTGACATTCGTTATAGTTGAAATTAGATTACGATTATCATCACCAATCATAATTTCGACATAGTAGTTTCATACCAGTTGAGTTTAATTAAAATAAACTCCGCGTTGCATTACAACGAGTAAATCAGACATAGCCGGTGCAACCCAGCCAAAACCCTGGGAGTATTAATTTATTTAGGACAACATCAAAGCATTTGGAGGAAGGAAAACCACCACACTATCTTCCCCCATTTAGAGTTATTATCGAAACAACTCCACCGACAAGAACCTCTAAAAGATGATGATGAACAAAGCATTTGCCTATTCGGCCGAGCTGTATCGATCTTAAAACGTATTTTCTTGATAACTGATAGCCAAGCCAGGAGACACATGGATGTTACGGTTGGATTCCATGGCATCAATTAACCCAGCTTATCTGATGGCAGCCGTCAATCCTATCATTCCCGAACTCCCGGTACGTACGTACGGTAATTAAACATACAGGAACATTAGTCCATACAACGTGCGTAGGTAGGGTATAGCTAGCAGCAATCGCTAAATAGTCGCCATATATATGGCAATATAACTGACTGAAAATGGTATGAAAATATATTCGTACATACATGTATTAAGTTCAATCAAACGCACTTCCTATTTACCGCTTTTTTGCCGTGGAAAAAAACAGTCTACCTCAAGAAAGTTAGTGGACCATGAAATATAAAACGTCGAAAACAATGATGACTCTGTTAGGGTTTCGTAGTTTCCATTTACTAGCGATTTGCTGATTCAGCGATTTGATTCGATCGATCGATCGATTGTGCATAGAACCTACCATGGTCAAACAAAAGTGCTAAGTCGTTGTTCAAATTTTTTTACAAAGATATCTACTTCTATTTTTATGATGAAAGGGATGTAAAATTCTAGTCGAAAGAATAAAAAATACAGACTATCAGTTTAATTTTTTAACTAAAAATTATCCTATGTAACATGTATGTAATAATATTCTGTGATTATTATGCACCAACTTGCAAAGCAAAATTTATTTTTACTTCGCTCACGATTACTTACAGAACTAATTTAAATTAGCCAACAACACGTCATTCCGAATAGTTTTGTAGAGTTCAAAATATTTCTCAACTTAATTAAGAGTTGAGTGGTTTACTATTATTGAGTAATTTACAGGATCAATTATTTAATTACAAAAATGATTACAGGCATTTAGAACAATGGCTGTGGTGGGTGTCCAATATTTATTTATGTTTATTTTAAGTTATTCTGATTATGTTTAAACAGGAAGGAGAAAAGAATGGCAATTACTCTACCAACAAGAGAGTGGCTCTTAAATTGAAGAAAAGAAGAAGGATAACTACTGGACTAAACATAAAAAAGTCATGCAATAAAAACTTTCCCCACTTAACAAGATACATCAATAAATTTTATCAGTAATTACGACTGTCATATACTTATAGGACTTTATGGCCTGATTGCCAAATGGTTGGGAAGTGCAATTGTCGACATGGGGCGCTATACTTGGTCGATTGAGCATACACGAGGTAATGGATTAGCGGGAAGACTCTCGGGAGTGCTTTGTGTTTTTGCAATGGGACGAGAGTGATGTGGTGTCAGATTGACAGTCGGTTGAAGTTCGAAGTTCATTGAACTCAATGATGAGTAGAAAAATGATTTCAAATCGAGCGAACCGAATTCAAATCGACCGAATGCGCTGGCACAATAGTGCTATAATGTGTGTGCAAAACCAACTTTGGTTATTAAAACAAAGGTCAAAAATATGTATCAGGACACTGTATTTTTTAACTTTTAACTTTACTACCTATCCTTGTGCAACGGAAATTAGTGCTTCGCATGTGTGTGCTAAAACTTTAGGTCCCAATATCCGATCTACAAAAGTTTTATAAATAATAATGTTCTGTCTGACACATCTTTAATTTTTACCTGATTATTCAGCTAAATATGTCAGCAATTCCTCAAGGACGAAAAACGTCTATAATCTAATGGATTCCAGCGCCTAAATTTGGAAAGGCATTCCAAGCAAGTCCAAGCATACTTGGAATGTCTTAAAGGCCGGAAAATACAAATTTACAAAAATTTGTTGGTAAATGTCGATACCTGTATTTTTTATGTTGCCACATTTTAGTCGTCAGTATGTAGTACTATTATATATTCTGTGTCGTCAGTCATCATCACAATCCCATCTCCATCTCAATCCACCTCCATTCTCCCATCGTTTTACAGCTCTCATTAGATGGCGTTAGGGTCACTTTAGGAACATTTATTTTTTCACGATGGCGGAAAACCAATGACTAAGAGAAAAAGTGCGTAATTAAATATTGTAAAATGCGTTAATGACTTATGGATTAATTAGGGTACTTATTTGTTGGCATTATTTAGTCCTTTAGGTACTAAAAGTTTTCATTAATATTATTTCACTGTTTAATATTTTTACGCTGGCGAAAAGCAATTACCCTCCGTTATAAACTTAAATGTAGTTTAAAAAGTTAGTTCCTAAAGTGACGCTAGCGCCATCTCTCGATGATATAAACATCTCATGACAAGAAAACTGCTCATTGTTATGTTCATCATCTTTTTTTTTATGACTTAATACAAATTACATACATAACATCATCACATTATTGCTAACTATTACTAGTACCTATACCAAGGAATATAGCAATAGTACTTAGTGCTTACAAGTGCACCGTTAATGCAACCCCCTTGCTGTTACGAGTGCACACGCGGGGCTGGCTGATGCGATTAGGTTGAATGCTTCAGACGATCTGTCGCGACTGGGGGCTTAATCGACTTGCCAAAGAAATTATACGTGTTTTGAATGTGATATGCAAAGTAGACGAGTTTCCAGCTTGAGTCTGAGTTTTGCGCTCGTAATTGAGGGAGGTGGTGTATGTTATGGTGCTTTGGCTTAATAATTATGTTTTTTGCCAGTTACAGAGCATCTAGTCTAGATCCTTTAAGGCCCACTTGCGCACGATGATTTAACCTAAGATTACGCTAACCCAGGATTTAGTCATCGTTCCGTCTTTGTCAGTTTATTTGACGTTGATAAGGACAGAATGATGATTTAGTCCCGGGTTAGAGTATAATCCTGGGTTAAATCATCGTGCGCAAGCCCCAATAATAATATTTCCCGTGCGTCTTTTTTTTTTATAATAGATAGCCAGACATTTGGCTACGATTGCACCTGATGATAAGTGACAATGTAGCCTAAGATGGACCATGTCTGCCTAGTAACAGCCTATACACTCTCTTCTTGAAAACGTCCAAATTGTAGTTGCCAGGGAACACTTCTGCCAGCAGCGAATTCCAGCGAGTCTTAGCTAAAAACATTTAAAGGAATTCTTAATAAACAACTTACCATTTTTTTATTCATGAAAAATGATGTTATGTGCACAATGAAAGAAAAAAAAATATTTTGCAAAATCCACATGTTAATTTTTTAACTCCCTACTCAAAATAGGGAAAGTTCACTCGCGCGCCCGGGTCACAGAAGTTTGCACCGTACTTTTCGCTTTGACGCATCGAAAGAAAAAGTCAAACATTTAAATTAAAAAGTTGGGGAGTTTTTAATCTCGTGCAAAGTCCGGTGGCCATAAGTAGGGGGCTAATACGGCCGAAGTTAGGGGTGATAAAAGTTTTGCACATACACCCGGGGGTCTTCTCTAACCAGATAATGGGGGAAACTGACATTCATAGTTTGGGGAGAACGGCTAGTTTACATAAAAGGGTAGTTTAACGACTTGTTCGCTCTTCGTATCGTACCTACTACTAACAGATATTATAAAAAAAAGTGGCCCTGTTACAAAAGTCTTACTGATATATCGTCGACCGATTTGGCGCAGTGGTTAAGAAATTGGCTACTGCGCCAGAGGTCGCGGGTTCGATCCCCGCACATTACAAATATTTGTGTGCATGAACATGTCTGTTTGTAGTGGTCTGGGTGTTTTCTATGTATAATATGTTTGTATTTACAAAAAAAAGTATTTAAGTATGTTTATAACCGTTGTCTGGTTACCATAGTACAAGCTTTGCTTAGTTTGGGACCAGATGGCGCTGTGTGAAATGTCCAAGGATATTTATTTATTTATAACAACAGTAGTGTGAAGTAAAAATCTATGATGCTTTTGTATTTACTTTCTTGTTTGTAACAAACAATACATTTTATACATAGACATAATAAACTATGTAATTGTTTTAATACACATTTTGAAAATTGTCTTTGCTCTGTTCTTCATTTCAATCAATCTCATCATAGCAATTATAAAATACAATTTATAAAATTATTTTTGCATTTCTAACTCAACTTAATTAACGTAGTAAGCTACTGGTACAGGTGCTATTGGTAATGGCCGAACTATTTGAGCTATTACCAATTTCATACTCAAACTATCCCCTATTTTATGAAATGTCAAAAGCGCTCACACATGTCATAAAGGGTGAGTTATGTTTGTCAGTCTGTTCGTAATTCGATAACCTAGTAAATTATAATCGGGGACAGTTCTAGAACTTCAGACCCAACTGAAATAGTTCCAGACCATTCTATTATTCGTTAAGGGATATGCGTGTCAAATAATAAGAGAAACCTTTGATACGAGCTTTGAAACTCTCCTTTAAGAGGTAATAATTTTTACATGTGATATTCAAAAACTCGGCATGTAAAGTAGTCTTTTTTTTCCAAAGAGTTATGTGTAAACTTTATCAACAATAAGTTGGCAAACAACCAAACTGCAAGTGACAGGTGTCACCCCCAAATTATCAGAAGAAGAAAAATTCAAGTCCTTGTCCCCAACTTAAGGGCATTGACACAAGCGCCAGAAGTCCACCAACAATTTATACCAAGAAACATCCCATTATACGCCAATGAGCCATTCCTGCGAATCGGGATTGGGGCTGACAAAAACTTGCAAAGTCCCGGTACATTCAGCTTAACTTGTAAAGTCTTTTCCGGCGCACGGCAGAGTTATGAGCCAAGTTGCTCAAGTTTGTACACAGCCAGACGGGAAAACAAATTTATTAGCGCACTATTAAATTGGAGCTTTAAGTTTTACAGCGGTCAGTCGCCTTTCAAATGTTTCATTTAAATGCAATTAAAAATTGTTCATTAACTGACCCTTAACACGTTAATTTAAATTTACAAGTATTTAAGTGATATAATTACAGACCCAACAATAATTATAAATTAAAACAGCTATGATATTTAACAAAGTAAGAATAATTCCAGTATCCACATCTTTGCAATGACAGTTTTAATATAGACAATATATCGTTCCTAATCGTAAGATCGAACGATTTCAAAGTCACTTTCAATCAGATAAGCATTACAATACAATCAATTTTTTTGATTCGCATATTGTCTATTGCCTGAGAGGAAATCCCACGAGATGTGTGGATGAGAAAATTTTCTAATATACATATATGAATATCATAACTTAGTGTTTTCTAGTAATACTCGTAAATACTGACTTTTTCATAATGTTTGATTTCCATTTTTCAGAACAAAATTAAACGAGTTTCATTGTTACTACTAATTAATGGCGCAAATACCTACATTGTTAAACATTAAAATCAAAAACGATATCGTTTCTGTCTGTATAATAGCACGAACAAAGCGTTTTCTGTACAAACTATTATTACTTTAGATAACGATGAAAACACAAAACGGACAAAAGGCATTGGGCAATAAGCTCTTTCCGTAACAAAATGCGTTGAACGAAATTCAAGGGTGGGCCCGCGGGGGGCAAACATCCCCTAACAACAAAAGATGCTTGGCTACGCATTTGTATCGATTGGACGGAAAAAACATGTTCTAATAAATGCCAGACTGCTACCGCAAATGCTGTGTAGACTTGGCTTTGTTTTTATTTTGTTTAGATATGCGCTTTTTCGTCACCCACTAAAAGTGTTAATTCTAAGTTTTCTAAGACTGAACTTTATTTTGATTATTACTCTTGATGAATGCTAACATTTGACAAATGGATCAATGAAAGAAAATTGCTTGTCATTTTTTAGTACGAGGAAAGGCACGTATGGTGGACAAATATGGTCATTGATTCACCATTCTCACATGTACAATGTCACATTTCTTGTTTCTGTTAACATAGTAATTAAAGATTTCATCCAGTTGCATGGTATTCAGGAAAAAAATGAAAATTGGCCTAGGTAAATGATAAATTTCATAATAAGACCTTTTGACAAATCGTTTAAATAAATCTTCCTAATAAAAGATACCACAGGCTGTTTTGGGGACAGCAATCATTTGTTACCGTGAAACTCGTTTAAATGGAGTTGGTTATTTCTGACAAATAACAGAGCCATCAGCTGGTAAAGTGCCCTGATTCACTACCTAACTGAGATAAATATATTTTTAACTGGTAGTGCGGCTATTACTGCAACAATCACTTGCATAGTTCATGGATAACATGTACTGTAATATGACATCATGACAACAAGATAACCAAGTTGTGTAAACCACAGTTACGGTCAGATTGTAGTTATATCAAGGAATATCATGATCATGGTCATAGAGTACCTGTGGATTAACTTATTTTAGGATATTTTAGAAACACCAAGTACATCTACACAACACACACGGTAGATAACATTCCCAATAAAGTTGAGAACAATCTGCACTTTGAAATCACAAATCTGAATGCACGTGTCATTTCAGGACTATAACCCATTTGTGATACTCATTAACTGCAATAAAACAAGTGACTGCGCAAAGTAGATGTTATCGGCCTCTCGAAAACAAAGGTAAGTATGGGCACCGGTGTACCCTGAACCGCCAATGACAATAACGCAGGAGATGACCACGATTATTCAATTGCCAAGGTCGTGTGATCGTGTCGCATGAGCTAACGTGTGGGTGACCACGGTTATATAAGGGAGATTAAGTAAATTGGTGCAGTTTTTATAATGGCAGCAAAAATAGTGGTTGTGTGCTTGGTGGCTGTGGTCGTGTGCAGTGCGGCGCCAAATAAGGATGACCGTGAGTACTTACACCTAATTGCGCGAGGTCTAAAACCTAAGATATGGTAGACTATGTTAAGAAATAGCCGGAAATATGGCCGTGAACTCGTGCGAAGGTATGTGACGATGTAGACGAAGAAGGATCATGCGTGATCAGTACTATGTTTACAATACTGGGTACAATAAGGAGGAATGTGTTTGGATCAGTCATGTTCGGACAACAGCACGTCAAGGTAAACACTGCGGTATCTTATGCAGTTGTAATAAGGGCTAGTTTGCAACAAAAGTTGGTAACCTGATGTGCTGGCGACTAAACATTTTTGTTTTCAAATTCTTGTTAAAAATTTACATCATTTAAATTGCAAGACACTTTAAAATTATTTAAATAAATCAATGAAGTTCGAAGTAACTCATAAAAGCGTTGAATCCTCGACTAAAATTCTTCTGACCAAGTACGATTTGCAAAAAAATTGAAATTGTTGGAGGGCAAAATACTCGTAAATACTTCCAATTTAAAACATTATTCCGTCCCCGGTACTAGTCGGTTACTAGTCTTGGAAATATCCAAGACGGTATTCAAATCCAGCTCTTCAGATAAATTAAGTCATTCGTAGCAGACCCACTTATTATCATTCGCAACATAAATAATCGGCTGCCATTTCCTAAGGCTGTAATAAGTCCATCCTAAGTACAGTCATGCTGGAAATGTTAAGTGAATAAATTAAGTCATCAAAATGGTATACATACTAAGTACTCTTTCAAAGATTATAGGAGACCTTGGTGCTCTTTTTGCACACATAGGTGGCTAGTTATAATGTTCTATCATTAATCTCAAATTAAGAGGCACTCTGCAAGATGATTTTATTCTTAATGTCATGAAATTAAAAAAAATAGCAAATTCAAAACTTTTCATCGCGAAGGGTAGGCAGGACATTGGACAAGTTAGATCAATCTAAAAGCACTAAAACCTGAGACTTAATGCCCCTTAAACGGGTAAAGCGGGTCAATAATAGTTCTAGTTCTCTGATCATTAACTACCCTCTTGTTCGATTTACAACAATGTACTAATCTATTGGTTCGAACTTCGAGGGCTTTGCAGTTCTCTGACCGGAACCGCTGTAATAATTAACCAGGTCACCTAAACTATGTACCTTAAGCACTTAGGAGATATGTACACGAGCCAGTGTTCGGATGCCTGAGTAGAATGCTATCAGATTATCAAGATAGACGTTCAGTAATGCATGCATAAGTTTAAACTAAATACCGGGGTATAAAGAAACCTAGGTGACTCCTTTTGTGGTTTATGTAGAAGGTGGAAGCTTTTTGAACGTCATTTGACGGTGCTTTGGGACTAAACAAGTTTAAAAATGCCAAGATATCTACTGCCCAAGCCAAGAAACCACGATTTTAAATTGCGGTGATAAATAGGTACCATTTATATCAGTAACCTCGTCTTCTTCATCATTAGCAACTTTTTGAAAGCACTAACCATCCAAAAAACCATGGAAATACAACTTGTTTTTCGCATCAGCGTGGTACACGCAAACCTTTTAAGCCATCGGATTCCAAAAGCGAAAGATCAATGCACAACACAGCCGCCATAAATAAACTAGGAATTCACCGGAATTGGAGTTTCGGAACTTCGTAGGTATTTGCTTTGGAGCTGGCCGAGTGGAATGGGAAAAAGTGGAGCTGAGGCTGAGTTATTTGGGGGTTCCCCCGATTGACGAATGAGACTTTCAAGCATGTATGTACTGTATGTAAAGAGAAAAATATGGGAGAAGACGAATATACCCAAGGTAAGTCTACTTGTTTATTTTATAAGAAAACGCGTATATAAATTCCATAATTAAAATAAAACACGAGCCATTTAGGCAATAGACACAAAATCCTTATTTATCAGATATTCATTCTAAGAAAGTAATTTGAAATTTAGCCAAGAACACCAGACTTATCTTAATACATCACTATCTTGCACAATGTTTTATCGATAATAAACCGAATCCTGCCTCTCACTTTTCCTCGACAACAAACCATTAAGCTATCTATTTTTGTGTCGTAAACCAAGCAATTCTACAAGTTTGATACTGTGAAAAGGGTTATTCCCGAGTACCGCCTCGGGTCGTGAGGGCCCGAAAAAAGCTTTAGGACTAACGTGAAATAAATTGACGGATAAGAATATTGACAGAATATCGATGATTTAGATATAATACGTCTACTTTAAGGAGTCATTAATCAACTGGTACAACATACACAAACGATCTGATGATCTTTTAAAATCACGGTCATTATAATAATTATAATATGTATAATTATTTGACGAGCTCAGTTTTTATTTTACGTACCTACTTCTTCCTTTTTCATCTTTTTCTAATTTCTGATTGCCTTTCATAAGTATTTTGTATCCGTCCGTATACAATCGGCAGTGTTTTTACTAATTAAATTTATATGATGCAATTTTTATATTTCGATACGTCAACTTAAAGTTGAATTAATTGAAGTAAACATGAAGTTAAATATTAATTCCTATTGATATAATTATGAAACTCTAGTCAGGGTGTTGCTCTCAACACGGTGATGTGTTAATTTTATAATTAATACACAGACACGTCATCGAAGACGATAAAATATTTTTATTGTTCCACATTTTATCGATAACAATACCATCGACATCTCACTTCACTACAGGAGGGTGCCGAGGACCGTCTACTTTTACGAGCTAACCTGTAATGCGAAGCGTTGCTTAGCGAACAGAGAGAAAGCACGGTCGGTACAGGGAAATTCGTTTAACGGAAGCCTTAAAGAACTCTGCACACCTCAATGGGTAGCAGGTTTCGGAAAATGACCATCAGTTTTTCTGTGAAAATTACAGGCGAATAAAGAAATCATTGTTAACATAGGTAGGTTTTTACTTTCAGACTAATTGTAGAGTTTTTAACAGAACAAAATCTATCAGGTTATTCTTGTCCCCTTTGTCAAATTCTACTGGTGTGAATATCGATAAATCGATATAAAACAGCAACGTGGAAACAAAATAGTAAATTCTGCAAAAACATCATGGTAACCCTCCTAACATTGAATAATAGTGGTCATTAAGCTGTAGTACACATTCTATTTCAATAAACCGACCAAAGAAAGAGGCATTGATACTCTTTTTCTTTACTGTAGTTAAAGAACGGGATTGCTTTTTTATACGCATTTATTTGTAACGAGAAAAATGTTCAGACTAGTCCAGAGGTAGTTGGTCTTAATACCGGTTTCAAGCTTCTGATCTCTTCTGATGGTCATATAATTGATTCAGCTAATGCCACATCCAGTTTTTTACCCCCACATAATTTATATATCTTTTTTAAACACAGTTCTGGCGCGTCCGGCCCTGAATTCTTGGGTAATTATTACAAAATAAAAGGCAATTTAAAGCTCCACTTAATAATATAGTGTTGAGGCTTATGACGGTGAAAAGATGAGGGCTGCACGCGATGAAGAAATTTTGAAATCTGGACCAAGTCGAGATAATAAGAGGGTGTTAAACGTGGTTTTTGTAGTGCCAAGTTTTTATATACCAACGCGCTATTTACTCATAATTATTTGACGAACTCAGTTTTTATTTTACGTGCCTACTTCTTCCTTTTTTCTATTTCTAATTTCTGATTGCCTTTAATATTTTGTATCCGTATTACTTTATCGAAAAAATTGCTTGGTGGTGGTATGTTATATTACAAGTCATTACATTTAGATTATCAAACTATTTTATCCATATAATAAATAAGTTTTGCACCTGCAATGTACGGTAGAAATATCCGTTATAAATCAACCCAATGGGATGGGCATTGGTAAAAAATACTACCTGATCCTCTAAAGTAGGGCGAGGATCAAATTATAGATCGAAAACGATTAAGTTTCCAGAAAAAAATGACTTATGAAGAGGTTTAACCATTGCATTGGATTGGAATAGGTTTTATTTACAGCAAAACATTCATTTTGATGACAAATACCTTTTGAGAATTTGAGATATAACGTGGTGTCAAAAGTACGCCAGCCAAATGAGTATTTAAATTTTTATTAATTTGTTAAAATCCGAATTCTCAACATAACGATAAAATTCAAGTCATTCATCCAATTAAGAAAGATTATACCCTCAAAAATTTGATAACTCTTATTCAAGTCTTAAGTCAATTTTAATATTATTGTCTTTCAAAAGCCAAGCTATGTATTATGTCTTTCGTCCGTACCTCCCGTGCCCGCTTGCTCCTTATTTGGGATTCACAAAGGCAGCCTAGTAATTAGTTAAACCAGACACCTTTTAGGAAGCAGCCGTATCAAAGCAGACCCTACGCTAACTAGATTACGTAGGGCACCTAGGGGTTACATGAACTTAGAGACTACACATGAATAGTGATGCTTTTAGTCTCTTTACGAAATGTGTATCTATACTGTTCAAGAAATCTAGTTATGTGACTGATATTGTTTTAATATGTATTATATGTCATACAGTATCCTGCCTAAAAAAGGTAATTGAATTTTTGCACTTAATTTTTTATAAGAACTTGGCAATTTTTCACTCCCCGCGTAAAAATGAAAACGGGTCACATCAAATAATGGTTTGATTAAAATAATAACGCGTTTATTTTGTTTGGTAAATGAAACACAATGCCTCCCTTTGATCCAGGATTTCAGTTAGATTTGACAGTGATGGATTTATAACACAACGAATAGGTTAATTAACTTAACCTGTCCGTCACTAATTAACTATCTTTTTAACCCTTTCCGTACGGATGAGACGGGTAAATTGCGATGGAAAAAGGGTAGGCAAGACAAATAGAATTACAATCAACAAATTATTATTACAAAATTACTGTGCTGGAAGTCTGAACCAAGATTTTTGACATTTCGCGTAGACAATTTCAATAAGTATTCTGATTTTCTGCTTCATCGAATATCCTTCTAACTTACGGAGCAAAAACTTTAATAAATCTTAAAAAATATATGTAATTTTTTAAACTTGATTCAACATTCTTCTCAATCAACAAATACACGAAAATACCAATTTTGTGTCAGCATTTTTCGAGCGCCATCTGGTTGTTTAACAGGGAACTATGTCGAGACTTCCACGCCTGTACGGTCTCTCTTATCTTAGTACGGTTCTACATTTGGGCCTAAAGATTTTTGTTACATCTCTATAGATACATCATGCAAACCTAAAAATATACAAAAGATATTAGATTTAAGATTAAAAGCCGTATAACTTAACAACGTGTTCCACATTAACAATTCCCGTAGCGAATACAGAACAGTAATTTATCATCCGCACACTGCGACCTTGCGAGAAGGTTTCGCACATACAATCAAATAAATTGCTTCCATAAATTATTAGCTAATCACGACCCGAGTAGGGAAATCGGGTAATTCAGCTCACGTACATACCTAAAACCATTTTGCCCGTCCTAATCCAGATTTTAGGGTCAAATGCGTACTCAAGGGTCTAACTCTAGATTCAGGGATTTAAATGAATTTACCAACATTGCGTGAGAGAGATTTACCAATTGAATTATTCGGCACTTGTGTTTATTAAAGCTTGTATTGGTGAGAAATATTTAATTTAGCCATTAATTAATGTAATGTAAGTACCTAGCTGCTGAGTATATTATTACCAATTGTAATGTAAGCTAAAAAATCCATGGAAGTAATTGCATAGGTACCTAGAAAAATATTTATATTTGCTAGCAATATCGAATCAGAAATGAGGAGATACGTAGAAGAACTAAGGTAACGGACATAGCCTTAAGAATCAGTAGGCTCAAGTGGCAATGGGCAGGGCACATAGCGCGAAGAACTGATGGCGGTTGGGGCAGAAAAGTTCTAGATTGGAGACCCTTTGACCCAAGGCGCAGCGTAGGACGTTCACCGACAAGATGGATAGACGACCTTGTAAAGATCGCAGGATCACACTGGATGCAGACCGCTTGTGATCCGTCGCTGTGAAAAACTGTGGAGAAGGCCTATGTTCAGCAGTGGACGTCCTTTGGCTGATAATGATGATGATGAAGACGGAAGTTTTTTGTTTTAGAAATTAAATTATTTATGATATTGCTGACATTTATTGGCCCGTTTCGAAACAGAATTTATCGCTTACATGGTCACTTAACTTTAGTTTAAATTTTAAGAGATAGTTTACAACTGTAGTTGAGGATTAGAATGTGGGCTTTGAGATACATAGTTGCTTAAAGTTTCGAGGACCATTAGTAATAGTCAAGGCCTTTTCATTAAAACTAAGCCCACAACTTAAATTGAGAGTCTTTGACAGTACAAAATATAATTTCGATTTATAATTGCATTTTACAGACAGCAGTATAATAAAATTTTCGCCTTTAGTTTTTTTAGACTCATAAATTATTGCCTCAAAGTTTTTAGTGGATCACCCTAATAACAAAAACCACGAATAACTTTCCCCCTTCAAAATTTCAAAATACACAGACAAATTTATCTTCGCAAAGCTCATTGGATCTACGCTTTTATTTATTTTTAAATTACTTTCTGAATGTAATTTAGATGGTAAATCATCACTACAAATGATAAAATTAAATCTCTTTCACACGAATCTGATTTGCAAGGGTAAACGAAAGAATCATAGATGCGTGACTAAATTAAGTAGTAGATTATCCCTCACCACACGAGCAAATGGGCTCGCCGTAGATTATGGGGTAAAATCGTTTTAAAATTGCTTCAAATTCCTTGGTACCGACATGATTGGGTAGATAGATAGATAACTCTTTATTGCACACAAAATTAGTGAATTTTCAAATTTGTTTAAAGGAAATGTACAATTTAGGCGGTCTTATCGCTATAAGCGATCTCTTCCAGACAACCTTTGGAAATATATGGAAATAATAAAATATGAGTTTTAAAATATCCAGATTGAACCAGTTATCATGCTCACTCGTATCGTACGTAACGTATTCCTTATTACTACATACACACCTCTATCTAAAATGACAAAAAGTGCCAAAAAGTTTATTTTTGTATGGAATTTCTCTTGACTCCAGACCAAGACTAAGCGGAGTCGAAGATGGAAAGAGTTCGCCCGGAGGAAGAAATATAAGAATTGTGAAATAGCCAACCACTGCTTCTTCTTTGCTGTTATCGTTAACAAATTCCAGAGGCATAAATTTTACGAATTTTAATCCGTTTATCGCCGGAGCCCGGGCCCTTTTGTCCGGGTCTACAGGGTAGGTTTAAGGATTAAGCCGGGCAGGGCCTAATGTTTTAACGCGCCCTGTACAGAGATCCGATCGGTATTAGGCACACGACCCTATTGAAACTATAGTTTTGAAGCGATAAATATGTAGACCTAACGGATCGCCACGGCCTTGCCAGTGGAAATACTTTCCACTCCTATAAGGAATGATTTCCGTCAAAACTATTGCAAGTATAATTATTTTAAGCAACAAAATCGTCAGTAAAAAAAATTAGATAGCGAGTCATTTTTATAGGACATGACTTTTAATAATATATGTTTTGATGATTTATCTAATGTACTAGCTAATCTACTTTTGTTTGTTTAAAACATTATTAAATAGATATATTTATGCTTTGACGACTGTGTTGTTATGTTTAGTGTCCTTTTAAAAAAAAATTGCATGTCTGACATAGACAAAACATGCTGAACTAAAAGTGTACCTACCACCATTATCTTGACCATGTTTTAGACAAATAAAGATATTTCATTTAATTTCACGATTGCACCTGATGTTAAGTGACAATGCAGCCTGATATGGACCATGTCTGCCTAGTAACTAACAGCCTATTTACTCTTCTCTTGAAAACATCCAAATTGTAGTTGACAGGAAACACTTCTGCCGGCAGCGAATTCTACTAGACTAATCAAACGTAGAACTACAAACTTATTCAAGTGTAAAGCATGTATGTTATGGATATCAGAAACATAGACAATGTGGGTAGAAAATATGTTCACTGTAGCGCCGCTTAGGACGACGGGTAACGCCTCCCTTAGTATAAGTATATTCATACATTACATAAGCACTTCATTCCCTTACAATGTGTTCCGACGTAAATCATGAGGCGCCCCGTGAATTTTAAATACCTATTTTGCTAGACTTTAGAGATTGCGTTTATTGAAAAATTGCTGTCTAAAGTTTACGAACTTGCGCTTTGTCTAGAAAGTAAATTGAAAAAATATCTGTAGGTATTTCTGTTAGATTGTAGAGAAAACAATTTTTAATCTGAAAATGTTTAGTCTGTAAACATTTCAAACCTTAGTATCTCTCGTAGAAATAAAGATTTTAAAATTAGTATATAAATAAGATAGCCTAAAATTCAAAAAGTTGATATAAAGCTACATTTTAAGTAGACAAAGAAAAGTTTACACTGATCTGAGGTTTATACACTGATATTTAATCCATTAAAAAGATCCGTCCTTCGGGACCCGAATCACAATGCCACGTCACCACACATAAGGCGTAGGACACACTAGCTCAAAATAACGGACAACGGTAATGCGTGCAAAATGTGATTACGGCGCGAATCATTGAACGTTTAATTGGATTTGCCGACGCTCACTGACGTCTGTCGAGTTGCATTTTAGCAACGAGTCCCTTTTTTACGGTAGACAGGACTAAAAGTATTAAAATGTTGTGCAGATTTTTTCATACCAACATGTAATAATTATGTGTCAACTGCCTCGGTTAGAGGATCGCATTTTAAAGCGACGGCTGCGCCAGAGGTCCCGGGTTCGATTCCCGGGTCGGGCCAAAAATATGTACCTGAGTTTTTCTGTTCAGAAATTCTCAGGGTAGCCCGGAGCTTGGAAGTTGGCGGTGTTTCACCCCGTGCCTCGGAAAGCACGTTAAACCGTTGGTCCTGCGCCTGATCTCTCTCCGGTCGTGCCAGATTGCTGGCCCATTGGGCTATGAGAGTGAAAGGAATAGAGAGTGCACCTGTGTTTGCGCACACACTTGAGCACTATAATATGTCCGGCGCAGTCGGTTAGTCGTTGTGACTGGCCACCGAAGTCGAAATCAGCTAGGGGGACTATTATATTATTATGTGTAGATGAAGAGGATTATGTGTTAGAGGAAAAACTATTGGAAGTTGATGGTTATTGGCTTGTTTTGATTTCTGTACACTAGTGGATGTAAAGAAGTATATTAGTATATTAATCATGAACATACATGACAGATACATGAAACATAGATGATATCAACATGATTTGTTTTAACATGAACCACTGACCTTCAACCAAATTAAATTTTAACACGAATAGTCCCTTCCGCGAATCTGTGCGATTTCGCGTAAACATAGAAACTACTGCAGGTCTATCCTATACATTTCCAATTTAAGCTCAACCCTCAGTGCACTCACAACCCGTATAACTTAAGTTCAACTTAATATGGTAGTGTGTAGCTTGACTTTCCGCAGTGAATACTATTACATGCCATTATCTCATCAACGCCGTCGTAAAAGAGTTGTTAACATCATTCAAATCGTCACGCACGCTATAAAATCGTATAAAACGCATATTTACGATTCTTGTTGAGAGACCATAAATATCTGTGAACCTTTTGATTATGTTCACAGGCTGTTGAAGAAAAGAAAAAAAAACGTTTCTTTCAATAAATAATAAAAGTTATCATTATTTACCGATTGTGTAGACTAGGCTTTAAACGCAACTAGGAATGACCGATCAATCTTTTTAAAACTCAATAAGGACTATCTGTTTACTAGATTATTTAAAATGTATCTAAGGCCCTGTTTCACAATCGATAAGTAAGTCTCCATTAGTATATTTCTGCCAATTTACTTCAGACAAATTGTGTTCTTCAATTAAATTATTCATCGAGTAGTATTTGACGATTGTAAAACAGGCCTAGATCATATTTCTTATTTATAAAGAGTAGGATAATAGCGTTTTCTTTTCACACGGAATTCATAATAGACTTAAGTCTCAAATGTTCTAAGCGCTCTGAATTCGTTGGTTTCTCATCACAATGTATTCTAAGAGCCTTGACTGACACAATGGAAAATGTCCTAATACAGTATCATCGTCAACAATCAAATTGATCTTGTGAAATCAAAACATGAATACCCCCACTTCGATGGCGTCTAGGACGCATCCAACATCTCTACTTCGGTGCAAACAAGATAGCCCGAGTAGCTACAATAAGAACATCTGCATTCTAGCTAAGGAAAATACACTTTGATATCATATCATGAGCTGAATAGATTAATAAATGTATTTTATTTCGTACTTTTTTCAATTATAATACCCACTTTTACAGACCAAGTACCTAAACATTTAGCTCGAGTTTATAATGTCAACGTTAAAATCACCGTAGCCGACAGAAAAAATAAAAAACTTTATATAACCCCAGTGAGTTGTTACTACTACGCATATAGAAGCTATGTCAAGCAAAAAATTTGTCACAAAAACGACGGCAAAATTGTGACGTTTTCTTTGAAAATTTGAATTTCGAATCATGATTTGTACTACGAGTTGATGGCCGGGTCATCAATTTAGAAAATTTGTTCGTGATGTCAGTTCCATACGCTAGTAATAGTAGTTCAATGTATAACCTAAAGTTAGCTAACCCCGTTCTGCGCACGCGACTTTAGTTTGAATTCGCGAAGAGAGCAACCTCATCTACTAACTTTTATAGGCCTGTTTTACCATAGACTAATATAATTTTAATATGGAACGTCATTTCGTAGGAAGTTGTAGACATCTTCGAGACATCGCTTGATTTGATTAATAATATTTTTATAAAATCTGGTCAGTAAATTGAGTGCGAGTTTTTAAGCAAAAGTAATTTGTTGGAGTTAACCTACTACTTCATTCTGCCTTTTGTGACGTCGGCAACTTCATTTGACATTCATAGCGGCTTGTAACGTTTGAATTGAATAAAAGAATTTTCATTTTGAATCCGCCGAGTTGTGATAACGCCTCTTACCTGGCTTTGTTGTTCAAAAGATGAAAGAACGAAGAATACCTGTAACAAATAAATTGAAAATGTATAATTTACGTATCTACTTCATATTGTTTATTTTATTTAGAAGGTACAATTCTAGGCAGTTCTCAGAATCAAACTCTATTGTATGGCTCATTAAAACCAGTAAAAGTAGATATATCAATTGAATAAATAAATAAATAACTTAAGTATAGCTAATTAATTACTGAATATTGTTTTTCGGTGTTGACTATAACATGCATATTGTGTAGAAACTAGCACACCAAGACAAATAATAATAATACATTTAGCCAAATTAAATTTTACGTGAAACCGGTAAAATTACGGTAAGTAATCGAATGTAGCAGACGATCCCCTAAGTAAAGGTTTTAAATTAAAAAACATTTACAGATGGCTACGCCCCACAGGGAAAGGGAATCTCCCCTACACCCCAACTATAAAATATCAGGATGAATATTTTATTTCTAGATTTACGGCGACTCTCTTAAATTGATTTAGACAAGTTTCTGCGAAATTGGCAACATTATTCAAGTCACTTTGTAATTCAGTAGAGAGAGAAGACAATTGTAGCTGATTGAATGTTACAATTATAGTATTTCAAATCAGTATAAAATAAACATTTTATTATGATAAATTTTTTAAGTACTCATCATTTGACCTGACCTCTAACTTTTCGTTTTGGTAGAGTTCCTTTTCGTCTTATTGTGTCTGACTCGAAAAAATTGAAAAAGTACGTTTAAGTAGGAACGAATTCAAATAAGACATTCCGAGTATCAGTTTTTTTTCAAAAACGTATTAAGTCTAATTCAAGTCCGCAAAAAATCTGGGGAAACACCAACGCGTCGTTTTACAAAGATCATTTGCATGCGAACATACGAGTAACCTGGTCCTCGAAGTGATATTATGTAACATAATTATTATGACGTCAGTCAGAAGGTAACTTGTATGATACTTTTGTGTAACATTACATTTGATATCACTTACAAAATACATAAATCTGCTCGGTCTCTCTTCTCTTGACTAGGCAGTTTACTTGCAAGCCCAAGAAAGGGCTTACTCCGGCCTTGCCAAACATGAATTACTATAACATTCCGATTTTTGCTGTTACGTAATCACCACCCTACCAAAAAGGGTTGAATTGTCTACCATGTGTGTGTGTAGGGTCCGCATTTTTCACACCATGTGCCCGCTTGGGGCACATGGTGTGAAAAATGCGGACCCTATAATCGGAGGATCAAAGTGAACAACACATTTGCGAACGCGAGTCCAATAAACGTTAATTATGTTTTGTATTGGCCATTTTTGTTAGGATTCCGTTGAACCTCCATTATGGACGCTTTTTTCCATTATTATTTTTAATAAATAAATATAATGCGCCTGACCACATAACATACCAGTCGTCTGTTTTCGAAGTGAGGAATTATCTTCCTTGTGTTACGAAGTACCAGACAACGATTATGACAGGGACGTCTCCCATACTTAAATTCATATAACATCCATAACTTAGGTAAAAATGCCCCTTGCGACATTCAAACCCGCGACCGCTGGTTCAGTAGTAAAGAGCGCTAACCACTGCACCAAATGAGTCATATCATAATTTCAGTCCATACTTATTATAAATGTAAACACCTTTCTGTTCTCCAGACATCAAAAACTATACTTAAGTAGGTACTAACTATAAATGGCATGTATTCAGTGTGTAATAGAGGAGGAAGTATGACAAATGGCGAATCGGAGGGAGCTGAGGGGTGGTCACACATGCCGCTGACGGCTGATAGCAAGGATGTGGGTTTATCGATATCGATGATGAAATATTTGATATGATCTATGTATTCTTATGGTGTCGACACAATACGACTTTAATTTTACCTTGATTCGCTACAACATGTCACTAATTTCAAGACTTCCTCTCTTCCTTCTGCTAACCTTTCTCTATAAACTATAGTTTTATACACCTTATTTATCTATTCAGTGGTTTTATACCATGGCTGCATGGACCTTTAAAACGATTCAAATTAACTTATTTAAAAAATTGGAGGATGGTAAATCAAACACTCTTACAAAGTAATTAGTAAGAACAGGTTCTTGAAGTTGTTTAGGTAACTTTTTATTTCTTACAGAAAACATTATGATAAAGATGAAAAAGTGGCAAATATACCGAACACACAAGAACATTAATTTGATGCAAGAGCCAAGACACGTGTAAATGCTGTAGCATCGATACTAATTTAATGAAATATAACAATTTACCCATCACTGTAACGCCCGGGAAGGGCAAACAGAACAACTTTAGACCCTCGAACGAAACTGTTTGATTTTGAGCCGTGATTGATTGCGTAACGTCAAAACAGGTACAGTCAGGTGTAGAAAAAAGGGTCCACTTTTTTCGTAGCACCGATCTCAAATCTCTATCCCTTGTTTGGTTGGGAGAAAATATCAAGAATACTGGATGGAATTAAAGTATTTTAATTCACAGCATTATTTTATCAGCTACCTTTGTATTTTCCGATGCATAATGTCAATTTTTTAGAGATTAATGTCTTGACTTGGATTACACACTAATTCATAACATAGATGAACATAATATACTAAGTAAGTATATTATGTTCATCTATGTTATGATATGGTATCCAACATGGCTCTGGAACTAGATTTTGTCCCATCGGAATGAGGCTGCATATGCTCTTGCACCGTCCATATTTATTCGACAGCTGCATACGATATAGCTGCTAGTTTTAAAATTATCAACTTTTTAAAAAAAAAACGACACATTTTACATATTTAAAGTCATGGTTACCTTACCATGTTAATTCAACATCATTGAAGTAGCACGGTATCAAATTTCGAATCGATAGGACATATGGAAGGTAGTCAGATCCCCTCATCAATTTATTAAGATTAAGAGCTGATGATCTTCAAACTGCTGATCGGGTCACGGATACCTTATCGGGATAAAAAAATATATGACACAGAAAAACTATACGAAAATCAGTCCATACGTTTGGGCGCTACGATACCACAGACAGATACATAGATACACAGACTCGTTAAACTGATTACACCCCTCACTTTTGCATCGAAGGTTAAAAATAGAACTCAATAGACAGAAACAAGTAAAGAAGTGACGACAGCGTCTTGCGAATCAAGTTCAAAGGGCCCGTGCGGTCTCAAACACTTCTTTCACCACTCCACTGTAGGGTACTAGGGTTAAAGGGTAAAGGACGTATAGAAAAACGTACAAAAAGTTTTCATATCAAAGGGCCGGCTCCAGGTAGGATCAATGGAGTTGAAGGGCTAAAGAATAGGATTGTTTACTTTGACGGTCCAATTGATGTTATTGTTAAATCCGGTTCTGAAGCCGCTTGTAAAGTACGAGTCGGACTCGCGTACGAAGGGTTCCGTACTATTTTTTGTATGGGAGCCCCCCTTAAATATTTATTTCATTTTAAGTATTTGTTGTTATAGTGGCAACGGATATAAATAATATGTGAAATTTTCAATTGTTAAGCTACCGCGGTTCTTGATACAGCCTGTGACAGACAGACGGACGGATGAAAAGACAGCGAAGTTAGATAGTTATTTTGATGACGAATTCAATAACTGTTTAGCTAACTGAAACTCGAAAAGAAAACTCTTTCTATTCTAACAACTCACAAACGACTTAAAAATGTATAAAGCTTGACAGCAACCAGTTATTACTTGTAAAGAGGCAAGAAGAATAATAAAATCGTACTCATTTGATATTCATAGAAAAGATTGTCCAAAGATAATTATTTTGGCAGCGAATATAAGTTAGGCCGTTAAGCTCGCCGAGAAGCGACTAATAAAATTGGACAGTCGCTGACAAATGTTCTTTGCTCCCCGCTGAATGAAACACTGCATTCTCGTTTCACGGAAACTGTTGGCGGTTGCGATCTATTTAGATAAAAGTAATGGACTGCAAGAAAAAAATATTTGCCTTCTCTTCTCGATGCTTATTAGAGAAAATAACGCATGAGTCAACAACACTTACTTGAAACTAGTTAGCATTATACATAGGTACTTTAAATTAATCGGTACCGTAAAGACATATATTTTATATTTGATTATCGATAAATGCTATACCAACAAAGCTTAAATTATGGTATGTATGTATGATCTTATCATTATGAAATCTTTGCCACTACAACAACAGCAACAACAACAGTATTTACAAACAAGAACACTAACAAGGTCCTTGCAAGGCGAAAGTCTCGACATAGTTCCCTGTAAAACCACCAGATGGCGCTCTAAATATGCTTAAACAAAATTGGTATTTTCGTGTATTTATTGATTGAGCAGAATGTTTGAATCAAACTTAAATAAATACAAATATTTTTTTTAAATTTATTAAAGATTTTATATATTATATAGTTTTAGCTATGTAAATTAGAAGGATATTCGATGGACGCGAAATGTCAAACATGTTGCTTCCGACTACCAGCACAGGAGCTTAAATGACAGGTTTCTCCAATCATCTAAGTTCCAAGCCTTTATGACTCAGTGACCGCTCAAATTTATCCAATAGACCAAAGAGCAAAGCGAGTTCTTAATAAATCATACGATCGATCTGTTTCACGGCAGCTTGTTAAAAAGCTCCAGCGGCGTAATTTAACTTAATCCGCACTTAGGCCCGTCAACTTGACAGCTACTGCACAGTGCACAGCACGCAGAGTTGAGAAAACAAAAATAAATCAATTTGTAAGCGAGGGGAAAAGCCGGCAGAAGCTAACTTAAAACTATCGGACGGGATTCTTTACTGTCAAAAGGTTTTGGTGCTTGGAAGGAAACGAATACTCATCGTAGAAGTGGAATGACGCCTTACAGAGATCTTGTTTTGGACATGTATTCAAAATTCTACGAGTACGCATAACTATTTTTCGCTCGATCCTTATTGTGTGAATTAGTGTAGTCTCAACAAGTGTTATATATTACAGTGTCAGTGGCAAACAACAAAGGCTCTTTTCAAAGTTGTAGGTGGAACAAAATCGGTTTGCCAACGGCGCGTGACTACCATTTTTGCAGTGGAAACCTAGAAAAAGTTTAAGACTTCGTGCTCTTGGCTTAATATTATTAGGTAAGTACCTACACCTACACGCCAGCACGTTGGATATAAAAGTTTAACGTACGAACACGGCCATAATTTTCACGGAAGTCGTAAAGAGGCGTTCGCCGCCGCCATGTTAAAAACATGGCGGGTGGCGTGTTTTGGCGGGAAAACCTCAACAATGTTTCCTTTTGTGGCGTGACGGTGTGAAAACATATTGTTTATGAAAGGGGAAGAAAGAGTTTACAGCTAGGCAACTGTTCGGTAGAACAACAATACAATAAGGTTTCATTGAGCAAGCACTTTCTTGTAATTCTTCTTACTGCATTATAAACAAATAAAACTTTCTGATAATCTCTAAGCACTTGACTGGTAGAGAATGCTTTAAGGCTTTATTTCCGTATTTGTACAGCTCAGTGTATTCAAGTTTAAATAAATAATATTTGATCCAAGAAAAAAACACATGTTACTGTGGTTGCTATTGTGCTAGAAACGCTCAATATTATTATATGGCAGTCTCTAGGTACGTAATATGTACATTACATGCTACAGCATGGAAAACCAATTTTTGCAACTTTTTAAAATATAACAGAACAAGACGCAGCAAGAAATGTAATTTATAATTATAATTATTTTCCAAGATACTAGCTCTTTATCAGTACAAATTATGAATACCAAACAATAACAAAGCTAATTAGACCCATATATGGGTACAGTCAGCCTCATTGTTTAGGGAGCTTTTGCCGTCAGTACAATTAAGAAGATAAGAGATCCCATCACGCCCACTTTCTGGGTATAATTGGGTTCGAATGTAATATCTTCATGTGCGAACTTCTGTAAAATATGAATATACGAAATTGGACCTGTGGGAGCACTCAACCCTTGTGGAATCAGCTCTAGCAAATTTATACACATATGTAGATATATTCCTTTGCCATTTTTTAAAGAAAGCATGGTACTTACGACTTATACGCGAGTATTTCAGATTCACATTCAGATTAATTTAATGCAAGTCACATATAGAAAAAACTACAGAATCAATACACAAACTACAAACAACAAAACGGCACGCATTAAGTAAAGATTTTCATTGGCGACCCGATATTTTTTTTTGTGTACATTCGCTTTTTAGGGTTCCGTAGCCAAATGGCAAAAAACGGAACCCTTATAGTTTTGTCAAGTCTGTCTGTCTGTCTGTCTGTCTGTCCGTCCGTATGTCACAGCCACTTTATTCTGAAACTATAAGCATCACACCGTTGAAACTTGGTAGGTAGGTGTATCTTCTTTACCGCTTTTCGATTCAGGTACAAAAAATTTGAAAAAATTATATTATAGGGGGGGCTCCCATAGATGAAACTAAAACCAAAAAAAAATTTTTTACTCAAACCTATACGTGTGGGGTGTATAGACACCCCACACGCCCACCATAAGGTTTCAATGTCATTGAGGTTCCTAAAACCATTTTTTCTAAAAGTCTAAAGTTTGAGATATAGACGCTTCCAAAGTGGTAAAATGGGCGTCCCCCCACCTAACTATTGAACTAAGGAAGTGAAAATTTTGAAAAAAATATGTGATGTAGATTTCAACATAAACTTTCAAAGAAAATTGGTTTGAGCGAAATCGAACAAGCAGTTTTTGAGATATAGCACATTTTTATCAACCGCAAATATAACTTTGTCTTTCATACAAACACTATGAAAAACAAAGTTATATTTGCGGTCAACAAAATATTGTGGTATTTTGGCTAGGTGGAAGTAAGAATCCCTAATTCAGTTAAAGTTGGCACGGAACCCTCAGTGCGCGAGTCCGACTCGCACTTGGCCGGTTTTTAAAGAAAGCATGGTACTTACGACTTATACGCGAGTATTTCAGATTCACATTCAGATTAATTTAATGCAAGTCACATAAAGGAAAAACTACAGAATCAATACACAAACTACAAACCACAAAACGGCACGCATTAAGTAAAGATTTTCATTAGCGACCCGATATTTTTTTTCATTGTGTACATTCGCTTTTTTTATTTCAAATATTCGTTCGTTTGCTAAAAACAAGCTTAACGTGTAACTTTAATTTTCGCAAAAAGATTACATAAGTAAATTCCTACTAGCATAAAACATTTACAAGTAAACTAGCCAAAAAAAATATACTGCCGCTTATTTAGGACCATGTTCGTGATTTATGACGTCAATATCAGAAACACCCCAAAGAAATTATTCAAATGAGATGTTAAAATATCAGGATTTGAATAGGGTTGACGTATTACATGCATATTTATCGGACGTGGGCATCCAACTAAGAAATTAAGTGCGATATACGGCCAGCTGCGAGCGAACTAACAAATTTGCTTCACGTACAAATAAAAAACGTAATTCTAACTTTTTTTTACAAAAAAGAAGAAAAAACTGTTTTTTTATAAGTGACTGTACGTACAGTGTACCTACTGTGCAAGGATATGGTACTAGATAAATAAAATTATTAATAACTATTGGTCCCACTTCATATATTGTATCTCTTCTTACCTTTTTGTAATAAGGGAATTGTAGCTTTATGTTACTGTCATTCGACTCAAAAGAGTAAAAGCAATCCTGCTTCCCTCGCTTGGGATGAATAACAGGGTGAAGTGATGAGTACGAATCAGGCAAAAAAGTGCCGAAAACTTTGAGACTTGTAGACTTGCTTTGACAGTTGGTGGTTAAGAATTAATCGGTTTCGTTTACTTTTGAATTGGTAAAAAAAACTTTTCTGTTAGTACGTACGTTATAAGACCTCATCACATCATCGTTTAGTTATGTTTTGATTAATATTGGTTTTGTAAATTTTTAGATAAACTACCAATACTTGCTTTCACTGTAAGTATTTAATCTACTATATAAAAATAAGTCGGGTTTTCCTTCCTGACGCTATAACTCCAGAACGTACGAACCGATTTCCACGGTTTTGCATTTGTTGGAAAGGTCTCTCTTTGTTGGACCGCTAGTAAAATGATAAAACAAAAGGTGACTTATGAAACCCCATAATTACTTATTTTTAAGTATAATAAGAACTCAATTCTTCAAAGTGATCATCACGCGAAACTACTTTAACACAATAGACATTCCATTATCTGGATATAAATTTGTTATTGCAAAAAACAAACAGGTTTTTTGTCCGTAGATCTCACGATCGGGATACTATAAAAGTGTATCACTTTTATCTAATCAGTATTCAGTCTTGCTAAACTGGTTTCAAGCACGTCGTAACCACAAGATAGAAAATTGAAACTAGCGATACCATGGAACTTGATAACGGCCCAAATAATTTATTTCAGGCTAAATTGATTAAAATTTCAATGAGCCCCATTAAATTAATTGGAATCTCGTGTTCCTTTTATGATTCGGTAAAACATGGCAAAGCAGATTTTAAGCCGATAAAGATTTTAATGATATAATATCGTCGTAAGATATTGGCTACCGTTCATTGCTTCGATCTACATTTTAATTACTCGTCGAGAACATTAAATTAAGAAATAAACATAACTTTTTTTTATTCGATTTTTCGATGACGTTCGCCGATCAAAATATTTAGTTCGCAAATATGGCTCCTCATGATTTATGTGAGAATGATGAAGTCATGAATTGTATAGCAGACTCAAAAAGGTCGATCGATAGTGAATGCAGCGGTCTACACGGTACCGAGGGTACCGCAATATACGTAGGGTCCTCCCCTCTGACTCATAAAGAGGGTGGAGGAGTCCCTCTCACTTTAAGGGTTTGGTCGATACGGCTCTCTTTTGTTTTCGCACATCGCACGCGATGCGTTTTCATTCAGTTACTGAGTAGGTAATAGTAGTTATCATTTTACGACCAATGTGGATACTTCCTTACGACCTATGCACATGACGATTATTTTGTCTTCGGACTTATAATAGTTAATGGTTGGCTAATTCCTAAACTTTACCTGCATCCGATATGCTAAATACTCGTATTATTGTAGATATTTCATAAACCGATGAGTAAAAAAAAAGAAAAATTGTAAATATTTAGTTGTATGTATATTGATAGGTGGTAAATAGACAACTTATGGTCTTTGTGTGAGCCTTACATTTCCTTCATAGTCATAAAATAGTACTAATGAAAAACAAAAGTGCATTTTTTCAAGCAAAACTTTACGGTCGTCTCTTTAGGAATAATTCCTTCCTTCACCTAGGAATAATTCCACCCTGTATTATAGCTGCTGCTATTATAACGTATGTGACAGTTAGCTAGCATGAATGAAACGGTGCATAGAATTCAAACAAATGATTTTATTTCACGAAGCATTAGCCAGTACAGAAAAAGCAGCACACGAAAGCTCTGCATATCTCCATAGCGAGAATGCAAGGGCTCCACACGGTAACTGCGATCAAGAACAGCATGACATCGGTGAACTGTTTCCACAACGTAAGCATGCTCAGGCAGTGAGGATAGAACCATGGGCAAATATAATACACGGCTAAACATGGCCGTCTTCGCAGCGTGGCCATGAAGAGACTGCACTCAAAATCAATAGGCTGTTTTTTCCGTCTTAATTGCTTTTTCTTTTTGAATTTAAGACGTTTCGATGGATCCTTATCGGCAATGTGCAAGAGATAATTAGTAACCACATTTCCTTCTAATACTTTCACTGCTTTTCTGATGCATTTCATTCCAGCACATCTCTTTCGAAGCACTCTAGCTGTGGAAGATACATTACTACTGCGTAAAGCATCGTTAAAAGCAGCAAGGCCATAGCTTGAATTATTAGTAAGGTTTTTCAATAAGATGCCCCTCGATGTAGCACGCGCGACATCGCCAGCTACTTGGAAAAACATCTTTGTTACATCTTTTGTAGATTCAGCTACAAGCAAACAATCATTAGAGTCCCTAAATTGCTTGGCTTGTTTTTCCGCTTTTAATTCTATTTTCAATCTCTTTGCTTTTCTAACATCGTCTACTTTTTTAAACTTTTTCATAATCTGTTGTCGTTTTTTTTCAGTTTCAGCTTTGTGCTTTTGCGCAATTTTAATTCTTTCCAACTCCTCTGCGCATCCGCAAGTTATATTTGGAGGTAATTTGCCCTTTTTTCCCCTACCTTTAGCAATGCTACGCTTTGCTTCACGTGCACATGTTTTGCTTCCGCATATGCATGGCTTAAGGATCTTTTCTTTTTTTTCCTTTCTCTTAAGTTTCGCCTTTCTTACTTCTTTAGCACAGATTTTTGTTCCACAAACACATGGTTTCGGAATATTTCTGCCTGCCATTTGTCCTTGACGCATTCCGCTATTTGCCTTTATGGTTAATTTTACACCGTAAGGTTTCTTACTAGACGCAGGTATTATCGTCTGTTGTTGTTGTTGTTTAGCGTCGCAAGGTGAAGCTTCATTTGCTTTCAATTTATTGACTTTGGTATTTTTCTGCATGAGGTAATCTTGCATACCAATCAATGATAGAATTTTATTTCTACTACAGCGCCATTCATGGAAACATTCCTTGCGATCACATTTTGTCTCATTCGATCGTTCAATTTCTCCATGATATTTTCGGTGTTTAGCTTGGTAATCACCAGCAGACAAAAGTCTTTTATTGTTATTATAATTTTTACCTTTATAAATATCGCCTTTTGTTTGTTGTTTTTCGTCGACACATGAAGGTTTATTTGTTCCAGGTTTCCATTTCTTTGTATCTGAATTTTTCACATCATCTTTATGTTGGAGAATTTGGTCATCGCAAAATGATAGCATACCTCTTTTGTTTCTGTAATTTTTACCTTCATTTAGATGATTTTTTGTCTGCTGTTTTTCGTCGACACATGGAGGTTTATTTGTTCTAGGTTTCCATTTCTTTACTTTAGAATGTTTCACATCATCTTTATGCTGTATTATTTGATCATCGCAAAAAGATAGCATACCTCTTTTGTTTCTATCATTTTTACCTTCATAAATATCGCTTTTTGTCTGTTGTTTTTCGTGGACACATGGAGGTTTATTTGTTCTAGGTTTCCATTTCTTAACTTTAGAATTTACTACATCATGTTTATGCTGGATAATTTGGTCATCACAAAATGATAGCATACCTCTTTTGTTTCTATAATCTTTACCTGCATTTAGATAGATTTTTGTGTGTTGTTTTTCGTCGACACATGGAGGTTTGTTAGTTCTAGGTCTCCATTTCTTAACTTGAGCTTTTTTTGTAACATATTTTTTATGGTAATCGCCAGATGATAGTAGTTTATTTTCGTTTCTATCATTTATACCTTTTGTGCTCTCGTATGTTATGGTATTTTTATATTTTTTCCTACAAACATTTTGGTAATAGCACTTACATTTTTTAGGCAATATTTTATTTTGATTGTTATTATAACTTGTCTCGACACACTTCGTGCAGGTATTTTTTATGTCTGTGTTTGTTGTTGTATTTACTGTTGTTTTGTTTCCTTTTTTCCCCTTTGATTTAATAATTGCCATCTGTACAAGTTTATCACTTTCAAAAGGCGATCTCACATTTGACATTATGTTATTATTAGACCTCTTCAGATAGTGTGGGCTGTTAAAATGATTGGATTGCGGATACACTTGATTAGTATCACCAGATCGGTCAAAAAATAATTTGTTGGGCTTTGTATGATTGTTAATTTGATCTTTAGTTCGTTTTCTCTTATGAGGAATTCGTGTTGCTTTTAAGCTTATTATTGTTTTTGTTGACACTGTTTTAATTATATCCGGTGTCCGACGATCACTCTCAGAAAATTTTAATGTATTATTATCTGGTTTCAAAGAGCGGAAGTTTCTACATGGCTCACTCGGAACTTTTTCAGTTTTAGCTTTTACTTCAGATTTTTTCTTTAAAAATATTCGAGCAAATAGGTTTTGTAAAAATATTATTCCACTTGATTTCTTACGACTACTCGTTTTATCATTGTCTAATATCTGACTGCGAGACATGCTAGTTTTCCAAATCGATTTACCGTGTTTTTCTAGTTGCGCAGTTTTCATATCAAGCGTTTGGTCAAACCCGTAATGTTTTCTTAAATGACTTCCATTATGGATATCAACAGACTTACGTATCAAAGCAGTTCTACCACTTTTTCTATTGTGGAATTTTGAAGGAATATAAGGATAGAGGATTTTCATTTCTTTTGATTCATTGAAATATGCTCCATGCGCTTGAGGGTAGATTCGCTTCTTAGAATGTGTTTTTTGTTTAGAATTCTTTTGTCCCGGCGAATAGATATAGTATTCCTGATTCTTAGATGATGGTTGTAGTAAGTAAGGTGGATTACGTTTCGAACCATTTCTTAACGCATTCGCAATTTTGTAGCTATTTCTGTAGTCTTCTTCAACAGTAGCTCTTTGAACGGCAATAACTGGTACAGGATGTTTTTGAAACTTCAGTGTACAATAACATCTTTTGAGCTTGTTGCTTACACCAGCCTTATCTATCACGACCGCGTCATCTGCTTTTGTCTCGCAAGTTCGTCTATTACTATCTTTATCACCAATTCCTTTTGGACTGGATTGCGAAAACATTGAGTTTCTACATAAAGGTTCCTTAGGTTTCCCCGTTCTGGAATTCTTTAGTCGGCGTTCGATTCTTCCGTAACATTTGTAAGGGTCGCATTGTCCGGGGATACAGACGGTAGATTCACGTTTGTAAGGCTTTAATTTGTGAAATCTCTTTCCTGCTTTTGCTCCTACATTTCTGCTAAACCGATATACATCTGATACATCGTCGTCATTAAGATACATAGCTTTGGTTTTTGACACTGGTGGTGGTGGTGGTGGTTTATTTTTGTTTAGTGATAAAGTGCAAAAACACCGCTTAAGTAACGTTCTAAATCCACTACTTTTCGATTCTGTTCTAGTATCCTTTTTCTGCGCTTTATTATGTGGACGTCTTATGTCGCTACAAGTTACACTTCTACTACTATTTGTTTTCATCGGTTCTGTTTTGGTGTGTTCTTTTCTTTTTGAAGGTTTACTGTTGTGAGTAATGGGCGGGGTATCAAGTGCAGAATTATATGTGTAAAATTTACCATCAAATTTTAGACTTGACCCTTTTCGAATTGCTTGGCTTGAGCTTTTCGTAGGTCTCCGTGTTTGTCTACAGTCTCTTTTAGCGTGGCAAGTTGTAGTTTGTATTATTGCTTGTGCATCTCGCATTGCTTGGATATTTGTAGCTCTATCTGACGATGTTGACGTATCTTGTTTCCTTCTTGCAGTCCCAGAAAGTTGGTTTCGCATATAGCGTCCTTTGATTCTTTTTTCGTATTCATATGGTTCACATTCATCCAGTCCTGGTTCGCATTCATACGGCAATGAGTTTTCTAAGTTAACTTTACTGTATATTAATAGATACATGTTTTTATCACATGCAATTCTATTAATCAAGTACTTTGAGGCTATACATCTGAGTTTTTGAAGTTTTGATGTGCTAAAACCACTCTTCAAAAGTGGGTTCACACCAGGTACGAATATGCCTGGCTCACACTCGATGTATGTCTCGAGATTGCGCAAGCGACTTCGATTGGGAACTTTAACAACTTCCTTGTCAACATGTATGGGTGGTGCACATACGACTATTGTATTGGTGTTCGCATGAGCATTTTTCTGATTTGTATTATTTTTAGCTTTCTTTGATTTAAATGCACAAAAACATCTTTTTAAAAATGAATTTGATTCGCTTAACTGAGAAGCATCGCTATCGCTTGGCTGGATAAGTTTTACATTTGCTCCTTTTGGCGGGTTTTCCTTCTCATGAAGTCTTGCTTTGCAAAAGCAGCGTTTCAAAAGTGACGTCGTTATCGTCGATTTTACTGGATTAATGATAATTTGAGATTTTGTGGGCCTCAAATTCTTTTCATCTAGCATTCCGGCATCTTTTATTTTCTTCTTTTTAACTCTAACATTAAGGGCTTTTTCATGTTTAACTGATGGTCTATATTCTCGCTGGACAATCTTTTTTGGAGGCAGATAAATGGAAGTACTAGAGTTATTTTTCGTCGCTTTATTGATCATGGATTTTTTTGTCACACTGAATATTGATTTAGTGGTTTGACTGTCAGTATTTGGCCACTTGGTTTGAAATTTCAGGTGTCTTTCTCGTTTGTGCCAAACATAAGGATCGCATTCTGCTGGCACATGTTTACCAGGTCTGTTTGGAGCTAATTTGTACTTTATATTCGTGGAATTTGACCATGACCGTCGTTTTATCATACCACAAATGTCTGAAGCGCACATACAAGGTGCGGATCTAACAGACTTTGTTTTGATGCTAAAGCGTTTTCTTATTTCTTCCATTTTATTGCGGATAGTGCTAGTTCTAGATATTGAATGTGCATCACCACCACGAGAGTAACGCGCATGTCTTTGGCGACGTCTACGCGACGGGTGTGCGTGTTGGCGGTCGTGTGTGTGCAGGGTACAACTACAGCAATTGCAACAGTCACTTATTTTTTTCCTTTCATAGACTCTTCCTTTACCAACTAAATCGGAAAGCTCTACAATGGCATTGTTATCATCAGAATCTGCCACATGTTTAGGACAAGTACGATGTTTTTTTGGTTTCAAGTTAGGTTTGCCTTTCACGCTGATATCGCTTTGTGATAAAAGGTGAGCTCGGATATCATCAGCTGCTCTAGATCTGACGTTTTTTTTCCGTAACATTTCCTGGCTTAGTGGTATATCCTTGTTGTAATTAAATTTATCAATTCTCGCACCGCCTGGTATAATTCGTCTGATTAAAGATCGCTCAGGTTTACTTGTATAAATACAATAAGTACACGAGCAGCTGTGGCTGGTAGCCTGGGGTTCTGACGGCGGCTCCATTTTCCGTATGATGCTTTTTCTGTACTATGAACATAACATTTAAAACAAAACGCTTGACAATTCTTCAAATGAGCACAATTATACATACACAGAGACCGTTTACATGACGTCCCACATCAGAACATGGTTTACCTGTGGGCGAGAAATCATTTATTTAAAAAACGGTACGATTGACAGGTGATTGAATGGTGACATAGGCGACCAAATAAAATGTTATTTCTAAAACGCTTCGTCGTTGGTTTTGCCATGGTAACTGCAAGCCATTGATATTATATGGGTGGTATATCATATAAGACTTAAAAAAGTTAATGCAATTTGAGAAACCTTGCGGTAGAACGCGAAATTTAGACCTCGCCTGGGGCGCGCAGGGAGGCGAGAACGGGTTACGTCAGGGTTGCGGGCGGCGTAGATACAACCATGCACGCCCTAACAGACCGCCCTCTAGCCTCCCTCCGCGCCCTCATGCCTCACAGGCGAAGTCTCAATGAAGCGGTTTACCTATAATATTGAGTTTCTGAGGAAGTAGTAAGGGCCTACTGTACTAAATAAAGGTGAAAGTTATTGTATTCCGCAGTCTTTACATTACCTACCTTACCAGTAGCTTTATTTAACTGTGCCCAGTAGTAAAGTTTGCATTGCCATCATGCCTGTAGCAGCCTACGCTGCATTTTTTATCAAAGGTTCGACTCCAATCTAGACCAATTCAAACTCAACGGCCTGCCAACGCGCTTTATGCCACTTAGATTAGATACGAAGTAGGTACCATCAACTTACTGGACAAAAACATGTTACGCCACAAAAACACACATTTCAGGACCTCGATTTAATCTACATGTTTTGGAGAACTTTCGGGCATCTTAGATTATTCAACCTCAAGACGAAATATTAAAAATAATAATTTTCATCAACCTTACATTATCAGAAAACTAAATATTATGAATTATGAACGTGTCACCCACTGGTGTCACCAGTCACCATCACTCAAAGATGATGTAAAAAGTATGTCAAAAATAAAATGACTTAAATGTAAAAAGTTTGCGGTGTCTATACCGTCTGCCAGTGTGAATTTTATGAGCCTTACGTACGAACCCTTTCTTTCCGATCTGGAAGTCCCTAAACAGGCTTCGGACTCAGGTTGGTCGAAGTAAGGAGAACATGGCCAGGTGGGGATTTTCGGCAAGCTCCGATGTGGACTGTGTTTGCGGTGCAGTGCAAACTATGGCACACTTAACAGCGTGCCCAGCATGCCCCAACACGTGCACGCCAGCGGATTTATTGAAATGCAGTCAATCCGCAATACAAGTGGCTGAATTTTGGGCTGTTACGATGTAATTTCTCCATTGTAATTCCTCCATATGGATTGTAATTCTCTATAATCATGGGTTCCCTTCGACACGCTAAGAAGTAGAAGACCCTTTGCACACTGCGACCGCGATGCAGCGTCGATACTAACGCGTAACTGCATCGATGCCAAATTAAATCTGTTCATTGCTTTGACGAAGTAATCTAAGGTTAAAAGCGTGAGTTGTGTGTGATGCTCTCGAAGGCTTTCAAAACACGCGTTAGTATCGATTTTCTATGCTTAAAGTGTGTAATGGGTCTACGGCTTTCGGTACTTACGATTCGAACCGAGCTAGCACGTGCTACACTTGCAGTAACGCTCGTTAGCCTTTCTACTCTATACTTTAAACGAGATTTTTTTATTTATTTTATTCATTTAAACTTAATTGCAATGTAAGTTGTGCAATTGGCGATCTTAATGCCTTAATTAGGGCATTCTCTACCAGTCAACTGTATATACGTATTATAATCAACTTGTAAACAGCTCCAACGTTTTAATTTTTAGTATGCAAATAAAATAACTATACCTGCGTACCTATCTACATAAGTACCGCGAAATTAAGACGTCGCTTGCGGGAAAAAGGGATGCGGGGAGAGGCGTCAGTGAGTTGGCGCGGGCGGGTGTTTCCACGCCGCCCGCACCCCTTGCGCGACCGGCTATTGCTTTCCCTCACGCCCCTGTACCCCGCAGGCTAGGTTTCAATTTTACGGTCTACCTATACCTATAATATACGTTTTGGCATTGAAACAGCATATTAAACAAAACCACTTTATTTTGCGAAATATTAACCAGTACAGAAAAAGCAGCACACGAAAGCTCTGCATAACTCCATAGCGAGAATGCAAGGGCTCCACACGGTAACTGCGATCAAGAACAGCATGACATCGGTAAACTGTTTCCACAACGTAAGCATGCTCAGGCAGTGAGGGTAGAACCATGGGCAAGTATAATACACTGCTAAACATGGCCGTCTTCGCAACGACGCCATGAACAGACTGCACTCAAAATCAATAGGCTCATGTTTCCGTCTAAATTGCTTTTTCTTCTTAAATTTAAGACGTTTCGATGGATCCTTATCGGTAGCGTGCAAGAGATAATTAGTAACCACATTTCCTTCTAGTACATTTACTGCTTTTTTGAAGCATTTCATTCCGGCACATCTCTTGCGCATCACCCTTGCAGTGGAAGAAAAACCACTACCCTGTAAAGCATCGCCCACAGCAGCTATGCCTCGACGTGGATGCCTTCTTATGTAATCCAGTTGGTTGTAAGTGAGCTGTGGGTGTAACACCGCTCTCGATGCGACACGCGCCATATCGGTGATTGAATGATATAACACTTTTACTACATCTAATGCAGATTCGGCAGCGAGCAGGCCACTGCTAGCATTACGAAATTTATCAGCTTGCCTTTCCGCGTATAATTCATCTCTAAATCTTTGAGCTTTCCGAGCTTTGTCTTCTGCTTGAAACCTTTTTAACAGCGCTTTTTCTGTCTTTTTCCACTGCCTCAGAGCTTCTTCTTTTTTCTTCTTAGCTATTTCAATTCTTTTCAATTCCTCTGCGCAATCGCAAGCTTTTTCTGGAGGTTTTTTACCTTTACGTCGCTTTGCTGCACGTGCACATGGTTTGCTTCCGCATATACATGGCTTAGGGATGTATTCTTTTTGCTTTTTCTTAAGTTCCGCCTTTTTTACCTCTTTATCACATATTTTTGTTCCACAAACACATGGTTTAGGAGTATCTGTTTTAGTCTTTTGTTCTGGATGCAATTCTCCTGGAAGTATTTTTCCTATAAGCTTCTGTCCTAGACGTATCTGTCCTAGACCCAGCTGTCCTAGACGCATCTGTCCTAGACCCAGCTGTCCTAGACCCATCTGTCCTAGACGCATCTGTCCTGAAGGCATTTGTCCCGGACGTATTTGTCCCGGACCCATTCCTCCTTTTGCTTTTATGGTTAATTTTGCACCATAAGGTTTCTTACCAGGCGCAGTTTTTATCGCCTGTTGCTGTTGTTTAGCGTCACCAGATGAAGCTTTGACATTATCTTCCATCAGTCTCTTTTTGTTTCGGTCACAAGGACATTCATTTAAGCTAGGATGAATGGATTCTGTTCTTTTATTATCCACGTGATATTCCTGGTGTTTGGTTTGGTAAGCATCAGGTGAAAGCAGCAGACAAGTCTTTTTATTTTTTGGTCTCCATTTTTTGGCATTGGTATTTTGCATATTTCGTTTTTGTTGGTTAGCTTGGTCATCTCCATATGATAGAAGTCTTCTTTCATCTTTTATTTTGTTCATGCATTTCACTCCTCTTCTTTTAGGTCTCCATTTCTTAACATTGGCATTTTTTACATTGCTTTTTAGCGGCTTAGATTGGTAATCAGGTGACAGCCGATTTTTTTTGTGTATGTCACTTAAACATTTATTGCATTCGCTTCTATACTGTTGGTTTTCGTCGGCAAACGACACTTTATTAGTTTTAGGTCTATTTTTTTTAGCTTTGGATTTTTTTAAATTATCCATTTGCGGGTTAGTGTGATAATCGCCAGATGATAGCAATTTTGTTTCGTTTCTATCATTTCTACTTCTTACGCGGCCAATTTTCATCGTTGTGTCATCTTTAATGCTCAAAACTTTTTTGAAAAAGCACTTACATTTTTCAAGCAAATTTGGATTTGCATTAGGATCATTAATTGTCTCGATATTCTTCGTGTGGGTTATTTTCGTTTGAGTGTTTGTTGTTGTGTTTGCCATTGTATGTTTTCCCTTTTTTTTACCTTTGGATTTAATAATTGCCATCTGTACAACTTTATCACTTTCGAATGGCGATCGAACGTTTGGCATGATAGTTTTGTTAGTCATCTTGCGGTTAAGTGATTTGTTAACATTACAGTATTGCGTAGAGGGCGCTTTTGATACTTTGCGATTTATTTTCAGATTCTCTTGACCAGTATCTCCACATAGGTCAAATAAATTGTTAGGCTTTTTATAATTGTTAATTTGACATTTAGTTCGTCTTCTCTGACCAGAAACTCGTGTCGCTTTAAGACTTGGTGTTTTTGTTGACAACGGTTTATTTATATCCGGAGGTCGTCGGTCACTTTTAGAAAACTTTAATGAGTCTGGTTTAACTATATTGAAGTTTCTACATGGCTGATTTGGACATCTTTCAGTTGTTTCTTTTTCCTCAGATTTTCTCTTTGAAAATATTCGAGCAAATAGGTTTTGTACAAACATTTTTCTGCAAGTTTTTTTATAAATACTTTCTTCACCTTTGTCTTTTGTCTGACCTTGCTTTGTAGAATTTTTTCGAATGTATTTACTATGTCTTCTTGGGCGCGCTGTTTTCATAGTAAAGCTTTGGTTAACCTCGTCAGATTTTCTAAACAGACTTCTATTACGTATCTCTGAATCACGTAACAAAACAGTTCGACTTTCTCTTTTGTGAAATTTTGCAGGTGAATAAGGATAAAGGGTTTTCATTTCTTTAGAGTCATTGAAATGTGTTGCATGATTAAGAAGATAGCTTCGATGCTTAGGACTTTTTCGTTCATTAAAATAATTCATTAAAATATTCGGCGAATAACCATAGTATTCCCGATTTGAAGATAAAAGTAGTGAAGATGGGTTTCGTTTAGAATTATTTCTTTCTCCCTTTGCACGTTCGTAGCTTTTTCTGTAGTCCTCTTCTACAGTGACTCTATTAACAGTGATTAATTGAGCAGGATTTTTTTGAAGCTTAAGAGTACAAAAACATCTCTTCAGCTTGTTACTTACACCAGCAGCCTTATCTTTCATAATCGCGCCATCTGCTTGTGCCTCACAAGTTCGTCTATCACAGCTTTTATCACCGGTTCCTTTTTGTATTCCTTTTGGACTAGATTGTGAAAACATTGAGTTTCTACATATAGGTTTACATTTAGGTTCATTAGGTTTATAGTCATGGTATGCACGGTCATCAAAGATTGGTGTTTGTTTTTTGTCTTTATAAAACTCGATATTAAAGTTAATGTTCGAACCAAGTTTGACGGCAGTCCTATTCCCTTTTTCAAACATATGGGTAAATCTAGGCTCTTCGACGACCCGTGGCACTTGTTGAGGCTGTGAGACTCTACGCGATCTTCTTGGACACGACTGGACGCATCTAGATGTTCGTGGTTCTAGTCTTGAAGCCATGCTAGAGACAGAGACTTGCGAAGGTCTCGTGTGCGTGCCAATTCTGCGGGAATAGCGACGGATGTTTCTCATTTTTATTCTTTCCAAGCATTCATAAGGATTGCATTCCCCTGGGACGCAGAAATTAGGTTCGCATTCGTAGGGTTTTAGTTTAAACGGTACGGCTTCCTTGGCTAAATACTTTCTTTTGGTTTGAGCCACGGCTTGTGTAGTCAGTATTGGAGGAGAAGGTGGCTTTTTGCTTTTTGGTTCTTTCGAAACCGATGACAATTTACGAGCTTTGTTGGTTGGATTATTGTGAAGATTGAGGGTGGTAATTGGAGGAGGGGGTGCCTTTTTGGCTTTAGATACTTTTGAAACTAAAGGCAGTTTCGGAACTGCGGTAGGTTGATTTTTGAGAAGATTGAGGGTACAAAAACACCTCTTTTTCATGTTTCCCATAGTGGTGCCTCTAGAAACATTCTTGATACAGTCCGCTTGACATACTCGGTTATATCCTTCCTTAGCGTCTTGTGATAGTGTACTCGCATAAGGCTTCCGAGATGGACTAGTGGTGCAGGTTTTGCATTTTTTAGGACTTGTATCAAAGTCCTTTATTTTACGAACTGCTTTTGGAATTTGAACAGAATTTGGTCCGTCTTTAAAAAATTCTATTGAAAAGCTTATATTAGAACCAAATTTAACAGCTTGCCTCGTTGTTTCTCCAGAACCAGAGTACTTAGGAACACTTGCTTTTCTTGTGTGTTTTCTTAATGTCTGTGTCATTGAGGGTCTCTCTCTACATGGTCTATCTCCAATACATTGTGTATTTATCGACTTACGTTTTGGGTTTGATGCGCTGTACTGCGAATATCCACTTTTTGTAATTGGGCTCGCGGCCCCCGCTCCGGAATCCTTTAGTCGGCGTTTGATCCTTTCGTAACATTCGTAAGGGTCGCATTGTCCGGGGATACAGACGTTAGGTTCACATTCGTAAGGCTTCAATTTGTGGAATCTCCTTCCTGTTCCTACTCCTATATTCCTGCTAAACTGATATAAATCTGATAGATCGTCATTACGATACGTAGCTTTTGTTTTTGGCACCGGTGGTGGCGGTGGTGGTGGTGGTAGTTTATTTTTGTTTAGTGATAAAGTGCAAAAACATCGCTTTAGTAAAGGTCCAAATCCGGTACTTTTAGATTCTGTTCTAGTACCTTTTGTCTGAGCTTTGTTATGTTGACGTCTTATGCCGCTACTAGTCACACTTTTGCTCCTACTTGTTTTCATCGGTTGTGTTTTGGTGTGTTCTTTTATTTTTGAAGGTTTGCTGTAAGTACGGGGCCGAGTATCAAGTTTTGCTGAATTATCTTTGTAAAATTCAACATCAAATTTGAAACTGGATCCCATTCGAATTGCTTGCCTTGAAGAGCTTTCACTGGTTGTTGTAGGTCGCCGTATTTGTCTACAGTCTCTTGTAGCGCAAGTTGAAGTTTGGTGTTTTCGTGCTTGGGCATCTCGCATCGCTTGGATTTTTGCAGCTCTGTATTTTGCACTATCTGAAGATGTTGATGAATCTCGATTTCTTTTTGCAGTCCCAGTAAGTTGGTTTCGCATATTACGTCTTCTGATTCTCTTCTCACATTCATACGGATCACATTCACCTGGTACACATATTCCTGGTTCACACTCATACGGCAATAACGTTGCTAAATACACGGTTTTATCACGTGTAGCCTTGCCGATAGCATATTTTGCAGCCATTTCTCCAGATTTTTGAAGTTTTAAAGTACAAAAGCAACGCTTTAAAAATGGGTTCACACCAGTGTCTTGCATTCTTTGAGCCAAACTTTGAGAATCTGTGTCTCGCATAGGTCTCCGATACTGCATTTCACTGTCTCTCATTAAAACCATACTTTTTTGAGCGGACGCACTAATACTTTTTGTTCGATTGGCCCTTTGTTTGACGGATCGTATAGGTACTATTTCAGGTCTACTCAAAGATTTGTTTTTATAAAACTCTACATCAAAACTAAACCCAGATCCTATTTTAACAGACTGTCGGGTAGAATCGAAAGATTTTATTGATCGAAATGGTTTTGAAGACACAGGTTTTGTTCTGATATTTCGGTGATGTGTTTTAGGCGATTGCACTTTCCTAGCTTTAGAAATTGTTGGTCGAATATCACTGGCGATTGATTTTCCCCTATACATTTTAGTCGATGTCCCCGAAGATCTGTGTTTGATGTTTCGCATTTTAATACGCTTTTCACATTCATAGGGATCACATTGGCCAGGAATACAAAAATTCGGTTCACATTCATATGGTAGAAGCTTATATCCAAGCGGTTTTTCAATTCCACTGGTCATTGCACCTTTTGTAGTATCCTTTAAATTTCGTATTTTAATAAGTTTGTCACATTCATATGGGTTGCACTCGTATGGGATGCATACGTGTGGTTCACATTCGTAGGGTTTCAATTTCTTTGTTTTTCTTTTGGTCATTACAGCCCTGGTTTGATGAGTAGGCATCTCTTTGATAGCTCCTGTACCAGTTTTTTGGGTAGTGTACTCAGGATCTTTTGGAATATAACCTTTTCTTAATTTTAGTGTACAAAAACAACGCTTCAAGGCATGAGCAATCCCAGACGCTTGATCTCGCACCTTGGCTTTATCGGCTTGTGATTCATGATCTACAGTTTCAACACTATTTACTACAATACCTTGATGCTTATTCTTACGCTCTTTGCCAGTTTTGTGAGTTTTAAGTTTTGGCCGAGGTTCAGGTTTATGTTTTATAGCTTTCGCAGCTGCTTGAACTTCTTCTGCATTGGGTGACCGGTCTTTGTAAAATTCAATATTAAAGCTAAAATTGGATCCAATTCTAACGACTTGCCTATTTGGCGATGAACGTATTCTCTCAATACTGCTAGGAGATTCCTTGGCAATGTAAGACGGTTGCGGTCGAGACGAATTACTAGCATTGAAAATGGATTGAGTTTTTTGTGCTTTCGAAGCTGTCGAAGACATCATACTTGAAGAAGTAGATCTAGTTTTAGGTTTTTCAGTGAAAGCACCCCTCGTGTCCAATTTAATATTTCTGGCCCTGATCAGCTTATCGCATTCATATGGATTGCATTCACCAGGTACGCATATGCCTGGCTCACACTCGTATGGCTCAAGATTGCGCAAACGGCTTCTATAGGGAACTGTCACAACTTTTTTGTCAACATGTGTGGGTGGTGCACAAACGACGATTGTATTTGTACTCGCATGAGTGTTTATCTGATTTGTATTCTTTTTAGCTTTTTTAAATTTCAATGCACAAAAACATCTTTTCAAAAATGAATTTGTTTCGTTTGCCTGGGATGCACTGCTATTTACAGAAATTGACTGCATAGGTTTTACTTTCCTTTCTTTTGGCGGTTTTGTTTTTTCATGAAGTTTTGCTGTGCAAAAGCAACGTTTTAAAAGTGATGTCGTCATCGTAGATTTAACTTGATTAATAACATTTCCTATTTGAGATTTTGTGTGCCTCAAATGAATGTCATCTTGCATTCCTACCGCTTTCATCTTCTTCTTTATATTTTTTTGTTTCGGCGTTTTTTCATGTTTAACTGGTGGTCTGAATTCGCGTTGAACAACATGTTTTGGGGAAGGCGATGTTTCTGAACTTTCTTTAAAAAAATCAACGTTAAAGCTGAAGCTTGAACCAATACGAACATCTTGTCGTGATGGTTTCTCAACGTTAGTTACATTACTGAGACGGGGCGTAGTGCTTTCTGTTGTTTTATTTTGTCTCCTTGGTTTTGACTGTACATGCCTTGCTTCAGAGCGGCCCCGTTGTCGGGTGTTACTTGAAGATGTTGTTCTGTATCGCATTGCGCCCGTGCCGGAATCTCTTAATGTTTTATTTCTTTTCTTAATTCGTTCTAAGCATTCATAAGGATCGCACTCGCCAGGAACACAAACTTGCGGTTCGCATTCATATGGTAACAACTTATAAGGTTTTGTTGTGTTTTGGCCTGCATTTAGCATAGTTCTTGATGCTACATAATCATTTAATGTATTAGGAGGAGTACGTGTTCCTTTATCTGTCGCTTGTTGGACTGGTTTGATCTTTTCAACTTTTTGATGTTTGCCCTTCTTTTGTAATTTTAAAGTGCAAAAACATCTTTGCATCATTGGTTTCATACTTGACCCTTTGTTTTCAGTAAAAATAACAGATTGCGAGTCTTGATCATGATGACCAACTGCGTATCGTTTAGTTCCTTTGGCTTTTATCACTTTTTTGGGCGGTTTGCTTGGCCTACTACGCTGAAGTGTTTTCAAAGGCTTATTTGGTGCAAATTTAACGGGTTTGGATTTTTCTTTTGCAAATTCTATATTAAAGCTGAAACTAGAACCAACTCGCACAGCTTGCTTGTTCTTTCGGGTTGGCTCAGATACATACTTAATTCCTCCTACAGGCATTTTTTGTACTTTTTCACGTCGAGCAGGCCTGGACTGCATCGATTCCGTTTTTAAATGAGATTTTGATTCAGATGCAAGGCTCGAAATAGATTTTGATTGTACATTTGTACCAGACATTCTATCCACCGTCCTCATAAGACGTTTTTTAATTAGTTTTTCGCATTCATATGGATCACATTCATATGGTTCACATACGCCGGGTTCACATTCATAAGGTTTCAGTTTATGCTGAGCAGGTGGTCTCGATATCTGGCTGTATCCAACAATCTTTACATCTTGTTGTTGTTCGCTTGCATTACGTTTTGCTTTGTATTTAAATGTGTTTTTTCGGTTTCTTACACTTGTATTACCTTTAATTGGGCATATTGATAAACTATATTCTGAACTTTCACATTTGGCACTTCCTTTAAGGTGTCTGAATGGTGGAAAAGTTATGTTAGACGGTACGAGCATATAACACGGTAAAGAATTTATGCTTTTCTGGTTATTAAAATATGATTTCATTACTTTGTACTGACTTTCCATTCTGGGTTTGGATAGATTACGATTGGACAGTGCTGTAATCGAATTTGATTCTTGATTTGTTATTTTTGATGGTAATATTTTACTATCAGTTATTTTGGTTTCTGTTACTGTCACTCTACTTACAGTTATGACTTTAGGGGCTTGAATGTTTGTAGGTTTTCTATATTTTTTACCTTGTTGCATGCTTCTTCTATAATTTTCTTTTCCTTTGTGTTTTAAGATTTTGGGAACTTCTTTGACATCCTTGATACTATTTCTTATAATCGTAGATGGAGACACAAGCTCCTTACGAAACTCTACATTAAAACTAAAATTGGATCCTAAACGAACAGCTTGAAGTCGTGACTTTTGTTCGAAGTCAACGTTGCTTTCATTTCCGGCGTTTCTCGCAATTTTCTTCGCCTTATACTTCGGTTTCGCTAGTGCTCCCTTTGACTGCAATTGTGATTGACTGGTGATGCTGGCGGCAGATTTTATTTGTGTTTTCTCTGTCAATGTTCCAGAGTCCCTTACCTGGCGCATTTGTATTCTTTTCAAGCATTCATAAGGATCACACTCACCCGGAACACACACATTAGGCTCACATTCATATGACTCGAAAGCAAACCCAAACTTATGTTTTTCACTTTTAGTTTTTGTACCTTTGGTTAACATAATATTTTTATCATCAACTGTATTGTAGTTCTGAGTCCCAGTTCCTATTGTTGTGTGGCTGATAGCTGTCTTCTGCTTATTTTTATGCAATTTTAAAGTACATAAGCATCTTTTCATGGCCGGAGCAATGAATGAACATCGATTTTTTTTCTTTGCCAACATTGATGTTGAACGTTGGTGTTTCTTTACATTCGCTTCACAACTTTGTTCTTTAAGCTGTTTTGATGGTGATTTCGAAGAATTTGGTGGTCGTTCTTTTGGGACGTCGTCAGTAGGAATCCGCGATATTTTGTTGTTGTCTTTATGTAATTCTATGTTAAAACTGAGACTAGACCCGACTCTAACAACTCGACGTTCTGGGCTGCTCGGAGTTGTTCGGATTTGCCTCAAAGATTTGCCTTCGTCTTTGTGTTGTTGACCAGACGAGAGATATGTGGCAGTAGTAGATTTCGTCTGTGTATACACATATATGGGTATTTTGGGCATGGATCTCATTGTAACACTTAAACTTGATTTAGTTCTTCGACTGTCAGTATTTGACTGCTTGGTTGGATGTTTCATGTATCTTACTCGTTTCTTACAAAGATTAAAATCGCATTCTCCTGACTCACGTTTACCAGGTCTGTATTTAAATGAAGCTAATTTGTACTCTTTGTTAGTGGTAATTGCTTTATTCACGTTGAAAGTAACGTTTGAAGGATGTGTGGTCGCAGCACTTTCTTCAGATCTTGTTTTTGGCTTTATCTTCATTCTATTAGCGTGGGCTAATTTCAAAGTACAGAAACATCTGCGTAACCGCCTGTGTTTTGTCAAGGTATTTTTCGATTTTCCAGTTGAACTACTAATTTCAGAATGTCTGTGTCTTAAACGTTTTATTTTACTTTTATTTAGCTGTTTTCCTTGATCTTCGATAGCCATATCTTGGGTCAGGGCAAATGGCGCTTTTTTGCGTTTGTCTTTGTAAAATTCAATATTGCAGCTAAATGTTGATCCAATGCGTAAGACTCGCTTTTCAGAAGCGTTTTCTGTCAATTGATCAAGGTTGCGTGATTTTTTAACGTCTTTTTGTGTTGATACCATTATGGAACCAGCGCTTAAAGACTTCGATGTTAAACTTGAAACAGATTTTTGAAGCGGCTTAACGCTTACTCCAGCAGCTCTCGCTTTATGTCTTGTGATGTCTGTGTTACATTCAACAGATAATGGATTCAGACATTTGGTTTGTAATTGCTTCCCTGCATTTTCATGATCCAGCATCTGCGTTAAAGTTACCGACTGAGTTTCAGTTGTAGTATTTCGAGGTATAGATTTAATTGGATTTAATTTCTTTTCTTTGGCTTTTAACTTTAAAATACAGACACATCTTTTGAGAGCACGATTTCCAGCTCGTGACTCTGTTCTTGAATGTTGCAAATCTGTTGGAGAAACTTTTTCTAATGCCGAATCTAACTTGAAGTTTTGACTTTGCTTGCGTTTTTTTTTATTTATTTGATCAGGTGGGATTTTGCCTTTGTTAATTTCTATACCAAAATACGAACTTTCCTGATGGTCTTTTTCAGGTTTAATTGAAGTCGGGGGTAAGTTTGCTGTGGGTTCAACAGTATTTTTTTCCTTAGGAGGTACTTGTGAATGCACTTCTTCACATGCGCAATATGAGACATTTAGTTTTTCTTTTACTTTAGGAGATTTAGTGATGGTTATACGTGTTTTGTTCCCAATTTTCTTCGAGCCAACGTCAACACTTATTCGTTGTTTAGCCGGAGGTCTGATCCTTTTCAAGTTTTTTTGGTTACGGCTTAGTTCTTTCGTCATAGCTGTATCCTTTTGGTGAGCTTTTTCTGCTTCATTTGGCGCATTTGAGATAACATCAATATTAATTACATTTGCTTTAATATTTTCCCCTTCCTTCTCTCGTTTAACTCTTCGTAATTTGATGATTCTAAAACAACTCTCAGGTACACACTCATCAGGAATGCACACAGGTTCACAAGCGTAGTCATCGTGCCTTTTTTCTCTCTGGAGCCTTTCTTTGAATTTAGTTACAGAATCCTTTTTTATTGGAAAGTCAATTTCTTCAAAGTACAGTTCTTCGGTTGGTGACTGTCGTCTTTGTATAGATTTTTGAAAAGCGGCTTTAACATTTTCATTTACTTTATGATGCGCTTGTTTAATTTTTTCTAAAGACTTTTTGCCCTGTGTCTTCATGTGCTTCTTTAATTTCGTTTTTGATTCTCTGACTTTCTTAACTCCTTCACCCATGCTTTGCATTAAACGCGATTTGGATTTTTTCATTATATGATAGGTGTTTTGTATATTTTTTTTATATTTTTTCTTTCCAATATTTTCTTCGTAAATACCCTGTTCGATCAGCTCTAACGTGGGTCTAGTGTCTTCGGGTCTTAGCCATGTAATTATTTCTTGAGAACGTCGTATTATCATACTACTGATTTCCGAAACGCACGTACAAGGTGCGGACCTAATAGACTTTGTTTTAAAGCTAACGCTTTTTTTTATTCTTTTCATTTTCTTGCGAAGCGTGCTAGTCCTAGTTATTGAATGCGCATCACCATCACGAGAGTCACGCGCATGTCTGTGGCGACGCCTGCGCGACTGGTGTGCGTGTGTGTATACAGAACCACAACTGCAGCAACTACAACAGTCACTTAATTTGTTACCTCCTGAGACTTTAACTTTCCCGTCTAAGTTAACAAGCTCTGAAAAAGTACTGTTTCTAGCAGATGATGCCCATTGCTTAGGGCGCACATGTTTTCTGGGTTTCAAATAGGGTTTGCCTTTATTACTGAGATCACTTTCTGATAAAAGTTGAGCTCTGATATCATCATAGACTGCTCTAGTTCTGACCAGTCGTTCCAGTAATATCTGCTCTCGAAGTGGTATATCCTTGTCGTTATATAGTTTATCAATTCTCCCGACAGGTATGAATCGCCTAATTGAATTCCAATCTGATTCACTTGTGTGCATACAAGAAGTGCACGAGCAGCTGTGGCTGGTGGCCCCGGTTTCTAACGGAGGCTTCATTTTCCGTATGATGCTTTATCTGTACTTGGAACAAAACATTCAAAACAAAACGCTCGACAACTCTTCAAACGAGCACAATTATACATACACAGAGGTCGTTCACATGACGTCCCACATCAGAACATGGTTTACCTGTGGAAGAGAAATAATTCATTCTTAAGTAAATTCTTAAAATCGATCTCGTGTTACTGTTACATAGATGAGTATAATATAGGGTCAAAACTGGTAATTGGATTGCAAGGTACCATTGCAGTGGTGACCAATAAAATTGTTCTCTTTGATACTTGATTGATACTTACTTTTGATCCCTAAGCTGTTTCTAGAACACCTATGCATTCTTAGGTTACTATTTCATGATCATCATCATAATTGGCAACAGACAGGCCACTGTTGAAGACTGGCAGCCGACTCTTCGCTTTTGATTGTGTGTATTAAATATAGAACTTTCAGACCCAACAGGCCGGCCATCGGTTCTTCACACTTTGTTCCTTGCTTCTTGCCACTTCAGCTTACTTTAGATATAACCTGGTATGAACCTGTCACCGCGTGCAAGGAAAGTGATGCAAAAATGAAGTGTGACATACGAAATGGACGAACGTGGGTTGGTGAGCAGGGGAAAACGGGAGGAACGGGGCATGTTTGACAGGTCCATTTTTATGATAACCGGGTAATTGTTAAGTTTACCTTTTGACCTACCAACTTATGTAGTAAAAAACTTACTGGACAAGAACATGTTACGCCACAACGACACTCATGTCAGGACCTCAATTTAATCTACATGTTTTGGAAAACTCCCGCGCATTAGTAAATTTTCGTCCTCAAGACGAAATAACAGAAATTTCAATAACACCTAATACTTCACATCACCCGAACGAAATCAAAATATTATGATGAATGTCAACATCATTCAAAATGTGTCAAAAACAAAATGTCAAAGATTTAGAAATGGAAAAGTAAAGAGTTGCTTAGCTGCCAGTATGTTGAAGAATGAACGAGGTTAGTATTTTCATAGAGAAAGAAGATTAATTCCGAGTATTTTAATTTTTTTACCACCGAGTCGGGGCCGCATTGTAACTTCTAAAATAATGGACCAATTTAGATCCGTTAATGTTTGTTTGGTAGCAATCAAAGAAGGTGTCTCTAATATATTTAGATTTTTCACTATAAATGATCTTATAATAGCACTATGCTTCCAAATATTACGCGACCGTTTTTGGCCTCATCATACACTTTGGTCAACTCTACTACACACACTCTGCTAATTTCGATAATAGATTACCTACTTATAGATTAGCCGCTCAGAGAATGCTGTTTTGACGTTTTCAATTTTGACAAAAACAGTAAGGCAACTATGTCACATACAGTGCGACAACATGCGACAAGGATCTTCTGGCCAACGGATGACATTGTCAGGGGGGCGCTAGCATTCAAAAAGGTAGCCAGAGCAAGAAAAACTAACTAGATTCAGGGAGTTTAGGAAGCTGTTTAACTAATATTTTCTACCCACACATGGCAGTCAAAGAAAAGATTTCTTGGATGGAATTTCTCTCACTAGATGGCGTTAGGGTCAGTTAAGGAACATATTTTTTCACGTTGGCAGAAAGCCATAGACAAAGAAAAAAAGTGCGTAAGTAAATATTGTAAAATGCGTTAGTGACTTATGGATTAATTAGGATACTTAGTTTTTGGCATTATTATTTTATTTTATTTTATTTTATAGAAAAGGCACACCAACAGTTTACATATTGTACCCACTTAACTAAAGTAACGTTGACAATGTTTATTATATTATATGTAGACCTATTAAAGGTGTACACAGCATTGTAGTAACGAAACAACAGTAATTAAATCATATAGTCTTAAGGACAATTTTGAAATAATAGTTATAATAAAGGTTTCAAGATAAGTTACCTGAAAAAGTTAATTAAACAGCCTTAATCCAAAATTTTGACAATAACTATGCATAGTTGAGAAACACTGCTTACAAAAAATATTGAAACTATTATTATGAACTTTAAGTACTAAAGGTTCACATAAACATTGTTTTACAGTTTATTATTTACGTTGGTAAAAAGCAATTACCCTCTGCTATTAGTCTTAAATAAAGTTTAAAAAGTTAATTCCTAAAGTGACGCTAGCGCCATCTCTCGATGATATACTTAAGCATCACATGACAAGAAAACTGCTCATTGTATTAACAATAAAAACTATTGAAAATTAAAACTTTATTTAAAGAGTTTAGCTCTAACGGTATTTAAAAACAATAATATTAAAAATGTATACAGAACACGTACGAAAATAAAACAAAAGGGCAAACCGAAAAATCTCATAAAAGGTTGGGGAGATTTCGCTACACTCGGTCTGGCAACCGCATTCTTGAATTTGACAGCGTTAGTTCCGACTGTCACCGTTGGCCAGAAGATCCGTGTCGCACTGTACCTAGTTAGAATTAAACAAAAAGTGAAACGAAAAAAAAACTGCTATAATAATTGGCTTGTATGACTCGTTAAACGCGCAGATGGGCAGCTTATTTCAGAAAAAAAAAATTATAAGGTGTACAATGTTTTTCTTGAAATGATTTGACAAAGCGCGCCGGTGCATAAATCTAACTTACTTTAACATAGGTAGGTATATCATTATCATAATTCATAACATAGTAAATAATATAAAGTTAACATCATTTTATTGCCTCGCAGAAAGCGTGAAAAGCAGAGTATTCACCTCTGGCATAAAGGTGTACCTATTGGTCTTGGACAAACTTAAATCCCTCCCTTCACTCAGGATATTCTAAACCTCAAACTATTACTGCCCTAGCTTCGCTCGGGCCCCAAATTGCTATCCTCACGCTTCGCTCGTGATTCAAGGTAGCGCCCGCGCCAAAAGACAATACTTTACGCCCTGGGTCTAATAATCTACTATATTAGCTTCTATTGAACAAATAAATGACCAGTAAGTCACCGGCAAATTGCCGGGCTGCGTTGAGCCACAAATTTTATACCTCGTTTCTCGAGTGTGATGCAAGAAAATTGTGATACCGAAGTTCTAAATTAGAAATGCAAATTAAATTCAGCATCTTCATAAACATAAATAACTAATATACTTGCGCATCTATCTATCTAGCTTCCGGTGTCCACTAGCTAGCATGAATGAAACAGTATACAGCGTTTAAACAAATCACTTTATTTCACGAAGCATTATCCAGTACAGAAAAAGCAACACATGAATGCTCTGCATAACTCCATAGCGAGAATGCAAGGGCTCCACACCGTTACTGCGATCAAGAACAGCATGATATCGGTAAACTGCTTCCACAACGTAAGCAAGCTTAGGCAGTGGGGATAGAACCATGGGCAAGTATAATACACGGCTAAACATGGCCGTCTTCGCAAAGACGCCATGAACAGACTGCATTCAAAATCTATAGGCACATGTTTACGCCTGAACTGCTTTTTCTTCTTGTAAGTGAGACGCTTCGTTGGATCCTTATCGGTAGCGTGCAAGAGAAAATGGGTAAACACATTTTGTTCGAGTTTGTTTTTGACAGTGTTCATAGCTTTCATTCCAGTACATCTTTTTCGCATCCTTCTGCAAGTGGAAAAGAAACCACTGCTATGTAAAGCATCGCCCATAGCAGCTATGCCACGACTTGGATTCTTCGCAAGGTATCTTAGTTGGTTGTAAGTGAGTCGTGGGTTAAACACGGCTCTTGATCCAACACGCGCGACATCAGAAACTGATTGAAATAACACTTTTACTAAATCTAATGCAGATTCAGCAACCAGTAGACCGCTGTGAGCATTTCTGAATCTATCGGCTTGTAATTCCGCGTATAAATCATCCTTAAATCTCTTTGCCTTCCGAGCTTTGTCCTCTGCTTTAAACTTTTTTAAAAGCGCTTTTTCTTCAATTTTCCAGAGTCTTTGATCTTCTTCTTTCTGCTTCTTAGCTAATTCAATTCTTTCCAACTCCTCTTGACAATCACAGGTTATTTCTGGGGGCAATTTTTCTTTTTTATCTTTATTTTTCCGTTTACCGATGTTTCGCTTTGCTTCACGTGCACATGGTTTGCTTCCGCATATACATGGCTTAGGAATGTATTCTTTTTTTCCCTTCTTCTCAAGTTCCGCCTTTCTTGCCTCTTTACCACAGATTTTTGTTCCACAAACACATGGTTTAGGAATATTTGTAACAGCCTTTTGTTCTGGACGTATTTGACCTGGGCGCATTGGCCCGGCGTGCAATTGTTTTGGGCGCGTTTGTCCTGGGCGCATTTGTACTGGACGCGTTGCCCCTTTTGCTTTTATGGTTAATTTTGCACCGTAAGGTTTACCGGACGCAGTTTTTATAGTCTCTTGCTGTTGTTTAGCGTCACCAGATGAAGCTTTGATAGTATCTTCTATTTGATTAGGTTGCTTACTAACAAAGGATATCAGTCGTTTTCTGTTTCTGTCACAAGGGCATTCATTCTGTATGAATTCTGGTTTGAATTGATTTTGCTGGTAATCACCAGCTGAAAGCAGCAGACGAGTCTTTTTAGGTCTCCATTTAGCTTTGGTATTTTTCATATTATTATTTTGTTGGTTAGCTTGGTCATCACCGGGTGATTGCAGTTTTTTATCGTTCGTATCATTTATACCTTTCATGCTTATCACTCTACTACTTCTAGGTTTCCATCTCTTAACTTCTGCAATTTTCACATTGTCTTTAAATCGTATAGCTTGGTTATCCTCAGATGAAAGCAGTCCTTTAGCGGTTCTATTACCTATATCTTTCATCCTTTTAGGTCTCCATCTCTTAACTTTGGCATTTTTCATATTGCATTGAAACTGGATAGCTTGATTGTCGTCAGATAAAAGCAGTGTTTTTTTATTTCTATCATTCAAACTTTTATTGCGATCGCTTTTGTTTTGTTGTTTTGCGTCCGCAAATGCAACTTCATTAGTTTGAGGTTTTGTAATGTTTTCGGCATTTTTTATATTATATTTTTGCTGGATTGCTTGGGTATCGCCAGATGATACCAGTCTTTTTTCGTCTTTATCATTTCTAATTTTTATGCGGCTGGTTTTCATCAATGTTTCATCTTTATTTCCAAAAACTTTTTTGTAAAAGCATTTACATTGTTCAAGAAAATTTGTTTTTGCATTGCGAGTATTATTTGTATCAACACTCATCGTGCGGGTCTTTTTTATTTCAGTGTTGGTTGTTGTGTTGACCTGTGTTATGTTTCCTTTTTTAACCTTAGGTTTAATTATTGCCATCTGTACAATTTTGTCACTTTCGAACGGTGGTCGAACATTCGGCATAATATTTTTGTTAGTCATCTTGCTGTTGTGTGGATTGTTAAAATGATTGTATCGCCTGAAGGGCACTTTAGGTACATGAAGATTTAATGGTAGATACACTTGACTAGTATCTCCAGATCGGTCAAAAGATATCTTGCTGGGTCTTTTATTATTGTTTATTTGACCTTTAGTTCGTCTTCTCTTATCAGGAACTCGTGTCGCTTTAAGGCTTGTTGTTTTTGTTGACACCGTTTTAATTATATAAAGTGGTCGACGATCACTTTGAGAAGACTTCAATAATTCTGGTTTTATAAAGCGCAAGTTTTCATCAGGATGTCTTGATCTTTTTATTTTTTCGTTTGTATCAGACTTTCTCTTTGTAAATAAACGAATAAATAGATTTTGTAAAATCATTTTTCTATTTGATTTCTTATTAATACTTATCTCACTTTTGTTCTGTGTCTGATCTTGAGGCGCAATGTGTATCCAACCTTGTCTTCCAGAGCGTCTTGTGTTCATAGCAGTACATCGGTCAAACGCAAAAGTTCTTCTTAACATACTAACATTACGTAACTCCGACGTACGTCGCAGAACGGTTCTGCTTACTCCCTTGTGGAATTTTAAAGGTGTATAAGGATAAAGGGTTTTCATTTCTTTAGAGTCAATGAAATGTGCTAAATGTCTTTGAGGATTATTCTTCTGTTTGGAACGCGTTTTTCGTTTATGAACAGATAACACATGATGCGAAGGTAAAAGTAATAAAGATGGGTTACGTTTACAATTATTTCTTTCCGCCTTTGCACGTTTGTAGCTTTTTCTATACTCCTCTTCAATAGTAGCTCTATTAACAGTGAATACTTCAGCAGGATTTTTTTGAAGCTTAAGTGTACAAAAACACCTTTTAAGCTTGTTGCTCACACCAGCAGCCTTATCTTTCATTATCGTGCCGCCAGCTTGCGCCTCGTAAGATCGCTTATCGCAACCTTTATCACCGATTCTTTTTTGAATTCTTTCTGGCCTGGATTGGGAAAATTCTTTAGATATATAGCCATACTGTGGACGGTCATCGCCGATTGGCACTTGCGTTTTGTCTTTATAAAACTCAATATTGAAGCTTATATTCGAACCAAATTTGACAGCGGCTCTATTACCACTTTCAAACATATGGGTAAATCTAGGCTCTTCGACCACGTATGGTACTTGGTGAGGATGTGAGACTCTGCGTGACCTCCTTGGGCAAGACTGGACGCATCTTGATGTTCGCGGTACTAATCTGGAAGTCATGCTAGAGACTGACACTTGCGAAGATCTCACGTGCGTACCAATTCTGCGGGAATGCCGACGAATGTTTCTCATTTTTATTCTTTCCAAGCATTCATAAGGATTGCATTCCCCTGGGACGCAAACATAAGGTTCGCATTCGTAGGGTTTTAGTTTATATGGTACGGCTTCCTTGGCTCTATACTTTCCTTTGGTTTGAGCCACGGCTTGTGTGGTCAGTATAGGAAGAGGTGGTGCCTTCTTGCCTTTTGGTTCTTTAGACATTGATGGCTGTTTTCTAGCTGCGTTAGGTAGAGTTTTGTTAAGATTATGAGTTGTTATCAAAGGTGGAGGTGCCTTCTTGCCTTTTGTTAATTTGGATTTTGGTGGCATTTTAAGAGTTTCTTTTGTGGGTATTTGGTGAAGAATGGGAGTGGTTATCGGAGGACGACCTTTTTTTCTTTTTGATATTTTGGGAACTGATGGCAATTTTGGAACTGCGATAGGTTGATTTTTGAGAAGATTAAGGGTACAAAAACACCTCTTTTTCATGTTTCCCATAGTAGTGCCTCTAGATACATTTTTAAAACAGTCCGCTTGACATATTCGATTATATCCTTCCTGAGCGTCTTGTGATAGTATACTGGCATAAGTCTTCCGGGATGGACTAATTTTGCAGGTTGTGCATGTTTCACGATGTGTATCCAAGTCCCTTATTTTTCGAACTGCTTTTGGAATTTGAACAGAATTTGGTCCGTCTTTGAAAAATTCTATTGAAAAGCTTATATTAGAACCAAATTTAACAGCTTGCCTCGTTGTTTTTCCAGAACCAGAGTACCTCGGAACAATTGTTTTTCTTGTGTGTTTTCTGAATGTCGGTGTCATTGAGGGTCTATCTCTACATGGTTTATCTCCAATACATTTTGTTTTTATCGACTTATGTTTTGGGTTTGATGCGCTGTATTGCGAATATCCACTTTTTGTCATTGGGCTCGCGGTCCTCGTTCCAGAATTCTTTAGTCGGCGTTGAATTCTTTCGTAACATTCGTAAGGGTCGCATTGTCCGGGGATACAGACGTTAGGTTCACATTCGTAAGGCTTTAATTTGTGGAATCTCCTTCCTGTTCCTACTCCTACATTCCTGCTAAACTGATATAAATCTGATAGATCGACATTACGATACGTAGCTTTTGTTTTTGGCACCGGTGGTGGCGGTGGTGGTGGTGGTAGTTTATTTTTGTTTAGTGATAAAGTGCAAAAACATCGCTTTAGTAAAGGTCCAAATCCGGTACTTTTAGATTCTGTTCTAGTACCTTTTGTCTGAGCTTTGTTATGTTGTCGTCTTATGCCGCTACTAGTTACACTTCTGCTCCTACTTGTTTTCATCGGTTGTGTTTTGGTGTGTTCTATTATTTTTGAAGGTCTGCTGTAAGCACGGGGCCGAGTATCAAATTTTGCAGAATTATCTTTGTAAAATTCAACATCAAACTTAAAACTGGATCCCATACGAATTGATTGCCTTGAAGAGCTTTCACTGGTTGTTGTAGGTCGCCGTATTTGTCTACAGTCTCTTGTAGCGCAAGTTGTTGTTTGGTGTTTTCGTGCTTGGGCATCTCGCATTGCTTGGATTTTTGCAGGTCTGAATTTTGCACTATCTGAAGATGTTGGTGAATCTCGATTTCTTCTTGCAATCCCAGAAAGTTGATTACGCATATTGCGTTTTCTGATTCTCTTTTCGCATTCATAAGGATCGCATTTACCTGGTACACATATCCCTGGTTCACATTCATATGGTAATAACGATGCTAAGTACACGGTTTTATCACGTGCAGCCCTACTGATCGTGTATTTTGAAGCCATTTCTCCAGATTTTTGTAGTTTTAAAGTACAAAAGCAGCGCTTCAAACGTGGGTTTACACCTGTGTCTTGCATTTTTTTATCAACATTTTGAGAATGTGCGTCTTGCATAGATCTGCGATACTGCATTTCATTGTCTCTTTTAATAACCATATTTCTTTGAGTGGAAGAACTGATATCTTTTTTTTGCTTAGATTTATGTTTGACGGGTCGTATAGGTACTATTTCAGGTGTTCTCAAAGATTTGGTTTTATAAAACTCTAAACCAAAACTGAATTTAGATCCCATTTTAACAGACTGTCGGGTAGAATCGAATGATTTTATTGAACGGAATGGTTTTGAAGACACAGGTTTTGTTTTGATATTTCGCAGATGTGTTTTTGGCGATTGCACTTTCCTAGCTTTAGAAATTGTTGGTCTAATAGCACTGGCATTTGATTTTTCTCTATGCATCTTTGTTGATGTCCCCAAAGATTTGTTTCGCATTTTTATACGCTTTTCACATTCATAGGGATCACATTGGCCAGGAATGCAAATATTTGGTTCACATTCGTATGGAAGTAGCTTATATACAAGCGGTTTCTCTTTTTTACTGGTCATTACACCTTTTGTATCCTCGTATGGTTTTAATTTCCTCATCTTTCTACTGGTCAATACACTCCTGGTTTGATGAGTAGGCATCTCTTTTATAGCTCTCGTACCTGTTTTCTGGGTAGTATACTTTTTAGGTTGCTTTGGAATATAGCCTTCCTTTAATTTCAGAGTACAAAAACAACGTTTCAAGGAATGATTAATCCCAGACGCTTGATCTAGCATCTTGGCTTTATGGGCTTGTGATTCATGATCAGCAGTTTTAACACTATTCACTACAATACCTTGATGCTTATTTTTAAGCTCTTTGCCAGTTTTGGCCGTTTGCAGTTTTGGGTGAGGTACAGGTTTTTGTCTAATAGCTTTAGCAGCTGCTTTAACATCTGTTGTATTGGGTGACCGGACTTTGTGAAATTCAATATTAAAGCTAAAATTTGATCCAATCCTAACGACTTGTCTGTTTGGCGAAGTGCGAATTCTCTCAATACTAGGAGATCCCTTGACAATATTAATGGGTTGAGGTCGAGATGAAGTGCTTGCATTGGAAATTGGTAGAGTTTTTTGTGCTTTCGAAGCTGTCAATGACTTGATACTTGAAGAAGTATTTCTAGTTTTAGGTCTATCAGTGTAAGCTCCCCTCGTGTCCAATTTAATATTTCTGGCCCGGATCAGCTTTTCGCATTCGTACGGATTGCATTCACCAGGAACGCATATACCAGGTTCACATTCGAATGGCTCAAGATCGCGCAAACGGCTTCTATAGGGAGCTGTGACTTTTTTTTTGTCAACATGTGTGAGTCCCGTCGTGTCCAATTTAATATTTCTGGCCCTGATCAGCTTTTCGCATTCGTAGGGATTGCATTCACCAGGTACGCATATACCTGGTTCACACTCGAATGGCTCAAGATTGCGCAAACGTCTCCTATAGGGAACTGTGTCAATATTTTTGTCAACATGCGTGGGTGGGGGGTGGGATGCACTTACATCTTTTGTATTTGTGCTCGCATCAATATTTGTCTGATTCGGATCCTTTTTAGCTTTCTTTAATTTCAATACACAAAAACATTTGTTCAAAAACGTTTTTTTTTCGTTTGTCTGGGTCGCACCGCTATTTTCAGGAATGGGTTTAACTTTTCCTTTTTTTGGTGGTTTCTTTTTACCATGAAGTTTTGCTGTGCAAAAGCAACGATTTAAAAATGATGCGGTCATCATGGATTTTTCTAGATTAAATAAATTTCCAATTTGAGATTCTGTGTTGCTCAAATTTTTGTCATTTTGTATTTCTACGGCTTTTATCTTCTTCTTTTTAACCTTTTGTTTCGGAGTGTTTTCATGTTTAACTAATGGTTTATATTCGGGTTTGAAAACTTTTTTTGGGGAAGTTGATAATTGTAAATTTTCTTTATAAAAATCAACGTTAAAACTAAAGCTTGAACTTATTCGAACAGCTTGTCGTGGTGGTTTCTCAGCGTGAGTTACATTACCGAGGTGGGACGCAGTAGTTTCTTTAGTTTTTTTTTGTCGCCTTGGTTTAGACTGTACATGCTTTGCTTCAGTGCGGACCCGTTGTCCGGTGTTACTCGATGATGTTGTTTCATATCGCATCGCTTTTGTGCCGGAATCTCTTAATTTTTTATTGTCAACATGTGTGAGTCCCGTCGTCTCCAATTTAATATTTCTGGCCCTGATCAGCTTTTCGCATTCGTAGGGATTGCATTCACCAGGTACGCATATACCTGGTTCACACTCGAATGGCTCAAGATTGCGCAAACGTCTCCTATAGGGAACTGTGTCAATATTTTTGTCAACATGCGTGGGTGGGGGGTGGGATGCACTTACATCTTTTGTATTTGTGCTCGCATCAATATTTGTCTGATTCGGATCCTTTTTAGCTTTCTTTAATTTCAATACACAAAAACATTTGTTCAAAAACGTTTTTTTTTCGTTTGTCTGGGTCGCACCGCTATTTTCAGGAATGGGTTTAACTTTTCCTTTTTTTGGTGGTTTCTTTTTACCATGAAGTTTTGCTGTGCAAAAGCAACGATTTAAAAATGATGCGGTCATCATGGATTTTTCTAGATTAAATAAATTTCCAATTTGAGATTCTGTGTTGCTCAAATTTTTGTCATTTTGTATTTCTACGGCTTTTATCTTCTTCTTTTTAACCTTTTGTTTCGGAGTGTTTTCATGTTTAACTAATGGTTTATATTCGGGTTTGAAAACTTTTTTTGGGGAAGTTGATGATTGTAAATTTTCTTTATAAAAATCAACGTTAAAACTAAAGCTTGAACTTATTCGAACAGCTTGTCGTGGTGGTTTCTCAGCGTGAGTTACATTACCGAGGTGGGACGCAGTAGTTTCTTTAGTTTTTTTTTGTCGCCTTGGTTTAGACTGTACATGCCTTGCTTCAGTGCGGACCCGTTGTCCGGTGTTACTCGATGATGTTGTTTTATATCGCATAGCTTTTGTGCCGGAATCTCTTAATTTTTTATTTCTTTTCTTTATTCGTTCGAAGCATTCGTAAGGATCGCACTCGCCAGGAACACAAACTTGTGGTTCGCATTCATATGGTAATAACTTATAAGGTTTAGTTGTGTTTTGGCCTGCATTCATCATAGCTCTTGATGCTACATAATCAGTAAATGTATTAGAAGAAGTAAGCGTTCCTTTGTCAGTTGCTTGTTGGACTGGTTTGATCTTAGCAACTTTTTGATGTTTGCCTTTTTTTTGTAATTTTAAAGTACAAAAACATCTTTGCCTTATAGGCTTTGTACTTGACCCTTTGTTTTCAGTAAAAATAACAGATTGCGAGTCATGATCATGATAATTATCGTCCTTCCGTTTAGTTCCTTTAGTCTTGACAGCTTTCTTGGGAGGATTGCTTGGCCTACTACGCTGAAGTGGTTTCAAAGGCTTATTTGGTGCATATTTAACCGGTGAGGGTTTTTCTTTGGCAAGTTCAATATCAAATCTGAAACTAGAACCAACTCGCACAGCTTGCTTGTTCTTTTGGCTTGGCTCAGATACATACTCTATTCCTTCTACATGCGTCTCTTGTAATTTTTCACGTCGAGCAAGCCTGGACTGCATCTTTTCCGTTTTGAAATGAGATTTTGATTTGAATGCAAGGCTCGAAATAGATTTTGAGAACACATTTGAGCCAGACATTCTTTCCATTCTCCTCGTATGACGTTTCTTTCTCGATATTTGGCTATATCCAACAATCTTAACATTTTTGTGCTGTTCGCTTACGTCACGTGTTCGGTTATTACGGTTTCGTACACTTGTGTTTTCATAAGGTGGGCATATTGATGAACTATATTCAGAACATTCAGACTTGTCATTTAATTCAGGGCGCTTTACTGGTGGTAGAGTCATTTGAGATGAAATAAGCATATAGCACGGTGAAGGATTTACGCTTTTTTGATTATGAAAATATGATTTCATTTCTTTGTAGTGAAATACCATGCTGGATTTTGATAAAGTGCTTGAAGAGTTGATATTGTACATTGCTTGAGCCCAATAAGATCCTTGGTTTCGTTTCTTTGGAGATTTATTTTTAAATGTTTTATTATCGGTTATTTTTGTTTCTGCTACAGTAACTCTACTTACAGTTATGGTTCTAGGTGCTTTTATATTTATAGGGTTTTGATATTGTTTACCTTGTTGCTTGCTACTATAAGAACTTTCTTTAGCTCTAGCTTCTCTGTATTTTAAGATTTTGGGAACTTCTTCAATGTGTTTTATACTTTTTCTTATGATTGCAGTCGGCGATACGATATCCTTACGAAACTCGATATCAAAACTAAAATTAGATCCTATACGAACAGCTTGACGTCGTGACTTTTCTTCGAAGTCAACTTTACTTCCATAATTTCCGACGTTCCTGTCAATTTTTTTAGCCTTATATTTCGGTTTGGCTAGTGTTCCTTTAGAGTTGAATTGTGAACTACGAGTGATACTGGCAGTAGATTTCATTTTTGCATTCTCTATTACAGTTCCGGAGTCCCTTACCAGGCGGGACTGTATTCTTTTTAAGCATTCATAAGGGTCACACTCACCCGGAACACACACTTTTGGCTCACATTCATACGGCTCTAAAGCATAATTAAACTTATGTTTTCCGTATTTAGTTTTTGTACCTTTCGTTAACATCATATTATCTTTATAATCAACATTATTGTTGTTTGTAGTTCGAGTTCCTATTGAAGTTTGACTGATAGTCTGCTTACTTTTTTTCAATTTCAAAGTGCAGAAGCATCTTTTCATGGCCGGAGAAATAAATGAATGACGATTTTTTTTCTTAACCAACATTGATGTAGACCGTTGGTGCTTTTTTACTTTCGCTTGATAACTTTGTTCTTTAAGCTGTGTTCTCGGTGACATAGACGATTTTAATGGTCGTTGTACTGGGTTGTGGTCGTCGTTGTCTACGCGATTCAGTGATATTTTATCCATATCTTTACTAAATTCTATGTTGAACTTGAAGCTAGACCCGACTCTTACAACTTGACGTTCAGAGCTGCTAGTTTTCCGAATTGGACTCAAAGTTTTTTCTTTTTCTTTGTTATTTTTACCTGACGACATATATGTGACAATACTAGATTTAGTCTGCTTAGCTGTATTGGGCATGGATCTCGTCGTCACACTTAATGTTGATTTAGTTCTCCGACTGTCAGTATTTGACTGCTTGGAACGATATTTCATGCGTCTTACTCGTTGCTCACAAATATGATCACAGTTTCCTGGCATTCGTTTACCAGGTCTGTATTCATATGACGGTAACTTGTACTTTTTATTTGTGGCAATTGCTTTATTCACGTTGACAGTAATATTTGAAGGATATAGGGACGCAGAACTTTCTTGAGATCTTGTCGTGAGATTCATTTTCTTTCTATTAGCGTGGGCCAATTTTAAAGTACAGAAACATCTGCGTAAGCTGTGATTAGTCAAGGTATATTTAGATTTACCAGTGGAGCTACTGATTTGTGAATGTCTGTGTCTTACACGTTTTCTTTTACTGGTGCCGATATTTCGCTTCTTTACTTGATCTTCGATAACCTTATCCTGGGTCTGGCCAAATGCCTCTTCGAGTTTATCTTTGTAAAATTCAATGTTGAAGCTAAATGTTGATCCAATGCGTACGACTTGCTTGTCCGATTTGTTTTCTTCTAATTGTCCAAGTTTGTGCGAAGAGGATAAATCTCGTTTTTTAGAATTTTCAACGTTCTTCGGAGTGACCGCCATTGTGGAACTAGCGCTTAAAGGCTTCGATGTTAAACTTGAAACAGATTTCTGTTGCGGCTTTACGCCGACTCCAGTAGCTCTATGTTTCTTGATAATCAAACAACGTCGGTTACATGTACCCGAAAAACGTTTTAGACGTTTGGTTTGTGCATGCTTTTCTGCATTTGCGTCTATTTGATCCAGCTTTTGCGTTGAAGTTTCCGACTGAGTTGCAGTTGTAGTACTTTGAGACAAAGCTTTGAAAGGTTTTAATTTCTTTCCCTTGGTTTTTAACTTTAATGTGCAAAAACATCTCTTCAGGCCGCGATTTCCGGTCTGTGACTCTGTTTGATCTCGCCCTCGTTTTTTCATACTTATTTGATCAGTCGGTGGACCAGTTTTATCTGGTAGTGGGGTTTTGGTTTTACGAAATTCAATACCGAAAGTAGACCTTCCTTGTGGGTTTTTTCTGGATTTGATTGAAGTTGGTATGGGTTCAACAGTATGTTTTTCCATCGGAGGTACTAGTGAACGCACTTTTGACTTGCCTTTTACTTTAGGAGATTTTGTGATTGTTACACGAGTTCTGTTGCCAATTTTCTTAGAGCCAACATCAACGCTTAATCTTTGTGCAGGTGAAGGTCTGGCATTTTTCCAGTTTTTTTGTTTATGGTTTGTTTCTGTCGTCACAGCTGTACTTCTTTGTTGATCTTTTTCTGCTACATCTGGTTCAATATAATTTTCAAGGCTAACGTTTTCTTTCGTTTTTTGTCTCTTCTTCTCTCGTTTACCTCTTCGCATTTTGATGATTTTATAACAACTTTCAGGTGCACACTCATCAGGAATGCACTCAGGCTCACAAGCGTAGTCATCGTGTCTCCTCTGAAGTCTTTCTTTGAATTTAGTTATAGAATCTTTTGTTATTAGAAAGTCCATTTGTTCAAGGTACAAATCTTCTTTCGATGGTTTACTTCTACGCATAGACTTTTGAACTGCGGCGTTGAGATTTTCCTTTACATCATGATGTGCCTGTTTAATTTTTTCTAAAGACTTTTTACCTTCTGCTACAATGTGGTCCTTTATTTTAGTCTTTGATTCTCTAACTTTTCTAGCTCCTTCACCCATGCTTTGCATGATGCGCGATTTAGATTTTTTCATTTTATGATACATGTTTCGCATCACTTTTTTCTTTTTTTCACGATTTTCATCATAAATGTCAAGTTCAGCTTGGTCTAACGTGGCTCTTGAACCTTCGTGTCTTAGCCGTTTAAAAATTTCTTGTGATCGTCGTTTTATCATACCACTGATTTCCGATGCGCAGGTACAAGGTTCGGACTTAATAGATTTCGTTTTGAAAGTAACGCTTTTTCTTATTTCTTTTATTTTATTGCGTATCGTGCTCGTCCTAGATGTTGAATCACTACCACGAGAGTCACGCGCATGTCTGTGACGACGCATGCGCGGGTGTGCGTGTGTGCGGTGGTGTGGTTGCAGGGAACCACAACTACAGCAATTGCAGCAGTCACTGATTTTTTTCCCTCCAGAGACTTTTCCCTTATCGACTAAATCGACAAGCTCTAAAATAGCACTGTTAGTATCGGAAGGTGCTATTTGTTTTGGGTGCGCATGTTTTCTTGGTTTTAAATAGCGTTCGCCTTTAATGCTGATCTCGCTCTGTGATAAGAGGTGAGCTCTGATATTATCATAGACTGCTCTAGTTCTGACTAATCTATTGAGTAATGTTCGCTCTCTCAGTGGTAAATACTTGCCGTAATAAAGCTTATCAATTCTTGAACCACCCGCTATCATTCGCCTGATTGAAGGTCGGTCAGATTCACTTGTGAAAATACAAGAAGTACATGAGCAGCTGTGGCTGTTAGCACCGGCTTCTAACCGGGGCTTCATGCTCAATCCGTACAAGCAATAGAATGCTCAAAACAAAACGCTCGACAACGCTTTAAACGAGCACAAGTTACATGCACAGAGTCCGATCACATGACGTCCCACATCAGAACATGGTTTACCTGTTAGACAGAAATAATTTAAAAGTATTTCATACTACTATACGACTAGTTACCTGTGCATATCAGGACTAGCTTAGTACTGGGAGTCATGTCAATTATTAATTGTATAGAAAAACATTGAAATTCTCTTCCATATAATTAAATAAATCAAAAACTATGAATATACATTGTTCTGTCTATGTCAAAATCAACGTAACAGACTTAGACCGACGATGTTATCCAGAACTAAGCTACTCCTTACTCCATCACAAACGGACATTAGGTGCTCACTAATTAAAATGTTCTCTTCAAAACTATTCGTCAAAATGTTTTACTTTTACTAAATCTTACGTTTTCCCATGGTGGAAAATTCGCGTAATTTAGGTAGTAATAACTATGGTTGTGCGTGGGACTTGGTTTATCATACAATTCAAATAAAAAGAAATCCAGTGGCATAGACACACTTTTGAATTCTTGAAAAACTGTTAGACCCTATTGTAGAGCCCTATCAGGGGTCCCCACGCCGTAGTCCGTACGCGCTTTTTGATTAAAAACTCCTTTCCTGAAGGCAGTAGCGTACTGGTTTAGTCTTTTAGTCTTAAGTAGGTACATTTTCCCTGATACATTTGAAAAATATTATGTTCAAATAGGACTAGTACCTAGTGCTCTTTAGCTTTAGAATAATCTATTTATTATCATTATTTAAACACTAAAGAGAAAGTCGTTACAGTTAGATTTATAACTCGAGAAGGGGTGAACCGATTTTCATGATTTTTATTTTGTTAGATTCGTCATCAACGCCCCGAATAGTACACGAAGTGCCCCGGGACCTCTAGTATTAGTAAATATCTTAGAATAACAATAATAATTACAGTTATTGTTCTGCTCAGTCAAGTCAGTAGATGGACGAGTATCATTTACGCGGGAACGCTGAGTCCCATGATATTTTTTGGTAGGAAGGTACTATAGCCCTGTATGTGCACTGTGCAGTGAAATTTACGTTTTTATATCACTCACACCTATTGCTTACAACTTACAACAAACGGTACCTACGTCTCGTGGGTGGCGTGTCTAAAAGAAGATAGAGCCTTCTAACGAATTTTAATGAAACAATAATCTTACCGGACGAGGACATGTGACGTCACAACGACACGCATCTCATTGCCTTAACAAAAATATCAACATATTTTAGACAATTCCCACGTATCAGTGAGATTTTGACCTCAAGATGAAATCACAGAAATTTTATTTACAATCGACCTCACATCATCAAAAATCAAAATATTATGAAAATGTCAAAATCAAGCAGAATATGTCAAAAATGTCATAGGTAGATTTAGAAATGGAACAGAAAAAGCCTACTGAGCTGCCAGCCACTGTCAGTGCCAGTATGTCCAACAATAATAATAATAACGTGATTTATTCCAAAAATGATTTATTATTATAATCTCTGAATGAAACTTACTCTGGTGTAGAAATCTTTATTATACCATTAATAGACATACAAAATCGTTTCGCTGCCTATAAATAGGTGTTAATACGTAAACTACTTACTACCACAGTAACTAATTAATTATACTTCCTACTTTATTACCTGATCCAAGAAAAGTTTGGCACACATCAATGATTTTAAAAAGACTTTACTTTTAAAACATGATTGGTGTTCCTTGTTTTCGTCGCGACTGTCAGCCGTTAATTCATCCAAGACTTACTACGAGTAGTAGAGTCAAATCTATCTATATAAATCTATTTGTCCCTGTTCAAACTTAATAATTAAAATTTTATTGTAAAAAGCAACAATAACAATTTATCAGGCTTGCGAATGTGTCGGTGGCCGAGTGCTAAAGGCACGTGCCCGGAATAGCGTCAGACACAGGGTTCGATTTCTTGTCTGACACAGTTGCTTGGTGCAATTTATATCTATCTAGGTGGGTACCTTATTTATCTACACATTGAGTTGTGACTTGTAGTTAATGATATCAAAGAATAACTCTATCTACACTCCAACTAAGAGAGCGAACAAAAATAGTACCTACCTAACTTTAAAAGTCTCTACCTACCTACCTATCCATAGTTCATACGTATGCTTTAGTCATTCAGTCTCTCTTCAAACTAGTTTACAATATTTCAAACTACAACACACATTGTATTATCAAACGGAAATTATATTAACTTACAAAAAATAAGTTACTACTTTGAATTTTGCTTGTAAGCTGCCTTGCAGTTGCGCAACCTTGAAATAAGAAGTCTAACTCCTGTACAACAGTTAAACATCCTAACTACATGAAAATCTTGTCATAATATTTTATATTAATTCATTGTAATGAAATAACAATAAAAAAATCTTGTTGCGTTTATTCGTCACTGAGGTTACTGACTCGCGAGACACCTGCGTGACAGGTTGCATCGAAGTAAGCCGACTAACTTACCTACCTTAAAGTTTTTCTGCGAGGAAAGTCCAAATGCCAGTAGTCCCAATAAATTACACTCTCACAATAAGCACTACACAAGAACTCTCACAATAAAAACACACGAAAGTAAGTGACAATAAGTTTAATACACGAGTTTCGTAACCGCACTTTAACCGCCACAGGACGACTTTCACGCGCCAACGGCAAAAGCAAACTAAATGAAATGAATGAATGTGTACTAAACTAAGCACAACTTTCCGAAGCTTACGGTCCCTCTCAGTATTGTAACGCCATCTGTGGCTTGGTCACAGTACTATGGACTACCAAGTATCTTCCGCGTTATAATACTACATCATACATCATCAGTGTTACAGTTAATTAAGAGATGTCGCTGTATAGTGCTTTTTGTTATCGGACACGTTGATAGATGGCGTTTTATGCAAAATGTTTATTTTATTATTTTAGTACTGAAAAGGAAATTAATTGATGAACCAAGGAAGGGATATAGGATAAACATTTTCAAGTTTTTATTTACTTCTTTGGTAGTATATAAAAAAACTTCAAAAATAAACATTTATAATTTATTATAGCGGGTAGTGGGTACCACTAAGCACTATTACCTAACTTATTATTTAATTATTAAACATAATGTACATACCTGGTTACACTTCTTAATATGCTATTTATAATGATAAAATAAAAAGAAACTTTAATACAAATATCATGAAGATTCATCATCCGAATTAGTCTCCGAATCACTTGGAGGCCACATTGATTTAGTGTCTCTTTCTTTATTTGCATTTTCTAGAAATGTATTTTGGGCCTCTAATACACTTTTACTATCAGAACATTGTGCATACAGATCTAACACCTCAGAATTTAACTCCAGGAAGGAATGGCCCCATGAAAATTTTGATAAATAAAATTGTGCTTCTTTTTTATGGCCCGTAATAAACATAGCTGCTGCCAAAGCTTCGACACAACTTAGTTGATATGGCTTGCCATAATTAATAGGGTTGGCTGCTACTAAGAATGGCAATAATCTTGGGTGATTTGACTTCATCCGATCAAATGGTGTTTCATCTATTTTCGCCCAAGAGCAGTCGATTACCGCGAGTCCAAACTTTTCTATTATATCCTTATCAGCTGGGCTTACACATTGAGTGCCAACCGGCGACAGCACAAGGCCTTGAAATCGTTGTCCAAGTTTTAGATTTTTGATGAGGTTATGTCGTGCAAGTTTTCTGCCGGAGCACTTTTTGGGGTCACAGTGATTCAAGTCCCACATACTAACAGTGAAGGTTGGCGGAACTCCCTCGTCATCTGAACTGCCAGAGGTGTCGTCAGAGTCTTCAGACGACTGAACACTCAATTCATTGAGCCTCTCAGCGTAATCTCGTTGAACGTGATGATTAGCACGTTTACCGTGTACATTGCCTTTATTTTTGGGTGGCATAGTAAATGTTTTCTAATTTATACTTGCAAACTGGCAATTGATATATTTTATCCTATTTAAATTACATTTATTTAAGTTTTTTCAATAAATAACCCTATTCTTTTCTTCTACTGCACAGCAACTACTAATGTCTGTCTCATTGACATATGTCCACTATTTTTTTTTTCTATACAAGTTTAACGCCTTACATAGCCATATAGACATTATATGTATTCAGTTCAATATTTACACTTAACACTGAAACTAAAACTAAGCTACATTAAATACGATGCTAGTTCGCATTTCAATGCTCAACAAGGAAGTTTAGCACGAGACACGAGATTAGCGATCCGAATCAGAGGCCGCGCGGCGCGCTTAACTTTATTTCTCACTTTGTCTTCATTGGTTTATTCAATAGCACACATTATTATGTTATTTCCAGCATTAAACCATAATAATTTATTCGAAAAAAACAATTAATAAAATGAAGAAATAATTTCTTTTTCTTCCTCTTCTCGTTTCCCGCGCTAAATAATATGGATACTAACCGATAGTCGAAACTTTTTCAAACCAAGAAATCAAGAATACGAAATTATAACTAGTATTTTTTTTTCTAGGAGGTATTTGCGGGAGTCAATAAAAAAATCTAAACCGTAATAAGTTTTTCCCGCCTTTTGCTAGGTTCAGAATTATTCCGCCAGGCCAGGAGTAATATAAAATTATTAGTCTTCATGATGATTTCATGGGTTCAAGTTTTTGTTTGTAATGAATGGTGGACTTGGTGGTGGATGATGTAGGAAACCTATTTTATTAAATAATAATCAACAACCTAATAAAAGTTAGTTCTATGTAAAGTTCTAGATACAAAACTATTTGATTCCGAAAGACAAAAGAAATTCTCTTTTATTTTATGAAAACATCAGATTTGACAACACGTGTCATTAATTAAATCATATTTTAGAGTGGTGAATTGTTGTAAGATTTTATTATTTAAAGTTGTGATTAAAATTTTAACAATTGATTTTACACGCGGCAGAATGAGCAGCGCCTCTATGGCGGGTGAGTTTCAAATTTGATCAGACTTTTCCTGATATTCAGTACAGTATTTTGGGTATACATACACAGACCAATAGAATGATGGAATTATGCCGAATTTTTTGAGCTTACAACAATACCAAGGATGGCCTACAAAGTAAATTAGAAGGATCTCTGTAGGTTACACAATATTCACGTTCTATATGAGTTTTCTGACTCCATTTAATTTGGAATCAACTGTACCAGTCAATCAATTCACCTAATGTTACATTACGACTATTATAAATCGGGCAGGTAACATCGAATAATTTTGTTGATCTAAAATTCTAAAAGATCATGATTGATAAGAAATGCGGCCTTACCTTGCACATCCAATACGTTCTAGGAACGTGTCAGCCAAATAAAAATTGTATTAAAAACTATAATACCTTGCCCTATAGACCGTTCCGTCACCGACCTGCACCGTCGCGTGCCAGGCACGGAGCGTGTTAGCACCGGCGAAATACACTCTTGCTCCAATGACGGTGAGACAGAACGCTGTCAATCCGTTCAGTAAGCAAGATAGAAGTCGTAAAAAAACCGGTTAAGTGCGTGTCGGACCCGCGCACTGAGGGTTCCGTGCCACCCTTAACTGAATTCAGGGTCCACTTACTTTCACTTAATGAAAACATCACAATATATTGCGACAGCAAAAATAACTTTGTTTTTCATAGTGTTTGTATGAAAGACAAAGTTATATTTGCGGTTGATAAAATGTGCAATATCTCAAAAAATACTAGTTCGATCTCCTTCAAACCAATTTTCGTTGCAAGTTTTTGTTGAGATTACATCATATATTTTTTTCAAAATTTTCTTAGTTCAAAAGTGAGATGGGGGGGACGCCCATTTTACCACTTTGGAAGCGTCTATATCTCAAACCTTACACTTTTAGAAAAAATGGGTTTAGTAACCTCAACATCATTTTGAAAGACCTATCCATAGACACCCCACACGCATAGGTTTGAGTAAAAAAAAATTTTTAGGTTTTAGTTTCATGTATGGGAGCCCCCCTTAAATATTATTTTTTCTTACTTTTTGTATCTGAATCGGAAAGCGGTAAACAAAATACACCTACCTACCAAGTTTCAGCGGTGTGATGCTAATAGTCTCAGAATAAAGTGGCTGTGACATACGGACGGACAGACAGACAGACAGACAGACTTGACGAAACTATAAGGGTTCCGTTTTTTGCCATTCGGCTACGGAACCCTAAAAAGTAAAATTCGTTTATTTTTGCATATAGACCCACTGGGGGCACTTATACAACAACAACAACATAGGCCCTACCACAGCTTCGGGGCAGTTGTGGGCTAGCGCTGAGAAGAAGCTGCGCAACAAACTCAGTCACTACTGTCAATGCCTCTTTTCAAAAGTTTTACAATGTTTTTGGTGATCATGCAAGTCCATACATTATTATCTTTTAAACAATCATCTACAGAGAGCGTAACGTGTTGCTTTTCGTGCGGTGCAGTGGGAAAAAAAACCTTTGTTTATTGTTTAATGTAAACAAGGGACTATCGAAATCCAGCTTCCTTTTTTTCATGGTTCAGCTGCTTAACTAAGCTGAATAATGGTCCGTCACAAAACTTATCCATACGCGACAGCAAACATCACAATGTCCATACGCGACAGGAAAACATTTCTAATATGTTTTTTTAACAAATTCCAAATATAACGTTACAAATTTGTTTTATTGTAGTTTGAAACTTTGAATAACTGCTAGACGCAATTCATTCACCTTGCCAAGGTTGCTTTAACAACTATAGCTAAAAAAATAGAGTAAAACGGTATGTTACGTCTTCATCTTCAAATAAAGCACAAGGTCGAAACTAATCGTTTAACTGCACTAGAACTAGGCAGTAACTAAGTATGCGTCATTCGCAGTTGTCCTTTTGTCTGATTCACCCATTTATTTTAACGCCAATGAAAAATAAAATAGTTTCGATCGCGTGCTGATATGAATACGTTTGAATGGTCTTATTAGCCAGTGTTATGGCAAATCGATTTTACTCGGTGTGACAGAGGACTGATGTTCTAGACATTATTGAATCGGGCGTGATAGGTAGCAGTGGCCTGGATACTCAACTCAACGCAGTTGTTTGAATATTTTCGCGCGGAAAGTTTTGGGTGAGATAACTTTTACGTAATTGATTTTGTTTCTTTTTTTGCCAAGAGTTTATTTCTTTAGATTTAAAAGCCTCCTATTTTTGAAGTGGGTTATAGATCTAAAGATCTAAACTTTTTACATTATGAAATTCATAATTTGGTAATTAAAATAACCTATAGACAAACGCATAAAATAATAATGTAAAAAATTAAGAAGTAAATAGACCAATTTATGTTAAAATTCGTATTCAACTGGGTAGCACTATCAGGGTTCGATAGATTTACTGGATTTTTTGAAATCGTAACTGTAACTTACCTGGTTATTATTGTTGAAATTAACCAAAAACAAATGATTATTTTGAAAGTCTTTTAATAGGAGCGTTTTACCTACCAATAAAACGCATATTAATTTACTTACCTTATTCGAAGCTTATTTAATTGAGATAGGCACTACCTTTCCCGCCGGATGTTGCTGTCTCTTTCTACCCTATACATCTGTCTCTTTCTACCACCACCACCCGGCAGTGGGGGGCGACCGTTGAAGGGAAGTCCGCCATTTCTGTAAATCATTGAGTCGAAGATCTACCAGGCAGAGTTGATTCATAAGCTTCGAATAAGGTAAGTAAATTAATATGCGTTTTATTGGTAGGTAAAACGCTCCTATTAATTTGACTTGACCGTTATTCGAAGCTTATTTAATTGAGACGTGTTTGTTATCGCCTGGTGGTGGTAAAGACGCCCAATGTGACAATAATTAAGAAAGATCATTTATATTTGTTTTAAAAACATAGTTTTCAGAGTTAATTTTTTGTGTCCTGGAATCTGGATACTTACAATATACATATTTCAGAATAAAACATTTTTCGTTCACAAATATACTGTTTTTATTTCTTTATAAATACAATTAAGTAAATTAATCATATATAAATTCAATGTTAATGATTTCAATAAATTATATTTAATCAGCTACATTAAACAAAGCCGTAACAGATGGTGTTACTGATGAGGGCATAACTTCTCGTCTATAAAATTTACAAAAGGTGTTTGTTGAACGCCAGTTGCCCCTCGACAATATATCTTCTAATGGGTGATTGTCTAACCAGCTCTTAGAGGCGACTGCAGAACGTACACTTCCTGGGGTTGCTTTTATGCCTGCATCCTTTAAGAGGCTCTTTATCCATCCCGCAATAATCGCCCGTGAAGCAGATTTGGGCACACCCTTAGTGTTAATAAATAATGAATTAGATTTAGCAGATTCTCTATGAATTTTAAGTAAATCAATTGTATGTTGTATCCAAAATATTGGGTTCAGATTACGGCAACCTGGATTAGCAATCAATCTCCAGCCTGATTGCCTATAACCTACAGCATCGGTTTTAGAACCGAAGACTGGCCAAAGAACCACATAATCGTCTGTAAAGGAACAATGATCAGAATCAATGCTAAGTAAAGTTAAATCATGAATTCTACGTCCCGAACTCAACAATAGCAGAGCTGCTGTATGTTGTTGTGTTTCAAAGGTATTTGTAATATTAACATTATGTTTTTCTAGAAATGAAGCTAAAACATTTATATTCCAAACCGGTGGTTTGTGACATATAGGTTTTTGTAAGGATATTGATTTTAAAACTTGTTTAATCAAAATGTGGGAACTTAAGGCACCTGCACATTCTGCATTGCAAAGAGTACAAATTGCCGATTTATGTAACAAAACGGTGTTATATGATAACTTGTGTATCAAGTGCAAATCTGACAGGTATCTAGCCACATCATTACCAACCGGGTTAGAGGGGTCAACATTATGCTCTTTGGCCCAACTAAGCCATTTTCTCCAAGCACAATCATACGTTTTCCTAGTTGAAGGCCGCCAGGATTTTTGGAGAAGAGAAATTTGTTCACTGTTCCAGCCTGTCAGATTTTTCGTCCACCCCCACATTTCCATACCTCCAGTGTCATGTCGGCCACATTCGGAGGTGGAAGGCCCGTTGATATATCTATCAGGATCTCTTCTAGATTCAGAAGCGTGAAAGGAGGCGCTATTGCTCGTGCTTTCACGTCTGCCCTCCAATATACTCGATCCCAACGTGGTACGACTAACAGGTACGTTCCTTGACACTGATTGAGGTGACTCAACACTCTGGGAATGAGAAAAGGTGGAGGAAAAATCCATGCCAGAGGATAGTTCCAAATCCGCGAGAAAGCGTCGTGAAACAGCGCTTGTTGGTCGTGTAGGTCCAAGGAAGCATAATTGATCACTACATGAGCGCGATCTGATGCAAATAGATCGATTTGGGGAATCCCCCATTTGGAAAATACCTTTTGAGTGCCCTTTGGAAGAATGTGCCATTCCGGGACTGGACGAAGTCTCGATAGATGGTCGGCGTGACCGTTGTAGATTCCTGGAATGTGATATATTTTCACATGTATGTGGTATTTGTCCAGAATCTGGTAAACTTGACGAGTCAGATTTAACAGGGGAGCTGATTTGGTACCTCCTTCGTGTCGAAGATATGCTATAACTGTCCTGTTGTCGCACTGTATCAATATAGTGCTGTGGCTCAGGTGCTGACAATGATCTTGTAAAACTTTTAGTATTGCCAACATTTCTTTTTGGTTGCAATGAAGACCTTGTTCGTAATCCGTCCAAAATCCCGTTAGAGACAGGTTGTCCAAACGAGCTCCCCATGCTAGATCCGAAGCGTCGGTGGTTAGGTAATGTGAGGGTGGTGGTATGTGAATTGGAGAAGGTTGTCTGCAATTCTCTAGCCACCACCTCAGGTTCTCTCTGGCGTTCAGAGGAATGTAGTGTGACTGCCTTGGGTTCGCTTTCAATATTACATTGAGTAGGTTTAACAGTTCCCGATAATGCAGCCGACCCTGAGGTACGGTGAAACTTGCAAAATTGAGAAGACCTACCAGGCTCTGCAATTCCGTGAGACTTGTCTTTTCTTGATCTAACATCGCTGTCAATTTCGATATAAGTTGTGGGATCTTTTTGTCCGGTAGATGCTTTTGATTCGTCCACGGGTTCCACTGAATCCCTAAATATGTTATGGTTTTTGACGGCACTAGAACGGATTTGTCGTAATTGATTATCCAGCCTAAGGACTCTAACATTTGAATCGTCAAATTCACGTGACTCAAAAGCATGTTTCTGTCCTGATTTGCTATCAGAAAATCGTCTAAAAACACGACTATTCGGACATTCCTTTGCCTGAGGGTATGAGCAATCCAATTTGTTAACGTGGCGAACGTTTTTGGTGCTGTATTCAGGCCAAAAGGTAAGCAAGTCATTTCTAGTAATTCGCCTTGATACATCAAGCGAAGGAACCTCCTGTGGCTGCGAGCAACAGGCAGGTGAAAATAAGCTTGCGACAGGTCGATTTTGCAAAGCCAATCTCTTGATTGAATAAAATCTGGTATACGGGTCACATTGAGCAAGCGGAATTTCTCTGTTATTATGAATTGATTGAGGGCCTTCAAATTGAAAACAGGACGGAACGTGCCGTCGTTCTTGGGAACAAGAAACATTGACGATAGGAAACTCGGACCGTGTGCAGCCCTTGTTAATACCTCCTGATTTTTCATTTGTTTTATTAAATTGCACATTTCGTTTGATTGTGGCACACTCATGTGGTTGCCTATTATATTTGGATGAACAAGAGGTGGTTTTTGGCAAAAAGGTATGCGATACCCCTTTAGAATTTTCAATATATAGCCTGGTGCTTGTAACTGCTCCCATTCGTGAACATAATTCTTGAGACGGCCCGCTCGAAACTGATTCGAGTCAGATTTTTTTCCGCTTGTTATCCTGATTGTTTCGAGATTGTGACGATGCTCGTTTTTGTCCAGCCTTATTTTGTCCTTGACCTCTTGTGTTTGGTCGAGAGGAACGGCCACGAAAGGAATTCTGACCATTTTGAGCGCCTGAATGATGACTATAACCTTGCGAAGGATAGTACGAGTTACAACCACCTTGCGGAGGTGGGTTGTGGCAACTGGTGGCATGTGAACAATGCGCACCACTAAATGGCCCATGAGGATAACCTTGGGTAGGTTTTTTGCGAGACGCAACCCCCTGCGAGGAGGTGCTTCGTTTGTTATGCTCAGCCTGCGAGGTAGAGCTATTATTTGTCTTCTTTAATGGCCAGAAACATTTTCGAACTCCACCGGCCTTTTCAATGGCAGCTGAAAATTTTTCAGTGTTGAATAAATTCGTGGCTGTAGGTGGGATCTTTTTTAAATTTGTTTTGACTAGTGGATCCTTCACCTGTTTAGTGACACAATCTCTCCGCATTTGAATAATCTCGGCTCGGTGGCCACAAATAAGCTGTAATAAATCTGAGGAAGTTTTAAGAAAATCTCCAGCTGAAAAAAGATCATTAATTTTCGCGTTGAGGGAGTCATAACAAAGGTTGTCTGAATCTTTTGCCCAAGACAACAAATCACCCAAGATTGTCTGCAACGAATCCCTTTGCTTTACAGCACACATAGTCAAAGCCGCATATGCTCTGTCAGCCATTTAATACATAATGGCGAGGAGCCTCATAAACTTTAACCTCTTCATTTAAATCTATATCTGTATAGCCAGGGGTACAATTGTATAATTTTTGTGTATCTAAATATCTAATAGCATTCCAGTCATTACTATCTAAATGCTGAAAATCATTTAGTAATTTTAGATGATCGAGGGATGTCTTTTGCATGCTCGGTTCCTTGAGTTTAGTTTCGATATCGAAAGCGAAGGGTTTCGAGGTATTAACGGCTTCGCTACTATGCGATAATTCTGAGAAATCGTTATAAAGATTATGGCTGATTCCAGATAAAATAGAAACAGCATCATTATCCGAATCAATACAATGTGTACTCACATTTTTTTCTTCTGTCCTCGTTAATTGTTCTCGAAGGTTTCGTATTTCTTTTGATAGTTTACGCACCTTACGTTCAGAACGTCTCTTTTTGTACCTCCGCCCTCTTTTTTTCTTGCGGCGATTACCATCCGTAGAACTTGATTCGCTTGAAGAGGAACTGCTGCTGCTGCTTGTAGATGTACTCGTACTGTTTTTCCGCGAATGCCGAGTACTGGCAGTAGAAGGTCCCGGCATTGGTTCAGGGACTGGTCCAATGTCTGTATTTTTATTATTCACATCCATTCTACAAGATAAAAAATATTAAAATAAAAATAATGTCGGGTAGAATTTCTGAAACGAACAAAAAACTAACAATTTTATATTCGAACGAACTATCGTTATAATTCAAATGGTTATCGAAACCGGAAGATATTTTAAAGGAAGATTTTCCAAAAACAATACACTATTATTGCATTGTCACTGCAAAACACTTGTACTCGATAGGTTGAAGCTTGACTTTGAGTAACCTCAACATAAAATCTGTTGCAAAATGTGGCGCAATGAAAAACACCACTGCAAATTTAATAAAAGCTTGTAAAAAGTGCTTTCACCACACTGCTTATAATATATTTTCCGTTAAATCAAACAGACAGTTAGTATGAATCGAAAAACGATTATGATTTTAACCAAATCTTGCATTTCAACGAGCACTTTTTGCAGGTTAATATTTCAATAACGTTTTAAAGTAAAATGTTTATTACTTACGTGTCTGTTGTTACACTCAGCACTTACACTTTTAATTTCGTTTAATTTGGACTTAAAAGTTTTTGATTCCGTTTTTATATTGCCAATTGGCACCTGAAACACTTTATGCTTTGCTCACAATAAAAAATACCAGTGCAGGTTTGCTAGCACGTCTGCACTCGGCGGGAAACAAGACGCCAATGATTTACAGAAATGGCGGACTTCCCTTCAACGGTCGCCCCCCACTGCCGGGTGGTGGTGGTAGAAAGAGACAGATGTATAGGGTAGAAAGAGACAGCAACATCCGGCGGGAAAGGTAGTGCCTATCTCAATTAAATAAGCTTCGAATAACGGTCAAGTCAAATTAATATGAAAATACTGGTATCATTTATAACAAGAAAACACTGGTTACTCCGTGATCCGGCCATCGTTACTTTGACTATCTTCCTGTTTTGTGTAGATAAAGCTACAGACAGATTTCCCCCATTACATTACATAGAGTAGATAAATCCATGTGATAGGATCCGGATCCGGACATTCTACCTTCCAAGATACTATATTTTAGAATATAAGTACGTTATATCCTACAATTATTCTACTGTGATAGGTTGTGATGGTTAATATTTATTTACCCAATAATATTTTTATTCGGGTATAATCTATACATATAAAAGGCTTTGTCCTGAATGACTGACTGACGGATCAACGCACAGCCTAAACCGCTGGACGTAGAGTCCTGAAACTTGGAGGGTGTGTTCTTTGTATGACGAAGGGATCCGATAAGAACGGATTTTTAGAAATTTCACCCCTAAGGGGTTGAAAAAGGGGTGCAAAGTTTGTATGGGAAAAAGTGATTCCTTGGTCCAATCTACTTCAAATTTTGCATAAACATTCTTTAAAAATAATAACGAAAAATGTGTATCAAATTTTATTGAAATTTATCTTGTAACGGGGTTAAAAAGGGGTACAAAGCTATTTTGGGTATGAATTGCTACAAAATTGATATCAATACTTCTTGGTTGAATGATTGAAATATTTTTTATTTCATTTTTGACAATCATTTGACATATCTGAGACAGAATGTTTTGACACATGTTTGTTATTGATATTGCTCTCTAGAAGAGATTTTATTCCTTAGAATAGTAAATAATATTGTTTTGTGTTCAAACAGGGTAGGTATCAAGCGGTATGTGTCCAGTGTAGATTGCAGATCGTATGTTCATATTGCCGGTGGACATTCTACGCTGCTCCTGTGGTCGAAGTGTGTCCAATCTGCAACTTTTCGTGGGGGGCCTATGTTTAGCAGTGGATGGCTTTTGGGTGTTGATGATGATGATGGCGTAGATCTTTACATAGAATTGTCCCTTTGAATTTACGATTTGAATTCAAGAAAGTAGAGTATTCGCTATAAACAAAGCTAAAGTTCAAACTCTTAAAAGGTAGCGGGAGAAGACTTAAGAGAATTCGCTTCTCCCACAGCCTGTATGTGGCATGATGCTGTGTAAGTGCAGAGAGTAGCCTGGTCTTATTAGTACCCAAAAGAAATATAAGTACGATTAACGAAAGGGCCTAGGAAGTATTTCTATTTCGTTGTAAAATAAACAGATAATATCCCCGTGTAAGTTTGACCATTAAAGACCGGGCTGCGTGTTAAGTGCACATAAAATATAATAAATAAATAAATATGCGACAGACACCACACCAATGGTCTGGCTTTGTGGTAATTATGTTCCTTGTGTTACGAAGTACCAGACAACGATTATGACGGGTGCGTCTCCCATAAATACTTAAATACATATAACATCCATGATTTAGGTACAAATGTCCGTGCTCATCACACAAACATTTGCCCCTTGCGGGATTCGAACCCTCGACGGCCAGCGTAATAGTCAGGAGCGCTAACCAATACACCAAACGCGTCGTCGAATATAACATTTATCTGTACGCATTTCTATGTATATATTTTAAAACTGGATGTTTTCGTTGGCGCTAATCACAGGAACTATTGGTAAGGGTATAGAATATGATAGATAGCTAATTTATCAGGGAAAGCTATAGAAGTAGTTTAATGCGTATAGGTAATAATGTTTCGCTACGATCTATGGGAACGGAGTTAAACTAAAACGCGCGTACGAAGTCGCGGGCGGGCCGCTAGTCGCCTTATAAAGCCAGATTAAATAAATCAAAATAGATATCAATGAGTGAGTAAAACGCTAGTTTGTTCTGTTTCGTGGTCAAAAGTAAAGACGTTTTATAGTTTCCGGACAGATTGCTAATAAAAATAATGTAGGCGTTTTTAGTAAATTTTAAATAACACAATAACCTCTGGACGGTAGCGTTTGTTATTAAAATGACATAAAATAAAAGCCTATGTACCCCTTTTAATGACCTTCACACCCTTCAATTATCAATAGATTCGCATTACCAGTATGTGACATTGCTATGAAAAATGGACAGGCGCTAAGTCGAATCTTAATTTTCAAAAAACTCATTTAACACGCAGTGTACCCGCTAATGCTTTATAAAAATCATTTAGTACATTGATAAGGAGGACCTTGCACACTATAATGATTCTCTAATTGTTTGAATTTAAAATGCACCCGCCAAACTGAAATCAGAATGGCGGGTGACAAACTTTTCCTAATTACTCTTGTATCACTGAGGTACTAAGGATCAAAGTGTACGGAACATTTAGAACGTTCCCAGTTCATAGCTTTTAGACAAAAACATCACGATTTGGAGCTATCAGACCGCCATTCTGATGTTCACGTTTAAATAAATAACAAGCTATGTGCAAAATACAATACTTAAAAGGGCTACTAATTCTAAAGAAAGGGCTCTGCAAAAATAATAAGAGTTTGCCACTTTGTTACGGATCACCGCCGCCATCATATAATGTTTTGGCATGCATTGAAAAAAATAACTTGGCACCTACTTTATCTTTCCCATTAATATTTTAATAGTACTTAGCTTAGCTCGTAATCAGCTTCATGCCTTATTAACCTACCCTAGCAGTAATTATGTTTTAATCAGTAATCAGACACTTACCTACTTATATGATAGAAAGAGCTTTCACCCTCGACTTTGTTTAGGCACTTACCAACGAATAATTCAAATATTGAACGTAAATATATTTCGTATGAAGTATTTGGCAGATAACGCTTACCAGAACTTATTAAGACATTGTGAAACAGGCCATTAACGTTAATAACCTTTTGACTGACTCATCAAAAAGATACCAATACAGAGAAATAAGCTACCATTACACAAATTGGTAACATCATTTTTTTTACTATTTAATGAATATAATTGGTCATACACTGCTTACTTTTCATTTAATGATGCAAAGCTTGGGAATAGACAGTCGGACCATAGATAATTACCTTTAGTATGTCATGTCCTTGAGACAGTGTACTTTATATCATACAAAGACAATTATTGATTGTTGGGTCTGCTGAATAAGCAATAATATTGAGAATCTTGCAACCACTTTCTAGTCGACGGTACCTAAGTAAGTAAAGTAACATAATTCTTACTTACACAGTGGCATACCATGACATTGCTAGGAGAAAACTATGACACTGTTCCCACTAGACCGTTCCGTCACCAACCAACACCGTCGCGTGTCATGCACGGAGCGTATCAGAACCGGCAAAATACGCTCTCTTTCTCGCCCCATAAAACGGTGAGATAGAACGCTGTAGATCCGTTCAGTGGGCAAAGTAGAGCGTATCGTGTTGCTTTTCGTGTCTGATACGCTTCTAGCACGGTCATGTATGGTTCGGTGTGTAGTGAACCCAGACCTTTATTATTGCAAGTACTTACCACCAATTCGTTAGCGGCATAGTTAGTAGTGTCAGCAGTGACGAATGGTTAGGTAGGTCTAGGTTTCATAATTTTGCTGATTCGCTTCACCTCCTAAACCATATAGAAATGAAGTTTAGGATCGGTATTTTAACTTAGGTTAGGGCTCGAAGCACCTTCCCATTTCTAACACTAACAGTAGATAACAAATGAATGCTAAACATCTGACTGATTTCTACCGATGTCTGGATGGGTATGGTTAACGTAGATGGTGAAGCTGATCCTAACTCACATAGACAGTCATAGACAAAACCAAGAGTTTTGTTGGCCAGCAATTAACTAAAGAAAATAAGTGACAAAAGTGCGCCCAACACCAAATTCCTAGAACCAGCACATGTCAAATTTTTATGGGTTTCGACCTTTGCGAATAATGCGTTCTTGTCGCCTTTTAAGATTCTGAATGTTATTTGATCAACCCACATAATCTGTTTGTTTTTTTTTTATAACTAGGTACTATCAGCTCCCACGTCTCCGTATTTTCTGCTTATTTTCGTCATTTAAGTTGACATGCCATAATATTATTTCAATATATCTTTTGTTCTCAGCCTGCTTCAACTACGACAACGCAGGCAAAGGCGACAAACCAGCCGAAGCCAGCAAAAAGGACATGATGGACGGTGGTGAGTTTATTTTTCTATCCAAAGTTCATCATCATCAAATTTAAGAACCAGTGGAGGTTATCCAATAAAACCTCTAAATTAAGGATGGTGTGCTGGTTTCCCACCGCGGTTTAAGAACCGGGGGTTTTCCGCCTCTTTATACCAGTCAAAAGCCTTTCTTGTTATACTATAATCTTCAGATTTCTGCCAGTACTGATGTTGCTGCTACTACCCAACACCAGGGGAACGCTTATTTGATGGCAGCGTTTATCGCGATGGCACAGGACGATCATCACTAAATTAATATTGTAGCTTTTATAGAGAAGCCCATCCCAGTAGACTCTGAGCACAGAATAAATAATAGTACTCTCTGAGCTGAGCTAGAGCGTAAGACTTGTGGGGACACTTTAGAACGTTCTGCGAAGAGGTTCTAAACCAAAAAGAAGCAGCGGAGCGGGAACGCGAGAACAATCCTCTGGCTGATCCCATGCGCCGCAAAAGAGTCGGACGGAGACGGCGAGCTTTTGCTCGTCAACTCCACACTAGCCTTAGTACCTAGTCTTAGAGTTAGTGACAAGGCGCCAGCGGGCAGGTCCTATACACCTACAAGCTGGTGCCCGATGTAAATATACAAGAGAGAGATTATATTTTATTCATTTATTATTTATACACATGAGCACCTATTGTGCCATAAATAAAATCCAATGAGAAGAAAGGTCACTTTTATAGACCTTTTAGGTGGTGGAGCATGGCCCGAGGCGAGTTCGTTGAGAGAACAACACTGTGTGCGGGAGATGATTGGGGAAGGCCTCGCTACACCAGTTCCCCCACACACAGAGAGACGGCACGGTGGTTATTTTAGTGGGTAGGCCTCTCCCTCTGGAGAGGAGAGCCCCACATAACCCTCTACCTGGCCATATGGAGGGTATGCAACTCAATGCATTTTTTCCACCCTAAAAAAAAAAGAAAGGCTAGTACTAGCGGGTTCACAGATGGCGGGTAGTGAACCGCCACCAGTCATGGTGGTTTGCTGCGAATAAGTTGCATTATTGCCTATCTAGTAATTAAATTCATCATACTGACCGTCACCTATTTATTTATCAAAGTCCCTTAGGTCTCATTTATCGTTGCCACCCTTAGTTTATTACTTTGGTAAGTACCTAGTTCTGTGTAAGTACCTACTTAGATATGGGTAATTACCACATTTGAAAGTGTAAATTTTTTGCCGTAATTACGTGCCCGCATTTCACTCACATGCTATCTCTCTCTATTTATATATAATCGATATTTTTACGGTACTTTTACGGCTAACAAACAGAGAAATAAAACAGAAAAAAATGAAGTTTAACTTCTTTAATAGTAACAAATCAAGGTCCTATTAAATTCGTGTGAAATTAAATAAAAAATCCCTATTTAAATAAAAGCCTAGAGTTGCTTGGACGGTGATTTACAAACAAATAAGTAGTAACACTTTACCGCGTAAAAAACTGTCATCATTTTATTTGTGGAAGTTTTGAATAAATTATTTTCAGTATCTAAAATCACATCTATAACAGTGAATTGTTTTGGATTTCTTTAACAATAAACGCTTTGTTCCCTAAAACTTATAATCTCGTTCAGTGTTTCTCAAAGTGTAGTTCTTTGCTTGATTGGTACCCCACTTGTACGTGGTACGTGTATTTGACAGCTAAGTAAGAGGTCGTACCCGAGACTTATATCATTAGAATTTAATAATGCTGGGCTTACCTACGTCAATTGTTATTATTTCACAGACTATTTCATTAAAAGTTTTAAAACTAAACAAATTCGTGTGACTTACTTCTAGGGTTTGAAAATACGTCTCTTTAGAAATAAAATGCGATGCTGCTACCCATACAAGCTGAATCTTAGTGACAAAACGTAGCCTTCTTTAAAGTCACTTCTTCCTTTGTCAAAAAAGCTGTGAGTGTACATGTCCGTTTTTCAGTCAAGGGAGTTATTTTGCATTGGCTACCCTGACTGAATGCTAGCCCCTCTGATAATGTCATCTATCGGCCAGAATGTATTTAAAGAGGGTACTTACATGATGGGTTTGAGAAACATAGCTTTAGTTCATTGTAACGTGCCGTTGATTACGTTCTAAGGGCGGCATAGCACGCAACCGTCACACACGCGCTATCGCCTAACTACTGTTGAAACTTCGCTGCATAAATTAAAGCAAGTAGGTTAATTGAAAAGTTGATTTAATACCTATCTAGCCTAGCCCTGTCTGACTCACTTCGGGTTCTTGACACCTGTTTAAATATGTAGTAGTAGTAGGCATGAGGTTGACGATCTTTTGCCCTACAACGTTTTAAAATTCAACTATTTATTGCATACCTATAAATTACTACCATCCAGTCTCTAAGTTTCTTCATAAACAAGAGTAGCTTAATCACGATTCCCTGATATATGGGTGTTTTTCAGGTAAAAACACGCATTTTAGGGTTATAGGGTATAACTCTAAATTTTTCCAAGTCAGAGTGAACAGGCATTTTCTGGTTGAGCTCAATCCATCGTTGTCTCTGTCTCTAAGCTATGTCTGGTCTAGCTTGGAAACAAGAGCGAACCCATTTCATATAATAAATATTTGAAAAAGATTACTTGCTTATTTAACAGAATATTCGTACCTATGTGAGAATTATTATGAGGTACTCAAATATTTTTAATGATTGGTAAAAAAAAACTAAGCGAAACAGCTGACATCACTGATCACAGACTTAGTTGAATTGTTTGAATGCAGTACATAAAATGAACTGGGTAATAAAGTACATTAATAAGAACTTATAAAATTATACAATAATAGAACCTCACACACCCAATTTTTTCCCTTCGTTCCCTATGATAATGAACGTCTTTAAGGCCGACATTTAACTATAATAGCGACCAAGCTTAATTAATCAAAACGCAGTTTTCTTTCACCGTTAGCCTTGAAACGTCGATTTTTCCGTACACGTAAATAGGGATAATTTTCTTGCATCGAAGCATCGATCGTCATTTTCATTTTCCTCAACATTTTTAAGTTCACCACCCTGCTGCCCCTGCTGACATAGATGAATCTAAAGGTTTTGTTTCCTTAGGTTTGCCTTTATAACCTAAAATCTGACATTATCATAATGTCCGGTATCAGTAAAATAAGTAACTTTTTCTTAAATTCGTTCATCTTACTCCATGGGTAATAAATACAGTCGATGTAAAAAAATTGATATGAAATCAGCTGAACAGGATCTTCGTCTTATAAAACTCAATAACACTGTATATCAGTAAACAGCATATTGTCTCAAGACAAAAAGAATGCTGACATTGTCTACAAACCGAGAAATAGGCATATAAACTTAGTAAAGTGAGGCTAAGTGCAATGACTTCCCAAGTTCAGTTTGGTTCGGTGCCGCCTTCAGTCAGCCAGTCGCTTGCGGTATTCAGGAGACAAAACACGTTTAAAAAATTGCGAAATGTGCCACCATTGGGGTTAACAATCGTAACAAACTCCTAGTACGAGTTCAAATTGAACCGAAATAGTAATTGTGCCAATGAGAGTGTTATAACGAAGACCATGTATCTCGGAAAGCCCAAAACCAAATCTAACAGTAAGTGTACACATTTTTGGGAATTGTTTTTGTTTTTTGATATAAGACAATCTTTAGTCTATTCGAAGGTAATAAATAGCACCCATTGGAGTAAAATAACGCAAGTTACTATTCCGATATCTAACTTCATTGGTTGAATATGAATGTCACTCGAGCAAATTTTTAAATATCATGAAAATATCTAGATACCATTCAGATGCAAGACGCATGCGTTTTTTAGTTATGGCTAATGTGATTTTTTTCTTTTAACGAAAGATTTATAACCAAAACCTTTTTGAAGAATTTACCTTATTACAATCAATCAATCAATCAATCAATCAATCATTTATTGTTTAGTTATAGGTTAGTGAAATAGGTTAGTTATTACATCTTCCTTTATTGCTTCAAATTTTAATAAAGTTCAAGGCTACGTCGCAACCTAAGTAAGGCAGTAATCTGGAATTCGAAACGATCAATAAGCATTATTACCATTTCGAGAAATCGAAAACTTGCGTGCTCGATTCACAAAATATTACTCGAAGCCAATTGTTATGGTGCTATGAATATAAGAATCCATCTAAATGAGTGGTAATTGCGTCCTTTATCTATATTATAGAAAACTACACGTTAAAATGTCATGGTAATTGTAACGGTTTTAGGTAAATAATTAACTGCTGAAAGAATCGATCGGCGTCCTTCACGAATGCCTGGCAACCATAAGCCAATAGGGTTGCGTCGTATTAGTTTGTTAGATGTCCTTGTAAAATATATCTTGAATTTCGTGTGTAAATTTAAATACCTGGGGAGTACGACCCCGCAATGCGCATGTTATGTCATGCTCCAGGCTGTATCGACTTCCTAGGTGGACCTGGCTCGGGCGGGTTGTACAATGGATAATTTTCAGGAGAATTCAGTGACCTACTTTTAAATAGAACAGAATACATACTAAACACTTATCATCATTAATGCACAAATTATGGAGACAGATACAAAAATTTAAAGCTACATTGACTACTACTAAATTATCAAAAATACAAAATTATCATACAGGCAAACTTTGGGTAATAACTAAACATTTTTTTTTGTTAATTTTAGCCCTTTTATTAAAATCATTTCAATCAAAGTTATACCGAACTATCGTAAATAGTTCTAGCCATTTCTTTTTCTTTAAATTTAAATATCTAGGCGGAAAATTTTAACTGCAAGGTCAACATATTAATATCGTTACGTTAATGTCGTGCATATTTCTGTATTTGAATCCCTCACGCCGTTGTTTACTAACAACCATTTGTTATCGGGACTGGAATCCCACTGGTATTCAATGTAAATTGGTCCCCAACAATGTTAGGCAAAATAAACTTATAAAATACTTATAGCAAGATGATGTGTAGTTCAATGTTACTTAAGTAATGCAAATAGGTAAATACATACTGAAATACATTTCAGAAGAAGTTAGTAACTTTGTAAATATTACCTCCATTAATTCGGATAGTTTTAAATCAACCCTAAAAAGTCGCGATACGAAAAATAGGCAGTATTTTATCACCAGCCATTATTGCCAATTAGCCTCGAACTGTGTTTTATTGTCGTTAACTGTTGGTTTACAGCCGTCCCTTTGTAGACTGTAGTAAAATTAGGTAAATCGAAATGGACCTAGCTAGACCATTGTTTTTCAACTTTTTGCATGTTTCGCAACCCAATACCCTTCGCTTTTGACGTGTATTTATTATTTATGTTTTGAATAAAATTTAAATGAAATGTCACAAGCAATTATTGAATTCATACATGATATCAAACATCAAACTCATGTATAGCATATTATTTAACTCAGGTAGCTTTTGCAACCTTTTCGCACTCTCAAGGATTTTAAAACCCACTGAAAAGACTGGGGAGTCGCGACTCACACTTTGAGAAACATTACCGAAACTAGTCTAAACTGTTAACAGTTTTCAATAGCGTGTCAACCCTAGCACACTTAGGTGCGGCATTATGAACGCCATGTGACATGTAGCGTGAATTAGGTTAATGTGATATTGTTCCTTTCTGAAATAATAATCCGAGCTACTTGTCCATTGTTTCATGAACTGCTCAAATTGGATCTGATCTTCGATTTTTAAATGCAATGACTGACACAGTGAATCTTTGATATGTACGGTTCACGGTTGATGATTGATGTCTCTCGCGCCTAACCACCCTAAGCGGCATAATCGTTTGCACATCACGCCGTCTTTTGTTTGAAGTACTAGCGACTTTCGTTGAAAAGTGTTTAGGCATTAGAAACCTCGACCATAATACTCTCTTTTTTCTATTTGAACAATTTAGTCAAAATTGTGCTGCTTAAACTATTTTTGAATACTTAATTCAGCGGTTTGCATAGATTTTTTATATCTTTACTAGTTTTCGTGTGTCACGATAAGGGCGTTAGATCTAAAAATACATACAATAATTCTTTTTCACAACATTACATAGTCAATCAGCATAGCATACTTAACCAATCAGCCAGAAATACCAACATAACTATGACGAGACACTTAAAAGACAAGTGCCACCAGAAATAATTACCCCTTCATCATTATCAGCCAAAGGATGTCCACTGCTGAACATAGGCCTCTCCACTGTCTTCCCTGCTTATGCCAAGAGCATCCAACAGTCTCAACCTAAATAAACAAGCTTTATACCTATATCGTTTTAAAATATGATAATAAACACAGAACTCACAACCTACGTAGGTAAGTCATCGCTGAACACCAAGATATTCTCATATCAAATAGTATATTATTTTTATTCACTGATATTATTTTAAAAGTTATAATAAAAGATTATTTACATTGTTCGACTAACAAAAAAAACGTACTTATTATATCTATAACTAGCGGTCCCAGCGAACTTTGTTTTGCCCCGGCCCCGTCCCGCCCCAGCCCCGGCCCCGTTTAACGGGATAAAAAGGATCCTATGTCCTTCTCCTGGTTCTAAGCTACCTCCCCACCGTTTCGCCCCGGCCCCATCCCACCCCAGCCCCGGCCCCGTCTAACGGGATAAAAAGTATCCTATGTCCTTTTCCTGGCTCTAAACTACCTCCTTGCCAATTTTCAGCTAAATCGGTTCAGCCGTTCTTGAGTTATAAGTGGTGTAACTAACACGACTTTCTTTTATATATATAGATATAAAAATGAATCGCAAAATGTGTTGGTAAGCGCATAACTCAGCAATTTAACGCCTGAACCAATTTGGCCAATTCTTTTTTTTAATGTTCGTTGAAGTTCAAGGATGGTTTTTAGCGCAAGAAAAATTCGAATAATTGCCGGAAGACCCCTAAAACAGCCCGTTTATTTATTCCATACAAACGTTTTCTAACAAAAACGTAGAGTAAATGAGGATAATAATTACCATAAAACGGGGCCGGGGCGAGACGGAGCTGGGGGCGAAACGAAGTTCTCTGGGACTGCTAGTAATTAATATAATCAGGCGTTACTTTGCGGAAATCCATAATCAAGTTGAATTTTGTAAAATTATTATGCTTTAAATTTCCGCTAAGCGACGCCGGCGCAGGCAACTAACAACACAAACCGTCACCGCGTTGAGTATTAGTTTAGGCACATGAAGGATGCACCACCCGCCCGCCCTCAATACACATGCTGCTTTAGCTGTGCCGGCTAATGCAATTATAATTACCAAATGGTTTAGAATGTTTTTTAATAGTAACTTAACAAAGATGCTTGTTCGAGTTCCAACCTTGCGAAATTTTTGGTTTCTTATTTCATCTTTTAAGAATTCAAATATGACACTGTGAGTGTTAAAAAACATTCTAAACCATTGAATAGCGAAGCGTTATCTATCATTTCCAGGTTGAATTTATTCTGTAAGGAATAACTACTTGGCCTGCTGTTGCATAAACAGGCGGGTAGATGGCGCTAACGTCACGCAATGACGTATTTATAAGATACCAAGAATTTTGCGACTTTTTGATTGCGCGATTGAGCTCAATTAGAAGAGCAGTTTGCCCGGTAAGCCAGAAAGATGCTGGCTCGAGTCCCGCGCGTGCGCAATTTTTGGTTACTTATTTCATCTTTTATAATTACCCAACACCAACTTGCAAAAAACCTCGACTTATTATACCTTTTCCCCGCAGTAGCATGGCACAGACCGATGTCGGCGACGTCCCGCCAGGAAGAGGAGCTGATGCAGCGAAGCGCGCGCGCACTCGCGGCCGCCACGGATCCCCTGGAGAAGCTGCGGCTGCTGTGCCTGTCGCGAGGGGCTTCGGGCATCATGGGGCTTGGCAGGTGAAACGGACAAGGAATACATTCAATATAGGGTGTAAAATAAACGAGCCAAATTCAAGGGTTTTAGGTTGTCATGTCAATCGAGAATAGAATTAAAGAAAATTAAATAGAATTAAGAGTCTAGAACAGTGTTTCCCGGCCTTTTCAGTCCAAGGACCCTTAGGGAATTAATCACAGTTTTCACGGACTCCCTTAATAAAATAAACAGCAAAAAAAACGGATTACCTAGGTATTTGTTGGCGCACGTTCTTCGTGCTAAGTAAGCGTGGCGATTACGAAAAATTAAGAATAGTGTGGTCCAGAGATGACACCGGCTACCACAGGTTGGGAAACGCTGGTTTGGAATATAGGAAAAAATAACATAAATATATTTTTTAATAATTTACATTTTAATTTTCTGTATTCCAAACTCGATTGACAACCAACCCCTTAAATTTAGCCTGTATTTTTTTTACATCATCATCTTATGTTGCTCATAGACATATACTGGACTATGAGGCCAAAGTTAGTGAACCATCATCATCATTGTCCAAAGAACATTCACTGCTGATCATTAGTCTCAGCCACGGCTTACCACAGCGACCGGTAGCAAGCGGTCTGCATCCAGAGCGATGCAGCGATCTTTATAGTGTACGCTACTATGTGCTTTTTATTAAAAGTTTCCAATGGTAATCAATCATTTCTGCATCGGCCATCAGTTCTACGCCTACTTTGGCCAACTCTCTTGAAAGGTTGATACGCAACTTATTTATCGATTTTAATAAATAGTTCATTGAACTACTATTACTAGCGTATGGAACTGACATCACGAACAAATTGTGTGCTCCATGAATTGACGATACGTTCATCAACTCATAGTAACTAATTCATAATTTGAAATTTAAATTTCAAAGAAAATGTCACAATCTTGTCGGCGTATATGCGACATATTTTTTGATTGGCATAGCTTCTTTTTAAGTAGTCACAGAATATATGACAATTATGACAAAAATATAATTTGTAATTAAACCATTGGTTTACATCTTGCATTTAAGGATTTTCCGAAGAATGGACGATGATGGCAGCAAACAGTTGAACAAAGAAGAGTTTGTGAACGGCATCAAGGAGACCGGTCTGGAGCTCAGTAGTGCGGTAAGACTTAAGATTTTGCCCACTACACTGTCGCATACCATGATCGTGCTACGAACGTGGCAGGCAAAACAATATTCTTTGTATTGAAAATTAATACACCTTGCCCACTAGACCGTCCTGTCACTGACCAACACCGTCGCGAGTCTTGCACAGAGCGTGTGAACTCCGGCAAAATATGTTCTCGCTCGCTCACGTTCAATATAGGTAACGGTGAGACAGAACGTTGTCAATCCGTTCAGTGGGCAAGGTTATGCTTTTCGTGCCTGTCTGACACGTTCCTAACACGTTCATGGTATGGCATGGTGCAGTGGGAATAATCCTTTACCATTTATTTCCATCACATACCATTCATAAATGTTAGTTTATAGTTACACACGTTACCGATAAATAATAAAGTGTATCGCTTCTACTATGATCCCATTTTATCCGTTCATCTTTTTTTGTAAAAATCTGTAAAAATAACTTTCGATTCTAAAATTTCAGGATGCAGACGAACTGTTCAAGAGGTTCGACACAGATCACAGTGGCTCAATCAGTCTCGATGAGTTCCTCATGCATATCCGTGTATGTATCTCATTTAGTTGATGTACCTGTCTGTTTACCTATTGATATTGATATTGATAGATAGAGGTGCATGTAGGTAGTGAGTGAAACCCTAGTCAAGTCAAACCTAACTCATACTACCTACGAGCACCTCTATCTATCAATATAAATATCAATAGGGTCATACTTGAGGTTTGGGTCAAGTGGGGATTCGATAGATGCATGAAATATGATCCAGAATTAACTTCTTTGATTGTCATTTACACTGTACGAAAACAATATGACTGCTATCGTGCCACTCGCACGTATTTCGTTTTAACACCTGGACCCCGAACGACTCCCCATCGGACGCTTGCCAGGTGTTCAAATACATTCGGGTCTTCTCATTTTATATGCTACGGTTTATTAATTAGGTCTATGAACTTATCATTTCAGCCCCCAATGTCGGACTCCCGGCGAGCTATAGTGGAGCAAGCGTTCAACAAGCTGGATAAAACCGGCGATGGAGCCATCACTGTGGACGACATCCGTGGAGTCTATGCCGTCACTGCTCATCCGAGGTAAAGTAATACGTTCAATCATCAACATCATCACCATTAAAACACACTTTACGAATTGATTTTGCGAACATTCTTTTGAAGACACAAGCAACATCTCATACTGTAAGATCTCAAGACACTGTAAGCTTTTTCTGCGTGGATAGGAACGTCAAAAAATATTAATGAGTGATGGTAGCTTAATTTTTCATAACTATGTAATGACAAATAACATCTTAGTCTGCCTGTGACCACTGTGACCACGGATGCTGTAAAGCATTCGAAACGTCAGGCATTAATTAAAAATAAATGTTCGCGAAATCAATCCGTAAAGTTTGTTTCAATGAGTAGTATTCGCGTAAACTTCAGAACCAAATATCATAATCATTATAAGTCGCAGAACGTCCACCCACTGCTAAAAAAGATTCCCCCAGGATGGTTTTACAGAGGTCCATTATGTTCATCTTGTCAGTGGACGACCTACGCTGTACCTAAAGGGTCTACAAACTAGATTTTGGTCGCAACATCAGGCTGTCAGTTTTTCGCGCTATCTGCTCTGCCCATTCATCGACTGACCTTCTAAATACGAAAACATAAAAACCACCACCATGTCCATTCCATGCACAGCAAATCCTCGCCAGAAAAACTGTATAAGCTTGTGAATACATTTTTAGGGAGATATCCCGAGACATGCTGAACGGACAGTGTAGAATCTAAAGAATCTCGCTTCGGATTTCCTATGTTTGTGTCGGGTTTCCTGTGCTGTAGGTATTTGTTTTACGTTTGATAGATCTCGCCTCGCAGACAAAGTAAAAATACTTACAATCAACACATTTCTATATTGCAGGTACATGAGTGGTGAAGAAACAGCCGATGTTATAATGAACAAATTCCTTGCAAACTTTGAAAAGGAGGGCACCGTAGATGGAAAGGTATGTACAAACCGATGTGTATTCAATTCTATTGTTCTATTTTTTCCTGGTAATAGTTTCGATCGAGAGGACTTCATGAACTTTATAACTTGTCAAGAATTTGACAGTATAAGTAAAATAGTACGTTTTAAATGGTTGATCATCTCAAATACCTTATCTTATTTTCAAAATTATTCCTCTAAGAAATTCTGCATGCATTTTCAATGTTGCGCTCCTGTCATTCTTTTCTCCAAAACACGTGCTTTAGCTATTAAAGGAACGCCATGTTTGTGATACTGTCCAATATATTTATTTATTTCTTGCAGGTGACCCTCGAAGAATTTATGAACTACTACAGCGGGATCAGCGTGTCTATTGACAACGACTGCTATTTCGACTTGATGATGCGTCAGGCATACAAGCTGTAAAAGGCTACGGGGTGGCGAAACATATCAGACTATCGGCATTCTTTACGATGTGATAATGCCACCAATAGTCTAGCGAATATTTACAACAGAACCACCCGTCCAAAAAGTGCTAATTTAAAGCTTTATCACAAACTCTGTGCCGTCGTTTGTATGTTTCGCCACATACATTTTTCTTTCTCCTCACACCTCACACCTCGGAGAAGACCTCACTCATTCGGATACTCAATATAGTATCAGTGCACTGAAAAGTATCTATGTTTTCTAACGTTGATTTAAAACATAGTTTATTTAACTTTAATTAATTGTGTGCTATGATAAATGTTATTTTAAATTAAATGTTTATTGGTGATATTTATATTGGTTTGATTTGTATTTAGCGACTTCAAAAAAGCAGTTTTTATCATTATTAAATTATTTAATGATATGTTGCTCTGTTTTCAATAGATATAAATAAACTTTAATTCCAGTAATAAAAGACAATTCTACCTCAATGAAATCGAAAGCAACTTTCAATTCAACCTTAGGCACTTATTTCCGATGAAACAGAAAGAAAAACATAGATTATATTCGCTAGGTGCGAAATAGCGGTGTATCCCACTATCTCCATTGGGAATCTCCATTGATGGAGATAGTAGGAAAATAATTCCCACTTCCCCATTCCCCATCATTAGTCATTGTGCGGAATTACGACTTGTAAATAATACAAAATAGACTCGGTACATCACACTATTTATCCCCACTCATAGTTATTTTATCTACAAAGTGATGTTTGACGTGTTTTCTTTGAAATCATTTTCTACTATATAAAAATAAATCGGGTTTTCCTTCCTGACGCTATAACTCCAGAACGCACGAACCGATTTCCACGGTTTTGCATTCGTTTGAAAAGGTCTCAGGCTCCGTGAGGTTTATAGCAAAGAAAATTCCCATAAAACGGGGTCGGGGCTGGACGGGGCTGGGGGCGAAACGAAGTTCGCTGGGGTCCGATATAGAAATATATCTCCCAAATAAAGCAATTATTTTAACAGGTAAATGTTTCGAATGTGACTATTGCAAACAGTAGATTTAGTTAATTGTGAAAAGTGCATTGGTAAATGATATCGATATGTTCGATAAAAAAGTTTGCATCTTCTGTTTCGTATAATTTATCAAGTGGTAATTCTACAAAATGACTAATGGGCAATGGCGATAGTGAGACCATAATTGATTGAAATATATTATTATATATATTCCCACTATCTCCATCTCCAAGACATGGGGATAGTGGGATGTACCTCGAAGTAGGTGGTGAGGGAACCACGTATACGAGGCCGCACCACCAAAACAAAAAGTCATGTTCATGTCGTCATGTGGTTTTAGTTTTACCAATGAGGACGAATAGGATTTAAATACATCCTATGCCCTATGCACTCTTTAGGAGGTACACAAAAACAAAAACAGGCGAAGTGAGTCTGTTTTTGTCTATGGCAAAATCGATTCTCTTTTTGATAATGTGCCTACTTCTCTTCGAACTCTTTACTAAAAATAGAACTCAATAAGACCATAGTTTCTAAATGTCAATGATACATTTTTGGATGTCATCTGTGATGTCGTACTATGCATTTTTGCTTTCTTGTCATTTTGTTGAATTTATTTTCTAAGTTTATTTTTGTTTATTATTTATCAATGCGAAGGTTTAATTTAAAGAAATAAATGAATGAAGGACAGGATCTTGATAACTTAATCATCTCTCCAAATGAATAAAATTGTCAGGTAAATTCAAGTGATCTTTGGGGCTGCCGCTGAAGTGAGAAGATTCAGAATATAGATGCATCATGCGATTGATATTCTCTGTAAATAATAAATTCCCATTGTTCTAGAATAATCTTCCAAGATGTGTCGAACGGTGCACGCGGTACTGCAAACGGGAATATGCGGGATCCAAATGCTGGTGCGGGTCTTCATGACCGTGATCCTGATGATCGAGAACGTGATCAGGATGCTACTACAGACCCTGTATAACTTCATATCGTTCGTGCTGCAAATGATATCGCTCATACCGATCTGCATCGTGTTCTTATTGACAGCGAGGCTCAAGTGTTTCATGTGCGGCGGTGGTGGGCCGTGCCCGGTCAACAGAGGGGGTACTTGCGACTGCCTGATGTCTGCACTCGCCTTTGTCTTACTGTTCTTCATATTTCGCGCGACCGGAGTCCTCGATAAGATATTCTATAGTCTGGGATACGCGAAAGCTCGACCGCAAGCGGCTATCAGATTCGTGCCCACTCCGGGAGATATCACAGAGTGTTCAAGAAACGACACGGAATCCTTAAACATGGACTACGACTTGATGTCGACCGCCGAGTTCACTTTGACTATGACTACTGGCGCTGCTGGCGAGGCAACGATAGAAACGCAACAAGAGCACAAGAGAGAAACAACAACAGAAAAGTATGTGGATGAAGATCAGATGAAAACCACAACGAAGAAAACCACAACAAAGAAAACCACAACGAAGAAAAAAACAGAACCTAGTGTAGAAGACTATGATACTGAAGAAGATGTTACAACTCCATGGGCACAGTTTACGGTAAAGAAGAAAGATAAGAGGCGCGAATTCCAAAACATGAGGACCAGTTTAATGTATTATTTAATTTAATGATTCTGTCATGATTTCGTTTTTAATAAAAAAAATAAGAGCAAGTGTAGTACACTTTTCTTGGCGTTAAGATGTAACAGGTATGCTTGATTACCAAATTCAATATATAATAAGCTCTACTTGTCAGTTGTCTGTGATACAGTTCAGGAAAGATAGATAAAATGAAAGCCGGAACACGTAAATGGAACTAAATGGCTTTGTCATGCTACTTTCCATGAACGAATGACGGCATTCCATCAACCTTTTTTTAATTGAAACAATTTTTCGTGATCGTTAATAGTTGAAGTCGTCGTAGTTAGGGAGGTTGATAATGATGAGATGGACTTAAAACTAAATATTGGTAAAATGAGCGTCCCCCATAGATATAGTTTCGTAAAAGCAAAGCTTTTTTCTGTCTGTCTCACAACGATATTGTATTTAGATGTCTCACCTTCCCTTCTAACTTTTTAATCTAAGATATCGAAAGAAAATACAAGCTGTAGATCGTAACAAATACCTACATTCATTCATTGTATAGGTTCGAACGACTTAAAACCGGTACCTAGTTTGCAATATAGCAGATTTTTAAAAGTTATAACCTAACCTAACCTTCTCTTTAATGTAACAAATATTTTACTGAAAACCGCATCAAAATCGGTACAGCCAAACGTGAGATATTCGTGGACAAACATACATACAAACAAACATACATACAAACAAACATACAGGTCCAACTAAGAACCTTCTTTTTTTTTGAAAACTAAATCAAAATGTCACATGCACGCTTCATGCTTGTCATGTCATAATTGCTCATCGTCATTGATCGTCATCATTGATCATATGGCAAAAAATACAAAAAAAATATGAAAATTATATAAAAACGTGAAAAGAATAATAAAAATTATAAAACTATGAGAAATACAAAAATATTAATTACTTAGTGACGCACGTAGTTGAACGAAAGCCACCTATGAGAAGGATAAACAGAAAGTGCTGATTAAAACCAATGATCCATCCATAGCATAGCTATCCTGGTTTCCATGGTGAAGCAAATGCACCAACATGTGTATGGCACTATGGATGCCCGTCCTGTGCATCCTACAAATGGTTACACGAATTCTCATGACGCTTCTGTTCGCAGTAGAAGATATCGTAAGATTGACCATTCAAAGCGTTCACGGATATGTTACCATGTGTATCCATACGTTCTTTATGATCCCAGCCTGCCTCTTGGTTTGCTTCACAAAGAAATGTTTTTGCCCAAGCCTGCGTACTAGCACCTGTTACCACTATAATGACTCGGCAAGTTGTGGCTGCCTGTTAGTAATAATAATCATAGTCCTGCTAATCCTGATTCTCTACTACACGTTCTGGATAGAGGATATATTCAAACATTTCGGCATCACATTCCCCAGACAGTTTTTTGGGAAAACTTTTTTGGACAGAAATTATTTTATGGCAGAGAAGTATGCGACAAATGCAACTAAACTCAGAAATAGCTTAGTGAAAAATAAGAATTGTAACAATTTTCTTCCCAGCCAGATAGATTCGTTAAGACTTGTTACGAAACTGAAATGTAAGCGTACTGCTAAGCGGCACAATGGTGAAAAAACCACAAAAGATGAGAAAAATAAGAAAGTATTCTCGACTATTGTTCATACTGAACAATATTCTGGTAAGACTACTACAGAAAATATGAAAGATAAAAATGAAACCGCTGAAAGTGCTCCTCATGTAAGCGAAATAATGAAGAAGATATTACAGAAGGTGAAAATACAATGTATATTCGGAAACTGTTAATGGCTCAACCAATTTGACCTCAGTGGTGGTCACTCCATGGTTAGCCGGCGAAGCTGGTTTTCCAGATGTAGCAACCTCAAAGGTCCCCGTTTCGATCCTCGATAGGTTCAATAGAATAGTACAAATCTTCATTTTCTATCTTGGGTCTGGGGCCAAGGACTGGGGATATGACTCATTGTTTGTTGTTTTTATATAACACTTTTTTTTTGGGATTTTGTTTACTTTGGGATCTTTTGGTATAATAATGTATGTGATTGGTGTCCATTTTAAACGTAGCAGGTTTGCGGTAGAAACCAATAAATAAACACGGTACTAAAAACTGTAAATAAACAGCGTGTAAAAAGAGTAGTTATTATAGTAAACTACAGTAAAATAATAATTTGCATGATTGTTTTTTTATTGATTCGGTTAGTTTTTTTAATAATTATTGACTATGTGTAATCTTTAATGCTTACTTTTGTTTCGATTAGGTACGGTCTCTGTCGCCTAAACACTCAAACCAAAATCGCTTTTGTACTCACGACAAAAACAGGCGTGAAACAAAGCAAAGTGAGGTACATGCGATTTTGGCTCTAAAAGTGGTAAGGCAGCGGTGATCTCGATAGTATGGCTAAGAATATTAAAAAAGTAAGTTGGCCTAATCATCAGGCTCGAGTTTAAGACGTGGACTTCTGTTCTTCCGTTCTCTATTTTTGAGAGCCAGACCACAGACAAAGCAAATTCGCTTCGCTATTTTTTTAAGGTTCCATGAATAGGCAAGGCGAAAGATTTTCAAATCCTCTTCCGTAATGCAGATAACCATCTACTGTTTACAACAAAACCTTTATTTCGCATTAAATTCGTAATAAATTTAAGATTTTGGAAGTTGAAAGCCATTTCTAGAATCATTTTTAAATATTGCGCGAAAACAGCTCGCCGTGTCATGGCGTCGTATGTGACGTCATACTTACGTAAACATGAAATTTGTTTACGCGCAGCTAGACAGCAAAGTTAACAAACACTGCGTATTTTTTGTGTTAAAAATGAATTCTAAAGTTTATAAGTGGTGTGCAGTGACTCAGTGCAAAAATACATCAATAACGACACCCAACAAATTTCACGTTTACGTAAGTATGACGTCACATACGACGCCATGACACGGCGAGCTGTTTTCGCGCAATATTTAAAAATGATTATAAAAATGGCTTTCAACTTCCAAAATCTTAAATTTATTACGAATTTAATCCGAAATAAAGGTTTTGTTGTAAACAGTAGATGGTTATCTGCATTACGGAAGAGGATTTGAAAATCTTTCGCCTTGCCTATTCCACGATGATCAATTATAATTGTACTTTAAGGCATGTCAAATAAAAAAAATACATTATCAGTGATCAGTGTCAAAAAGTTACATTGACTTTAATATTGTCAATTTCATTTTCGTATTTTTATAATCAAAATTTTTGTACGTGTATTTGTAAATATTTTATGAATCTACAAAATGCGTCAATATACTGTCTGATGTTCTTGATGATGTTCTTGCATCTACCATTTAGATGAACGTAGTATTAGTTGTAGCTATATAGATCCCTATGATCCCTACACGAAATGTAGGTATTGTATAAAAGTGATACCTAGATAAGTTATAAATGCTGAGTAAGTTTTATTTATAAAAATCTAAGCAATTGCCTATATAATTAGATATGTATAACTACTTCAAGATGTTTTCATATTTCTTTTTTAGGTTAATTATTTGCGGACCTTCCTTTGGTGAACAATTTTGTCTTTGTTTAGTGTTGTAATAAATGTTTTCTATTAATTTGATAGACAAAACATTTGTACAAAACTTAAAAGTAATGCAGTAACAGAAAAATATGTCAAGAGAACATCTAAGACTCTGCTCATGCACTGATTGCCGACAAAGCATTAGTTTTGACCAAATATCTGCCCAGTATTTAGAGGCAAGAGACTCTCAAATAGATAAGTTATTCTGTAGAGGGTTTACACCACCTAGAGAAAGAAAATTACTCGATACTAAGCCTAATAAAACAAGAACTATGCACAATGAAGTCAGAAACGTATTTCCAATTTGTACAGACGCTATTTTACTGGATACTGAAATATGTCATAGAGAAATGGACGATGGAGATAGAAAGCATAAGCATAGTAAAAGCTTTACCTTAGTTAAACAAAATCTGAGATGTATGAGTAGACCATATCATGTACCTGTGGAACAAATAATGGATTGCCAAAGCTGCTGTTCATGGACTTCCAAGGTGCAACGAAACAGAAATGCTGATATTTTAAACATTCGTCTAGGTAAACCTGTGGAAAATTGTTCTTCTAGCAGCAGCCGACTGAATGCCAAACATATAAAAAGTGAAAGACACGGAAAGCTAACAGCAGTTTACTTGAAAACCAGGTATATTCGATCTGATCCTTGCACTTGCACGAGTTATTTAAGTATGAGATTCAATAATAAGCTAAAAAGTAAAAAGGTAAGAAATATTAATAAAGCCAAATGCGCTAAATGTGAGTATATTAGGAAACCAAATAAAAACCTCCAGAGATTAAAAGCTAATAAAAATTATGTTATCAAAAGAATACGAAGCAGCATATCAAAAATAGAAAATAAATTAAGGTTTATAACACTAAAATCTATAATGACATTCCGCGTTGACTTGAGAGTGAATCGAGCTACGAAGAAATATAAACATGAACCAGAAATCAAAATGAATGTGAATGATAAAAGTAAAATAAGAAAATCATTCAATGATTTACGGGTGACGAAACGTATATTAAAATCTAAATCAGTAATCTGCACATGCGAACCTGAATTAAAACCAGTTGAACCTAAAAAAATTAAACAAAAAATCAGAAATAGCATTTCAAAAATAGGAAATTCTTTAAGGATGCCGACCGAATCAATGATGGCTTTCCGAAAGAGACTTGACGATATGAAAACTGACGTAAGAAGATCATTGGATAGTTTACGCACAATGAGCTGGGGGGTATCGTTTAAGTCTCACTTGAAAAAAAGGAAATCTCCTAAGAAACGAAAATCAAAGCACAAATCAGTCACCTGCACCTGCGAACCTGAAGTAGAACCAGTGAAACCTCCAACACTAATGCCAAGAATTAGAAAGAGCATTTCAAAAATAGGAAATAATTTAAGGATGCCGACAGAATCAATGATGGCTTTCCGAAAGAGACTTGACGATATGAAAACTGACGTAAGAAGATCATTGGATAGTTTACGCACAATGAGCTGGGGGGTATCGTTTAAGTCTCACTTGAAAAAAAGGAAATCTCCTAAGAAACGAAAATCAAAGCACAAATCAGTCACCTGCACCTGCGAACCTGAAGTAAAACCAGTGAAACCTCCAACACTAATGCCAAGAATTAGAAAGAGCATTTCAAAAATAGGAAATAATTTAAGGATGCCGACAGAATCAATGATGGCTTTCCGAAAGAGACTTGACGATATGAAAACTGACGTAAGAAGATCATTGGATAGTTTACGTACAAGGAGAAGAGGGGTATCTTTCAAGTCTCACCAGAAAAAAAGAAAATATCCCAAGAAACGAAAATCAAAGCACAAATCAGTAATTTGCACCTGCGAACCTGAACCTAATGTAGAACCAGTGAAACCTAAAAGCCTAAAGCAAAGGATCAGAAATAGCATTTCAAATATAGAAAATTCATTAGGAATTAAGAAAGAATCAATGAAGACATTGCAAATGAGACTTAATGATATGAAAACTGAAGTAAAGAGATCATTGGATAGTATACGTACAATGAGCAGGGGGATATCTTTTAAGACTCGCCCGAATAAAAGAAAATTTCCGAAGAAACGAAAATCAAAGCACAAATCAGTGATTTGCACCTGTGAACCTTTATCTGAGGCAGAACCAGTAAAATCTAAAACACTAAAGCAAACGATCAAAAAAAGCATTTCAAAATTGGAAACTTCAGTTAGAATTAAGAAAAGATCTATAGTGACATTAAGAAATACATATTTGAAGAAACGAGCTGCAAAACGACGTACCCATTTAAAACGTCCGATGGTGTCTTCTACAGAATCTGTTAAAACGGAAGCACAGATTACTGTACCCACGAGAGAAAACTTTGGATATTTAAGAAAAAATCGGAGAAAGTCACATTTGTCTAAGAAAAGTAAGGATAGGCAAAAGCTAAAAACAAGCGGCTTATTTATCCATATAGGACCATTAGCTTTATCGAAAGCTAAAAATCCTTCTAAACCCAAATCTCGTCAAATCATTCGTGAACATGATAATGTGGAAGAAAAACCCAAAACTCAACTTCTTCCTCCAGTTGATTCTCATTTCCCGAGAGTATGCGAAGCGTCGACATGTTTACCTGATCATTTGCATGCACGGACGATGGAGTCACAATCACATCCCCAAGACACTTTTGAATATCCAAGTACGCGTCATTTGCAGAAAGGCGATGATAATATAGAAACGATGCCAAAAAAGACTCAACGTGTAGATATAACTGAACGGCACGTAAAAAGTGAACATATAGTACCAACGAGACAGGCTGTACGCATCAGCTCTAACTTAAGTTTTAGTATAGAATTCTACAAGGAACAGAAAAGTGCCGGTAGTAAAGATGTGTTTCAAAACGAAAACATGAGACACAAATTAAGAGACTGGAAATCAGTTTCAAGTAAAACTAAATACACTTCTCCCAAAAAAATACGCAGTTACAATAAGTCGGTACAGCCAAAGATTAAACAATTTAGTAGTGTTCAAACGAACTACGCCTTGAAGCGTTGTTTTTGTACCTTAGAAGTAAAGGATGCACCAAAGTTAGAAAAATCATCGAAAAATTTAAATGGTGAACAAATAACTCCCACATTATTTAACAAGTGTGAATGTGAACGTAATGAGATTTCAACGCAAACGAAGAAACAAAAGCAATTTGCTGATGATAACATAAAAGCAACCACTTTAGATAAGTCGTTTGTGAGTAATCCCTGCATTGAGTGTAACGAAAGTTGTGACCGACTGTCATGTGAAAAAAAAATCCAAGCAATGATATTGCAGAAGCAAAAGAAGCCGCCACAAGTTGATATTGAAATGAAGCCACGAAAAAGCGCAAAGGGAACAACAACTTCTGATCCAAAGTATAAAAGTACTAAATGTCAATGGAAAAATATATCACGATTTAGTTCTCAGTCACACAAAAATATAAGAGACTCAATTAATAAGTTCAATTTAATGAAAAAGTACCCAACATCACCTGCAGAAAATGGCATTAAAGAAATCCCATCTCTTAACAGGAGTGTTGTAAGGATCGGTTCAACTTTTAGTTTTAATATAGAATTTCACAGAGAAAGTAAATCGTTTAATGTTGATAAATCAAAGGTAAACGAAGCAAAGGAAAAAGGAACCAAAGGTCCAAAGAGAAAAAAAAACAAGATAGCACATCCATTTTTGAAATTGTCGAATAGATATCATTTAAAATCAGGCCCAGATAAACACCGGAAAATACAAGCTAGTTTAGATAGAGCTCAGATCAAAAAATCTTTACAAAATGAGATGGAATCTGTATGCCAAACTGATTCTTATACTCAAATTTCAGAGCCTTTCATTTATGTCACACCCCATTTGTCACAATCAAATAATATGCTTTGTACATGCGGCAACTCTACTAGTAAATCAATTGGCAAGAATCTAGAATACTGTAAATATAAAAGAAATAAAAAACTAAATACAACTGATAGATCTAAATTGCGATCCAAGTCTACAAAAATGTTATCTGATACTGGCTCAAGTAAAAGACAAATGAGTTATCAAACAAAAACATATAAATCATTATCCTCTAAAGACTTTGCTCGGGACAAAAAAGAAATATCACCACAAAGACAAGTTGTTAAAATTGGTTCAAGTTTCAGTTTTAATGTTGAGTTTTATAAACACACAAGTTTTATAAATCAAAATGCAAAAGAGGCTAGAAAGCCAAACACAATTACTGAAGGTAATACCAAATTAAAGAATAAAATCAAAGAACGTGCGAATAATATAAGTGACATACCATACCGTCATCAAATGGATCAAATACGGATGAATAAATCTAATAAAGACATGAAAGTATGTGAAACCAAAGGGTTCCTAAAAAAATGTCTTTGTACTCTTAAACTATGTAAAAAACAAAAAGGCACTACTAGAATTTCAAAGAAAAACATTCTGCTGAAAGTCAAAACTGAAGGAATGAAATCCGACAATTGCTACTGTGATATTACAACAAGTAATTATCAAACAATACACTCAACGAAGCAATTAAATACCCCAAACTTATGCAATTCTAGTGGAACGTCTAAATCCTACATTAGAAATCAAGAGCTCAATGTGAAATCAACAGGTGTAAAAAGTAAGAGAAAAATTGGTTCATTGACCAACAAATACTTGAATGGCGAATTTGAACCGAGTAAAGAAGCAGTGTACATTGATTCCAGTGACAGTTTTAATGTTGAGTGTAACAAAAAGAGAGGTGTAGAAAGTCAAAATGCAAAAGAGGCTGGAAAGCCAAATAATATTACGGAAGGTAAAAACAAATTAAAGACTCGAAATAAAGAGCGTGTTAATAAATTAATCGACAGACAAATGCTGCATCAAATGAATGGAATCAAACCATTCCTGACCAAATGCTTCTGTACCTTAAAACTACATAAACCTCAGAAGAGCACTAAAATAATGCCAAAACAAAACGTTTCGACTAATATTAAAATTAAACATATGAAATCCCATAAAAGCTATTATAATATGAAAAGAAGTAATAAAAAACAACTCTCAACAAAGCAAATAAATACCCAAAAAGTATCTTGCTTGTGTGCATCCAGTGGAACGTCTAAATCTTACATCAGAAACAAAAAACTACAAGCACGAAGCGCAGAGAAAACTAAAACAATGAGTGTAGGAAGTATTTCAAGAGAGGATGATTCACCAACCAACAATTATCTGAACGACGAATTTGAATCAACTAAACAAGTAGTGCGAATCAGCTCCAGTTTCAGTTTTGATGTAAAGTTCTTTAAAGATATTGCTGATGCACCCAGCTATAATCAAAATAAGCTTTCTGTTATAACACCACGTAGAAAAACGAAACAATTTAAAGATGAAAAGCTTAAAGATAGGAACAATGAAGAGAATCCTTTGAAATGGCCAGAAAAAAAATCAAAATATAACAAGCCCGACAAGCAGACAGAATTGAAAAGAAGCCAATTGAAGAATAAACGAAGTATGGCTGGTAGGAGTGCAAAACAATCTAATATAGGTTTATTGTTAAAACACTGTTTATGTTCTCTAAACTATACAAATCAGACCAAAAACGAAAAAGCAACAACTGAAAACGAAAAGCAGACCCAATTCAACGCACCAATACCTTACCAATATCAGCATGAAAAATATGTAATGGCTAATAGGAAACCAATAAAAGCAAAATCTGTATTGAATATAAATAGGATACATATGAAGACAAAAAAAGTACAATCTACTTTTGATGAAAGTGGACCATCAACAAAAAAATATTCTGAGCCATTTATTAAACAAGAAAAGCTCATACAAAAGCCTCGCCTACAAAAAAATTTTTCAAGAAGAGCTATCTGCTTAGGATCTACTTTCAATTTTGATGTAGAGCTATATAAAAAACATGAATCACCACGCAAAGATAATAGAGGTTACAGCACCAAGAGACTTAAAAAATATCAAAAAGATGATATACTTCCTAGAAGGATGAATGATAAACGAATGTTTAGTTCTTACTTTCAACGGCATAGAGATTATCAAGTAGGTTACATAACAGAAGAAGTAACAGCGACGCAACGAAGTGTTTCTTTGAACAAAGAAGTAACTAGTATTCAGGAAAGTGCAATTCAGCAACAATATCAAGTTTGGCATATGAAAAATGCTGATGAAACTAACTGTGTAGTGAATCCTGTCCTTGTCCAAGCACATCCATAAAAGAGAAAACATACAAAATTCAACTTGAGAGGCAAAGGTAAGAATAATCTAAAATGGCATCAGAAGCACGTAATCTTGGCTATTAGTAATACAGAAACGATGGTGAATAATCTGTATGATTATAAATTAATAAAAAGAAATAGTAGGTTCAGATCGGAGTCCCGCAACCTGCAACCCAAAAGGGTCCTTAAACAAGATAAAACTGATCTATCAGTTCTTAATAATTTTAAAAGGTATTAAGTATCAAATGCTTTTTCCAGCGTTCTTAAAGTGCATGAAGAAAAAAGAAAACATCCATTTATGAAAAGAAGCCAAGTAAACGACATTATTCCAAGTCGGAAACGCATTAGCCATCACAAACTATTCAAGATCACACGAAAAACATGCAAAAGTCATCCTGAAAACACAGTTAACATACGAACGCGAGCTTTAAAAAGCAGTAATATGTGTAAATGTTTGATGAGATTATTAAAACTGAAGCTTCTGGATCATAATATTCCAGGGTCTTCTGAACTATTTTCAATTAAACCTAAGAACACAGATAAAACAAATTTCACTAAAAAGATGAAACCCGAAAACCAAGTTCAATCGCAATGGTGTAGTCATAGAAACAGAAAAGACTACGACCTGAAACCTCAAAGAGTACATCAAGTATTTCACATGAGAAATGCCAGAAAGGAAGTATATTTCGGCAAGACCTCTCCTTTGAAAGGTTAGATATTAAGAAAATTATATTACATTTAGGTACTAAATGTTATTACTAACATAGTGTATTTGTTCACAGAGAAAATTCCTGAAAATAAAGGACTGAGAAGAGTATCTGTAAGATCTTATACAAGTAAAACTGTTGAAACCATTATGCCATTCAACAAGAGGCATTTCAAAAAAGCACGCAGTCGCATGTGCTTAAACAGAGAATGTAAATTACTCATACAAAATACAGCAAAGAACTATGGAATCACTAACGCTAAATCGAAATCAAATGTTGACCGCATTAAAACAATGCTCCTAAAAGTAAGCTACAAAATTTATACGAAAACTAACTCGTACAACAACTTATGTTTAAAACAGGCAAAAACAAATTTACAAAAAAATACGAAAAATCTACAAAAACGAGCTGATACAACGAAATATTTCAATGAAGACTATATAGCGCCAACTGTTGAGACAATTATGCCTTTCAGTAAGAGAAAATTTACAAAAGCAGCTAGTCGCATGTGCCTACACAGGGATTGTAAATTACTCATGCAAAATACAGCACATAGCTATGGAATCACTAAAGCTGAATCAAAAACAAAGGTTGATTGCATAAAAACAATGCTGTTTAAAATAATACACAGAATTTTTACGAAAACTAGCACGTGTAACGATTTATGCTTAAAACAAGAAAAAACTAACTTACTAGAAAATACAAAACATCTACAAAGGCAAACTTACACAGCATTTTATTTTCAATGAAGACTGACTAACTGTTGAAACCATTATGCAATTTAGGAAGAGACGTTCCAAAAAACCACGCAGCTGTAATGTGCCTTGACAGTGAATGTGAATTACTCATATTATATACACTAAAATTACATGAACTCGCAAACACTCCTAATTAAATGTTAATCGCATAAGGAGAATGCTACTGAAATTACGTCAAAGAATTCAAACGAAAACAAGTACATGCAACAAATTATGCTCAGTACTGGCAAAAATAAATTTACAGGAAAATGCTCAAAGTCTGCGTGTAGTAAAGCTGATACTGGAAAATGTGCCAATGAAGACAGTATAGCGCTTACTGTAGAGGCCATTTTGCCAGTAAAAGACACATTTAAAAAAAACACAAAGTCGCTTGTGCTTAAACAGAGAATGTAAGTTACTCATAAAAAATATAGCAAAAAATTATGGAATCGCAAACGCTAAATCAAAATCAAACGTTGGTCCCATACAAAGAATGCTCTTGAAAGTAAGTCAAAGATTTCATACAACAACTAGCACGTGCAACAAATTTCCTGGAGTGCAGGCAAAAACAAATTTACTGGAAAGTACAAAATAGAATATAATTACGATTATAAATAATGCAAGTGCCAGACATGCGGTCAGAAATGTCAGAATACACTTCAGTCACTTGGCCGACCAATACATGGGAACCTACCTATGAAAAATACTGTCACAAATAAAGGAACATTAGAAAACTGCAGCCCAATATAACATGGTAAAAAAGTTGAAGATTTCAAAACCAATTTATTCGAATAATAATATAAGCCGAACATTGGCCCCATCAAAAGAAGTATTAATAAAAACACTAGGTCGTGCGTCTTGGAGAAACGAAAGGCGAAAAAGGCAATCAAAAACAAGAAGAAGAAAATGAAAAAAATCAAACAAAAAATAAGAAAACAGTCGGAGCTCATAAATCGTGATAATGAAACACCTGACTGCGTATTGTGCTCTGAATCGGTTATAGATGTAACTAAAATGGCTGCCGGGCTTACATGGAGCTTCATGACAGTGCCATGTCATGTAATTTCTGACCGTAAAAATTGCTGTGATAAAATCAAGGAGGATCTTAATCCTGCTAGTATAGCTTCTGATATAATGCAAAAGCTGGCAGCATTGCGAGTCATCAAAACCACTATACACAAGTTGGGAGCTAATATTTTTACAAACTATCTACTTCACGCGTGTGACCCTGATCCGTCAAAAAGGTTGCTACCGTTGAAAATAAAAGGCCCAGAGGAAAAAGAAAACAGCGTACAGATTTTGGGTGCAGTCTGTTCATTTCATCGCTCAGGAAGAAACCACATTTGAGGGTATATGACCAGTGCCCGTCTTTCTATCCCAAATTTATCAGTTTGCTTACAGGCTGGAAACAGTCCGCAGACATGCTGTTATTTTTGATAGCGATCGTTGTTTGGAGTCCCTGTATATTTTGTATAGAAATGTGTCGAGCTTTAGTGTGTTGCTGTTTGTGTACAGGTTAATAGTAAAATAAAAATTGCAATTTCTTGTTTTGATTTACCCGCAAGGCTGCAATAAGATGCTAAAGATACATTAGGTAGGAGATACTTCAAGTAATTTTTGTAATATCAAGCTATAGCTCACTGGTACATTGAATTGAACATTTTATGTGTCTATTCAATCTCGGTACCATTAAACCCAGACTTTTGGAAGCATGGACCTCAATCAAACATTCGACGGCATCAATCTTAACGCCGCGCCGTTAGTCCACTGATCATCCTAACTTATTTCGTTAGTCCACCACCGCATGCGCATATGGAATCTGACATTTGATGGCGGAATGTAATATAAAGATTACATGATCAGTGTGTGACATTGGCATATGCTATGTCTCGCTCTGATGGTTGCTTCCTTGTCGGTATCGTTCAGCCGCATCGCTGCCGCATTCGAATGCGTTGGTGCACCAACGCGAACGGCGTAAGTAACTACGCGGTCCGGCGACATAAATAGAGGTGGTGACTGATGTATGACTGGCGAACAACCTACTGATCATTTTGGTTGCGTTTCCACCAGAGATGTGCGAGGATGCGTAGCGAGAGATGTGTTAGTAAAGAACCAATAGAAATGCTTCATTTACCTCGCCTCGGTCAGCACAGCTCTGGTGGAAACGGCTCAGCAGAGCTAGATTTTTGCGCATACAAAACAAGCGAGGGATGTGTGCGAGGGATGTGTGCGAGGGATGTGTACGAGGGATGTGTGCGAGGGATATTATGTACGAGGGATGGGTGCGAGGGATGTGTTGCGAGGAATGTGTGTTGAGTAGATTTGCGCATACACCGCACCCCCGTCGACACATATATAGCTTAGCAACGCATCCATCGCACCACACATAGATGCGCATTTTCACAGCTCCGCTACACATCCTCATAGGCACATTTTCATCGCACAGCTTTGGTGGAAACACCCACAAATTTTCACAGCACAGCTAGACATCCTCGTACAACACATTTCCATCGCACATCTCTGGTGGAAACGCAGCCTTAATCTTTTTTGGTCAACGACTGAGTCCAACTATAAGAGGGGCTGGGGCTGAGAATGGGGAGGTGGCTGAGGTCGCCCGGACTAGCCCCGTACTGTATTTTTTTAGTTCCGTAAGAAACATCGCTGAAGATATTTATTAATTTATCTATGGTTGAAGCAAGCAGCAGCACAGCAAAAAGGTGACAAGTTATTATATCAAACTCTTTATAATATTAACCAAAAACGCAACTTCATGACAGAATCGACACTGACATCGACATCATCTTGACAATTCATCAATTGATTGGATGGAGTCAATCGAAAGCAATTTGTGATGACTTTGTAAAGGGAAATCTAATTGATTAATTAGTTTGTAGTATTTATTTTTACTTAGTGTAAGAGAGATCCCAAAATTCCTTAATGTGGCAGAAGGCAACTTAAAATCTATGTTTGTGCGACATTAGGACAAATCTCTGCGTTTACTGCAGGCAAACTGCAGGTACTTTTCTAATAATTTATAAATGCAATAAAACAAATCTTTAAATATTATTATAATACCCAGGTTATTGAGTATTTGGCATGTTAGGTGCCTGATAATTCCAAGCCTTTCAATATTGTTTAATTTAATATGTTTTTTTTTCAGTCTAAATGCGACTTACTTTTACAAAGACGATACTATACCTACATCTTTGATGATTATTAAAATCAAGACATTGGATTGCTTTAATAATTTATGGTGCTTTCTCGTAACCACCATAAAATTATGCAATATTTTATGACAACAAAAGTTAAGAGCAATAAATAATATTTAAAATATGTCTGTTGGAAACATAAATTATTCGACACGGAATATCAGAGATCACTGTAATAATATACCCTATATATCAAGAATCTGAATTATTACATTGAGCATTCTGAGAATACTTGTAAAGGAAATTTGATATCAATTACGTGTTACGAGGAAGTTACACATTACAAAGGTTGGGACACGAAAAAATGACGCCTGAAATGACTAAAAAGGCCATAAAAACTTCTATATCAGCGCCAAGTCCGAAACTCGAAAAATCAAAGATGAGAGTAACATTTTTTTCTACAGACGATATGGTAAAGAGTTCAAACAGTTCAAAAATTAAAATGGACAGAATGACAAAATCACAATCTAACATTCTACCCGATGAATCAAATGAACAGCCAAGAAAAGGTAATGGAAAAAGGAAAAAAACAAACCGGAGTACAATATCCAGCTCAGTTACCTTAGAAAGATTAGAACAATTTAAAAATATGCACAAATTATACACTGAAGGGGAAATTGATAAAGAAGTTATCAAAAAAGAAGCCGTTGCCTTAGTTAATGGTTTACACAATAACACGAAGGATACAAGTATCAAAGATGTTCCAAAATCTTCCGTCAATGTAAACCATGGTACGAAAAGGGGCAAAAGTGTTGGTCGAAATAACACAAATAAAGAATTAAAGGACAAAAATAAACAGAGAAAAGTTTTTGAAATATCTGAGAGAGAATACGATGCAGTCGTTCTCAACAATATTTGTGTTATGGGCAAGAAATTAACTTTGTGGAAAAAAATTAAACAAGCGTTTGACTCATCGACGAATACAAAGACTATCGATATATCAAATGAAAGTGTTTCAATCAAACAAAACACAGATCTTAAGACAACGCAGCCTAAAGAAAGAAAAAATACAATCGCTAGCACTTTTAAATCTTTTAGCCATTCCTGTATTTTCAGCTATCCTGTTTGTTATAAACCGACATTTTCCAAATGGAATACTACGCAATTGCAAAAGCATGTGAATATAAAACTGGATAAACGACCAGCTTGTAATTGCGTTAGGAGACTCATTACTTGCAAATGTGGAAAAGAAGAAAATTGTAAGAGTTTCGGTATTTATAAAACAAAAACACAAGCAGAAAGTAGACCTAGACGACCTCCAATATGCCACAGTAATCTCTACGCCAAAAATACTGGAATTAATGTAGATACTATTCCGAACTGTTGCAAAGCAATTAAGAAAAATGATTCATATGCAGATGAAAGTAGAATGAAAAAATGTTATCGCGCATTTAAAGGCTTACTTAAGCATGAGAAGGCCAGTAAAAATGTTCCCGCATATACTGGTAACTCCAACAATCATAAACAAATTGAACTAAATTGTCATAACAAATGTAAAATAAAACACACAAGATCGATAAGAACTCAAGTGACCACAAAAAAAGATTACAAATGTAGAATACATTGTAATGATTCATCACAAAATAACACAACACAACATTCCTGCGATTGTAGTCAAGTAGGTTCAAACACATATTTTATAAAAAGAGTGGGACCAGATGGAAATAGTTATTATAAACTGGTTGAAAGTAAAGTTTGCAAGATGAGTGGCGATGGTCCAAGACCGCAACCAGAACACGGACAAGATACGAGCAAGAAAAAGGCAGCAGTTAACAAAAAACACAAGAAAAATAAAATTTCCGGTACAGATAAAAATGCAGTATGTCAACATTGTCATAATAAAATAAATAATGGCGATCGTGCACATTGCCGACTTCATAATGTTGGTCTGAGTACTGAAATTGAACGAAGATGTAAACTGACGCAAACTGATTCATGCTTTGACTCCCTCAGTTTTAGAGATAAAATGCTGAAAAAGAAAAACTCGGAAAGAGAAAATGCGCATTATTGCGGAAAATGCAGAAACGAAATAAATCTGGCACGAACTGGATCGTGCTTTGTCTCCCGGGGTATAAGAATAAAACCGGTGAAAAATATAAAGTCGGCAGAAGAAAATGCGCATTATTGTAGAAATTGCAGAAATGTACTGAAGTTGATACAAACTCATTCATGCTTTGACTCCCGGAGTCTAAGAAAAAAAATGTTGAGGAGAAACAATACGCATTATTGCGGAAAATGCGGCAAACGTTTATTCGGTTTCTCTCCATTTTTGTTCTCAACTAGATTACTCAATCAAAGATTGAACGTAACAAAGTCTGATTCATACTCTGACTCTTGTATTTTAAGAAAAAAACTGATGAAAAAGAAATCATTGGAAAGAAGAAATGAAAATTATTGCGGGAAACGCAGAAAACGTATACTATTTTTCTCTCCATTATTGTACGCAATCGGATTATTGAAACAAAGATATAGACAGCCACAATCTAATTCAAGCTGCGACTCCCGCTGCTACAGGAAAAATCAGGCGAAAAAGAAGAAAATAGATAGAGAACGTTTTTGCGGTAAACGCAGAAAACGTATATTATTCTTTTCTCCATTATTGTACGCAATCAGATTATTGAAACAAAGATTTAGACTGCCGCAAGCTGATTCGTGCTGTGAATCCCGTAGTGACAGAAAAAAACGGGGAAGATTTAACCGCAGAAGAGTTCCTAATTACGATTGTGATGAGCTTTACATTCAATCGCTTAGACGAAGACCATACATGTCTATTTATCGGAGCATTCCTTGGTGTTACCCTCAATGCATCAGTTTTCTGGGCATATTAAGACAAATGACACTTGTTTCTTTATTAATTTTGGCCATGATTTTATGGTGTCCTTGCTTATGTACTTTGGAGCTTTGCAGGCATTTATGTTGCAACTTTGTCTGTTGTGAAATGTGATTAAAAAAACTTCTCGATAATATTGTACTTTTATTTGATAACTATAGACACCACTGTACACTTGCATATTTGTAGGTACATACTGTATCGGCGCTTTTGTAAGAAAGTTCATCAAGCTTGTACATATACTAAGTATCATTTGGACCAAAATCTGCTAACGAAATTGTGGGTTATTCACCAAGCTGGACACAAGAGACTGGACACATGTGTGTTAAGTTGACTAAACTTAAAAATATTATCACTTATTATTTCGTCATCTGGACACACCAAGATTTTTACGCGTGTCCACATAGGGCAAGTTAAATCAAATTTCCCTATGTGGACACGCGTAAACATCTTTCGTTACATTTCGGTAGTTCACCAACTGGAGACACATGTGCCCAGTTTCTTGTCACAATATTTTTAATTTTTAGAAGTCTTGGCTTCTAGATAATCAAGCTTCTATTGTAATTTAGGACCAGTTGATGAAAATGTGTATATCCCAAAACACCGGTTCGATCTCGTTCAAACTAGTTTTCGTTGAAAGTACTTATTTGTTTTAAAATCTACATCATGTATTTTTTTTAATTTTCTCTTTCTTACTGCAAAAGTTAGTGGAAGGGGGAGACACCCACGTTACCACTTTGGAAAGCGTCTATCTCTGAAATGTTAGTCTTTTATAGTTTTAAGAACCTCAGTAATTTTATATTTTATTTTATAACTAGCGGTCCCAGCGAACTTCGTTTCGCCCCCAGACTTGTCCCGCCCCGGCCCCGTTTAGTGCCATAAACCTCACGGAGCCCGAGACCTTTCCAACGAATGCAAAACCGTGGAAATCGGTTCGTGCGTTCTGGAGTTATAGCGTCAGGGAGGAAAACCCGACTTATTTTTATATAGTAGAAGACTAGCGGCCCGCCCGCGACTTCATACGCGCGTATTAGCTTAACTCCGTTTCCATAGATCGTAGCGAAAATTTATAAGCCTATACGCATTAAACTATAGCCTTTCCTGATAAATTAGCTATCTATCATATTTTATAACCTTACCAATAGTTCCTGTGAGTAGCGCGTTCAAACAAACAAACAAAAACATCCAGTTTTAAAATATATACAAAGAAATGCGTACAGATAAATGTTATATTTTATGTACACACAACACGTAGCCCGGTATAATGGTCAAACTTACACAGGGATATTATCTTTTTATTTTACAACGAAATATACTTCGTACGCCCTATCGTCAATCGTATATTTATTTCGAGTACCTACTAAAATGACCAGGCTACTCTCTGCGCTTACACAGCATCATGTCACATACAGGCTGTGAGAGAAGCAAATTCCCTCAAGTCTTCTCCCGCTACCTTAAGAGTTTGGATTTGAGCTTTGTTTAAGGTTATTGATTATAGCCTTTGATTAAAGTAAAATAGCGGAAGATAGGTGACGCGCCATTCGAACGTGGACCGCTAAAATCAGGCCCCCGTCGCCTAATTGCATTCAAGAGACATCTCAAAGCGCGCGTTTGTTTCGCTCGCACTACCGTCGTATGAAATGGGTTTGTCTCTGTCGGTCATCTTGTATGTAAGATTTTATGTAGTTCTTGTATGTAGTTGTGAGTAGTGCCATTTTTTAGCTGACAATAAGTATGACATGGTTATAGCGAATACCTACTCTACTTTCTTGAATTCAAATCGTAAATTGAAAGTGACAATTCTATGTTAAGATCTACGCCACCATCGTCATCAACATCCAAAAGCCGTCCACTTCTAAACATAGGTCCCCCACGAAAAGTTTGCAGAAAAGTTCCAGATTGGACACCTTTCGACCACAGGAGCAGCGTAGAATGTCCACCGATAATATGAACATACGATCTGCAATCTACACTGGACACAGACCGATTGATACCTACGCTGTTTAAACACAAAACAATAATATTATTCACTATTCTAAGGAATAAAATCTCTTCTCGAGAGCAACATCAATAACAAACATGTGTCAAATATTCTGTCTCAGATATGTCAAATGACTGTCAAAAATTAAATAAAAAATATTTTAATCGTAAGCTCTAAAGAGTATTGATATCAAATTCGAAGCAAATCACCCCCATAATAACTTTGCACCCCTTTTTAACCCCCTTAGGAGATGAATTTCAATAAAATATAAAATAAGTCTTCCGTCAATTCTGTAAGAGAATGTGTATGCAAAATTTGAAGTAGATTGGACCAAGGGATCTGGTTGTCCCATACAAACTTTGCACCCCTTTTTGACCCCCTTAGGGGTGGAATTTCTGAAAATCCTTTCTTATCGGATCCCTTCGTCATACAAAAAACACACCCTCCCATTTTCAGGTCTCTACAATCAGCGGTTTAGGCTGTGCGTTGATCCATCAGTCAGTCAGTCAGTCAGTCAGTCAATCAGTCAATCAATAAGTCAGTCGTTCAGGACAAAGCATTTTATTGGTATAGATAAGTTCAGAGGAGCGAAAAGCGTCACTCTCCTATGTATGTTTGTGAATAAAACCTAAAGTAGAACGTAATGGAAATTGATCCCTAACAAACTGAAGTTTCTACCTTCAAGTCAGTTAGGTACTTTAGAACAGCAACAAAAACGTCTCTTTATCGAAGAAACATAATATTTATTCACCACACAAGACACTTAACCAGTACACAAGAGGCAGCAGCAGAGCCCTCTCATGAGTTCACAGGCCACGATACAGGGCGTCCAGCATACTAAAGCAAGCATAAACACACACAAATGCCAGAAGTTCCTTGAAAACGCTAAACAGCTCAAACATTGAGGGTACAACTCAGGACAAACGTGGTAAACCCACAAGCACGGTCTTCTCCTTAAAGTTGTCAAAAGCACATGCCGACAGCTGTATAGAGCGAAGTCTCCCCTTTTTTGGATCCTCCTTCTCCTCATTTTAGCATTTAGCTCATATTTCTCTTGCTCCTTTTTCGTTTTACCTTTATCTGCAAACATCTTATATGCATCACTCTCCATGAATGCATCAGATAAAATACTTACTGTCTCCGAATTTCTCATGCATTTTGATATTTTCATCTTTCTAATTTTCCACCCCCTTCTAAGAGTTCCTCTTATCATAATTAGAGTATCATTTGGTTCTTGAATTCTGGCTTTAGTATACCTGTAACTTCCTTTGGGGTCCGTAATAACTTTGAACAAGGCATACAAAACAATCTTCACCGCTTGGAAGCCGATTGATAATAATTGTCCAAAAATTTCAACAAAACAATTAGAACGCCTGCCCTCATCTTCACTTTCAAGGAATTTTATTACTTCCAGTTCTTCCTTTTTTTGCCTCTTTAGCCTTTTCTTGTCCTCTTTCTCAATTTCCTTTCGCTCGGCTAATAATTGTTTTCTTTTCTCTGCAGATTCTTGCATCGATTCATAGTCTTTCTCTTTTGTTTTCTTTTTCTGTTTCTTTTTCCGTTGCCGTCTCTTTTCATAAGCAGAACGACTCCTCCGTTTTTTATTTTCTCTTTTTTCTCTCATTTTTCTTTTACGATTTATTAAATTGCATTGGCATTCGTGATGACATAGGCACGCTGCTTGTAATTTCTTTTTAATAATTTCGGTTGATTTCTTCCCCAAGTTAGAGCTAGGGATTGGAATAACAAGGCCATTTCTTTTATGAACATTTGTTTTCACAGTTGTTTCAGACTGAGACATTTCTTTTGTATGTAGTAGTTTCCATATATTTTGTGTAAGTTGGTTGCTTTTTTCCGGTTTAGGTGACTCTTTTGTACTTTGTGGTTCCGTTTCGGTTCGGTGTGGTTTCGTTGGTTTTTCCGTATCTGATACAAATATATTATTTTTTGGGCATGGGCATTCTTTTCTTCTTCGTAGTCTCCATTTTTTCTTCTTTGACCGAGGTGCATCACAAAGTGCACTTTTTGGTTTCCATTTCTTTCGTTTGTCGGTATCTGGTTCATCTGGATTAGGTTTATTTGTATTGTCATAATTTTCAGTGGGATTCCTAGGTTTCTTAATACCTGGCACAACTTTTCTATTTTCTGGTTGAGGTGAATCTTTTGTTTTCATATCTTTTATCGGTATATTTGTGTTGTCATAATCACAGGGGCAACAGTTTTCATCACGTTCGCTTACATTACTTGTGTTCAGATTTTTCTGTTTTATCGTTATTTTTAAACCTTGACGTTTGTGTACATTTTCTGACTGAGTACGTGATATAATATTACCACGTTTTCGTTGCTTATTTTTACAACGATTGCCACCAGATTGACAAAACATTCGACCACAATAGCCAGAAAATTTTGATGAAATGTTTCTTAATGAAGCGGTGTCCACATTGCTTCTTACTATTTTATTATTTTGCGATCTACCACATCCACAACATCTCTGAGTATTAATGCCTTCTTTACACGTGCCTTCCGCACATTCATCATATTTCATCCGTTTCTTACATTTACATACAATGCGTGCGTCCCCGTTTTTAGATTTTTCAGCACAAATACCTGAACGACATAATTTATTAAATTGTCTTTTAATATCTTCCAATTTGTTTCTCATTTCATTGGCATTTATAATGCACATATTATCGGAATTAACTTGCATTTCAAACAATGGCTTATTATTCAAGTCTTTTTGAATACGTGGACATTTATCTGTACAGCTATTATCACCGCTCTCGAAAGTCACAGTTTTTTTACAAGTATTTTCATCACATGTCCAAAGTTTGTTTTTTAAACAGTTACAGGTGAAGTTTGTTTTTTTGTTTTTTAATGCTTTACGACAGGATCCATCTAAACATGCTTCTCTCTCGAGGATATACTGTTTTCTCTCTTCATGTGATGGACAAACGCATTGATTTCGTTTTTTTTCCTGTCCCAAAGACTTAACCTTGTCTTTGATTTCCGCCTGATTCATAACACTCATATCCAAAGCATTCACTTTTACTTCAAAAAGTGGATCATTAGTTTGATCTTTTTCATTTTGGACCACAACTTTCTGTCGGACGGGTGCAATTGCACTTTTCTTTGGTTTAAACGTCATCAGTCTTTCATATAACGTAGGAATACATTTTTTGGGAGTGCAAGTAACGTCTGTGCATTTCTTAACTTTAAGTTCACATTTACAGTAAATATCCTTATTATTTTGATTGAATGCATCTTTACAAACACCTTTTTCACAAACCGTATGAGGTTCGATCATTATTTTTCGACCCCATTTCATTATAGCTTTATCGAATAATTGAGACATTTTCTCTTTAACATTTAGCACTGAAGATTTCTTGGCCATAGCGTTTTCCTTGCTGCAAGTTTTATCAGTACATATAACAGCTGGTGGATCTGATACTTTTTTGATTTCACATGAGCAAACAAAATCGTTGTCTTTCATTTTCACTGCTTTTGAACACAGGCCTTTAACACAAGTTTTATCAGTAACATTTCTTATAACGACGTCTCCTTCATCCGTACTCTCATTTTGTTTTATAACTTGTTTGGGGTTTATTTCTGATCTTATGTCTACTTTTTCCTTTCCGTGTTTCTGTCTTTTAGACGATTTTTCTTTCTTGGAAATTTTCGGGGTTTCAGCACAAATACAAGTACCTTTTTTATCAGCCGGTTTACTGTGTCTTTTACGATATAAACTCATTAATGATTTTCTATCAAGTTTTGCCTGTCTCGTGTTTACTAATTTAGAAGCCATCATATCTGGAGTTCCATCTTTTTTTGATTTCGTGCTTTTCTTTTTTTCGCCTTTTATTTGTACTCCAGTATCTTTATAACCAGTATGAGTTCTTTTCTTTCGTCTGTGCAATTTTTTGGACATTGTATCTTTACCAGATTTTTTTAATTCTGTCTTGTCTTCCGTCACATACATATTGGGTTCAGAAGTTAAACAATAACACGTTGTTTCACTATCGACGTTATTTTTACAATCAGTGCTGGCAGACACTGAATTTAATGTAGCTTGATTAGGGGCTACATAGTCGCTCTTGCGTCTGATAGATTTTTGTGTTTTCCTGTTAGTTTTTTGCTTTTTCTGCAAACCAAATGTACAGGATAGTTTATCAGTAATGCGACAACGGTAGACTTGTAAAACTTTATCAATCTGTGAAAAGAGCACCGATGTAGCCCTGTCGCAATAGAGCATTAGTATACACGCTACATATTCATCAGCGCTACACCTGCTTTGTTTGGCATGTTCGTAACGATTTGTACATTTTTTATATTGATTTGCGACGTATTTTTGGATAAACTAATAATTTCGATAGGATTTTATCAAATCATCGCAAGAATTTTATTTGAAATCAAAGATAATTTTATTTGCCAAAGTGACAGAGAAAAATATTTTGTCAAAAGGTGGCTCCACACCGCCCTTTTTTTAGGGACCTCTTCCATAAGTAGTGGGCAGGTTTATATTCTCTGTGGAGCAAAAAAGATTACACAATCATTGATGATGTGGATGTGAGTTTGTGAACATTCTCTTTCGATAAAATGACTGTTTTTGTAACATTCAGCATTGCGACAAGGATCTTCTGGCCAAGCTAATCTGATTCGTCGCCATTAAATAAAAGAAGAAGAAGAAGGATCTTCTGGCCAACAAATGACATTGTCAGGGGGGCGCTTGTTCAATGCAGGGTAGCCAAAGCATGAAAATCTTCCTTGATTCAGGGAGTCGATTATTTATTTATTACTTTTTTTAACGAATTTCTATTTACCCCACCATGGCAAAGTCAAAGAAAAGATTTCTTGGATGGAAATGTCGTCGAAGACAATTTCTACCATATGAGGCATGTATCATGTATGTTCCACCGACTTTAGACGCAAAACAGTTGTATCAACAATAAAAACCACTGAAAATAAAAAAAAACTTTATTTAAGGAGTTTAGCTCTATGGTATTTAAAAATAATGATATTAATAGTTTACACGGAACACGTTCGAAAATAAAACAAAAGGAAAAATCGGAAAATCTATCGTAAGATTGGGGAGATTTCGCTACACTCGATCTGGCAGCCGCATTTTTTAATTTGACAGCGTTAGTTCCGAGTGTCACCGTTGGCCAGAAGATCTATGTCATCGTTGGAAATAGTTAACATTTGAGTATGATGATTCTCATGTTACCATAGAATTATTATCCCTTTAGGAATATTAATTTTATGGACAGAACATGCATTGTTATCATAATGAATAAATCTGTCTTTCTTTCTTCTAAAAATAGTCCATTTAATTACCAATAGGTAGGTAAAGGGGTGTACGGTTTGGTTTGCACTGCACCGAACAATGTATGTCACCGCGTCAGCACTTTTAGTTTCTTAAGTTATTTTTAAGTAATTATAATTTAGTCATAACATATCGACTCAAGTGTGATCTCGTGTAGCAATATATGAACCATATAGATCGTCAAGGATTTATCACTTATCAAGATCCCTCAAGTCTGTTGGGTGGCAGGCCAGCATCAAGGCACCGCTCAACATATGGTCCTTCGAGCCGGAAAAACGATAAATGTCTGTAAGTGCATGAAGTTAATATCAGTGCTCCGAGAAAGTAATTTAATGAAGAAACAAGTCGCTTTATTAAAAAGAATCAATTTAATAAAATAAATATATTCACCACACAAGACAGGCACTTAACCGGTACACAAAATGCAGCAGAGGCCTCTTACGAGTTCGCAAGCCACGATACACGGCGTCCAGCACACTACAGCAAGCATATACAGACACAAATGCCAGAAGTTCCTCATAAACGCTACACAACTCAAACATTGAGGGTACAACTCAGGACAAATGTGGTAAACCCACAGGCATGGTGTTCTCCTTAAAGTTATCAGAAGCATATGACGACAACTGTAAAGAGCTAAGTCTCTCCTTTTCCTAACCCTTCTTTTCCTTTTCTTTGCCTCAAGCTCAAATTTCTCTTGATCTTTCTTCGTTTTGCCTGTATCAGCAAACATCTTATAAACATCACTCTCCTTGAATTCATCGGATAAAACACTTACAGTTTCAGAATTTTTCATGCATTTTGCAACTCTCATCTTCCTAATTTTCCATCCCTTTCTAAACGTTCTTCTTAGCATAGTTAGTGTTTCGTTCGGATCTTGAATTCTTTCTTTAGTATATCTGTAACTACCTTTGGGGTCCGTTACAACTTTGAACAAGGTAAATAAAACAATCTTCACTGCTTGGAAGCCGATTGATAATATTTGTCCAAATATGTCAACACAACAATTCGTCTTGCCTGCATCTTCGCTTTCGAGGAATTTCATAACTTCAATTTCTTCCTTTTTTTGTCTCTTGAGCCTTTGCTTCTCCTCTTTCTTCATTTCCTTTCGCTCAGCTAATATGTATTTTCTTTTTTGTATAGATTCTTGCATCGATTCATAGTCTTTTTGTTGCAGTGCCTTTTTATATTTATTTTTCTGTTGCCGTTTCTTTTTATATTTATCGAGATTCTTCCGTTTTATATTTTTCCTTTTTTCTTTAATTTTTCTCTTTCGTTCTATTATACTACATTGACATTCATGTTGACACATGCATACAGCTTGTATTTTCTTATTAGCAAGTTCAGTTGACTTCTTACCTAAATTTGAGCTAGGAATTGGAATAATAAGACCTTTCCTTTTATGAACATTTGTTTTCAGAGTTGCTTCTGGTTGGAATGTTATTTTTTCACTTGGGAACTTTAATATGTTCTTTCGTAGCGGAGGTGATCTGATTGCAGTTTCTTCGTTTTTAAGCTGAGGTGTTTTAGTATATTTATCGCCTACATTTTCTGTTATTTTCTCATCTTTCAGTTTGTTTAAGTTGTTTAAGTAACCATTTTGAATACATTTGCTTCCATCAGATTTTTTTGTATTGATTTGTTTCATCATAATTTTTAAACGACGTTTGTGAACATTTTCTGACTGAGTTCGTGTTATATCAATACATCTTCGTTGTCTCTTCCTTGTTTGACGATTGTGCTCAGATCGACAGAACATTCGAGAACAGAAACCAGAGAATTTTGATGTAACGTTTCGTAATGAAGCTGTGTCCAAAGTACTTCTTACCATTCTGTTATAACGGGGTTTTCCACAAAGACAAATCTCTTTGATATTGTCTATTCTACATGTGTCTTCCACACAGTCATTAACATCGTATGTCATCAGTTCCTTACGCTTACATGCTTTAATAGCGTCACCATCTGTAGTTTTTTTTGTACAAATACCTGAATGAGACAATTTATTAAATTGTCGCTTAATATCTTCTAATTTGTTTCTCATTTCATCAATATTGATAATACACATATTATCGGGATTAACTTGCATTTCAAATAATGGCTTATTATTACTAAAATCTTTTTCAATTCGTGGACAATTATCTGCATGTGGTAAAACATTGGTGCTGTTTTCAAAAGTCACAGCTTTATTACATGACGTTTCACCACACATCAAATTATTGTTTTTTGAAGAGTTACATGTAAAGTTTGTTTTTTTGTTTTTTAATGCTTTACGATACGATCCATTTAAACATGTTTCTCTCTCGATGGTATACTGTTTTCTCTCTTCATGCGATGGACAAATGCATTGATCTCGTATTTTTTCCTGTCCAAAATATTTTAATTTATCTCTGATTTCCGACTCATTCACAAGACACATATCCAAATCATTAACTTTTACTTCAAACAGTGGGTCATTAGTCTGATCTTTCTCATTTTGCACCACAACTTTCTCGCGCACGGGTGTATTTGCACTTTTTTTAGATCTGAACATACTTAATTTTTGAGAAAATGTTAGGTTGCTTTTGCTGGAAGTACAAGTTACATCTGTGCATTTCTTAGCTTTTAATTTACATTTACAGTAAATATCTTTATTATTTTGATTGAATGCATGCTGACAAACACCTTTTTCACAAACCATGTTATGTTCGATCCTTTTTTTTCGACTCCATTTCATGATAGTTTTGTCGAACAATTCAGACATTTTCTCTTTAATATTTAGCACTGAACTTTTCTTTGCCATAATGTAGTTTTCCTTGCTGCAAGTTTTGTCCGAACATCTAACAGCTAGTGGATCTGGTATCTTTTTGATTTCGCATGAGCAAACAAAATCGTTGTCTTTCATTTCCAGTGCCTTTGAACACAGGCCTTTGAAACAAGTTTTATCAGTTATATTTCTTTTGAACACGTCTCCTTCACCCATATAATCATTTTGATTTATAATTTGTTTGGGCTTCATTTCTAACTTTACGTCTCCGTTTTCCTTAAAGTATTTTTGTCTTTTAGCAGAGTTTTCTTTTTTGTAAAGTTTCAAAATTTTTGTTTTACGCTTTTTTTTACGATATAAACTTATTAATGATTTTTTATCAAACGTTGAATGTCTCGTGTTTACTGATTTAGAAGGCATCTTATGTGGAGAGCCAGTTTTTTTCATTTTCATATTTATCTTTTTTTTCCTTTTCCCTTTAACCTCCGTATATTTCAAAGCGTTATTACTTCTTCTCTTTCGTCTGTGTAATTTCGCGGACATAGTTTCTATTGCGAATGGTCTTATTTTTCTATTTTGTTTACATTGTATGCCAATTTCTTTCAGGTACACATTATCGAGGTTAGTGTTAGAAGTTATGCGTGAACGATAACAAGTTGTATTACAACCAACGTTGCATTTATCATTAGCAATACGCTCATCATTGGCGTACACAGAATTAAATTTAGTTTGATTATGAGGTTCATAGTTGGGCCTGCGTCTGATAGATTTCTGTGTTTTCCTGTTTGTTCTCTGCTTTTTCCGCAAACCAAATGGATTACATAGCTTATCTTCAGTAATACGGCAAGTGTAGACTTGTATATATTTGTCAATCTGTGGAAATAGAACGGATGTAGCCCTGTCGCAATAGAGCATTGCTATATTTGCACATTTTTTATATCAATTTTTACTGTGTTTTTTTATAAACTAATATTTTTGATAGGATTATAATTCTAACGAATCATTATCACAATACATTTTTTGATGAATGTCAAACACAAACATCATGCCACAGTGACAGACACATCACTGTGACACAAGAACTGATCATGGACAAGTAGAATTAATTTTTGATAGTTTATCCACCATATTATTGCCACCAGGGAATTTCAATTGAGCGAAGCCACGTACCCTGATGAATTTCATTTCAGATGTAAACTTCAGGCTGTAAAGCCAAACCATTTGCTAGAATTACCTACTTGTTTTCATTTTCCAGAGATCTCTGAACATAGGCTGCCCCACGGCTTTCCACGACCGATCACAAGCGGTCTGCAGCCTGCACCCAGTTTGATCCTGCGACCTTTACAAGGTCGTCTGTCCATCTTGTCGGTGGACGTCCTACGCTGCGTCTTTCTCGAACTTTTCCGCCCCAAAGGCCATCGGTTCTTCGCGCTATGTGCCCTGCCCGCCACTTGAGCTTACTGATTCTCAAGGCTATGTCCGTTACCCCAGTTCTTTTAGATATCTCCTCATATCTGATTCGATCCCGTAGAAAAACACCGAGCATAGCCTCGTGCTGTTTTCATTCGAAAAAGTTTAGCTTGGTTCGAAATTGGAAGCTACGTGTGCTATGCTATGCACTGGATTCTACTTGTATTGCAGGATACTTGTGTGGATGACCCCATCTCAGGGTATCAGCCCTTAAAGCTGGAGCAGCGGCGGAGTTAAACTGAAACGCAAAGCGGAGCTAGTATGTCTCACTTGCAAGTGATACTCGTATGTGGTTGCGCCGTTTGGCGTTAAAACGTTTGGACCATGGGGCCTTCTGCTAAAGTACTTTTTTGAAAAATTTCACCGAAATTAAATTAAATTTTGGCAAATAATACAGCAGGCTGGTTCCAAGCTCAAAGGATTAGCATTATATCCTAAATGGCAACGCAGCCACGCAGCCAGTATCATCGCCTCCTTGCCACATGGAAGCGGCTTACTAGCCTGCTATTAGCCTGAGTTAGGGCATTCTCTATCAACCGCTTAGGAACGCAGAAAGTTTATTCAGTGTTCTTTCTGGTTCCTTTTCTTATTAAACAAACGGAATTCTTATCATTAATCCGACCAAAACGTAAAACGATGTGTCCAATGGTTATAACGGCATAATATCTGTGGTAACGGCTTCTTCATGAAATTCTTGAGTATTCCATGATATTGACGAGATAGCCTCGGTCCGACATGTCTACTTACTAATAGATGTCCATGAGTTAACTTATATACATACATAAACAAGTATGTATACAGGGTGTGGCCTGTAATATGAGCAAATTTTGAAAATTTAGACCCTTGACGTGACCAGTGATTCATTTTAAATGGTCTTAATTTATTAAAGTAAAAAAATAATTTATTTTAAGCACAATAAATTTTTTGTTATAAAGTCAGAACTTGACCACACTCGAAATTGTCATTTAGGTACTACAACGAGTTTAGCGATTTTGATATACCTACCTATATTGACTAGGGAATATAACTTTGGATTACTCCATATATCTCTAAGGTAAAGCATTTTGAAACAGCTATGGCCAGCAGAGCGATTTAACTATGTGTTGTATACTCTGTAGAATCATTGATAAATTTTTTTGCTCCTATTACAGGCCACACGCTGTAAAAAGTTTGTTTGCCTTATTTAGTCAAATTGCGCAAATTGGTTATCAATTTTACACCAGTTACGTATGCACATTCTGAATCAAACTGATATTTCCTTGATACTCATACACTAAGTTACATTTAATGAGTTGACTGTAAGGAAAACATTAATTAGTACAGCTATTAGTTTCTGACTGTAAGTTGGTTGTTCGTCCGTAACAATGTGGTGGAATTATATTGTACTTTTGTTAATTTCTATTAAGTTTTGCAATGGTAAGTAATATTTCTGATTCGTTCTCGTTGACAAATACCGAGCATAGCCCTCTGCGTCGCTTGTTGTGTTATTTTGAGCTTATATAAGACCCATAGCTAAATACTGCCTCGGACCCGAATTTCATCATTGGTAACACACACTGGTTAAATAATTTCGTAGAACTAAGATTTACATAGCCCTGAGAGTCAGTGAGCTCAAGTGGCAATGGGCAGGGAACATAGCGCGACGAACTGGTTACAGTCGGGCTTACTTGTTTAATAACCATGTTAAGACATAGTTAAATCACAGAATATATAATTCAACCTCAATGTGTTGAAAGAAAGAAAGAAAAGCGTTTATTGGTTTACATCACAAACACACACACACACACATACCTACACAATACAACACACAAATTAAAAAGCACAAAAAACAGAAAAATGGGAAAAATGTTACGTTACAAAACAATGTCAACGTTTACCATACCAGGGCTGCCAATGAGTGTGTGTGTGTGTGTGTGTGTGTTGTTTAATATGTTTTTTTTTGTATTTTAAACTTCATGTACAAAAACTTACTGCTAAAAGCATTCTCTACTAGTCAACCACAGGTCGTAACCAAAGAGTACTTTGGTCTTAACGGACGAAGGTTTGTTTAATTGGAGCTTGAAACCTATTCGGTCTATACCTACCTACATATGTATGGTCGGTCTCTAGCGCATAATCATTTTTCAATGAAAATAGCTTGCACACACGACACAAAACAAATATTATGTTGTTTCATTCAAGACTACTTCATGAAACCTGCCAAGTGTGAGTCAAACTGGTTCACTTACTTCCACTTGGCCAAAATACCACAATATTTTGTTGACTGCAAAAATAAATATATTTTTGCAGTTATTGAGAATTTGCCATGCCATACCTCAAAAACTACTAATTCGATCTAGTTTAAACGAATTTTCGTTAAAAGTATTGTTACGTTACGTTACGATCTACCATTGTGTTCTTTTTTTCAAAAAAAAACCTTAGTTTACAAGTTAGAGGAGGTCGCCCATTTTACCACTTTGGTAGTGTCTTCATTCGGCTACGGAAGCTTACAAATCACTGTTTGTTCTTCTTTCCAGCAGCCAACTCTACCGACAGAAATACGGCTGAATTACGCCTTGCTTGTAGAACTATCAAACAGGTAAGTTTATTCAAATAGTTCTTTCTTCTTTTACGTATGCCCTTTTTTGACGTGACAACGTCTTAAATTAGGTTGCGGCTGGGAGTCACTTATGAAAAAGTGTAACGCTCGGTAACGTTACGATGAGTCACCGAACGAGAGAGAGGCCCGCCGAATGCCTTGCGTCTCTCTCCCACTCAACTATGATCGGTCTGCAATAAATATTCTACCGAGAAAAAGACGTTGTCACGTAAAATCTTCGCCCGTAAAACCGACTTTACAGGCAACCATTTTTTAAATTAGTTACCTTTTTACAAAAAAATATAATACAACAATCAGAAAATAAATTATACCCTGTATCAATTTATAGGATTATCCCTTATGTTTTGGAAACCTTGTATGTATAGCCACTATACTATATTTTCCGAGCCCAAAGTTATTGATTTATACGAAGCTGATTTCATCTTATCTCATAATTTTTTGCTTTTACTTCATCTCATGTTGTTTTTCAATGTCTAAGTGAGTAAATAAAGAAATCTGAAATTTGAATTTGAGTTTAAAAAAATATTTATACAGGGTGACTTTATGAACATTGCCAGTATTTTCAATCAATGACGACGCCCCTCATGTTTTTTTTTTCAGAATTTATTGGAAGAAAGACGGAAGTGCGAAGCTGAATTTATCTCCTATCAAATAGAAAAAAGTAATGTAGGTACAGAGTCAACGTCATCAGCTAACAGGTAAATAGGGCTTCGCTTGGTGTTTTTTTTTTACCCGCGATTATTATTGCGATCATTAATACAAAAAAAAATGCGATTCAACCAACTAAAGCTTATGTATGATATGAAAAAAGGAAAATTCTAAAGAAAAAAGAAGAGAGTCGAGACCTGCCGCAGAGTAGTTTCATGTTTAAGTGATGAAATAAATCAAGAGGCTTGACTACAGCGTTGATCAGCCGTGGTGTGATAAAATTTGAATTTCTATCGTGTTCAATGTTTAAGCTTAAGAGTTAAGTTCGAAAACAGTCGCTAGATGGCGCTGTACTGGGTTAACCCGCGGTGACGATTCGTTTACGTGTTTCCTTGTATGTTCTTGCGAACAAATAAATTTTGTCTTGCTATCGGAACCTTAGTTTCATTTGTGGTTCCTTTCTGTCGACTTTTTGGGACTTGTTCAATCGTGTCAATCATCTTACTAACTTACTCGGTAAATTGAGATTCTATCACAAGCTATAAAGACATCATAAAAATCTTGAAAACCGTGATATTTTTGCAAACTTAAATTATGTATCTACCTATCTATCTATAGTTACAAAGTTATCCATTATTTTGGGACACCCCTGTATGTAGGGTTTTATGCTTGTATTTGACTATAAAGGTATATGAATAAAAGGCTTTGAAATTAAACCACACTGAAACTTCTTTCAGAAACTGCACGAACCTGGATTTTATTAGAGATGAGTTTTCAAGGCAGCTACGTAACCATTCTGAATGCTTCCGTAATAATATATCTATTATAATTTCCCAACTAAACACTCGTTTGGCATTTCTGGAGAAACTACAAAACGATAATAAAACTCTGGAAACCATAAAAGGTACTGCTTTATTACTATACAGGGTGACTTTGAAAACATTGACAATATTTTAAACTAAGAACCTACTCATGATTTATAGTCCCTTCCACATATTAAAATTAACATCAATCATCATCAAAATGATGACACAATATCTACGATATGTAATGGTTTCCTTGTAATGTAATTTCCTCTAATAATATAATAATTTAATAATTTCCTTGTAGATTCTCATGCACTCGCATAAGTCCCGCATTGTCCTTGTGTACATTATACATTATTAGTAGTAAAAACTGTTTAACTGCCTCGGTGGCGCAGCAGTTAGAGGGTCGCATTTTAAAGCGACGGCTTCGCTTGAGGTCCCGGGCTAGATTCCCGGGTCGGGCCAAAAATATGTACCTGGGTTTTTCTGTTCAGAAATTCTCAGGGAAGCCCGAAGTTTGGAAGTTGGCGGTGTTTCACCCCCGAGCCTCGAAAAGCACGTGAAGCCGTTGGTCCTGCGTCTGATCTCTCTCCGGTCGTGTCAGATTGCTGTCCCATCTGGCTATGAGAGTGAAAGGAATAGAGAGTGAATCTGTGTTTGCGCACACACTTGTGTTCTATAATATGTCCTGCGCAGTCGGTTTGCCATTGTGACTGGCCACCGTAGTCGAAATCGGCTAGGGGGACTATTATAGAAGTAAATCATATATCTTTAGTTAAGTATTTTGTGCCTCCGAAGTTAGTACTATAATTAGTTTTCTCTACGTGATATTTCTGTTACAGAGTTTTTTAGCAACAACGGGACAAAATGTATAGAGGCAAATGGTAAAATTATTCAAGACAATTGTTTGAATCAAGTCATTCCGCACAACGATACCACATCCAAAAATATTAGAAACTCGTTATATAGAGCAACACCTTTTTTGTCCTATGGGGTAAGTACCTATCAAACGTAATGAGATCAGTAACAAGACTCAATTGGGCTTAAAACAATTTCAATAAAAATGATAGTTACTAGGTACATCGTCCGTAATAAAAAAATAAATATGCCCCAGACAATACACCAATTGTCTGGTTTCGTGGTAAGGAATTTTCTTCCTGTGTTACGAAGTACCAGACAACGATTATGACGGGGGCGTCTCCCATAAACACTTAAATACATATAACATTCATGACAAAGGTACAATTGTTCGTGCTCATCACACAAACATTTGCCCCCTGCGGGATTCGAACCCGCGACGGCCGGCGTATAGTCAGAAGCGCTAACCATACACCAAACGCGTCGTCTAATACCCATATTCCATTATTTTCAGAAAAGGTCGTGTTCAAAACGAGCCCTTATTAGGAAATGCGTGATAAAGGTTTTGCAAACACAATGTCCAAATTCAAATGCACAAGCCTTCGTGCTATCCCTGGATGGAATGTTGCCTAAATGTGAGTCAGATTCTGAGATCCCGGTAAGTTTCATTTAACATTTATCTTCTACATCCACTCTTACAAAAATCCATATCGATTTCCAATAAATTAAAGTTAAATTATCTTTAATTAATATAAACGTTAACCATCAACGGATTAATTTCAGTTATGTACTTTCCGTTACTGAGATCTCCTCATAAGTAGGATCAGACACGTCATCATCATAACCTACTACTACACTCGGTGGGGCGCAGCGGTTAGAGGGTCGCATTTTAAAGCGACGGCTGCGCCAGAGGTCCTGGGTTCGATTCCCGGGTCGGGCCAAAAACATGTACCTGGGTTTTCCTGTTCAGAAATTCTCAGGGAAGCCCGGAGACTATTATATATTCTGTGACCGGGGTTTGGAAGTTGGCGGTGTTTCACCCCCGTGCCTCGGAAAGCACGTAAAGCCGTTGGTCCTGCGCCTGATCTCTCTCCGGTCGTGTCAGATAGCTGTCCCATCGGGCTATGAGAGTGAAAGGAATAGAGAGTGTTAGTCGTTGTGACTGGCCACCGTAGTCGAAATCGGCTAGGGGGACTATTATTATTATTACAACACGGACTGACAGACTGATGAAAATTTTACTGTAGAAATTGAGCATCCAGACTGATGGAATGGATACCAGGATTCCATTGCTTATAAATAATGAATTTCCATACATGTGGCTTATTTCAGAAACGTCAAAAAAATACATCAACACCAACTACGGGGATCATCGTTGGAGTACTCCTGACTTTAGTAGCATTGCCTATTTTGGGAATTTTCGCCACAAGACAAATCAAGAAGTGCGCTAACCTAAAATCAGAATCGTATGAAGTTAGTTTCCATCCAGAACCAAAAGAGCCGAAAAATAATACTGAAATGAATAAATAAGTGATGTAAAAAAAAATGTTTACAATAATAATTTCTAGACTTGCTAAGAGATGGCGCTGTGTTCTAGTCAACTCGCGCGTACAAAATGCCAGTTAATTGAATACCTAGGCAGATCATTAAACGCCGGCATTGATTTAAATGAGTGAACGACTTTGATTAAAGTAAAATAGCGGAAGATACGGCATGTCATACTAATTGTCAGCTAAAAAATGGCACTACCTTGGGCACTACACATTCCTAACGTCACACGTCTTATAAATGTCACCCGCACACGCAATCCAATGGAAAATAGGCGACGGGGGCCTGATTTTAGCGGTCCACTTTCGAGTGGCGCGTCACCTATCTTCCGCTATTTTACTTTAATCAAAGGTGAACGACAACTAGCCAAGTTTTTTAACGGAACGGTAAATTATATGGCTGAATATCGCGTAGTCATTATTTATTTGTAAATCATATTTATAAACTATTTTGACAAAATCACTGCTTATTTTCACTTAAAATTACAAACAAGCACAAAAAATATGTGTAGCCCTCATTACAATTGCGGCATTGAGGCCATACTTATTTGTTTGGTGGCGCAGAGGTGGAAAACCGGTTAAGTGCGTGTCGGACCCGCGCACTGAGGGTTCCGTGCCACCCTTAACTGAATTCAGGGTCCACTTATTTTCACTTAACGAAAACATCACAATATATTGCGACAGCAAAAATAACTTTGTTTTTCATAGTGTTTGTATGAAAAACAAAGTTATATTTGCGGTTGATAAAAATGTGCAATATCTCAAAAACTACTGGTTCGATCTCTTTCAAACCAATTTTCGTTGCAAGTTTTTGTTGAGATCTACATCATATATTTTTTCAAAAATTTTCACTTTCTTAGTTCAAAAGTTAGATGGGGGGGACGCCCATTTTACCACTTTGGAAGCGTCTATATCTCAAACCTTACACTTTTAGAAAAAATGGTTTTAGAAACCTCAACATCATTTTAAAAGCCCTATCCATAGACACCCCACACGCATAGGTTTGAGTAAAAAAAATATTTTAGGTTTTAGTTTCATGTATGGGAGCCCCCCCTTAAATATTATTTTTTTTCTTACTTTTTGTATCTGAATCGGAAAGCGGTGAACAAAATACACCTACCTACCAAGTTTCAGCTATGTGATGCTTATAGTTTCAGAATAAAGTGGCTGTGACATACGGACGGACAGACAGACAGACAGACTTGACGAAACTATAAGGTTTCTGTTTTTTGCCATTCGGCTACGGAACCCTAAAAAGCTGAACTATATTTTAATAATTTATCTGAGTCATCTTTAAAGGGGCTAACTTTCAATCCGCCAAATCGTTAAACGTTGAGTGAATTTAATCGACTTAATCATCGGCCTAGCCATATAATTGCATGCCGGCGTATAACTAACTTCCCATTCAACTAGTGGTCGCGGGTTCGAATCCCATGGGGCAAACGTTTGTGTGATGAGCACGAACATTTGCACCTAAGTCATGGATGGATGGATGATATGTATTTAAGTATTTTTAAGAGACGCCCCGTCATACATAATCGTTGACTGGTACTTCGTAACACAAAGAATAAAATTCTTTACTTCGAACGCTGATGAAGTTTGGTTTTCTAGATTATTTATGTCAATAGGTTTAGGTTAGTTTAGTACGAGTACTATTATATTATCTGTGGTTTAGTGTTATTTATAGTTTTGTAAAATATGTGCAATATATACTTTCAATGAAATGTAATATAAGTATGAGGAAGCTTTATTGGTGTTATTTATGTTTATTTTATTATAACGGTATGTTTTCCAAAAAATAAAAAACAATAATAAAAAACTAAAGAATTGACTGAACAAGAAACTAGAAACTAATAAAGAGGTAGCACAGTTTATGACCCTAGCCTTTTCCTTGCGGAACAAAATAAAGATCAGCTGTCACTTGTTTTGTTGTCACCTGTCACCCACCAGGCGTAGGCGACTCGCTAAGACGGATGTGTTTATTAAAAATCTTCTTACTCACTCGTCATTCCTACGTCCCACCTTTAGCTGCCACTCTAGTGCTACAGTGCGACACGGATCTTCTGGCCAACGGTGACAGTCGGAAGTAACGCTGTCAAATTCAAAAATGCGGCTGCCAGACCGAGTGCAGCGAAATCTCCCCAATCTTACAAGAGATATTTCGATTTGCCCTTTTGTTTTATTTTTGTACGTGGTCTGTGTAAACTATTAATATGATTGTTTATAAATACCGTAGAGCTAAACACCTAATATAAAGTATAAATTTTCAATGGTATTTAGTAATATTAATATAATTGTTTTGCGCCGAAAATCGGTGGTATATACATGATATGCATCTTATGGTAGAAAATGCCTTCAACGACATTTCCACCCAAGATTTTTTTTTTGACTTTGCCATGGATGGGTAAAAAACCGGTTAAGTGCGTGTCGGACCCGCGCACTGAGGGTTCCGTGCCACCCTTAACTGAATTCAGGGTCCACTTACTGTCACTTAACGAAAACATCACAACATATTGCGACGGAAAAAATAACTTTGTTTTTCATAGTGTTTGTATGAAAAACAAAGTTATATTTGCGGTTGATAAAAATGTGCAATATCTCAAAAACTACTAGTTCGATCTCCTTCAAACCAATTTTCGTTGCAAGTTTTTGTTGAGATCTACATCATATACTTTTTTTCAAAATTTTCACTTTCTTAGTTTAAAAGTTAGATGGGGGGGACGCCCATTTTACCACTTTGGAAGCGTCTATATCTCAAACCTTACACTTTTAGAAAAATTGGTTTTAGAAACCTCAACATCATTTTAAAAGACCTATCTATAGACATCCCACACGCACAGGTTTGAGTAAAAAAAAATATTTAGGTTTTAGTTTCTTGTATGGGAGCCCCCCTTAAATATTATTTTTTCTTACTTTTTATCTAAATCGGAAAGCGGTGAACAAAATACACCTACCTACCAAGTTTCAGCTATGTGATGCTTATAGTTTCAGAATAAAGTGGCTGTGACATACGGACGGACAGACAGACAGACTTGACGAAACTATAAGGGTTTCGTTTTTTGCCATTCGGCTACGGAACCCTAAAAAGACCATAATAATGATTTTCTTGCTCTGGCTAGGTACCTTATTGAATGCTAGCGCCTCCCTTACAATGTCATCTGTTGGCCAGAAGATCCTTGTCGCACTAACTCACGGACCCAAATCGAATTTGCAATTTCGATAGACATAATCTATGTTCATTTTCGTGGCAAGGTCAACGGATTATTTATTAATCTGCAAGGTTAAGGTTGCATTCTTTGACTTAATAATAAAATAACACGTTATTCTGTTGCGTTTGCACGAAATTTTTACAACTAAGTACTTCATCCCACAGACCCACATTCCCACCCTAACTATACTAGTAATAGTTAAAATAAGAAATACTTGTGATAATCTAGTAATAGTTGTGATAATTAGGGTGTCATTTATCATTTAAAATCTAAGCCAATCGGTGAGAAATAAAATATTCTAACATAGTTAATGTGCAATAGTTTTATAACTTTGCCTGTTAATAATCAGCAAATAGCTGCAATAAAGAACAATAAAACGACGCTAGCGACACCACAGGTTGCTGCCCCAAAATAAGGGCCATAAACGCTTCAAGAGCTTTCCAATCTAAATATCTGATCTGTCATATTCATATTGTCACTTCACTCACTTCACGCACGCCTGCGACCTTGCCTGCGACTTATCTTTTTTTTTTCTTGACAGCGATACTCATAGAATGTAGTATAGAATGACAAAGGCGGATTTTCAGCGAAACCAAAAAGTCTGTGTGCATGTGTGCGTTCAATAGTGATGTGTATCTTATGGTGGTCCAAGTTTTATCGACAAGGTTACGATAAATCATGTAAATTGAAACAATAATATAAATCAACATAAATTATAAAAATAAATTAGTGCACTTTTAATAACATAATACTTTGTATTTGATAAACAAGACAACTTATTTTTTTTAAATACAAATTTCTTTATTTATGTATGAAGGAAGACTTGCTAGAAGCACTTATACACGTTCTAACATAGACCTTACCACAGCACAGCTTCGGGACAGTTGTGTGGGCCACTGCTGAGAAGAAGCTGTGCAAGAATAACGGTTACCTAAAAAATCTGTCAAAAAATTTATCGATACTGATGACGTCATCATTTAGTCAAGCCCTAGTGTAAAGAAACGGTTTCTTATTTTACTGAAAATATCTGTATTATTATATTGGAAACATTGTTATATGGCTGCAAATCACAAAGGAAATCCTAAATTTACTGTGCAATTTGGCATCGGAGTCAATTTCACTCACAAATTTTGTAAAATTTGGAATTAAATTTTTTATCAATGATTCATATTTACTGGTGAAAAGTATGATTTTCGGGATTGTATCCTCGGCGCACTTCACAGTTGCTTATAGCACAAGCTATTTCATCTGAAATTGGTATACAAAACTTAAATTATAACTTTATCCATTCATAATTTTTCAAAAATTCCAGCGACGGAAACTTGACGTTTCCACTAAATCCATTATTTCCTTTGAGTAAAGATTATTTCTTAGAAAACGGTCTCGCTGTCATAAGGTCTTTCGCTGTCAAATCCTATAGAATTTTACTAAGTAGCACGCTCTTTTTAAAGCGAAGATTTTTTCTTTCTCTATGGCGATACTGCTGTCTTATGGCAACGAGTTATGATCTCTGCCAGTGTCGAGTAAAAACGGGGAAACGAGAATATTTTAAAACACCCTCCATACGGAGCGACTTATCTTATCTGTGACGCGACTCCGCGCTCGCTTCGCATTGCAGTCGAGTGCGACAAGGTTCTTCTGGCCAACGGATGACATTGACAGGGGAGGGGGCGCTATGCTAGCATTCAAAAATGTAGCCAGAGCAAGAAAATCTACCATGATTCAGGGAGTTTAGGAAGCTGTTGAACGAATATTTTTACCCAAACATAGCAGTCAAAGAAAAGATTTCTTGGATTGAAGTGTCGTTGAAGGCATTTCCTACCATAAGATGAATATCATGTATGTTCCACTTTTTTAGACGCGAAAAAATTGTATTAACAATAAAAACTATTGAAAAATTGTATTAACAATAAAAACTTTATTTAAGGAGGTTAGCTCTACGGTATTTAAAAACAATAATATTATTAGTTTACACAGAACACGTACGAAAATAAAACAAAAGAGCAGATTGAAAAATCCCTTGTAAGATTGGGATTCTTTATGCTTTTCCTTACCTGAAGGTTGTCTGGAAGAAATTGCTTCAAGCAATAAGACTGCCTGAATTGTACTCCTATTTAATATTTAAGATGTTTCTGTATTATTTATTTTTTATGGTGTGCAGTAAAGTACCTTTAGTTATTATTATTATTATATTTTTTATAATTTTATTTCTCAGCCATTTTAGCTGGAATTTTGAATAATACGGGCCGAAGCCAAGTTTATTATTATTATTATTGGGGAGATTTCGCTGCACTCGGTCTGGCAACCGCATTCTTGAATTTGACAACGTTAGTTCCTACTGTCACCGTTGGCCAGAAGATCCGTGTCCGTGTCGCACTGTATGCGACAGACAGTCCCCCCTCCCTCCCTTCCTTTCCTCGGCCAGTTTTCGAAAAGTCAGCGCACGGCTCAGCTGTGTATGTGGGGAATTCGGATTTTGCGGCGTTTTAATTTCGCGATAATTATTTTATAGGTACCTACATAACAGTCAACTATAAATCAGTGCTAGATCCTAGATAATCCGTGTGACATTTCTAAGTGTATTTTAACGTTACCACAATGATCGTAAAGTGTTTTCTAGTCGTCCTTTTCTTGGGTAAGTCATTACATTATTCCGATAAATTCGCTATAGGAATTTTATGAATAAGTTTTACTTTGGGATCTGGCAAGCTTGAGATTTCGATTTGTTTGCTAGTTTTTATCGTAACTAGGCCTTCACACCAATAACTAACATTCGTCTGATTTCCGATTACCACACATCACCACTGTACTTTACTTTTAAGTAAACCTAAAATCGCGTGTTTTCCGAAAACTGGTGCGAAACAAAAAATCTTATTACAAACTTTTCAGTTTTCATATCTTAATTAACTTGAAATCAGTAAGATGTATCATTCTGATGGCAGGTAGTGTCTGTCTTGTAGTACCTACTTGATTGAATTGAATTTAAATTCAAATGCACAAGTGACGATACTGTGCCATGGCGAGAAAACCCATTCCCCTGGTATTGGTTAGCAGCAACATCCGTAATGACAGAAGATATAGTATATGTATAGGGAAAAAATTTTGACTGTGTGTAAAGAGGTGGGAAACCCCTGGATCCTAAACTGCGGTGTGGAGGGCAAGAGGGAAACCATCTCACCAACTTCCCTAATTTGGTGTTTTGCCTTGAAGTACAGTGTGCTTAGCCACTACTCCACGGAAGTTGTCAAATTACAAGTAGAATAGCCAGGAAATGCGCTAATGTTGAATAAGCCTGTGCTAAATACTGCTCTAAGGCCTAAAAAATTCACTATTAATCAGTCAGGTATCAAACGACTGCCCGGAGTCGTATAATAATGGAATTTCTATTGTGTCTCGTTCACACATACTTGACGAGTTAATTTTATTTTTGTTTTATAGTGTTTTGTCACTATATAAAATTGATATTTTAAACTGCACTTGTAAAAAGCAAAGCTGTGACAGACAAGGAATTGCACCTGTGTCTAACACAATCTGGGCGCATGCCTTAACCACTCGGGCACTGTTAAGCCACACATGGTAAGCCTGTTGCATTTGACAAGTGTGTTCTTTCACGTTAAGGCTGCTCCACCTCATCAATAATGCGAGAATACACTCACATCTGATGATGTAACATGCAGGTTCAATTCCTTGCCTGACACATTTGCCTTGTTGCTTTTTACAAGTCCAGTATAGTTAATAATATTAAGGTTCTCTAATGGTCTCACTTGTATGGTCTTAAAATTTCAATATTTTTTGGCTTTATTATAAAATCTTTAAGGTCAGTCGGGGCAAGTGCCTCATATTATTTTCATAGTTGATTTCGATGCCTAATAAATTCTTTATACGCTGACTTATCAGTCTATATCTATTAAGATGACAATATTTGGTGTTTTATAACTGCAATAAATGTCGAATCAATCAAATTCACCAATAATTTAATGACATTTTAACGGAATTTTGACAAGATGGTTATAGGCGCACTTGCCCCCGGAAATGGGGCAAGTGCGCCTATTTAAAAAAAAGGGACAAGTAGGTACGTTACAACAAAATCAAATGATAAAGCCTGTAAAACATCATGATGAAAACGCATTGCTAATGTTTTAAGTTTGATTTTCCTGTCCTGTAGGCAACGACGGCTCCTTTTAGAAATTTGGGGCAAGTGCGCCATAGATTTGAAGTCAGAGGTTCTAAACCTAAAAGTCTGAAATTAAAAATTATTATTATAAAAACTAAAAACCCGATTGCTTTAAAATAATGAACTGAAAGTGTCAAAACAAGTACCACAATACCTATGTTAACTAAATACTATAAGGTACCACATGCCACGCACAATTTTTATTTAGTGCTAATTATGATGAATATACTTTATGTCAGCTTATCTTGGCGAGTACTTTATTTCAGCTATTTAGTTCCATATACCGTAGGTTTTATACCTAAAAAGCGCATACTTACTTAAAGGAAATACAGAAACGATTCTTTAAAAAAATATATCCGAAACAAAGGTTGGAAACCTCTGACTTCGGGCAAGTGCGTCATATGATTAACAACTTGGGCGCACTTGCCCCACTTGAAATTTAAAAGATTAGGATTTTAAATTCTAAAAAAAATCAATAATTTCACGATTAAGAAAATTAATTTACACACGGATGCAAAGAGAATCTTCTAAAGTTTGAACTCGCCGCATTGGTTTGTTGAAAAACACCAAATATTTTAAGATGCACGCGGATCACTGACCTCGTGTCATCTCTAGTAACAGGTCAAAGTGACACTAAAACTAAAATGGCGAATAAGTCTTGATAGGTGGACGGAGCCATCTGTGATTTTGAAGTAATACTATTTCTAGTCTGTTGTACAGATGAAAGATGTCGTTAGTTGTATATCATCTGTAGTTTCCGATATTTTTAGGGTAGACGCGCTTACCCCGTTGACGCACTTGCCCCGACTGACTTTCTTTCATTGACTTAATTTACACTTATATTGTGATATTGCTAAAGTCTGTTTTTCTTTGCTAGTCGAATATTGCAAACAATCTTGACATTCCTTTTCAATGAAATGATTTATTATCGAATAACATAAACACATAACTCACAACCAACAGAGCTAAAATTCATAATTGATTTATTATCACTGAGATCTTTTTAAATCAAATATTTAATTGATTTTATTCTTAATTTTTTAAGAGTTTTAAAAAGATTGTATACAATATTCAACAAGCAAACTGGAGCTGACTTTATAAGTATCAGATGACAAACAAAAATATTTCTTCTAGGCTTCACATTGGCTCAATCGGAATTCTCTTTGCCTGAAAACATTACCCTTCCCCCGGAGTTGGAGGGGAAAATTGATCAAGATCAACTCAAAAACTTACAGAACCAGACTTTGCCAGTTGTGAAGAAAAAATGTGAAGAGAATGGAGGTCCTGATGCTTATGATAACGCGCAAGTATGTTCATATGTTTGTTAATTCTTATAATTTTGTTTATTTACAACCAGGCTACCTACACTAATGTTTAAGTAATCCTAAAGTAATAAATACCTTATACTAACATAAATATGATAATTATTAAATTTTATCTACCTGGTGTCAGGTGATAGTCTGCAAAATCGACAATACACAACACCCTTGGTTAAACTTGGTTTCGTGGAGGTCGACAGCTGTACAATCGGATTCACCACAAATGAATTGAAATTTGTAATCACCTAGTCATTGCGTGTCTCAGACCCTTTGCACACTGCGCTACTTTTAGCATCGATACAGTTGCGATGCTTAAGCGCGTTAGTATCGATGTAGTCGCGAAGCTGGCCTTTGACAAATTATGTACTGTATATTGGCGACTGCATCGATACTAACGCGCGACAGCATCGATGCCAAATTAAATCTGTTCATTGTGTAAGTCTTGATGCATCGATGCTAAAAGTCGCAGTGTGTAAGGGGTCTTAAGACTGTCTATCCTCTATTTCATTTTTTATTCATGGGTCAACGTTTTAGATTTTTTGTCTGTTCAAGATTAGAGACAAGTATGAGACTAAGGGCTGTTTATTTAATATTTGTCTACAGGGTTTCATACAATGCATTGCCAATTCCAGGTAGGTAGTTACAAACCAATTAGACTCTGCAATATTTTTTCACCTTCGTTATTTCAGGGTTGACTAAACAATAAGATTGCCGGTTGCGTAAATGCATAATTCCAATGGGGACAATCTGTACTTTCCCAATGTTTTTCTTGGCCATTTAACATGGTTGTTAAAATGTAATAGATGAAAATAATCTATAGTAAATGTATTCGTTCAATGGATTCTAAGCTACAGCACAGAAGATATTACAGTCAATGACTATTTATCGATTGCACCGTGCCCTCATTTAAAAATGTTGCATCACTTAATTAAAAATGAAATTTCAACAGCAGTGGCATATACGATAACTTCAGAAGGAAAACTATCAACGGAATTTAAGTCCACAAACTTAGAAAGTAAATAATTTTCATACATATTTTATTTAAAAAAATATTACTCCGCAACTTGTTAAGGTATCAAATTGATACCGTTGTCAAAGACAGGTTTCTACGTTCTCAGATGTAAAAAATATCAAAATTTTCAATCGTATCTATCAAAACTAATTTTGTCTCATAATTTCGGTCAATATCTAATTTTTATATCAATTTTCGTTAACCTTAATCATGTATTTCCGTCCGTATGTCACAGCCACTTTTTTTCTGGAACTATTTGTATTATTACATTGTCATAGTTGAAACTTGGTAGGTACAATTCTGATAAGTACAATGAATAAAATAATATGGCTGGGGATCTCTAGCCCTAGAATACATGGAACAATGTCTATGGATGGATAGGTCTTTTAAAATGACATGACGGTTTGTAAAATATTTATTTTTATAAAATTCAATCATTTATTCATAGATTTCAAAATAATGAGATGCGGAGCTTGTAGAGACAAATATCTAATTAATTGAAGGTTATTTGAAACTCATATTAAGACCATTATCACACGACCTGATTAGCAATATCCGTAAACTGTGATAACAGAATTAAATCGTTGATTAAAATGTTGAAATATTGGTGGATTAAATTCTATCATACTTTCAATTCCAGGTATCACTGTTGCGTAAACTTAAATTAGATGTTGATCGACATCGGAATCTGTTTGTGTGCCTCGCCTTTATATTTTCTTCTTTATAACAATTATAATAAATAGATAGTATAGATTACGGCCCCCGGTCATCAAACTAGGCAGGAACAGCTGTGATTTCATGGGCTGCCACTTTATTCACTTGACTATAATTAATATGTACTGAAGTTATCATGCTGTATTTAGTAGTACAGACATATTACATAACTAGTACCTAGGACCTAGGTCCTAGGTCCTCATTCGAGTTCCCATCAGTATTGAGTTACATAAAATCAAAACCGGTTAAGAGGCTTAAGTGTGAAAAGTTGACACACAGATTTCCTTTTCGATTTCCTTATAAAAATAGAAATAGAGTTTATAAATTGCGAATTCGACCTCGGAATCGCAAGACAAACAATCATAGCTTCCCTGTGCCTTGCCTACCTACATAACAATAAATACAAGTAAATACCTATTGTTCTCATCGTCCCAGATTGGCATCGCGTGCGCAGAAAAAAAAATTAGGTGCTATAAAAACAGGATGTCAACCTCCGATAATACGCTTCTGACCTCTTCAAGGTTTTACCTTGCGGAAATGGCAATTAGTGTCACCTTCTAGACCGATATTAGATTTGCTTACGCTGCGATTCATATTTCATTCGCTCAATAGGTCTTTACCGGTGTACCTCAACTATAAAAGACGTAGGAAAAGATAGGTCGCTTAAACGTATGTTGCATTTATTGAATAATCGGTGAGTAAAAAATACTTCATCTAAATATACTCCTTTGGTTTGCTACAATAGTTGAGAGATGAACTATCTTTAGGACTCCTTTACTTTTCATGAGATGTTTTACGATATAAATGACTAAGGCTGTGTTGCACCCTATTAAACTATAACGAATATACATAGAAGACGTCACTTTAACTAATCAGTACATGACTATAGCTAGGGTTTTTGAAGACGGTGAAAGCGATTCTAACTTAAACATCGGATTTGGTCAAAAGTTCAGAAGTAAGTAATTATTTCTGTAAAAGTTGTACACTTGGTAGAAGTAATAACAGACCTGCAGCCACAGTCTGCACAATAAACGTCAAATTTTTGACCTTTCACCTCGTTATGTGCAGTTTTCTGATTTTCTGCTGCATCAAACATCCTTTTTAGGGTTCCGTAGCCGAATGGCAAAAAACGGAACCCTTATAGTTTCGTCAAGTCTGTCTGTCTGTCTGTCTGTCTGTCTGTCCGTCCGTATGTCACAGCCACTTTATTCTGAAACTATAAGCATCACACCATTGAAACTTGGTAGGTACATGTATCTTGTTCACCGCTTTCCGATTCAGATACTAAAAATTAAAAAAAAAATGTTATTTTAGGGGGGGCTCCCATACATGAAACTAAAACAAAAAAAAATTTTTTTACCCAAACCTATACGTGTGGGGTGTCTATGGATAGGTCTTTCAAAAAGACATTGAGGTTCCTAAAATCATTTCTTGTAAAAGTCTAACGTTTGAGATATAGACGCTTCCAAAGAGGTAAAATGGGCGTCCCCCCCCATCTAACTTCTGAACTAGGGAAGTGAAAATTTTGAAAAAAATATGTAATGTAGATTTCAACATAAACTTTCAACGAAAATTGGTTTGAGCGAAATCGAACAAGTAGTTTTTGAGATATATCACATTTTTATCAACCGCAAATATAACTTTGTCTTTCATACAAACACTATGAAAAACAAAGTTATATTTGCAGTCAACAAAATATTGTGCTATTTTGGCTAAGTGGAAGTAAGAATCTCTTATTCTGTTAAAGTTGGCACGGAACCCTCAGTGCGCGAGTCCGACTCGCACTTGGCCGGTTTTTTTTTATTAATAAATACACGGAAACTAAAGATTTGTCTCATTGTTTTGGAGCGCCACCTGGTTGTTCGGCAGCTACAACTGTGTCGAGACTTGTAGTGCAAGTTGCACCAGTAATGGTTAGTGTTTACGTTCGTTACAAACCTACATGTAGGTATTATCTGAACTTTGACACCTATAAGTAATCATCACTCGAATGAGTTTCCTATTGCTGTCCTTTTCTCCTATTAAATGCAACTATTATAGCTATTCAAAACAAGACTATTAAACTGGTTTATACGTCATATCGTTGTTCTTGTATGGGTGAAAAGTAAGTTATATTTGATGTTGTGTGGGAATATTATCGTGAATTGTTCGAGTTATCATGGCGCATAAACAAGTTTAGTTTATTAGCCCGTCAAAGTCCAAACGTTGACCTCTGTCTGAATGTAAATTAGGATCTGTGATTCTAATGTTTAGAAATAAAATGACAAATTGTAAATTGTTTTGTTGCCTTCGGTTTTGATGTAAATTAAGTTTTTTGACACAAGCAATTAACTAATTTATTCTTCGTTAAATAAAGGCCTCTCTATTGTCGCTGTTTGAGTTTTGAGTGAGATGTAATTTTTTTTTATTGCGTCTACTTCTTCTTCAGCTACTGTCTGCCAATTGCTTTGTGTCGGCCTTTTCCCCTCCATCGTCCTTCCATCCCATTTGCGGTTTACCCTTAGTCTTTTGTGTGACGGTCTCAATGCTAAGTCTTCCCTGCACCAGGAATATTCCCATCTTTTTAAGTAGATTAACTAAACCGTAACCGAACTACGCATGATATTTTTTTATTGTGATTTTCAGAAAGCGTTCGAGAACTTCTCCAAATGCCTGAAGGCTTTGGTAGATCCTGTGAAGCTGCAGGCTGAGATCGAGGAGGCTTCTCCGAACGGACAAGTCGACGAGGTTTTCAAAGGGTAAGTACATTATTTAAAAGCCGATGTTTTACATGTAAGACAAAGGCTACACGTTCAGTATTATAAAATACGTGGACTGGCAGACTGATGGAAATTAAAACGTGATAATTGAACACCATTCTGGTGTCAGTCCAGACTGATAGACCAGACTGACGCCAGACTGATGGTGTGATTGTTGACTTTTATAGAAAGATTCTGGCTGATAAAGTATACCTAAATCTAAATTGCAATATCAAGTAGCACTAAATCTAGGTAACCTTTCTCAAGATAACGACTTCCTCAATTTCAACAGACCAAATACACAAAATGTATAAATATGATAAAACGATAATAATTCGATTGTGTACCTATGACGAAGCATTCGTTTTTATTGCTATAGCTCAAAAAATTTAGTGTATTATGTTGAATTCTAACTTTATTTAGGCTCATTAACCAATCTATTTGCATAGCAGTTAGGAATGTTTGCTTTACAACATTTATTTACTTAGTTTAAAACATGGGTGATTTACTGATTTGTGACTTAATGACAAATAAGTAATGTGTCCGTATGACCTTCATTAATTAGTACAGTTGAATTGAAAGTCGGTTAATGATTATTAATGATACCGAATATTTACTAATACGATCACTGATAACATAGTGGATCACATTTACAGCTAACTGCGTCGATAACCCTATTATGGATAAACTTCGTATTTTTGAAAGTACTTATACTGTTTTTTATTCTATATTTATTTGGAGGCTTTTACCAGTCTCTGGCATGTCAGCCCCATCGAATTTTACAGAATCTTACATAGTAAACAACAATAACCAAGAGAAAAAAAGAGTCAATGGCGGGATATTAACTATACTGTCAACCATACTATTTTATCTAAGACAAAGATAACATGGTTTTACAATATTTTTAACACTCACAGTGTAATATTTTATTCTTAAAAGATGAAATATGAAACTTATGCTGTCGTCATGTCTGTCTGTCTGTGTGTCTGTGTGTCTGTCTGTGTAGATGGCGCTAACGTCACGCAATGACGTATCAATGAGACCAAGAATTTTGCGCGGTCGGACCGACAGCACGACAGCTCAATTGGAAGAGCAGTTGGCCCGGTTAGCTAGAAAGATGCTGGTTCGAATCCCGCCCGTGCGCAATTTTTAGTTTCATATTTCATCTTTTAATAAAGATAACATGGCCTGTCTGGCATCAGTCAAGTCCATCAGTTTGGACTGATGTGACAGACGCCAGAATGATGAAAACTTTCACAGTTTATAGGTAGACCGCTTCACATCCTTAATAGGCGAGAGCAGGGTCCGTAAGGGGTGCGGGAGACGCGTATGTACCGCGCCGCTCATGCACCGCGCTCTCGCTTCCTCCCGCGCCCTGCCGCCCCGTAGGCAATGTCACAATGAAGCGGTTTATCTATAATTTTCATCGGTCCGTGTAGGTTACACGATTATTGTACGATCATTCTGACTAGATGACCGACGATGGATCAGACTTACGCACAGACTGATAGTGTAACTGCTGCCATAGCTTCTACGGCAGTCCAAAACTTATGACAGTTGTGGAGCTCTGTTATGATGTCTGATGTTGGTACTGAATAAATAAATATAAATAAATAATTGAAATTAATCAATATTTTTATATTGATGTTGGTACCGAATAATCATTTTTTCTTTCTTTTCTTTCAAAATCTTAAAACTTCCATTACTTCTGCATTCACTGTGACTACATAGGAATCTTGTAATAATAAACCATCAACTTACGACATTACCTAAATGGGTTGCCCGGGACTTTCATTTGAAAATCTTATACATTTTGTCTAAATTGTATTTCTTTCATTTTAGACTTCACAGAAGTTACAACCTTTTATTCATCAGACATTTTTCTCGCTGCAGAATAGTATTTATTTCAATTCCTGTATCTACAGGTACTGCGCCAAAACTCCCGAGTTCAAGAGCTGTTTCAAGGACATGACCGACGCAGTCCGACCGTGTTTCACGGAGAAGGAGCGAAACAATCTGAAGACTGTGTACAACGTCACTGAGCAGCTGGCCGAGTTCATCTGCTACAAGGAGGGTGATAGGATTGCCTGTGAGTACACGTTTATCTATATGTAGTCTATGTAGACTAAAGGTAGACAGCAAAATTAAGACGCATGTGGGGCGGCGGGGTGCGGGCGGCGCGGATACCCGCCCGCACCGCTCACGCACCTCGCTCTCGTCTCCCCCCGCACCCCACCGCCCCACAGGCGAAGTCTCAATGAAGCGGTTTACCTATAGTTGACGGTAGAATGATGCATTAATTAACCTTTTGACCAGTAAAAAAAAAAAAAATTTGGTTCGATTTCGGACAAAAAAACAAAGTGCATATTATTATTGTTTATGTTATAATATTGTTCTTGAACTTTCTCCTGCCATGAGTGCCGTTTTACCCGACTATGAGGATAAAAGAACGGAGAGAATGTAAGTTCTGAGCACTGTAACTCAATTGGGATAGTATGTAAAGTTAGTCTGTAAGCAGAAGTAGGATTCTGGGCAAAGGCCTTACCTCAAATATGAGCCATAATTCACCACGCGGGCTTAGTGCGGATTGGCGGAGGGATATAGTATGCCCGGGACTTATTCGCAGATTGATCTCCAGTCGCCATGGTCGGTTTAGAACAGATATGTTTATTCCATCTGTAGACAAATGGGTTTAAATGGCAAGCACAGAATCTAGTTTTTATTTAATAAAAACAAAACAATCTTTCAATTCACCTAAGTACCACACTACTTACAAGAAATTCATTTCATCCGGCTTCTCTGCACACATTATTAATTGACGTTATCATTCGTTCGTTCTAATCTCATACCTTCCTTGCAGTGTTCATTTCGGAAGGCGGTCGGGAGTGTTTCCAGGAGAAACAGGAGCAGTTGCAGGACTGCGCCAACAAGACGCTCGGCGCAGACTTCCAGATGGACCCTAAAGGGCTCAGCGCCGACAACCTGCCCGACATCGCTTTTGGAGTAAGCTATTTTGATCTGACGCTCTAATTACACAGTAAAGTTAGCCAGGAAACATTCCACTGCTGGGCAAAGACCTCGTTATCGTAAGAGTGGACCTGTCATGCTTGTCACAGTCACTCTCCTGCCGCTTCCCCACTCTTCCACTTGCGTTCGTCCGTTTTGTGTCAATACAGTTCGGTTTTGCACACTTTCCTCAACGCGCGTGACAGTGACATGTCCATTCTTACGAAAACCAGATTATATGAGGGGGTGTGAGCCATACTTCAACAGTGCAAATTGGTGGAGGGGTATTTGCAAGGCAAGCGACCAACCTTGCTGTCAGATTTTATCAAGCCGCCCATAAGGCCTCTGACTAAACTTAACGATATCAACCGATATTAGCCGTGACCAACTGCTTATCGTGCCTTCCGAAGGACGGATAATCTAGAATGTTACTAGATTAGCCATGCTCATACTATCTCATACTCGATTGAGGTAAAGCCTTTGCCCAGAAGTGGGATACTTACAGCTTAACATAACTACGTTACTAACTGCTCGCAGGAGAAGGAGTGTCGTCAGATGAGCGAGCTGCAGCTGTGCGTGGTGGGCGTGCTGGAAACGTGCGAGGCGCCCACCACCGGCAACATCGTCGAGTCCATGTTCAAGTTCATCCGCAAGGCCACGCCCTGCAGCGACATCGCGGTGAGTCGCCGTGGTATACGCTGCAAGCGACATCTACCGGTACTGATAGTGGCAAGCGACACCTACCGGTACTGATAGTGGCAAGCGACATCTACCGGTACTAATTGTGGCAAGCGACATCTACCGTTTCAGATAGTGGCAAGCGACATCTACCGGTACAGATAGTGGCCAAGCGACATCTACCGGTACAGATAGTGGCAAGCGACATCTACCGTTTCAGATAGTGGCAAGCGACATCTACCGGTACAGACAGTGGCCAAGCGACATCTACCGTTTCAGATAGTGGCAAGCGACATCTACCGTTTCAGATAGTGGCAAGCGACATCTACCGTTTCAGATAGTGGCAAGCGACATCTACCGGAACAGATAGTGGCCAAGCGACATCTACCGGTACAGATAGTGACAAGCGATATCTACCGGTACAGTTAGTGCCATCCAAAAAGACGCCTTCGTCCTTATCGTTGAAAGTACATCCAACATTCGAATGGAATTGAAGCTGTTGAGCTTCAACATCCTTAATTTTTACTCAGTTCCATAACGAGGCTGTAAAATTGCAGTCTACAAAGCTACATACGACTTACTCACTGTTCTAGTGTAACTTGAACAGAAAATAAATTTATATTTACATTATAATATTATATTGAATTTAGAACACACCAATTGAGCCACTGCTACACGATCATTCGTTCTTGTATTTAATACGTTATCCTAAGCAATCGTAAATAAATAATTACTCATGAAGCGGTTTGTTACGAGCGCAAGCCTCGTCTACGTCACGCCTACGTCATACCTACGTCACACGTCTTCCAAGTGCAGGTGGCTCGATTGAGCAATAATTACAGGAATGTGCTTAGTGGACAGTTTTTGTGAGTGTGAAACCTTCGGACAGTTTTTCGGGGCCTTTGAGCTTCAATCGCGGAAGCGACAGGACGTTAGTTAAGATTTGATCATCGTGATCACCTAGTTAAGACATACTATTGTAAAAATCTACAATAAATACATATATAATCAAAAGTCTAGTTTTTAAAAATCCTACCCGGCGGCTCAATTCCGTAATTGGTTAATAAATATTTAATAGCTTATTTATTTTATTTCAGGAACCAAAACAGAACAAGCCCGGCTCGGCCTCCGGCCTGGCGGCGACGTCTTTCTCGGCACTGCTCGGTCTAGCCATGGCCCTTCTAATTTAAGCAAGTAACCACCATCGCTCCATTATTATTTATAGCACCACGTCATTTCAGAAAATTACCTATATTTACCTGTAGGGTTTCATGGGACTATAGGTAAACCCTAAAGGTAAAAATAGGTGAACTGTAAAGGTTCTGATGTCACTTTTGTCGTTTTCCCTGCCAATTTATGTACTCCATATTATTATTATGAATTAAATGTTCTCTCTTTAAGTAAAGGACGATAGTTTTGTTCGTAATAATGATATTGAGTACATTAATTGGGAGTTAAATGGAAATTAAGGCTACAAAAGTTAAGACACGTCTCGGTTTTGGTCGATTATAAGTTTTACCATAAGATTGGATACCTACATTTAAATATGGGCATTAACGCATGTCTTTCAACATTATCTTTACCTGACGTTTTGATTTTTAAAATGACCGATTCAGGGCCACATGTCATTTGATCGAATTCCATATGACCGTTTCTATGGATCTATAGGCGTGTTGTTAACTGACTCTATATCTATCTCGCTTTCACTTACTGATAGAGCAGCGCGTTGCATATTCCTATCTCTGTTGACATTCTGGCCACACGACTCGGCTGCTAACGCGTTGACTGATATAAATGTTGAGTATCTTTTGCACAATTATGTTTTTTCTATGATATTATTACACTTTTCCAGCACGAATAAATACAGGCATGTGCGTTTCTTGTTATGGATTTATTATAAGTAGTATTACTAATATATTTCTTTCATATTTGCGTATCTGCTCCTATGGTAAAACAAAGAGGTCCTTGTGAAATTGTAATTTGCAACCATAAATAATAGTTTTCATTGTGTATTGTGGTAGAAGATAAAGTGTTAGGTGTCTTTAGTTTTTAAGATTAGCCCGTAGTCCGTACTATACAACGTCATAGGTACATAAATACAAACAAGTCATGACGGTTTTGGGTTAAAAAAATCTAGAAGCATAGATAAGTGCTATTCGGTGTTGCCAGATGAAGCTTAATCGTCATACGTTTATTGTATAGATGCAGCATCAACGATCAAATAATCTTGATCGTTGACTGTAGAGCCAAGCAAATTAGTTATAATATTGTGATCAACGTACGAGGAATTAGCTTTTCTATCTCTGTCAACATCATAGAAACTATTCTCTGAGCGGTTAAACTATAGTTAATACTTTACCTTAGTGAATCTATTCATCAAAAATCTTGTTAAATATTCAACATTCACATGATTTAATTATGGTTAAAGAAACAATTTGTATGTGCCTCAAAAACGCTCGAAATGTTTCCCGAATGACGTCACTATCCTAAAACAAAATTCTCCTTGACATCAAAATACTATGGAAGGTTAATAATATTAACAATACTTATTTAATCGTTCTTTTGTTATCTGAATATCATTTAATCACTAGAAACTACCAACATTGTGATTTGGTGGAAATTAGCCTATTGGCCCTTAGCCACAAATTAGGATAGTAGTCATATAAAATAAACTTTTTTTAAGGGTAAGTAAGTGGCAGACCTTTTATAACTATTTTAAATGCTGACCTTACGGTTAAATGTTAAATTCAACAACTATCTTTATTCCATAAGGTAATATTCATATGTGATATTTCGTTGTATCGTGTAGGTGGATTTGCTATTTAATTTTGCTAACTGCTACTTTTCCAAAAATAAAGATATGCGGCCTTACCACAAATAAATAAACAAGGTTTGAACGACTGTTTAAATGATAAGCGGCTAAAATAAAATGTATGTCACTCTTATGTCATTTAACTTGATTGACGTTGATTTTATACTAGCCATATTATATTTATACAGTGGTCAAAATTTTGTTTAATTATTTGTGGTAAGGCAGTGTTGCTTTTTTGAGCTTGAGAATATCCCGCAAATTTTACAATATAAAACGAATACATGTTTTATATTATTTATTAATGCTATCAATCAGGGATTATAAGTGAATTGAGTAAAACTCTTAAACTTGTGCTACGCTAAAAATCATATTATACGCTATTTATACGATGGCTTTGAGCTTTTTAGAGTACAATTTTGGCACAGCCATTATAAATAGAACAGAGGTACCAACCTCAATAAAGAAAAGAGGTTTTGTTATGCTTTAAAACAATTGATGTATTCTTTTATTAATATCCAACGAAAATGTATATATTTTTTTCATAATTTCCGTTGCTACTTTTGTAGCCTATTCCAAATTAATATTAAATATTTTGTAACATTTTATTGTAACCTTACATATCGCAAAAATATCCGTGCCAAGAGTAACCGGCCAAAAAGCATGCCTAAACGTAGATTTGTAAAACGTAGATAGGGTAGGAACAGGGCATAATTATGTGAACTGTCCATATATTATGTAGGGTATGAGATAGAATAGACGAAAGGAGCGCCTCAAAACGTAATGCTAATGTAAAAATTTCATAATATTTTTGTGCTTAAGTTGAAAACGAATGAGAGCGCTAAACCATTAACTTCATGTAGGTATGTTAAACTGAGTTTAAATTGAATTTTAATTCCAATAAAACAGTAAGTTTTCAAATACTAAAATAGTTACCTCAGCAAAACACAGAAAACGTATCATTGTAAAAGTATAGTTTTTAATGATTTTTATGAATTTTTAATTGTTGTTATAGTTTTAATATTTTCCTTTTGTATGTATACATGAAAAGTGATTAACCAGGGTTATTTATAATACTTTTATTATAATTGTATTAAGTGATATTAAATAGAAAGCAACGAATTATTTTATCTGAACGTTTTGAATTATTTTTGTTACATTATGTTGTGTAAAAGACTGGTAAAAGAAAATAGAGTTGTGAAGTTACTGTTAGAAATTAGGGTATTTTAATACATACAAGCTTTTATAAATAAAGAAAAAGTAATGATAACATGGCCATATGTTTGCCCCACTGCTTATTTAAAGAAACTAGAAAATATGCATTACTTTTTAATTGTTTTGGTAAAGCGTAATATTAGTTGGTAATTCTTTTAAGATCTTCCTTTATTAAACGGATCAAAATGCTAAGGTTTTATTTTGTAAAATGTTTACATTAAAAGGCATATCAAATAAATCAAATACGTAAATAATTTGAATTTATTATTCGCTGTGTACCTAATACCAGAAACATACCGTATATCCCTTGTGTAAAAAAACCTTACGACCTTTCCACAGATTAGTAGGAGTATTAGACCTTTCGTATGGTGGTTCCGGACGCCTGTTTGATGGCGTTGCGGTGCTGTTACCTTTCAGGTGAATATTCCAAGTGCCTACCTGTTGCCGTTATTGACAAACTTGTATGGGATCATCCCTTAAATATTTTATTAATTTTAATATTTTATTTTTGTATTTGTTGTTATAGCGGCAACAGAAATACGTAATTTGTGAAAATATCAACTGTCTAGCTGTGGCGGTTCTTGAGATACACCTGGTGACAGACAGACGGCTGAACAGATGGACGGACATGCAGCGAAGTCTTAGCAATAGGGTCCCGTTTTACCGTTTGGGAACGGAACCCTAATAAAACTGTAGTCTAATGGGTTTTAATCACTTTTATTTTTACAATGTTTTGGACTTTTGGCACAAATACTGTTTCCGCATGGTGATCAGTCCTGAAACAAAAGAGAGATAAACTTTATTATCAGATCAGTTTTTCTGTTAAGTTGTTAGTAGGGTAGGGACTTAGTGCTTTTTAGGGTTCCGTAGCCGAATGGCAAAAAACGGAACCCTTATAGTTTCGTCAAGTCTGTCTGTCTGTCTGTCTGTCTGTCTGTCTGTCTGTCTGTCTGTCTGTCTGTCCGTCCGTATGTCACAGCCACTTTATTCTGAAACTATAAGCATCACAAAGCTGAAACTTGGCAGGTAGGTGTATTTTGTTCACCGCTTTCCGATTCAGATACAAAAAGTTAGAAAAAAAAATATTTAAGGGGGGGCTCCCATACATGAAACTAAAACCTAAAAAAATTTTTTTACTCAAACCTATGCGTGTGGGTTGTCTATGGATAGGTCTTTTAAAATGATGTTGAGGTTTCTAAAACCATTTTTCTAAAAGTGTAAGGTTTGAGATATAGACGCTTCCAAAGTGGTAAAATGGGCGTCCCCCCCCATCTAACTTTTGAACTAAGAAAGTGAAAATTTTGAAAAAAATATATGATGTAGATCTCAACAAAAACTTGCAACGAAAATTGTTTTGAAGGAGATCGAACCAGTAGTTTTTGAGATATTGCACATTTTTATCAACCGCAAATATAACTTTGTCTTTCATACAAACACTATGAAAAACAAAGTTATTTTTGCTGTCGCAATATATTGTGATGTTTTCGTTAAGTGAAAGTAAGTGGACCCTGAATTTAGTTAAGGGTGGCACGGAACCCTCAGTGCGCGGGTCCGACACGCACTTAACCGTTTTTTTTTTCAAGTTAATGTGCTCGCTCAGAGAAGTTTATTGAGTACTATTTATTTTGATTTCAATAATGGTTCTTATTACATTTGTGAATAAAAGCGTACCTCGTTACAAAATAAATTTTCACAATAACAGCATCACAATCTAACTTTTTTGCAATGTAGTAAGGTTGCACTTTAATTTTTATGGATTAGTAAAGTCAATTTTTCTTTGCTTGGCGAATATTGTAAACAATCTATTTTGTCTTTTAAAATAATATCAGTAAATTAAATTTATTAACTACCTACTCGATTTAAAAAGATCTTAATGTTCAACGATAAATTACCTTTTCTATTGTAAGTAGGTTGTGAATTTTGTGTTAATCTTATTTTAAAATAAGTCATTTCGTCAAAAAAGAATGTCAAGATTGTATAAAATACTAGCGGTCCCAGCGAACTTCGTGTCGCCCCCAGCCCCGTCCCGCCCCGGCCCCGTTTTATGGGAATTTTCTTTGCTATAAACCTCACGGAGCTCGAGACCTTTCCAACGAATGCAAAACCGTGGAAACCGGTTCGCGCGTTCTGGAGTTATAGCGTCAGGAAGGAAAACCCGACTTATTTTTATATAGTAGATTCGCCAAGCAATGAATAACGGACTTTAGTTTACCTTCGGTAAGGCAGTCTTGCAAGGTGAGCCTTTGCGAACGTATTTGAGCAGCGATTCGGCCATGTTGGCGGGGGTGGGAGTCTCGCACTCTTCCAAAGCGTTCACCACGCATGTGCTGAGATCGTCAAACTTGCTGCATTTTTCCTGTAAATAATGTAAATTTTTGTGATGAGCACGAACATTTGTACCTAAGTCATGGATGTTATATGAATTTAAGTATTAATGGGAGACGCCCCCGTCATAATCATTGTCCTGTCCTTCGTAATACAAGGAAGTTAATTCATTACCACGAAACCAGACAATTGGTGTGTTGTCTGTCGCATAGTTATTTATTTATTTATATTCAAACGAAGAAATCGTGATTGGTCTGTTTGAGGTTGCAAGTTGTTGATAGGTACCATCTTTTATACATTATGATGGTCAAGCTTTAATCAAATAAAATAACTTATAGGTAGACCGCGAAATTGAGACCTCGCCTGCGGGACAAAGGTGTGCGGGGGGTGATGAAAGCGCGTCTAGTGAGCGGCGCGGGCGGGTGTTTACGCGCCGCCCGCCCCCGCTCGCGACCCGCTATCACCTCCTGTGCCCCGCAGGCGAAGTCTCAATGAAGCTGTTTTCCTATAGTCGTACTATTATTACCGACATACCACGGCAAGCACGTCTTTGCTGGCGTGAGCCGTCCCAAATAGGCATATTCTTTGTTTGCTTTGTGTCTATGGATATTGTTATTTTGATTATGTGTGAACATTTCTTTTTCAGAAGCGCAAAAAATCCCTTAGGTAAGTGATATGAGTAAAATAAATGCGAAAACTTACTGCCAGTGAAAGTTTCTTGGCATCCTCAATGGAAGTAAAAGAGTTCTTAAGGTTTTCTCCGCATGTACGAAGCTTGTCAACTTTGCTCTTGAAGCAGTCCGGACCTCCCTCAGCGATGAACACTGAAAAAAGTTTTATCTAAAGCACAGAATATAGACAAGGACTCGTGTTAGGTAAATCAGAAACACACCCAGACCCGGACACGATTCAGATTTTTTTATTTAGCATTGACCCGATTGAGGATCGGCCTCGGGTCAAAAAACTCCAGGATAGTTACGAGATAACTACATTTCTCAAGCTACATCAATAACAGCTCACTGACATCAAAGGACATTTGTACTTTTTATGAGTTCGTTAAGGACGTAGTATCGACAAGTGACACTCGTTTTTTTGTCGTGTGTGTAAGAGATATATTGATGTCAAGATTGCAAGTTAGTTGGCAGAAACCTCGGCGTACAATTGCAAGCACAGAGACCATCAATTTTGGTTACAAAATCGCACCTATCTCTTATGCATAGAATAACATTAGAGCTTAAAGAGCTGTCACTAGACCTATCCATTTATACAGGGTGTTTGGTACATCATGTGCCAAATTAAAATAGCTTATAGTGGTTAGCATTTGCTATCTTTTCCTGCCCTATTTTTTTTTGTCTATTTATTTTATTCTATATAATTTAGAAAATAAAGTAACAAATGGCGGACTTAATGCTTAAGCATTCTCTACCAGTCAACCATTTTATGGTATTTTGTATGGGCGACCCTCTTATTTTTTGTACAAAAACTAATTTTAGTGCGAATTTTGCACGCAGCATTTTGCGGCCTGGGTAAAACATAGGTCATAGTCGCAGTGGACCGCTAGTTTTATAATAACGAGAGCAGTGTACTCACGGGCAATCCTGTCGCCATCCTTGTGGCACACAAAGTCGAGCAGCTGGGCTGTACCGTTTTTGATGGAGCCCACCTGATCGCGAACGTTCTCGTCCAGGCAAGGACTGACTGAGTCGATGAGGTTGTTGAAGCAACTCTTCAACTGCGGCGACTTGGCGCAGTACCTGTTAAAAATATCGATATACAGTGTGTCTAGGCATGAGGAATAAAACTTGAAGGGTAATATAATGAAAAATACCCCATATTTACGTCAAATGGCCTTATTAATTTTATAGATGTTTTCCATTTCAGCAATATCGTGATAGCTAACGCTTTGATGACGTAACGTAGCCTACGCGGTCATAGCACTTGCAAGTGTCAACGGACCCTTGTGGCTGAAAAGTTCGGCATTCCCCGGTTATTATTGACTGCTCGGGACATATTATTATAGTACACAAGTGTGTGCCGCAAACACAGGTGCACTCTTTATTCCTTTAACTCTCATAGTCCGATGGGACAGCAATCTGACACAACCAGAGAGAGATCAAGCGCTTTACGGCTTTATGTGCTTTCCGAGGCACGAGGGTGAAACACCGCCAACTTCCAAACTCCGGGCTACCCTGAGACATTCTGAACAGAAAAACCCAGGTACATATTTTTGTCCCGACCCGGGAATCTAACCCGGGACCTCTGGCGCAGCCGTCGCTTTAAAATGCGACCCTCTATCCGCTGCGCCACCGAGGTTATAGAGATACCGAGGTTGACTTGTATTATACTTACTTGCCAAACACCTCATCTAGGGCACCGTTCGGCTTGGCTTCTTCGATCTCCTTCTGAATGGTCTGCACGTCGATCTGACCCTTCATGCAGTCTATGAATGTCTTGCCAGCTTTCTGCAATTATTTTTGGAGATGTTTTTTAAGAATGAGTGCTTAAATACTATAAACAGCTTAATCTATATAAGTAGAGCATGTCTAATCTGAATTGACGCGCACCACTACTTAATTATTCATTTAGATGAGTGCAAATATTAATAACGACACTTTATCTGTGTGGACGTAACTGCTCCGCGAATTTAGATCTGTATGCCAACGTCACGGTCGACTAGACGCGTGATAAATCCGACAACAACGCTCTCCATATGGAGCAGCGCTGACAAATTGTATAAAATGTCAATGAAAATGAAAAAAATAGTTTATTTCCAAAGTAGAAAAACAATTATAAATGACAAATATACATGCAAATCACAGAAACACTAGTTATCTTAATACTATAACATGTTTAGAAACATGTAACAATAATTATGACAAGTTGGACAACAAATCCAAGAAAAGCAGCTTCTTTCTTTCTTTTTTATTACTGGCAGCTGAATGACCAATTACAACGGCAATTGTATATGTGTTGCGTGCGTCCATATTTTAAATTTGTTTGTGTGCGTTAAGCGATAGTGGGGCGCGTCATTTCAGCTTAGACAAGCTCTAACAGAAAGTCGTCGTAAATTATGAATTTTATTTACTAATATTATTTATTAAGTTATAAAAGATTATTTACATTGTTCGACTAGCAAAGAAAACGGACTTAAAAATCTTACCTCAACATCGGCAGCTTTGTCCTCGGCGCCATTTTTCTTGCACTGCGATGCGATGGCGTCCTTGATAGCTTTCTGGTTGTCGACTGTCGGCAATGGCAACTCCAAATCAGCTAGAGCTCCTGAAAAAAAAACATCGGTTAATTGAGGCTTTCGTCAACTCATCTCGGTCAAAATGTATCCTGCGGGATAAGTTGTCCACATTAATATTTTCATTATTTTTCTTTGGTCAACTAACTCATCCCGCTTGAAAGAAAAAGGTACCTATAATGTTTTGTATTATTTGAAATATTTGTACATCGACCTTTGTCATTGTATCATCGACCTAGGCCTCGACTCAGTCTATAAGAGATCGCTTATAGTGGTAAGACCGCCTAAATTGTATATTTCCTTTAAACGAATTTGTAAGTATCCTATATTCTGTGCAATAAAGAGTTTTCTATCTATCTATTTATAGCTAGGTATCTATAAAATAAATATTAAAATAGAATCATGGATATGGAGTAGGTAACAGATTTTTCTAAGATGAAGGCTATAAACATTTTATGGAGAAGTAAGCTACGCTGGCATTTATGTCCCAAACGATGTAATTAAATCAAACTCGAGGGAGCATAACTAGTTCGATATCACCACAGCTGTGTAAGTTCATAATGAAATTGTTATCATCGTGCCCCCTTTAAACTTGAAGTTATCAAGTCTGACTATTCCATTTGAACTTTTCGGTCAAACCGAACAATCTAAGCAATGTAATAAATGTAACAAGTAAATACGGATTTGTAAATATCTTGAGGCCAGGGTCTAACTATCTTTTATGACTAATTTGACTCGTGTTAACATTAATCTCAAATACTTAAACCCAACTGAACCGCTCAGTTAATGCTATTTTGATGTTTTGACACAAAACTAATGGAAAGAATGTCAAACTTCCAGACTTTGAAAATTTTCATCAACATTTTCTATCAAAATTGAAAACGTCAAAATTGCATTCTCTGCAGTAGGCAATTTCCATCAACATTTTTTATCAAAATTGAAAACGTCAAAATTGCATTCTCTGCAGTAGGCAATTTTCATCAACATTTTCTATCAAAATTGAAAACGTCAAAATTGCATTCTCTGCAGTAGGTAGTGAGATCTTGATTATGACATGACATTAAGCTGATAGTTGAATCAACATAATTTGCTGATTCGATCGTCCTTTGTCTGTTTATCGGAATTAGTCATTAGCGTTCAATAGACATCTCTAAACGGCTTGATAAGGTAATTGGTCAATGGAACACAGGAAGAGGGGCGATTGGAGTACCCTGTCATCTCTCACATCCTTTGCTCCCTATTTGTAAGTGCATAGAAGCGAATATCATATCCTCAAAGCTGTTATAGAAGTTGCGATGAGAGGAGTGCAGTTGATGCACTGAAATAGGTTTTGATCTCAATACGGCATGGTAACTTCAGTGTTGATTTACACTTTTTATGTTTTTAAACCAAGTTTTATACTTAACACCTGAAAATAATTATCAGGGGGTTTTCCCATCTAGAGGTGTCCATCTGAGCCGTTAACGACAAGAAATACTTTGTAGGCTAAATAGTTATAAATTGTGCGAAATTTTGAACAGTGAAAACCTTTCTGTGAGTTCTATGATGCCCTATAGGTAAGTATAGTATTTTTCGAATTTCGTTTATGTCAACACCACTTATAGTTTCAGATTAATTTACATCAGATTGAGTGTTTTAGCAAACGCCAAGCAAGCTAATTTACCAAATTTTCATCAATCTTTACAGAGAAATTAGTTCAACGAAAACAGCCTTTAATGTGTGTAGGAACTGTTTAGGAGAAAGTATATTGTTGAGCCCTTTAACTCAACCAATGGCCACCAATAAGAATGAGAAATGCGAACCGTTCAGCTGCAAACTAAAGAAAAGCGCTGCCTAGGTACCTAAGTATAAATTCCTATGACAAAAAAAACACATCAAGATTGTTTTGAAATTTAACTTTTAAATACAGCTTCTTTACAAGTATTAATAATAGATAGGTATATCAGTACTAATTGATCAAAAAAATTTTTATTTCGGCACATTTTTTGATAAAAAAGATTGGAAATCTTTAAAGAATCAGAAACTTTTAAGTATTTTGGGAATCACATAAATGTTGTCTCATGTTTAATATACTTAAATGCATAAGACGAATAGTAGAAAAAGAAATATTGCACATAATTATCTTTCAAAATTAATGGTGTTTATTTTGGCACATACCTATTGGTAAATTCTAGGAATTCGTACGTCGCTTTTGTAGCACGACTTTGTTTACCAACAATCGTAAGAACCGAGTGCCCAAGAAAAGATGGCTGCTTCATCTTTCTTTACGTTCTAGATAAGGGTCACACTCACCGACTGCGAAGCAGGCCAAGAAAACTGTCTTCCAAATCATTATCACAGAAAAATTATCGCTCGTGTGATCCTGACGCGTCCCGGTTGGCTACTGAGACTCAGTACTTCCAGCCCCGGTTATATACTTCACTAAAGGTATGACATTGTGTTTGACTCACAAAGGAATATTCTGTGAGCACTCGATATGGAATGGCGTGTGCGATTTCATTCTTCTTGCAAAGAATGCTTTGTACGTTATCACCATAAACTAAGAATGGACCAATCATGTTACCGCGCACAAAGAAAATATTGCAAAAATGAACTGTATTGACACGAAATGGACGAATGCGGGGTAAGCGGGGAAGCGGGAGGAACGTGACATGTTTGATTGGCCCATTCCTATGATAACCGGGTAATTGTTACTTTGATAAAACAATTACCTAAACCAGGCACTGGCTACAGGAAACATCTCTAAAGACGATGGTATGTTCAGATTCATTTATTTGCTAACGGCCGTTCCCTTATCCATTCTATCTGTGGTTTTGCCCTACTAGAGATAGAAATAGTTATCTACCTTTAGATTTTTGTCCTTATAAAACTTCTGGCAGTAGGAAATCCTATATTCGATCGAGGAAATGCTATCTTCAGTCGAGGATAGCTATATACCTTTGACTATACATAGTTCGCATATAGGAACGGCCGTTAGATGAGATGGTGCAATCCGAGTCCCCGTTTTGTCTTTCCATGGTGAAAAGTGGCCGGTCGCGTTGGTAACTAGGTACCTATATGAAATCTGTTTCTGCAAATTGGTAAGACGATGAAAGTTGTACTTACTTTATTAATTTATTACAACGTGTGCCAAATTAGTATGTCTAATAGTGGGAGTCATTAGCTATCGTTTCTTTTCTTATTTTTTTTTACAAATAATTTATGGGAACACAACAGACATATTTTTGTAGAAAATATGTCTACGACTCGCTCTTGACCTTGTTTTGGAACACTCCGATAAATATCTGAAAATAACATAAACTGAAGTGTTTATTTTAGATGTTTATTTGCTTAATGTGTTTGCTCCTGTTTAGTCCCTGATGTCCTACACAGAGTAGGTACAAGCGGACTATAAGTATTTGATAAAGGTTGGGCAGTCCGCTATTAAGAATACCTACATATTGATTATAAGATGTGTTGTGTAAGGTAAGATAGGTGACTCAAGAAGCACCTTTTTTACTAAACTACGAGTAGGTATCAGCAGAACATTCGACGTTCATAAATTTTTTTAGCCAGACGAAATCGTCGAATGTTCACAGAAAGTCAAAGACACTGGTATCTAATAATAAAGAAACACTATGAAATTAAGCAACTTCATAAACTAGACACGCATATTTGCCTTCGAAACATCGAGTTTAGTTGAAATTAACTGTTTTTAAAAAGTGCTAGGATAATACTTTAATGCTAGTAGCCTTCCTACATATACAAGTTAATGCAACAGTAGGCTTCCAACATTAATTAACATTTAAGTGGCTGCACTATTTTATGTAAGCATCTCGATCTATATGACTTGCATCAGGTGCTTAACATAATGAGTCAATTAAAGTGCTCACATATCTTGTATTTTTATATGCATACTTAATTAAACAATAGTTGCTGCTTAGGAATCTAATCGATTCTTTTAAAGCTATAATTGGTAAAGAACAATTACGATTTATAAATGGCGGAGTCAATCGCATCTCATTTTATAAAGCTCCATCGAATAGTTAACTATGTAGAATAAATAAAGAAACGAAGAACCATAATATTTGGTGAGTTATAATTACCTCTGCCTATCCACATTTTGTCGACATATCATTGATTGTTTTGACACGACACGTATGGTGTAATATCTCGAAGAATGTAGTAGGTTACGCTCAAACATAAATTTTTCATTTCTTAAATTACTTACATGCTCTAAGAGAGTTTTTAAATTTTTCTACGATCTAGTTAAGCGACTATCGCAGGCGGAACGCAGTGTTGAATTGCATACATTTCAAACGCCAACGGTCGAAATATGCTTGCGGTTGAAAACGTTTTCCTACCCGTAAACCTATATGGAATGAGACAAATTTGGTATCATTCGTTTTCATATATCCTAAACAAAGCTTGTACGTCTTCGATTCTTTATCTTTTCTTAAAACAAATTATTTAAAGACATGATTGGTGACAAAATGGCTGAATTTCTAAAGAGTTTAGTCAAAAAGTTAATGTTTAGGTTCTTATATTTACTGAAACATAAAATATTTAATATTATTGGCTGTAATTTCTTCTCTCAATAATTTAAATGTACGGATTAACGTATTAGTAAATAAAAATGAATTGGAAAAAAGTAAAGATTCAAAATTGTATCGTAAATTGTTCAAAAAGGATAACAAAAGTAGTATCTATATGGTTTCGCTTCGATGTTACCTACTTTGTTTAAGTCCTGGATCTTTTAGCTAGCTATCTATAGGTAGACCGCGAAATTGAGACCTTGCCTGCGGGGCAAAGGGGTGGGAGGGGAGACGAGAGCGCGGTTAGTGAGCGGTGCGGGCGAGTGTTTCCTCGCCGCCCGATCCTCTAGCACGACCCGCTATCGCCTCCCCCCGCGCCCCTGTACCCCGCAGGCGAAGTCTCAATTTCGCGGTCTACCTAAAGTAGATTCAATTCTCGGTCTAAGTCAAAGATAGAATGACCAGTGATATGTCGTTTTTCAGCTTGACTCACGTGCTCGATATTTCTCGCCAGGCCTTCGGAATAGGCCCGCGACATGCGCATGAGCACTAACGAGCGCATTGTTCGCGACCCAGCGATAGCCGGCCACGGGGTTATCAGCTCGGTCACCACTCGCTGCGTGCGATTCGATTTAGTTGGGTACCCTAAAATTTAGTAAACAACAAAAAGATAGGCAAAGATGCTTACCTACTTCACCGGGGATTCACATTTCCTTCATTCCACAAAGAAATCTTAAAAATAAGGTCATTTGCTAAAATTAAATTTTCTGCTTTCTTTGGAGAATCAGTTAACAATAACAATAAACTAATAACAGTTCGATGGAAGTTAAGTTAATAGAATTTGATTGGAAAGTTTTATTTTAATTTCAGTAAGATGGATGGTAGCTATTAGGCATTAAATCAGTCAGGTATCAAACGACAGCCGGGCGCCGCATAACAATGGAATTTTTATTGTGTCTCGTTTACACATATGTACTTGACGAGTTAAAGCTTGGATAATAATAGGATCACCGAATAATTAAAAAAAAGTAGGTATGTGAAATTTAGCGCGAATCGCGATTAAATTAAATGTAAGTAACTCTAGTATAGAACTTGATACTTTTCGAGTATGTTTGGTGTGAATCTATTACAATACCAGCAATTCAATAATGTTATCAACATTTTATTTAACCAAGGTTATCTCATTTAATATGAAATGTCACACCGCAAGTTAAGTTCAATCAACTTTATAGTATTGTTTTATTTATATTGGCAGTTTGGACACGTTAGGCTGTGTGTTTTAATTTCTAGTAAAATGAAGTGTTTTCTGCCCGTATTTTTATTATTAACATCAGTTTACACAAATCCAATTATGGAGGGAATACCCAGTGCAACAGAAGTGACATTAGACCACAGCAATGATGAAAGAGTCACTGAAAACTCTATAGCTACTGATCAAACGTATGGTACGATTATGCTAAATACGACTACCGAAAAGACAGAAAAAATAATCTGGAGAAGCAGTGTAATTGACCTATCGTTGATTCCCGCCGACATTATCAAGCAGGAGTACCAGAACCAGGAAGGACAATAGTCTTTATATGAAGTTAACGTGTCTTTAAGGTCACCTCGCTTTAAGTGATAATATTTATAGGGCCGATTCAGCACAATAAATTAATCATTTTTTGTAGAAAACACTTTCGGTTTTTATCCGCTAGTTTTTAAGAAAATTGGACACTAAGGTGATGATTATTTTCATATTTAATTTTTTTATTATTTAAGGTTAAGATTAGAGAAAATGAAGGTTTGGGCATTGAATTGAGAGAGGCGAGGCCGATGATAACTTTTTAAATTTGTCAGGGTGCTGTTTTAAAAAAATATGCTGTCTTTGTTAAAGAAAATAATAAAAAAAAAAATCTCAATTTTCCAAAAAAGTATGATCGAGACATGTTTCTATGAAGTGTACAAAGACACTGTTAAAATATTATCACTTAAAACGATTTGACCTTATACATATAGTAGTATTAAACACTCGTTTCCTCTACGACCATATATCATTCACGCGCTAGTGAGTAAACCGTGAGTGCACGTGCTCGATAAAGTGTACAGTGCAACACTACGCCTCCCCTGGCCTGTGAGTGTGAGAGAGAGATAAGTATTCGCTGTCGCAGTCCCACGTTTTATTGCTGCAAAAAAAGCGAGTGTTTAAGGCGCCTTCACACTAGCGTTTGTGTGTGAAGTGTAAAGTCTAATCAATAATCCCGTAGAAAGATTTGACAGATGCTAATGTCACTTTGTAAAATAATGTTGCCACATTTATCTTACTAGTGACGTGTACCGTTCATTTGGTTTATTTCGTTCATTCAGTTTACTCAAACAAAGTTTGTACGAACGAACACAATATATTATTTTAAAAAGTACTTATGTATGCGAATTCCATCAGAGACGAGATGCGCGGGATTAGAGAGTCGAAAACAAAGATAGGAATAGTTAAAAATGAATGAAAACCGGGAAAGTTTTGTGAATATTGTATTAATGGATTAAACAGTTAATATAGATGTTGTAACGGCAGTGGCACAGCGGTTAGAGGGTCGCTTTTAAAACCTACGGCTGTGCCAGAGGTCCCGGGTTCAATCCCCGGGTTGGGCCATAAATATGTACCTGGATTTTTCTGTTCAGAAATTATCAGGTTGGCCCGGAGTTTGGAAGTTGGCGGTGTTTCACACCCGTGCCTCGGACAGCACGTAAAGCCGTTGGTTCTGCGCCTGATCTCTCTCCCGTCGTGTCAGATTGCTGTCCCATCGGGCTAAGAGAGTGAAAAGAATAGAGTGTACCTGTGTTTGCGCACACACTTGTGCACTATAATATGTCCCGCGCCGTTGGTTAGTCGTTGTGACTCGCCACCGTAGTCGAAATCGGCTACGGAGACTATTTAGGTGTAACAGAAATCTTAACTTTCAGGGGCAATAACAGAAACCGGTTTGAAATTGTACCCGGTTTAAGCTACCTACGCGGAAATTTAGATTCGTTTGTTTTTCGTTCGGCTTCTTTTTCTTCCAACAATGCTAATATTTTTATACCGACTTAACGAAATTAGCCTAAAATATTGCCTAATAGAGTAAATAAAACAACAATGTTATTAATTTGAATGAATGACATTGATGGAACTCATTCTTCTAGTCGCACGACTATTTATTTTTCGTCAAAAAGTAGTACACTGTAAACGTCAAATGTTTCTACGGGATTATTGATCATACTTTAGTGTGAAGCCGCTCTTAATTTTACTATAATTATATTGTATGGATACCTAGTACTTAACAACAAATAAAATACAACGAAATAAGTAATTCTTTATTGTATACGCGTTCGGTATTAGTTATCTATAAAGACATTCATAAATACATGACAACTTAATTGTACTAACTAATGTATTCTAGGTTTTAGTTTGAAGCAGAAACAGCTTTGGTGGGTTTTAGTAATACAGAACTGCATAGCTGTCAAATTATATTTCAGCAACACAATGTATTTTGTCACTGAAATAAATGACTTTTAAAACTTTTATTACCTCCTTTTATCTCACAAAAGTTTATTTATTTATACATTATTGTACAACCAAAAGTACAAGACTGAGCGCCATATGACATCCTCTACCAGTCAACCTTTAAAATAAAGATGTGTCTTTTACAAAACGATTCGAGAATTTTTTTTAAAAATATCAGCTGCAAAGTCCATTTTATTGTTACATTGTAAGTATACAATCTAAATATTTGTTTTTATCGAAATTATTCGTTTTAACTCGTCAAGTATGTGTAAACAAGACACAATAAAAATTCCATTGTTATGCGGCGCCCGGCTGTCGTTTGATACCTGACTGATTTAATAAGATAAACACAAAACTCACAACCTACATAGGTAATGTGCATCGTTGAACACTGAGGTATTTTTAAATCAATAAGTTAATTAATTATTCATTCACTAAAATAATTTTAAAGGTTATGGAAAGAATGTTTATAATATTGGTCTAGCAAACCTAACTTTACCTTAGGTACTGTATGAAAACTAGTTAGTCTCACGCTCATTCCCTGGGAACGGGGTCGGGCACTAGTCTGGGATGCAATTTGTGTCGATACTTTGGCCACCTCCCATCTTAGAGAATCAGCCCTTAAAGCTGGAACATCAGCGGAGTTGGCTGAAAACGCCAAGCGTCGCAAGTACGTCTCACTTGCAAGTGATTTTGTATTTGCGCCGTTTGGCATTGAAACGTTTAGACCGGGGACCTTTTGCTAAATTACTATTTAGAAAAAAATCTCCAAAACTAAATTCTGTTACGGCCAATAATAAAGCTGGCTGGTTTCTAGATCAAAGGATAATTAATTTCGTTTCTTTGTCGCACCGCCCACAATAATTTCTGCTTAGCCCAAAGGTATGACTGGTAGAGAATGCCATATGGCGTTAAGTCCACCAGTTGTACAAACTGTGTGTTAGAACAACCTGTCTATTCCTTGACCTTCCCTCCTATTCAAAATTCCCGCCTATAAACAAGAAGTTTCTGGAAGCCGGATACTTCAACCGTGGGAAAAAATAGTGAATGAACATGAGAATGACCGCTAAAATACGCGTCATTCGTTCACCGTTCTCAATCAAGCACTCTCGAAAATAATCTCCAAGCGGCCGGCTGCACGTGCTTAAAATATCACCAAAACCCACAAAAACCAGTGTGTGATGTGAACAATATTCATCGTTCAAGAAGGAAACTACGAACGGCTACACCAAGGACCGCATCCAAGGCAATTTTCCTCCAACCATCACGTAAGTCCTTCTAACCTTTGATCTCACCAACTTACAACCTGAATTTCCTAAAGGGTTTTACAGTCTATATCGAAGGAATCATCATTTAAACATTAACATTTTGGGCCTACAGAGCCGGATTTCTATAATTCGTACCGTAAATTCAGTTGTTAAAAGTTGCGTCATCCATCTTTGTTCACGTGAGCCATTTACAAATTAACAAAAAGCAAGCATTTACACTATCAAGTTTCAACAGTCATCACATAAAACATCATTAGTAACCATATACCAGTGATTTAACATACTTTTCATATGATTTCAAATCGTACTTTTTGTAAAAACACGAATTCAAACATCGGTGTAAGTACTTGCGGCGGCCATTTGTTCCAGGGTCCCTACTACAACATAAAAGTGTCGGTTACGTACGGTTGGTGAACTTACGTGAATCTATCATTTCAAGCGTTGTTTTACTGTGTAACATGTAACACATAAAACTTATTTTGTGACGGTTTAGTGCAACACATAACACTGAAACCTATCAATATCATTTGTGGTGTTTGCGTAACATATAGCGTATTACACATTTATCATAATTTTGAGAGTCATCAAGCATTGTAGGGATCGCTGTATCATTGATCAAGCGTAACAAATAACGCTATTCAACATTTATAACTTATACATAGTTATTTTATCATATCAAGTTGTGATCAAAACATACAATTGGTTACTACTATTCTAAACAAACAAGTGTGCTTATCAATCAAGGTCCTTCAAATATCAAAAACAACATACATACACATAAATATCTATTCACATTATTGGTGATTTTGTGAACTTCAGTGTAAACAAGGTGTGCGGAGAGTAGTAGGGATTCGTGCGTTCTGGCTCACTATTTCCGGTCCCCCCCTTCCCCCCTCTCTTCCCTTCCCCGCCCCCGCATTTTCTAGCTCATCATCGGCGGTCTGAGCGGGATCGCCGGCTAAAAAAAAAAAAAAAAAAGTTTGGTGTCAAAATGGGGGTTTTCGGCCATGCCCGATCGATCTATGCGGTCCATTTTTGCGTAGCTGCACTCCTTCGCGTTTTAGCTTTTGCGTCAGATAAGCTCCAAAACCCCTCATTAAGATAAGGCTAATCCTCCTCGACGTCCCATTGTCCTTTTACACCATTGTTCTCATAGTCGAAGACCACTAATGTATTGTAGATAACATTCCTTTGTCAGGTTGACAACAATAGAAGCAGTGTTATGAAATAAAACTTTGGCATTCGGTAGATATCGCTGTTTGTATTACAGGTGGAATAGATGCACTACCATATGTTAACATAACAGCGCCATCTAGAATTTTCGATACATACTTCTTTGAAGCAACATCTATCTCTCATCATTTGAATCTTCATCACAACTCATTCATTCGCTTTAAGCTTTAAGCAGGTCCAAAACATTTCTATTCTAATTTCAACGCGTTCTACTAGATGGCGCTATAAATGCAATTGCAGTGGTTTACGCGCCCCTTGTTCTACCGAAAATATGCCTACGTACCAAACCCAGTGTGTTCGTCTTATTCCGCATCCCGGTGGTGGTAAAATTAACACCATAATTTTAAGATCAATTTTTGTAAACTGTATTCTCAGCAAATAAGTGATTGATTTGATTTGATTTACCATATCGATACAATCCAGTTCACTAAGAACGTTATCAACAACATTCTTCAATTCCCTTTGTATGTACTGCACAAAGCTTCATAGACTCAATTTATTTTCAAATGTTTTGTTTATTATAATTGCATTCTAATAGGCTCTTAATGTTGTAGTAAGTATTGCTGTTTATCATATCAATACCATCCGGTCCACTACGAACGTTATCAACAACATTCTTTAAATTCCTTTGTATCTACTGCACATAGCATCATAAAGACTCCTTATTTATTTTCAAATGTTTTGTTTATCAAAATGGCATTCCAATAGCCTCTTAATGTTAAAGTAGATATTGCTGTTTATCATCATATCAATACCATCCGGTCCATTACGAACGTCTATGGTAACTATCTATGATACATAACTTCTTATCATAATTGCATTTTAATGGTTTGTAGTTTCTTTATGTTTTAAGCAGATAAGTCTTAAGCGTAATGCGTAAGCGTATGATTGCGTTAGTTTTACTAGTATAAAAGGTCTGCGACTTTATCTTTCCTCACACAGTTGCTCTTTAGCTCTTCAAAAACTACTACCTACTATTTTAACTAGTTCAAGGAAACCTTCTGCCAATGGAATCCGAGATGGATGTAAGTATTAATTTTAAATATTTATTTTCTTTCTACAACTTTTCTTTGTGTAATAATAACTTATCTTTGTTTGTATTCATTGTTATAGCTCACATGTGGTACTGGTGCCATTGATTTTGAAGAAAATACGTACAAGCATTACTACTATTCAGTGTCAGATGACGAATCATCGTCAACCATACCGAAATACTCAGCAAAAGTGGACTCTCTGGCATTGGATGAATTTTTCGAAGAACCGACTATAAAGAAAAAGGGAAAACTTCGGGCTTCAACTGTGGCTAAAGCAACGGTAGATGGAGTTTCATATTTATCCACTAACGAAGATGACGGAGCTGAAGCCACTCATCTTATAAAATTGGAAATTTATGATCTGAAAAAACTTAAGAATATACCGGAGTGTGAACACTGGAAACACAGCGACGTACGAATCAAATACTACAACAGGACAAAATCAAACAACCATCAAAAGACGCGACAGTTAATATACAATATAACCAAAGAAATTTCCAGTTCACCACATGTAAAAAAGTTTACTATTAAATCGAAAAATAAATCTTAACTTTACTATAATATTATTTGTTTTATTTCAATTAAACACATTAGATATTTTCAACTTCTTTATTATTATAATAAAATAAAGCGTAGGTACATTAACTACTTAATATCATAGGTACACAATATTACACCAATACAAAAGACTTAAACATATCTTGTAACAATGCATCATTACTGATAGTATCATCATTAAACATTTCAACAAAGTCATTTAAAGATATATCTCTACGCTTAAGATACAAATACACAAGGCAATACTCGCCACAAAATGATGAAAAAATATTCTGAATAATTTTACTGTTATATATCCACTTACTAGTGTTTCGTTTCAAAAAAGATAAATGATAAGTGTCAGGTTTTCGACCGAAAGTATCAAAGTATTCTCCAACACCCTCTGAACTTATATAAATAGCTATCCAATGAGTGCCCGGCTTTGTATCAGGATCTAAATTACTGATCAAGTAAACAGGAGGTGTCATATAGACCGGTAATCGGTTAGCAGGAAAAACATTAGAACTTAAAGTAGGATGTATTTTTGTTAAATATTTACTAATTTCTAGAGTATTCATAGTGGTTTATGGTGTCTGCCTAACTCAGAAGTAAACAAACATATAAATAAAATTAAAGGAGAATTTATTTTTTATGCATAATCTTAACTACTAAAATCCACACTTATATTTCTATTTTTATCTATCTCAATTATATTATCAAATTCAGCATAAACAATGCAGTTGATTGTTTGCGTCAGAGCATTTTCAAACCTTACTTCTATTCTAAGACTCCCATGTTTTATTAAATTCCAATGTGTTGATGAATTTGCGGATAGATCTGGTGTAAGATCAAAGGCCAGCAAACAGTAACCTTTCGGGTATCTGTCCTTACTTATACCATTACCTTCATTCATAAAATGAATACCAGTTCCTGAGAAGAGTGTATGGTAAGCAGCAGTGTGTAGCCCATTACTAAATGAGGGCTGCAACGCCTTTGAAGGTATTTGCATGCCATCTATGTACAAACTAAATGTATTTACTCCAAAATTATCAAAATCATAAGGATTTTTATTAAAGCTACCATTAAAAGCTGTATTGTTAACAAACCCAACAATACATCGTTTTGGTATCTGCCCAAGAAAAACATTGTCAAGTGTTTTACCCTGAATACCAGATGGAATTGTTAAAACTTTAACTTCAGCTCGTGTAATTGGATACTTTGCAGTTGTAGATGCTAAAACTTTTTGATGAGCGAGGAGTACACTTGGATTGATACGAGCTTTACGAATCATAAGAGTGGCATCAGTGATGGATACTTTTACTTTCATATCATTTGTCGGAGCCATTAAATTAAAAGAATCTCTAGATCTTACTAGTTTTACACACATTTCGACTCCATTAATTAAAAATTTTTCTTGATTAAAAATATCACCATGCAAATGTCCCATCATTTCCACCTCTTTGCTATCCTTAACATACTTTAATCTCTCTGTAAAACCCTTGTTTGATTCATCGGCGTTATTCATTTTTCCAGCAGTATCTTCATACCACATTCCACAAGTTAAGTGTGACTGTTTTGCATGAGGATGATAATTTAATAGAGTTTCTATATAGGCACGGTATCCGTAGGTATTATTAGGAGGAGATACAAGTTTTTGATTTAAATATACATCTAATTGACTAAACAGAGAATGAAGCCAGTAGTTGACGGGTGCTACAGTAGTTGTATCAGCCAGAGGTGTTAAATCTTGATTCAATATTTTAGCCTTGATGTGGATTAATGTATGAGATAAATCAACATAGTCATCTCCAGAACCTGGGATTTGAAATTCTAGTGGTCCATCATCACTAAGTGATGAAATAGGTTTATAGTGTATCCATTGTCCATTTTCTATACTTGTTTGAGTTGATGGTAAGGCAAATAAGTCCAGTTCAGACTTCACGCACTCACAAGAATGATTATGTAAAAAAGACATTTTGAAATAGTTTTCTAAGAAAATATATCGTTGAAATTTAATTTAGTATTTCTCCTAGCTTTTTTAATTGTTCTTCCTTTCAATTCCTCTGATTGAATGAGACTTTGTGTACGCCGTCTTTTGTTTTTATTACCAGATCCTGTCATCACTCTATTTATTTTATCATCAGCTTTTCTTTTCAGATTTAAAGTAGCTTCTTTAAAACGATCTTTTACAGATTCTTGTAAGGGTTTTGCATGAACCATATCAGTTAAAAGTCCTACACCAGCATTTAAGGCTTCTTTACCAATCACTCTTGCACCATTTGATAAAAGCGGTAAAACTGATCTAAACAACCCTCCCAAAAAACTCCCAACTCCATGACCACGTTGATGTGGTACACCTTTATAAATTACACCTATTCCAGTTCCAGCTTGATGAGTATAGTAATGTTGATATGGACAAATATTATTATTATGTTTGGAGTACATTTTATTGATTATGGATACGTTTGAAATGCAACTTTACACAACTCGTCCCAAACTCAAATGGTATGTTTTCTCCTGTGTTTGATCTTATATCTATTTCAACTGTATCGAACTCTCTACGCATTACAGGAATATAATGCGGCGGTGAAAATATATGCATTTTATTTGATCCATATACGTATTTAACTGGGTCTAATGATATAATTCTTAATAACGGGGACATGACATCTCCAACTATTTGAGGTTCTATTATATCACAATAAATGAATAGTTGAGAGGGTAACCCTAAGTAAAGATTGGCTGGGAATTTACCAGTGGTTTTATATGCTACATCAGTATTTGGATCAAAACCAAGTTGGAGACTCAAAATTGGAGAAAATTTTAGAGAAATTATATCATCAATATTTCCAGTTAGAGTTGTGTACTTAGAAATTTTATCATGACGTAGTTTAAATGATTCTCTTGAATTGAGTGCTACTAAAACGTCATTAATGTTCTCATAACTGGAAGCTGGTATATGGTCCTTGTATGTAACTATAGATGGTTCTGCTTCATTAGCCACAGTCATTTTTTTTGTTATGTACATGATGTTTTGATTATTTTGAACTGTAAACATTGTACATGGATATTGAAATTCTACAATTGCCACCGACCATTCTCCTTCCAACTTAATGGATTTTGGTAACTTTGTTGAATAGTGTGTCGTTTTATTGTCAGGAAAGTATAAAAACGAACTGTTGCTTGGTAATGTTAAATAAAAGTCGTCGTTATTCATGACTCTAAATTTGATGCCAATATCCAACTGTTAAACTTATTTGGATAACCTTTCCACTTCACGAGCAACTCCTTTCTGAGACCCGAATACCGAGTGCGAATAATTTTATCTATTTTATATTTTGTGTTAGGATCATAAGCAACTTTTTGTAGCTCTTTTTCATAAAATGTTCCAGTGATAGGTTCACCTTTCAAATCTTTTAAAGTATACACCAACCAGGGTCGTCTCTCTATGACTGAAGTGATCACAAATATTTCATCACTCCAGTTTGTCTCATATCCTTTTTGGAATATGTGTTTATATTTTGTGATTCTTACATGGTCACCAATTTCATATTTGAGTTTTCTTAAAATACTAGATCCTCGTTTTGGTTGATCATATAAGTTAGACCAAACTGACATGATATTATTTTGATTAACATCACAGGGACACATTTTAATACTTCTATGAAAACTATGGTTATATGAATAAAGCAAGTTTTGTAAAATATCTACATATCTATAAGTATTGTTATGAGTGAAATATCGCCACATTTTCATCTTTAGCGTTCTCTGAAATCTCTCAACAATACTAGCCTTGATGTCAGGATTGTTAGTGGTATAATAGTTGATGTTATTACTTTTCAAAAACTGTTGTACATCTTTTGATACAAATTCAGTACCTTTGTCAGATTGTAAATGTTTAGGGGTAATATTAGCTTCTGAAAATATGCTAGTAAAACACTTCTTAATAGTTTCCGAATTCTTTTTTTGCAAAGGTCTAGCATAAGCGTATTTACTAAAGACATCAATTACACATAAAATATATTTATATCCATCATTATATTCACTGTAAGTTCGCATATCACTTAAATCTGCTTGCCAAAGGTCGTTCATATTAGATAAGACATATTTATTTCTAGGAAATCTACGTTGAACCGGTTTGTGTAGAGTGTATGTATCTTGTGATTCCAACCATTCCTTAGTATCGTTATGAGTCATTTTATTTTTCATTGCTGCTGATAATTTCTTTAAACTACTATAACCAGCAGGATTAGCAACATCATAATAAATATTGTGTATTTCTAATAAGGGGTCCATTTCTCCCAATCAAGTTTTCTTTTTACTTTTTCGTCTTTTCCCTTTTGAATTGTTTGAGGTGTAGAATAATCAGCAGGTCAATTCAACGTGTAAACTCACGGCCAGATCGCCGTGAAAAGCTCGTAGCTGACTGGTCACAAATAGATCACGGACAGACTGACAACCGCGATGGACAGATCCCAGTGATGCGTGGTATTCACAACATCGTCGCTAAATTAAATTACAACTAGCAATGTCACGCGGTTTTACCCACTGGTGACTTTCAAGGACGCTTGTACTGCCATCAATGTAGCAGCACTCGCAGGTGTATTATTTTATTTGTTATTGTTTCTAAATACATATGTAGAAAGTCATCATCAGTTGTATACTTTTTGCGTAAGATAAAATTGGTCTTTATTATTTACAACAAACAAACATACATACTTCAACTTAGTATACGAAGTTTTGTCAAACCATAGAGCAAAAAATTTAATATAAAAAGTAAAATAAGGTTTTAATTGCTCATCTGAAAAACCTGAACTTGAACTGAAAATTAATTTAAGTATAATTTATTAAAAACTCCAAATAATCTAGTATAGTTTATGAACATTGGAAATGAGACAGGGTAGAGAGAGACCAATAATCACGTAATTTACAAAAGTTGTAAATCACAACTAAAACGTCCCCTTTGCCCACATAAATTGTAATGGTGCATCCACACATCCAAATCGGCTTTACCGGCGGTATACGTCATGAACTGTATTATGCTTCGTCAAAAATAATATGTATAAAGCATAAGCGGTGTGGCCGCCGGCACGACCGCCAGCACATGCCGCCGGGCGGTGTGGAATGTGGATACACCATAGGTAATAACCATAGGTAATTTGGCTTGTGAAAACTGAACCGTGATTTTTGAAATTGCAACACCCAATAAAATCAAATTTTGACACTGTCAATCAAATAAAAATATGTTTATTTACTAAGACCACCGAACATAAAAAAAAATATATAAAGTATTTAAACTTAAAACAGAACAAATAAAATTATTGTTACATTAGAATAAATATATTATTTATAATAGATATGATATGCCTAAGCATTCACGCTATCCCTCTCTTTTATGTGGCTGATCCTTTATCATGAAAATCATGATCTTCCACCATGCTTAACCTGCCCGGTTTGTTAGGTTCCCTTATTTCTGGCAGTCGTTGGTTGCAATACAGATCACTTCATGGATGTTATATGTATTTAAGTATTTATGGGAGACGCTCCGTCATAATCGTTATCTGGTACTTCGTAACACAAGGAAGATAATATTCCTTACCACGAAACCAGACAATTGGTGTGTTGTCTGGCGCATATTTATATTTATCACAAATCAAGTTGTCACTCTCTCAATAAGTATTTCAACTTAAAAATCCACAAAATGTATGAAATCATTTCGAAGAGTTCAACGGACATAGTACCTAGCACAATATGCTCAGCAAGTACTCCCTTAGCGTCTTGACGACGGAGCATGATTTACTCGATTGGCAACTTCAAGGATATTATTTTTTGGTTTGTGCTGGCTAGAGTTGAAGAAATAATATGATGAATTTACAGCCGAAAATTAAATATGCTTGAAAATAGCTTTTGACGTAAAAATTTATTTGACAATGTCACGTATGTATTTCAACTCGACTCAGTCGATGTTATGAATCGGAAAAATGCATTACAGTAAAAAGTGTTTTAAACGTAAATCCGTAAAGTTAGTTTTTGCATGCATAACCGTGACATCACAAGGCGAGGGCGAGGTGAGTCGAGAAGGTGTGTGAGAGCAAATGACAGGTGTATTTAACCATAGAGTAAATAAAAAAAGGTATGAAAAATGAGGTTTTGATCTGTACCAAAGAAAACTAAAAATCTCTCATCAAAAATTAATTGATCAGTGTCTTTTAAATCCAGCACGACTTCCAGGTCAAGCCTGCTCAGTTTAGCCTACAAATAGTAAAAAAAATATTTCAATCATGTCTTTAATAAACAATGTTTCTTGGATAAATTATTATTATATATAAGTACGTATATTATATGTATTTATTTATATTTATTTGTTTATTTATTTTATATGTATAATTTAATACTATTTAAACATTTTTATTATCTTCAAAGTTTTATCTATTAATTATATTATAATTTTTAGCCATCTGCACACCGCTCTCTACCTATTTAACATTGTTTCCTCTACCCAAAGGTTGTCTGGAAGAGATCGCTTCCAGCGATAAGACCGCCAATATTGTACAAGTGATCGTCTGTTTTAATGTTTTGTTGTGTCCTTTTTGTGCAATAAAGAATTTTTATTATTATTATTATTAATGTTTAAAATCATGTCTTTAATACTGTTTCGGAAATTTGAGAGGGATAAGCGCGTGGTGCGGGGGCGGGCTACGCGTCCTTGCGTGTACTACTTACTTACTACGCGCTGCACTCGCTCAAATCAGAGTGATACTTTATTTGCTCTTCATTTGGTACTCCATATTCATTTAAATTAGCATGAATAAATTGCATTGTATAAGTCCTTCAGTAGCTCGAATACTAATGATCTCAAAGTGAAAACAAATGGAACAAAAGGAACGTGCATAAACCAGATGAACAGTGGAAAACTTGTGGAAAAGAAAAACAGCATTTGGCACGTGCTGTAGTTAATGCAGTTCCTACATCTAAGTACCTGTATAAAATTAAAAAAATATTTGGATAAATGGCTATTATTTATTATGTTATTTATAACAATAAATATTTCACACTTATTTTATCCTGCATCACGAAGCTCATGGTCAACATGCATCAACTGCCCTTAGCGGTTTGTTTGGTCTCTATTTCTTGGGGTTAGTAGCAATATAGATCATTTCATCAAACCTATAGGAAGTGCTCTATTTAGTCCGACAGTTAGTCTAATAATTTTAGTGGGGTTCTTCCTCTAGCTCTTTCGCTCTTTACGTTGGCACAAATAATAAAGTTTTCATCTTGGAAGTAAGGACGTGGCATCTGTATATTGAAGACAAACGAGACGATATTTAGCACTGGGCTGTATTTTGTATTATACTCCCTCTAATTCCAATGTATTGTACCTACATATAATCTGAAACAACAGCAAACGATACATATAGGTTATTTCATATACCTAAGAATTTTACAAAGTGATTGATTACACGTATCACGTGCTTACTTCTTATCCAAAGTATTGTATAGGCTCTAGCCCTTCTATTCGGTACCTTTGGTTAGAGTAGGCCCTTACTATAAAAGTTGGATTAACATATCTTCATTCTCTTTGGGAATCCACACCACGAGGATTATCCGTTAAAAAAAGTTGTTAATTACTGCTCCGTGTAAACTTGATGCTCGCTCAGGCAGTATTTTTGGAGAAAACTTGTATTTCGCAAAATTATTCTCCGAGATCCGGCTCGTATTACTGTGGCGGCTGCAGGAGTCTCGACGACACGCAGAGTACCTACCACAAGTTCAATCGGATTCTTATATGGCATTATTTTTAGGTTAGTGATGGCCAGATTTGCACGAAATATTATTAGTTTTATTGTAAAAATCTATTTTTTTCTGAAAATAGGTATTGGCGTCTTGAAAATTTTGACAGAACTCTTTCACGGACGGATCTCACAGTGAAGTTGTGAATACGGTGATGTATGTATTCACAGTGCAGTTTATAGTCAGTAGACACAGTGCAATGTTTTATGTTTTTGAGGGCTATCATGTATGAAATAAAAATAAAAAAAAACAAATTAAAATATCTCTATGATGTTATTTTTATTCTAACAAGATAAAATAAGAAATCTAAAATTTCATATTAATTGTTGGCCTGGTTTGTTAGCCAAAAGTTGCTGGTTCAAATCCAGCTCGTGCGCAAATTTGGATTTCTTATTTCATCTTATTAAAATACCTAGTCGATGTCGCGTTGATATTGGCTATAAAGACATAACTTTTTGTGTCCGTTGCTGTTGGAATTAGTTCCGGTAGCAAGTTGATAGGCTTTTCTTATTTATCTAAAGGCCTAAATACCGAATTTCGCGTTTGAAACGTAATCTTAATAAGTCATATAAATTTTGCGATATTTTCCAAGAAAAAAACCCTAATTTCAACGGTCTGTCATTTTTATTACCTTCAAGGATCCGATAAAAGAGTGCTAAAAGTGGTTACTTTCACCAATTTTTTTTTCTAAATACTACTTGACCTTACTTTACTGTGACATCGACTGAATCGAGTCTGCAGCTTTTTGGAGGCTGTGATTTGACAGCTGCCAAACACGTCAAAATCCATAGGAACGTGTCAAATAATTCGCCCAGGATTAGTTTCAACTCACGCCGTTTGGTGCGAACAGCGCTAGATTCGATGTGAGTTTGTGAATACCAATTTTTCTACTCAAGCGAACGCCCATATATGCCGCATATATGGATCAGAGTCGAGTTGTACATCATGAATCGACAGGCAGGGGTGCTGTAAGATTCCGTTGCTGATTCAAACCTCTTCCCAAAATCTGGTGTTTTTGAGATCGACTTAATATAAGTTGCTCGTTTTGGATTACCAATGTAGCTCAATGGTACTTGTAAATCCTTTAAAGCAGTTGTGAATTCTACCCAACCTTCCGGAGAACTATTTTTTAGCGGTCTTACAACATCGTTAATTAAGTCAACAATATTGCTTTTATAAACTTCCTGGTTGTTAATAAAAACTGTACCATTACTGTTCCAACGGACTTTGTCTTTATTTTTCAAAAGAACATCAATTAGTAGCTCACCTTTAATTTTATATGTCTTTGGTATGAGCTGAAGTAATTGAGATTTAATATAAATGTCGTTATTTTTTTCATATATATTCTCACCAGTGATACTGTCATGTGTTCTAACAGACTCTTCTTTGATGTCTTCAGATTTTTCTGACTTTACGTTTTCTTTTATATTATTCTCTGATTCACGACAGTTAATTATAGGTATTTCAATTGGTCTGCGATCCTTACCAATGAAATATAAATATCTTTGGAGAGTTTGTAAATAAAGCGACCACTTTTCTCTATCTTCTAATTTAGTTCTCAAAACTTTATTCATTTCTTCATCAAGTTGTGATACATTGTTTACGGATGTATTCATATTATCTTTTTTAAGTTTTTCGATTACTTCAGGTTCAATCAATATCATTTTCTTTGCATTATCCATTGTTGAATGATTACTAGATCAACGAATTTAATAGTGCACCCAACACTGAACTCAAGATTATGGGTAAAAACGCTCCACCTTTTTGTATTAGGATATTTTTTTTAACTTTATTTTTACCCTTAGAGATGAGTCTTCTTAAAATGTTTTTGTGTTTATTTAATTTATTCTTATGTTTTGTCGATAGCTGTATTTTCCCCTTTAAAACATTAAAAATACACTCACATATACTATTAATTTCTTCTTCATCACAAGCTTTCAATAAAACCGTTCGAAATTTTGGTTTTAAGAAATGTAATGCCTTTAAAAACTCTTCATGTGTCTTCACCCGATATTTCATTGTTCAATAATGGTTGGTTTTTGTTTAGAACAACCATATTTATACCCCTTTTTAGGAATGTAACAAATAGTGTAGTCATCAGGAAATACGTTCGTTTTAATACGATAAATGTCATCAGTATTTTGTCTTAAATCTATCATTAAGTATCCATAGGGCTTACTAGTGGCATCTCTATACGCATCTTCAACATATTTAGGGTTCTCAGGTACTAATTGTCGAGCCAGAAAACGTATTTGAGTTTTATCTCGAGGATTCTTAAAGTAAACAATGTAACTTGAATTTAGTGAAATATCTCGCTGCCCCTTCCCTTGATGAAATAAATTTTGTGTTATGTAGAATACACTTAAGTTTCGGTGATGACTTCCTTTAGTAAAAATATCAACTATGCGCCCGTCGGATTCCCTCATGAGGTCATCGATGATAATAAGTTGAGGATATTTTCCATCAAACATACTCAAGTCGGGAATTCCTTGACAATAGTTAACTTCACTCAAATTGTAAAGCGGTTGCATCTCATCATAACACCATAGTATGTTCTTAAAATCTTGGTTGCAGACACGTTTTATATTTTTCAAAAAATTACAAACAAAATTTGATTTTCCACAACCACTAGGACCAGCCACTATGGCAGTAAAGGGATGTTCAAAATGAAACATGTTCAATGAAGGACAACACGTCTATTTTTATAAAAAACACAATTAACTATGAACATTACAATTTTAAAACTTATATTTTATACTTAATAAAGTACGTGATAAAAAAAACATAATTAAATTGTTTACTAGTTAATTACAATAACAAAGTACTTGAATACAATACAACTAATCCAAAAAAAGTTCTTATCTAAATAGTATTTATTTTATGATGCCCCCAAGCTAGTGTGTTTGTAGAGTCCGGTAAAATATATCGTTTGGTATCATTAGATGATAAACATATTTTATTAATCTTTTGTGTGAATATAATATGTTTGATGCACCTAAATCTATGCATTTCTGCGTACTGAATTGTTTGATTAAATAAACAAGACTTATAGTTATCGACACTTAATCTATTTATTACAGATTTGTTAATACCTTTAGCTTTGGTTATGGTATGATTTTCTACTTTCATTGCATACATTTTTGATCGCAGTCCAACAAATTCTGTTAAAAGCTTCCCATTATTTTCGTCTTTAAAAAAACCTAACTTCTTTTTATTTACTTGTGGAAAATCATACCGATTATTATGTGGATAATCAGAAGTGTCAAAATATACATTTAAATCTTCCTTAATTTCCTTATAAAAATCTTCACAAAATACTTGATATACCAGACTATCGGTATCGGTATACATCAATTTCAAATTGGAAAATTTGTTTTTCATATACTGATAGTGAAAATCATACATTAAAGTTTTTGAAATGTCTAATATGCTGAAACCCAAATATATTGGTTTATTATAAAATAATTTAGTTTTGTGAAGTTGAACTGCAACCAAATTCTCAGAAAAAATTGAAAGGCTATGGAACTCCGGACGAGCAATGAGACTTTCTACACCTTGGGTTTTTCCATGATTTTTCCAATGTGTCAATAATTTAACATTCACCCGTTTTTCAATATTTTCCATAGTCTTTCCAAATATAGAATTATTCATAAGTTTATAGAAATCTTTTTCAAAATCAGAAATTGCTAATGTTCTTAATTCTGTATTCAACTCAATATATTTCTTTAACCAGGGGCTTTGTTTAAATTTTAATACTCTATGAACTTTTTGAACAACCAAACCGAATTTTTGACATTGTAAAAGATTTCTATAATGTATAACATATTTTTTCTTATGATACAAGTTTGTAACTAGCTTGGGTTCCTTAGAATTGCCAACACAAAGATTTTGTGGACACAATGGAAAGTCTGAATGATCATCATGTAAACTATTGGGGTATTCTATATCTACTTCTAAAATATAACCAACGTCTGAAGTGTTTGGTACATTATAATTTACATTAGGATCTTCCCATTCAAAATTAGACAAAGGTAAATATTGAGACATAGCCCACCCATATAGGTTATTGGCATCAAGATAAATCAAATACGATATAGGATCGTTTTTGTCGAAGGTATCCATATGTGGATTATTTGCTTTTGCATAACGATTGCTGCACTGTGATATACCTCCTCTGATACCTGACTTGATGAAAGCAATTTTATCAAAATCTGTTAATAGCTCTAATTCTACCTGAGTGTGTTTTAACATAGCATCCCAACTTAACCCTGGAGCAGTATAGTAATGAGCAGGATCTAAATCATAAGTTTTTATGCAAACATTTCTAAAATTTTCGAAAATGTCACATAGTAGTAGAACATCAGTTTTAAGATAAAGATCGGAATAGTCAGCCATTGTGCGACAGTGAAAATGTAACCATACTTCTCGAGCATGGTTATAATCAGTATCAGAAATACCATGTCCAGTTAACATACTGGTGAAACATTCAATCGATGGTAAAGAGGGTAAATCTAATGATTTAAAAGAAGTCATGTGTTCATATGGATAGACACCTTTGCGCTTTAAAAGTTTAAAGTCAGTGTGGTCCGGGTACTCTTTTTTCATTTCTCGGAATTGATCTTCATTAAGATTGTTAGCTAATGATTCTAAGCTACTGGATAAAAATTTTAAAGAGTCTATAAACCTTAAATTCACTTGATTACTATTGACATTCAATACTTTTGAAAAAGAAATGTATTTTTCTTTGTTTTGGGGGATAATTTGCACCTCACCATCTGCAAAGTTTAAAGCATGCACAATAAAATGTGCATCATAATTACTGAGGTTGTGCAGTATTACAGGTATGAATCGTGTTCTATGGAATTTTTTACTGCACACCTCATGACATAAACCTCTGAAAATACCTGTGTGCCAATCATGATCAATATATTGTTCATCGTTTAGTTTTTTTTCGCATATGTAACATATAGAGGTTTCTTTTATTTTGTTTGTATCCACCTCGGATAAAGGAAGAGTATGTTTTGGGAAAGTGTTGGCTTTGGCAATGATTTTAATGTCTTCATGTAATTTTGTTAAAAAAACATGAGCACAATTTGGACCAGTGTATGTTACATATTTTGAGAGTTTGTCATCGTAAGAACATTTAACATAATAGCCAAAACTGTAGACATCATGTCTATGCACATTAGTAGTGAATGATTTGGATGGATCATTAGCACATGAATCAATTGGATTAAGAAAAGACTCAAAATCTGCATAAATTACAAAAGGCACTCGCAGTTTTCTTTCAAAATTGTCAAAACTTAGTTTATCGCTTGGTACATTAACACCAAACCAATTTTTCCTACTCACACTAGCATTAGGAAGATCAGTTCGGATATGAGCACAGTCGTTATCTTTGTGTCTATTGAGAGCTTCCTGGTTGTTGAAATAAATAAGACAACCATCGCAAATATAAATACCACTATGGGATGTAATCTGACTACTGACTAAGCGAGATAAGTTTTTTATGTAGCAATAATGTCCATTACTTCCGTTCGTTATGTACAGCAAATTAATATGAGTGGGTTTTAGAGACTTAGTATAATATAATGGACCAATCACTGAATTGGTCTTACTTACAGCATTGTATTCCAAACCATATACGTTTATACTTAAATTATTTAACTTTTCGATTTTATGAATGTCAGTTAACTTAACTGGGAAAGCAACACCTGTGAAATTCAGTTTCTGTTCATATTTGGAATACGAGGTGACACGATTAGAATTTTTAGTAGCAGGATACAATGCTGACAGTAAGGCCCACTTTAAACATTGAACATCAGCATTTTTTACATTTATTACTGCCTTTTTATTTCTTATATCACGAGGTAAATCAATATAAGAAGAACCACGAAGTGGGTTAAATTTGTTTACATTCATATCAACACTAAGTATATTTCGAAAAGACCAACCGCTGTCTTTTTTTTCAAATTCGCTTATTTTGTTTGAAATTGTTTCATGTAAAGCATCGAGAAATGTTGTTAAATTTTCTGATATGTTTAATATATAGTTTGGAGTTTGAAAATCAAATGTATTTACAATTTCTTTACTTTGCTGAATGAACTTTGCATGCATTATAAAATTAACTTTAAATGTTTTTAAATCCGAGATACATTCATTCAACAAAGTCTGAAGAGTTTCTTTAATAGTAGAAAAAAATAAGTTGAATTCTAATAGCTCAACATTATTCGAGATTGGAACAATTCTATACGTATGCACACGTTTTCCAAATGCAGACTCTATTAACGTTACATTTGGCAAACTGTGATGAATTCGAAAAGCATTATTCTTATGGATATTACTACGATAATGATTTGTTAAGTACCTTTTTTTGACTGGTACTTTGCATACCTCACACTCCACTATTTCGTATATGCAGTCCTCTTCAGTTGATCGCTCAATAACTAAATCCTTAGATGTTGATGGTTTACTACTCAAACGTCTTCTTTTTATTATGGTCCCATGTTCTTTATCACCAGCCACACGTTTAAAACCAGCTCCAACTTGCAAACTGAAAAACAAACATTAATTTATAAGATATTTTAAAGGTATGGTAACTATTTTGAATAAGAAATATGAAATCAAAAATACTATTACTTACTTACTTTGTCTCTGGTTCTTTTGGAGTCTTGTTTGACTCAGACTCAGAATCAACTGATTCGAATAAGCATACACATTCTGTAATTTCGCAGAGTTCGTGCATTTCTAACTCCATGTCTGAATCACCCTCAAAGACCACACTAGCATCAGTTTGAGTATTAGACATGATTAACAACTTCAATATCACCAATAAAGCAAATGCAGAATGTAGTGTTTTGTGATGTTTCTCTAATAAATAATTTATCTTGGTAAATTTAAAAGTTTATTATTTAAATGTTAATACTTAATTACAAACTTGAATCTTCTAATGAATAACTATCATTGATTGCAACTTAATAAATTGGTGAATGAATTGAAATGCAAATCAACCTTAACCGAGTATTCCGAAATTGATAAGGTTGACTCATCGTCTGATGGGTAGTAGTAATGCTTGTACGTATTTTCTTCAAAATCAATGGCACCAGTACCACATGTGAGCTATAACAATGAATACAAACAAAGATAAGTTATTATTACACAAAGAAAAGTTGTAGAAAGAAAATAAATATTTAAAATTAATACTTACATCCATCTCGGATTCCATTGGCAGAAGGTTTCCTTGAACTAGTTAAAATAGTAGGTAGTAGTTTTTGAAGAGCTAAAGAGCAACTGTGTGAGGAAAGATAAAGTCGCAGACCTTTTATACTAGTAAAACTAACGCAATCATACGCTTACGCATTACGCTTAAGACTTATCTGCTTAAAACATAAAGAAACTACAAACCATTAAAATGCAATTATGATAAGAAGTTATGTATCATAGATAGTTACCATAGACGTTCGTAATGGACCGGATGGTATTGATATGATGATAAACAGCAATATCTACTTTAACATTAAGAGGCTATTGGAATGCCATTTTGATAAACAAAACATTTGAAAATAAATAAGGAGTCTTTATGATGCTATGTGCAGTAGATACAAAGGAATTTAAAGAATGTTGTTGATAACGTTCGTAGTGGACCGGATGGTATTGATATGATAAACAGCAATACTTACTACAACATTAAGAGCCTATTAGAATGCAATTATAATAAACAAAACATTTGAAAATAAATTGAGTCTATGAAGCTTTGTGCAGTACATACAAAGGGAATTGAAGAATGTTGTTGATAACGTTCTTAGTGAACTGGATTGTATCGATATGGTAAATCAAATCAAATCAATCACTTATTTGCTGAGAATACAGTTTACAAAAATTGATCTTAAAATTATGGTGTTAATTTTACCACCACCGGGATGCGGAATAAGACGAACACACTGGGTTTGGTACGTAGGCATATTTTCGGTAGAACAAGGGGCGCGTAAACCACTGCAATTGCATTTATAGCGCCATCTAGTAGAACGCGTTGAAATTAGAATAGAAATGTTTTGGACCTGCTTAAAGCTTAAAGCGAATGAATGAGTTGTGATGAAGATTCAAATGATGAGAGATAGATGTTGCTTCAAAGAAGTATGTATCGAAAATTCTAGATGGCGCTGTTATGTTAACATATGGTAGTGCATCTATTCCACCTGTAATACAAACAGCGATATCTACCGAATGCCAAAGTTTTATTTCATAACACTGCTTCTATTGTTGTCAACCTGACAAAGGAATGTTATCTACAATACATTAGTGGTCTTCGACTATGAGAACAATGGTGTAAAAGGACAATGGGACGTCGAGGAGGATTAGCCTTATCTTAATGAGGGGTTTTGGAGCTTATCTGACGCAAAAGCTAAAACGCGAAGGAGTGCAGCTACGCAAAAATGGACCGCATAGATCGATCGGGCATGGCCGAAAACCCCCATTTTGACACCAAACTTTTTTTTTTTTTTTTTTTAGCCGGCGATCCCGCTCAGACCGCCGATGATGAGCTAGAAAATGCGGGGGCGGGGAAGGGAAGAGAGGGGGGAAGGGGGGGACCGGAAATAGTGAGCCAGAACGCACGAATCCCTACTACTGCGGAGTAGGTCCCCAACCAACATCAAAAATCATCAAATCCAATTTCTTTGTGTGTTTACAACTTAACAGTGAAAGTTTATCAAACAAAACGTTTTTAACCATTTTTCAAGTATATCAGTGCTGTGAAAAGTTATCATTTTGTATTAGTTAATCAAATATCAAAGTTTTTATCAAAATGAGTGAATCATTAATTGCTCACTTTGAAACAAAAAGAAACTTAGCTCATAAGCGTCTTGAGGATGCTGTGACATGTGCAAGGAAATGTCTTAAGGACTCCACTGTGTTACCTCGTTTTGAAACTTGGTGTTCACGCCTTGACATTATCATAGAAACATTTAATGAAGCACACACAAACTTAATTTCTGAATTAAAGAAATCAAAAGCTACAGATGAGAGAATTGTGAGTGAAAGTACATATCAGGAACAAGCTGATGATATGTATTTTGAAGTTTTAGAAGCAAAACGTGTTTTGTTACCCGAAGACAAATTGGCATCAAAATTAACTTCAAATCATTCCGAGTCAAAGTCTAATACTAAACTTCCTCCAATTAAGCTGCCTGTTTTTTCTGGTAATTTCAAAGATTTTCCTGGGTTTTTAGACCTGTTTAACACACTTGTCCACAACAGAACAGATTTATCAAATGTTGAAAAGTTTCAGTACTTACAATCTTCTCTCTCTGGTGAGCCGGTGAACATTATTCGATCATATCCAATATCAGATGCGAATTATTTTAGTGCATACTCAGCCTTAAAAAATAGGTATGACAATAAGCGTTACTTGGGATTTACGAGTATGTGTTGGGAACAAATAAACAATTTAAAAACAATGTCCAGTGGTTCGGCCACACAAATGAGAAGTATATTGGACACTTTTAATGAAAATCTTGCTATGCTTAATGGCCTTGGGCTTCCCACACAAAATTGGGATTTTATTTTATTTCATTCTTTGTTAACAAAAATTGATAAAAGTTCTAGAGAGGCATTTGAGCTTTCATGTAAAGGTGATGTTTTTCCACGCTATGAGCAGTTAAAAGGTTTTATTGAAGACAGATGTAGTGCTTTGGAACGTTCTAATCTAACAAATAATTCAGTATCAAATATTTCAAATTTAAATAAAGTTCAATCACAGCCCAAGTCATATCAGCCAAAACAAACATCAACAATGTTGCTAGCACAATCAGCTGGAACTACTTGTGTTTTATGTAAATCAAAACATCCACTTTATATGTGTCAAGATTTTAAATCAAAATCACCTCAGGATAGGAACAAAATTGTAAAAGAAAACAAACTTTGTTTTAACTGTTTGCGTTCAAATCATACTTATGACAAATGCATCTCAACACATACTTGCAAGACATGTAATATGCGTCACAATAGTTTATTACATGTTAACAAACAAAATGATAACATCCAACAAAATAAATCAAATCAACAACAGTTGTCTGCGCAGCCCACATCAGGTGCTGTGGAGAATATGGTCACACCGGTGACATCTTTATCTAACATGTCCGGCGTTGGTTCGGAAACATCATTTGTCATGCTGGCTACTGCAGAGGTTGAAGTTAGGGATGGCAGAGGTACATTTCAACGGGTCCGAGTTTTGTTGGATCCCGGTAGTCAAAGTCAGGTCATAACAAATTCTTGTGTAAATCGGTTGGGGTTGACTCGTTATCAATCACACACTCCAATGACAGGTATTGGTGGAATACCTTCTCAATCAAATAGCAAAGTATTTTTGGAAATTCGTCCAATTGGTAAATCAGAGCCCGTGTTCACAACAGAAGCGGTGACTCTAAACAAAATTTGTGGCAGCATGCCTTCTCATCAAATTAATCATCATCGATTCCAACATGTGGTAAATCTACAGCTCGCTAATGAGCAATATCATCATTCTCGACCTGTCGACTTGTTGATCGGAGGCGAGATTTTTCCGCATATCCTATTGCCAGGCAAGATAGATGGCGGTAGTGGTGCTCCAACAGCAATCAACACTGTGTTTGGTTTTGTCCTAATGGGCAAAACAACAGCATCATGTGAGTCTTCTCCTGTAGCGTTATCAATAAATCATTTGTCTCTGGACGCAAATTTGGATGTTGCGGTTCAGAAATTTTGGGAGATAGACAATTTAACATCATCATCATCAAATTCGAACCTCTCAGAGGAAGATGTTCGATGTGAAGAGATTTATCAGTCAACGCATCATCGTGACGCTGACGGTCGCTATACCGTGCAGCTTCCATTTCGTGATCAAGAACCATCATTCAAAGGTTCATATCAGGTAGCTTTACGTCGTTTCAATCAACTGGAGAAACGCTTAATTCAAAATCCAACATTTCATAAAGAGTATGCAGCTCATATCATGGAATATTTATCATCAGGGCAAATGGAAGAAGTGCCTCAAGAGGAGAGTCGATCTTCCTCAGCCTACTACATCCCGCACCATGCGGTTGTGAAATCTGATAAGCTCCGGGTGGTTTATGACGTTTCCGCCAAGGATCAGAACGGCGTCTCACTTAACGACAATCTGTTAACCGGGTGCAAACTTCAGGCAGATATCAGTATCATTATTTTGCGTTTCAGGCTGCATGCTATTGTGTTCACTGCCGATGTACGACAAATGTACCGACAGATCATCATCACTAAAGATCATCAAGATTATCAACGCATTATTTTTAGATGTTCTCCTGAACTACCTATAAAAGAGTACCGTCTTCAACGCGTAACATTTGGCGTATCTTCAGCTCCCTTCTTGGCCATCCGTACCATGCAGCAGTTAGCTGATGATGAGGAGAAAGCGTATCCATTGGCAGCAGACGTGTTGCGGCACGATCTCTACGTCGATGACGTTGTGACCGGTGCGCAAGATTTCTGTCAGGCATTGGAAATCAAACAACAACTTGTTGATATCATGGCGTCAGCAGGTTTTGAACTCAGGAAGTGGTCCAGCAATCAAGAGGCTGTTCTACAAGGCATACCTGAGCATCACAAGGCGGTACCAGATGTGACTTTTGATAACGACAGCAACTTTGTGAAGGTTCTTGGTTTGGCCTGGAACTCACAAAAGGACATATTTAATAACAAGACGCATAACTCGCGATGACGCAGTCTCCTATCAACTTCACGGTTTCTGCGATGCAAGTGAAGCTGGTTATGCAGCTGTCGTGTATCTTCGGTCTACCAACAATGAAGATCAACATCAGGTCGCAATAATTATTGCCAAATCTCGCGTAGCACCAACCAAACGTAGAACTTTACCTAGGCTAGAGTTATGCGGAGCAGTATTGCTAGCAGATCTCATGAAGTTCGTTATAGATCAAATTTAGACATCATCAAAATCCACAGCATACATGCTTGGTCGGATTCCATGATTGTTCTCTCTTGGATTAAAGCAAAATCATCAAGTTACAAGGCTTTTGTCGGGAATCGCATATCAAGCATTCAACGCAAGCTTCCAACGGCATCCTGGAAACACGTACCTGGTAAGCAGAATCCAGCAGATTCCGCCAGTCGTGGATTATCTCCAGATGAACTTATCAATCATCCTCTGTGGTGGTCTGGTCCTGAGTGGCTCGCCCAGGATCAGCAGCAGTGGCCCGATGAACCTGTAACAGAAACTACAACAACATTAGAAGCAAATGAACAAATTTCATGCGAAAAACGCAATCAAGTATTGACAGTTACTACTTCAGGTGACTCTATTTCTGATCATGTGTTGGATCACCTCATTAATAAGTTTTCATCATTGCGCAAGATTCAACGTATCTTGGCATATTGTCGTCGTTTCATCGATGCTTTGCGAAAAAACAAACGGTCTTCTAATCATTTAACTGTCACAGAGCTGCATGATAGTCTCATGGTCCTGGTCAAGCATGTGCAACGTTCCGAATTTAGCGAGGAACTTAAAAATATTAACTCTGGACGTTTGTTATCAAAACCATTCAGGAAACTTAATCCATTTGTTGATCAAAATGGTGTTTTTCGTGTGGGGGGTAGGCTTGCACGTTCTGAACTTGAATTTAACGCAAAACACCCTGCTTTGCTCCCACGTAATCATCGTTTAACTTGTCTTTTAATTCAAAGCATTCATAATGAAAATTTGCATCCAGGTCTACAGGCCTTACATTATCTAATTTTACAAAATTTTTGGATTTTATCAGCTCGTCGAGCAATCAAACAAGTAATATCAAACTGTTATCGTTGTTTTCGTTACAAACCAGTAGCACTTCAGCCTAAAATGGCAGATCTCCCAAAAGCACGTATAACCCAAATCAAAGCATTTCAATCAGTTGGATGTGACTATGCAGGTCCTTTCAACATATCAGTTCAAAGATATAGGGGTGCTCGTATCATGAAAGCATATTTATGTCTGTTCGTGTGCTTTGCCACGAAAGCACTTCATCTTGAATTGGCTTCAGATTTATCAACTGAATCATTTTTAGCAGCTCTTCGGAGATTCATTGCCCGTCGTGGCAGATGTAATACAATTCATAGCGACTGTGGTACCAATTTCAAAGGGGCTCAATCCCAATTAGCTAACTTAATGAAAGAAGCTTGTGAATCAGAACACATTGAGTTTGAATTTAACCCTGCGGGTGCTCCGCATCAGGGAGGCCTTTGGGAAGCGGGCGTTAAATCAGTTAAAACACACTTGTATCGTGTCATAGGTGACCAAATTTTAACATATGAAGAGCTCAATACTCTATTGGCTCAAGTTGAATCCATCCTAAATTCGAGACCACTCTGTCCGTTGAGCTCAGATCCAAATGATGTTTCCGTTCTCACACCGGGACATTTCTTAACATTAGCACCACTTACCACAGTACCAACACCAGATTATACTAATGTGAAGATCAATCGCCTCACGCGTTGGCAACTACTTCAGCGTATGCATCAAGATTTTTGGAACAGGTGGCACACTGAGTACTTAACCACATTATCACAACGCTTGAAATGGAATAAAACCACGCGTGATGTTAAAATAGGTCAGGTAGTTATCATTAAAGATGAATCCACTCATCCTTTAAAATGGCGTTTCGGTAGAATCGCAGCCTTATTTTACGGGCGTGACGGTATTCCGCGTTCCGCCCACGTCAAAACGTTACATGGGGTTCTTACAAGACCTCTTGTAAAACTTTGCCCAGTTCCTGATGGATGGGATTAGAGTCATATTTTTCATATTAACTTAGCTTCACATTATGTATCATACATTATAATATTTATTCTTTACACCAAACATAACTCAACATCAATCATACAACATGTATCAATCACTCTTGTGGATGGCTCGAGTGAATGGTTTTAAATTTTGACTGGCTACATTTCGCCAGCGGGGGGGAGTAATGTTAGAACAACCTGTCTATTCCTTGACCTTCCCTCCTATTCAAAATTCCCGCCTATAAACAAGAAGTTTCTGGAAGCCGGATACTTCAACCGTGGGAAAAAATAGTGAATGAACATGAGAATGACCGCTAAAATACGCGTCATTCGTTCACCGTTCTCAATCAAGCACTCTCGAAAATAATCTCCAAGCGGCCGGCTGCACGTGCTTAAAATATCACCAAAACCCACAAAAACCAGTGTGTGATGTGAACAATATTCATCGTTCAAGAAGGAAACTACGAACGGCTACACCAAGGACCGCATCCAAGGCAATTTTCCTCCAACCATCACGTAAGTCCTTCTAACCTTTGATCTCACCAACTTACAACCTGAATTTCCTAAAGGGTTTTACAGTCTATATCGAAGGAATCATCATTTAAACATTAACACTGTGGTTGTGCAATAAAGTATAAATAAATAAATTAGCACAGCTATCCAACGCAGCAACGCAGCCCGCATTGTAGTAGCTTAGCTTCCTTGCCCTTGTGGCAAGGATCTTGTTTGTTATTAATAAAGTAATTGGTATCTGATTTAAGACGATAACGCTTAATTAGAAAGATCTCGTCATAAAACATGCTACGCTATTCCAAGTAAGGAAGTCTTATGAGGATCGTGTGCTGTGCAGGCGGAGCGCAGCGCGAGTTTTCATACATTTCGAGCGCCAACGGTCGAAATATGCTTGCGAGAGAAAACGTTTTCCTACCTTTATGGAATGTGACAAATTTGGTCTCATTTGTTTTAAAACATCCTGAACTACGCTTGTACGTCTTCGATTTTTTGTGTGAAGGCTTTATTAGTTAAAAATGGACGAAATTCCGAAGAGATTTTTTAGTCAAAAAAGTAAATGTTTTGGTTCTTATATTTTCTGAAACATATAATATTATTAAAAATATAAACGTACGAGCATAGTTTTTAAAAATATCTCTAACATGTAAAAAAAAAAAGTCAAAATCATACAACGTTTAAGGGGTGGAAAACTTTCTCTTTTTGTATGGAAGCTTGCGCGCACACGATCCTCTTACGAACGAATAGTAATAAAATTAATTACTATTTTTGTTATAATTACAGACTGAAAGGTGCCAAACAACAACTGAGTTAGTTTTGGATTTATTAATATTTTTATCAGTGAACTGATATAGTAAAATACGACACCTTTTTTATAAAGCAGACTTTTCATATCAGCTGTACGGATTATATTACAAGTCTGTTTTTACATTAACGAAATCACGAGTGAAGGCAGACCTATATGCCTGTAATTCTCTAGAAAATACATTCTTACTTCGGTTTTGAGTGACCAATAATCATGGAATATAAAACTAGTTTTAAACTGCTGATTTTGCTGTTTCTCTTTGCGTCAGTATGTGCTAAAAGTGTTGTTATAGAAGAAAAACCACGAAGTGCGCAGGAGTCTTCAAAACGCATAGCAATGCAGAATGGGGCAAAAACAGAAGGACGGATCGGAATCATAAATAGTCATATGCTTATATGGAACTACAATGTAACGGAAGATAAATAAATATTCTGTTATTATTTCCTTCTTTTTTTCAAAATAATTACCTACTAGGTATCTATTTATAGAGTTAACGACTAATAAATTCAGGCATCAAAAATCAAATAAATCTTTTGAATAGGTAAGTGTAAGTATTTTTGATATTTTAGTAATTATTTTGTGCAGCGTATTTCATGCAGTGCAATATTCCAAAGGAAGGCTTTATTTTTGATGCTGGAAACTGACAGCTACCTATCGAGGTATTATTTATTCTCTATTGTTTGAGTAGGTACCTACTCTATATTTTAACGAGGTACCCGCATCACAGATTCCAATGGATTATAACTCTAAAATTTTCAAAGTTAGAGTTAACAGGCCTTTTCTGGGTGAGCTTGCTCCATCGTCGTTTCTGCCTATGCCACTGGTCTAGCCTGGAGAACCTTGGATGAATTTTATTAGTCCAAGGAGCGAATCCATAAAAAAATTTGGTACGTACTCTATTGTTTGAGTTCCTGTCTCTATATTTAACGAGGTACTCTATTGTTTTTATTATTAACTCTTCTTGTCTTATTACCTATAGCTGTCAGTTTTCTTTAGTAAAGCCGTAATCCATTGGGCTGCGAATACGGAACATTTTGATAATATCTTGCATACTCACAATACTTTAGAGCTTTGAAATTTTCATTAAGGAGCGTGGTGTTTTGATTTTTTACGAAATAACGGCAACCTTTAAAAATCGATAGAATCACATAAATATAAATCGAAAATAGTATACTTTGGTAAAACTTCGTAAAGGGTCAGGTTTTCGAATCTTACGCAAAGATTAATAAAGATGTAAAATGAAAATTCACGTCCTACACGGCCTGTTTGTGGCTAAACGTGACGGTAAACAAATTACTCTTTATACTAAACCAATTTAAATAATATTATTTTTTATTAACTCTGTACAATTTTAAAAAGAATACGTACTAATAATAATATTATGTACTACTTCACGTAACAGGTAAACATTTAACAGGAAAATATTAGTTAATTAATTCAAAGTGTCATTCTGAAAGTGACAGCTTCTTATTTATTATGAACTAAACATAAATCACTTGAAATGTTCATTAGTTTTTAAAGTCACATATGAGTTAAAATATGACACTTCGTATAACTTCTGACACACTAAGCTCTAAAGTGACTTTAAAAATTAATGAACGATTCTTGCAAGTTGCGGAAAGCGATTAGGACATCAGGTTCCCAAACTGTTAATTTTATAGCAAAGGTAATGGTACATACTGTTACGCATATGTATTTTTTTCATTAAATATTTTCGTATGTTCATGGCATAAATAATGGGGTCCTTAATCGTTAATTCTTGTGTCCTAAGAAGATTAGTACTTTTGTAATCAGTGTTAGTAATATAAATAGTTTGGGAACCTCTGTCTTTGTGAGTAATATGGGTAAATAACTAAGCCCAGGGAATGGTGAGGGCATTTAGTAGACTTCCACGCTTCGCGAACAACTCCGAACTAGCAACCAAGGCGAAGAAATTAAGAAAACATTTACGGAAACGTGAAGAAAAATTCAGTGCTGAATCGTAACTAACACAAGATGTATGTTCTACAAATTACCGTGTTTGTGTTTTTATCAATAATGTTCGTTGTGTTTGGCAAAAACATAATTCCAGCGACAAGGAAAATGATACCATCAGAAATTATATTGGACGAGTATCCGACGCAAAGTCCATACAACATTACAAAAACACAATAACAAAATGTTTGGTTATCGATTGTACGTACATTTTACAATAAAGTGACATCAATTTTAGTTTTCAAAGTAAGTAATTCTTAAAATATTATTTATGGTCTTAGAAAATCCAGTATTTTAATTACATAAAACTTCGGCACTATACATATTTATTTATTTAATAAATCTATCCCTTTGCCTTGAGTGTGCTGGCAGGCGGGCCTAAGGCATATTATATTAATGTCTGGTATATAAGGTCACTTCGTTTTAAGTGATATTATTTAAAGGGCTGATTCAGCACAATAAATTAAACTTTTTTTTTTGAAAACGTTATTTTTTATAGATTTTATTTTTTTATTAATTAAAGTTAAGCTTAGAGAAAAAGAAGGTTTGGGCATTGAATTGAGAGAGGCGAAGCCGATGAATGATATTGTCTTTGCTAAAGAAAATAATAAAATTTAAATATCGATTTTCCAAAAAATACTGAAAGTGTTTTGTTTCTATGATGTTTACAAAGACACTGTTAAAATATTATCACTTAAAACGATTTGACCTTATATAGGTGAAAAAAGTGGACCCAACGCCAAGTGGAAATGGCGTTGAGTCCCATGGAGTCCACTTTTTTTTTGCACTCGTGTCGATTTTATCAATCAGTTTATACTTAGGATTGATATTGTTGACTGACGCTGGCCTATCCGTGTAGGCATGTTATTATGTATTGATTTGATTTAACTTAGACTTAGATGCCACTACCACACATAATTATAAGTATCGTTTTCATTTATTTATCAACGGCAAATAATTAATAGCATTTATCCGCCAACCATGTGTAGTTACTAGTACTAGGTATATTTTGAAGTCCGTAATCTAAGCTTTGCAGACAAATAAGGAAAATCGAACACTGTGCAAACAAATGTTTAACGGAAACAAAAGATTTTTATATGAAAAATATGAAATTAAAATAAATAATTATACTTATCTTAACACGTTCCGGGACACTATTCCAGACACAACAGATGTTTTATTGTTTTCACGCCTGCAGGCGTTCACTGTCCCGGAACGTGTTAAGTTATATTCCGATGCCAAAAATGCATAGCCGCAGCTAATGAATGACTGATTTTTTTTAATATCAAACTGTGAACAATAGGCTAATTGACAAAATTTCAAAAACTACTTAGATAAGTATTTTTCCAAATATTCAACATTAACATAAATTAATTATGTTTTATAAAATTTAATTTGAATGGGTCTCAAAACGCTTGAACTGTCATGAAGTACTAAATGACGTCACGGCGGAAGTTCGAAAGTCTTTTTGACAGCAAAATGCTATGAAGAGTTGTCAATGATAGCAAAAAAAGCCCGCCATCGCGCAAGCCATGACGTCACATTCTCAGATAGGCGTTTGCGGTCACGTGAACAAATGTGCGTTTTGGACAAACTAAATTATTTAAAATACTAAGTGGGACTTGCGCATGATGAGCTAACCCAGGATTAAGCTAACCCTGGTTTAAATCATCATTCTGTCTCTGTCAGTTTATTTGACGTTGACAGAGACAGAAATAAGATTTAGTCCATGATTAGCGTAATCCTGGTTTAAATCATCATGCGCAAGTGGGCCTAATATTCCTAATTTAAATTCATAAATGAATTAGTTTTATGATATTCTCCAAAACATAATTAATCACTAGAAACTACCAACATTATGATTTGTTCTCAGTGGAAACTAGCCTATTGGCTAAGGCCGCGGCCCCATCTCTACGGCGCGGCGCCGTACGCCGTGCCACGGCGCGGCGCCGTAGACCGTGCTACGGCGAAAAAACGTGCCGTAGCGCGGCGCGGCGCCGTAGAATTCCACGGCGAAAAACCGTAGCGCGGCGCGGTGCCGTGGAATGCTACGGCGCGGCGCCGGACTGGAATGCGCACAGTGTGGTTTGGAGCTCGGTGCCTGCCGTCCACCACATTGCGTCTACCTAACTAGCTAGATAATTATGATAGATTAAAAAAGGGAAAGAAGTTTTAAACACAAATATAACAAAAATAATATAAAATAAAAAATATATACTTGTTAATAAAACAAAAAAATCGATGAACTACCAGGATTCGAACCTGGGACTTTACGATCTGGACCCGCCTGTTTTACTAACCGAGCTATCACTGCGTTAATAGAGACAGTGAAATTTGCTTTAGTATTGGTCATTTGGTCAAAACAGGATGAAAGTACACACAAAGTCACACTGACTTGTATCGGCATCAATGACGTTTTAAAACTGACTTGTGGCTTTTATTCAGATAAGTTGGTGACACTGACGACAAATGCAAAAGTTAATTTCGCCGTCACTGACAATGTCATGGTAGCTCAGTGGTTATAACAGGCGGATTCTGAACGTGAAGTGCAGGGTTCGAGACCTGGTGGTGTACGATATTTTATTTTTGTTTTATTAATAAATATTTTATTATTTTTAATATACATATATTACATATTTTGTTTTTTTTATCATTGTTATTTTATTAGAGGTTTGAAGTTTTCCCCTTTTTTAATCTATCATAATTATCTAGCTAGTAAGGTAGACGCAATGAGGTGGGCGGCAGGCACCAAGCTCCGAACCTCATCGATCGTGCCTACGGCACCGCGCCGCGCTACGGTTTTTCGCCGTGAAATTCTACGGCGCCGCGCCGCGCTACGGCACGTTTTTTCGCCGTGAAAATCTACGGCGCGGCGCCGCGCTACGGCACGGCGCCGCGCCGTAGCACGGTCTACGGCGCCGCGCCGTAGAGATGGGGCCGCGGCCTAATTGTCAATTTTCGTAAACGTACCTAGGTATTCTAATTTGTGCGCAAGCTTATATCATATAAGCTGTATCCCCTACAATTTGAATTTACTGGAAAAATGATTCTTTGTAATGAACCAAGATTATATGTAAACTATTTTGTACGCGCGTAAACGCTAGGTCACGTGACTGTGACGTCACCATACAACAGATAAACATACAATGATACAAACTAATGAAGTTTCTTCACATTATTCACTAATAATCTATAAAAATAATAATAATATACTAATATTATACTGAAATACTTAACTGCACTACCCAATACACTGCAAGAAAGAACTTTTTAGGGTTTTGTAAAACAGGCCGTAAGAAGAATACCTTTCTCAGAAAATATTTATTTATTAACTTTTCTGCACAAACTACTTAGTGCCTGCCCATTTTTGCGCTCGAAAACCACCGAAGGGTAAAACCCTGTAAAACCATTTTTTTAATTTTTTTTTGAGCGAATAGGCACTGGGAAAGGCAATTGAGTGAGGTGCCGTTCTCTTCACCCTCTTACTGATAGGCCACCACCGCACATAAAGGAGCCTGACGCGGAGACCGCGGGGACGCCCGAACCCCCCCACAATGGCTACCTGGTCCTCCCATCCGGTCGCCAACCGGCAAGGTAGAGCATTGTGGGGTTTTTCGTCAGGTGGCGGGGCAGCCTTTTACATTTGGCTAAACTGCTACTTGGGCCCCCTACTTCCTACGGTCGGCCAGCGGCGGCACCGTGCTTCGGATCCCGCTGCTCTCCGAAGCCAGGTACCCGGCGCGGCAGTGTCTAGCAGCAGAAGCCGGTTACTAGGAGAACACTACTACTCTATCTTTACCTACGCACACTATAGTAATTTAATTAGGAACTCTTCTTAAATAGGCGCCTATCACACTGGGTGTGGTCAGGTCCGGTCCATACAAAATTGGTGACCAGATATTAAATATAAATAAATATTAAATATTGGATATGCTGGTAATTTTGTATGCTGATGCTGGCAGTGTGACGAAATCCTTAATGGGACTGACGATTGATAGATAGGCAAGTGACTTGACATGCTGATTTTACTGCCGCTTGCATGACCGTGTGCCTTATGTTGATTGAGTTGAGATATAAACAAAAGTACTCTGTAGTTGAGATGTTGGGTCCTAACAGCGATTAGGAGTATGTAAATAAAACATATTCATTACATTCTACAATTTAATTTTATTGTTGTGAAATACACTTTAGAAAGAAAGAAAGAAAATTAATTTATTTGGTACACAACAAAATAATGTTATCACTTTAGAATCTTTGGCATCCCTGCATCTGCACTGGGCTTGCATCACTTCGCCTAGATGGTCTGCAACAAAAGAACATATAAGGTAACTATTAGACATGACGGGTCTAAACGCGAATAAAAAGTTGACTCGTGCGTGACCATGGCTGCAATGGTTTAGGCGCATAATGTCAAAAATGCAAAACGACAGATTCGCAATATGACAGAAACGCAAAATGTCAGATGGCGTAAAATGACAGATTCTCAAAATGACAGATTCGCAATATGACAGATTCTCAAACTGACAGATTCTCAAAATGACAGATTCTCAAAATGACAGATTCGCAATATGACAGATTTACAAACTGATAGAAACTCAGCCTAAAGAGGGGAGACTCATTACAATAAAAGACATAAAATTAGTATTTTTTATATATTTACAATTGTGAATGAACTTACAATGAACTTGTTCAGAGAAAATCAATAGAATCAACAAAAAATAAACATGTATCATATTTAGTTGCAACAGATACATAAGAAAAAAACAAAAAAACACGAATTTCATCAAGTCAACAAAAAAGTATTAAGGTTATTATTATTTAACATTTACCATATGAAAATAGAATAAAATAGCATTTATTATTAACCACAGCTTACTAATTATGTGTTAATCTTGCGTAAATCATTTTTTTAACAAATTCTTTGGGGGAAAGGTTGTTTTGTTTCAATAACTCAGAATATTTGCTGAGTTTCTTGTTAAAGGCAATGTCGGAATTGCGTCTATTCTTTTCTGCTGAAAAAAAATAACTATTTCTTATAATATAGTTGTAATGTTTAGCTTCTTTAATTAATTTTTGCACGAAGTAACAGACTTGAGGCCGCTTGGGAATTTTGACATTTAATCGATGGTGCCAGCCCTCTAATACGTTTGTTGTTCTATGCGTATTTTCTGAGCAGCTTAACAACTCTGGCGAAAATTTTAACAACCACTGCTTTTCAAAATACTGTTTGAAATATTTAAGCTCCTTAGTTTGTGAAGAGTCTTCTAGAATAGATTCCCAACACGACTGTATATATTCTCCTGGTAGAAGAGGCAAATTTGTTGTCATTCTGATAATGTTTCTACCTTCACGCGAATCATACAATTTTAAGTCCTTTGCCTTCTGTTTTACAGCTTTTTGAAAATGGAAATAACATCCATTGACAGATACATCAGGAAAAACAGTTTTAATTGCATTAATTATTGCAATTTCGTAGTCACACTTAAAAGACCCCATCTTGAAGTCCAATATATCTTTAATTAATTGAAAAAATCTTACATAAGTCTTTTCAGTCTTATTCGGCAATAAGCCATAAACAACAGGACAAATATTTGTTGTATTTTCATCTGACCCTAAATCGAGATGCAAGCTAAACAGCTGATAAAAGGGTTTTGGTGAACATTTAAAAGTACCATCACCGAGATAGGTACCTGCTGGATTATCATGTATCGCCCGTCTGGCGAATTTAGTGCAAAAAATTAGGATTTTCTCACTTGTACCATCATCACATATTAAAAAATTTTTAGCTAATGATTCGGGAATTTTTACGTCTTCCACGCGAGAAAAATTTAATGACTCAGAGTTATAATAAGCGTTCCTCGTTCTGTAAAGACTATCTTTAAATTGCTTGAATTGTGGAATATAGTCTAAATACTCTGAACCTTTGTTCCTTAGGGCCTCAAAGTTTTTTTCATACATAGGTTGAATAGGTGCTAAATCTTCGCATACATCTTTTTTGCACTTATTCTTGACAATGAACACTTCAAGCGCTTTTGGGTTAGCTATACAAGTGTGTGTACTTTGCCGAATTATATTTTGCCTTGCATTATCAAGTGTCACTGACGCACTGCATTCACTACTTAACGCATCTCCAGTTTGTAGTATTGTTTTTATTTCGAACATTTAAAGTGTAACGGTGACCACCACACAGAACTGTTTCTTTTCCTTTTTGATTCCGCTCAAAATGCAATTCTTCCGTTTCCATGACTAATTATTATTACGATATAATAAACGAATTTGTGTCTGAGGCACGGCCTGCGATCTTGGGGAAATTGAAGATGTTGTCTGTGGAAACAATCGTCGCGCGACGTAACAAATTCTTTTTCTGGTTTTTCTTGCCGGCCAGTGCGCGCGCTGGGCGGATGAAGGATGGGTATGAATTCGTAACATGCCGCCCTCCTTGAAGGGTCGTAGGTCTTCTAGGATGGTGATGATCCTCGACGCGGTCTTCTTTTAAGGTCGATATGGAATAACGGATTTTGATGTTCTAAGGATGATTGATGCCGATGTTGCAATTTGTGGTATGTATTCGTCAAATCGGAGTCAAATGAAGATATAAAGTGGTACAAAAGTTAAAGTTACAAGAATACAGGATTTTTCAACTTTAGCTTTCTATTGTTTGTGAAATAGATGAAAGTATTGTAATTAAATGTTGTGCGAATGATTTTTATATCCGTATGATATATTATAGTAGCGTTCCCCCGCGGCGTTGCCCGCGTACATTCCAGATTTCCCGTCAAATGTTTTAACGCAAAACACCAAACCTATTAATATGGTTAGTACGGTCGAGGTAACTGCCGCCTAACCACTTGCACGAAGAAAATCGCTTGCACACACCACACAAAAACGGGCGTCACTTCAAGCAAAAGACTACGCGTGGTACAAGAGATTTTGGTTCTTGAGGTGGTTAGGCTGCGGTGACCTCGATAGTGCCTCGTACGCAGCGAAAGCTCTCAAAAGGAATATTTCCCCCCGTTTTTGCAACATGTTTCATCGTTGCTCTGTACTTTTAAGTCATATCGTAATAATTGTTTTTTGTTTTTATAGTGTTTTGCAATACAAACTTAATAATATAAATTGCACTTGTAAAAAGCAACCGTGACTCTGTGACAGACGAAGAATCGAAACCCGTGTCTTACGCTATCCGGGCGTATGCTTATAAGACTTAGCGTAAGACGTAAGACACACGGTTGCCTTTTACAAGTGCAATTTAAATCATATCGTAATATTATTATAGCCTTCCTCGATATAACATCTTAAATATAATATTTAATACTTTAATTAAAGCCTTCCTCGATAAATAAGCTATCCAACACAGAAATATTTTTTCAAATCGGTCCAGTAGTTCCTGAGATTAGCGCGTTCAAACAAACAAACAAACAAAGAAAGAAACTCTTCAGCTTTATAATATTATAGTATACTCGTAGATATATATAAGTACGACTTAGATTGGTAAAGCGAAAAGGAGTTTGACGATTTTTTTTTGAATGTGAGAAGACTACTGTAAAGACGATGAACAACTGCGACGATTGGAGTGCAAGAGTTCATCAAGTTAACTCCTGGCTTATACTGACGCTAATAAACAATAAGAATTCAAATATCTTGACCAAGTTATACGAATTACGCCTATTGGTATGGAGTTCGAGTCGGCGTTGCATTTGATAGAACGCAAAGAACTTGTAAAAAAGAAAGTAAAGAAATTGTGTTACATAACTTATGGATTAAATAAACGAAATAAAGCTTACGATTGAAAATAGTATTGTTAATTAATTGTTTTATTCTGTATGGTAAAATAAACGAATTGTGTTGATGTTGTGTGAGTAAAATAAAAGATATTATTGTAGAGAGCGTAAGCTATTTATGTATTGATGTTCTATCTACGAGTATTTACTTATTACTGCCTCGGTGGCGCAGCGGTAAGAGGGTCGCACTTTAAAGCGACGGCTGCGCCATCGGTCCCGGGTATGATCCCTGGGTCGGGCCAAAAATATGTACCTGAGTTTTTCTGTTCAGAAATTCTCAGAATAGGCCGGAGTATGGAAGTTGGCGGTGTTTCTTCACCCCTGTGCCACGGAAAGCACGTAAAGCCGTTGGTCCTGCGCTCGATCTCTCTCCGGTCGTGTCAGATTGCTGTCCCATCGGGATAGAGAGTGAAAGGAATAGAGAGTGCACCTGTGTTTGCGCACACACTTGTGCACTATAATATGTCCCGCGCAGTCAGTTAGTCGCTGTGACGGGCCACCGTTGTCGGGGACTATTATTCATTATGGTCACTTGTCAATAGATGGCTACACCAACATTTTCATAAAAGTGATGTTAATATTGTGTTAACAAATCGTTGTTAACATTTTGAAAATCTGTCATTTTGCGAATCTGGCATTCCGCGAATCTGGCATTTTGCGACTCTGGCATTCTGCGAATCTGGCATTCTGCGAATCTGGCTTTTCACGTTATTGACAATTTGCGACAATCTATCAACGTCTGTCATTTTGCAAATCTGGCATTTTGCATTTTTGACATTATGCGCCTAAACCGCTGCAAGGTACCGCCGAAACGTCGAGCAGTGAGTAATAGCAACTCATAAGTTTTTATTCGCGTTAGGCCCGTCATGTCTAATAGTTATTGCAATGCAACGCAAAAGTTTGAACATATTAAGGTCACCTCGTTTTAAGTGATAATATTTAAAGGGCCGATTCAGTACAATAAATTAATCCTTTTTTGTAAAAAACACTTTGGGTTTTTATCCGCTAGTTTTTGAGAAAATTGGAGACTAAGGTAATATTTTTTTTCTAATTTTATTTTTTTATGAATTAAGGCTAAAATGTGAGAAAAAGAAGGTATGGGCATTGAATTGAGATAACTTATTAAATTGTCAGGGTGCTGTTTTAAAAAAATATATTGTCTATGTTAAAGAAAATAATATAAATTTAAGTCTCGATTTTCCAAAAAAATATGAAAGTATCCTGTTTCTATATCTAAACAAAGCCACTGTTGAAATATTATCACTTAAAATGATTTGACCTTTTATAAGGTATTGGCCAAAGCTATGTTTTTGTAGCGGAAGTTTCAAGGGCTTAATGCATTGAAGGTACATTCAAAAATGGTTGATGTTTTTTACTGTACACATCTTGATTAAGGCTAATTTCTACCAGAGCGAATGAGAACGAGCTTCAGTCAGGAGCTCTATTTATACCGACTTCAAAAAAAGGAAGTTATTTGAATCTGTGTTTTTTATTTTTCGTTCGTAATGAAAAAATTCAACGTAAAATCACGCCGAATGTACGAGGAGAAACAAAATTGAATTATCTCTTTAGAGTTCCGACCCAAAAAACGGTCATGGTTCCCGTTTTTTGCGTGCGCGAGGTCGACTCTCACTTGGCTGTTTTAAAAAAATATAGTATGGGTTTGCTCTTGACTCCAGACTTTATTTAAATCACTGCCGTGTAGGCTTCTAATGATTTTCATGCAAAAAAATCACACCCCCTATTTCTATAGGGCGAGTGATTAAAAAATAGGGCCCCTGATAATATATTCTGTGCCCGATATTCACTCACACAATCTCATTATCGAACTGGAAACCACATACTGGATAATAGTCATTTTCATTTCCCGAGTTCATTTGCAACTATTCGATTCGGTTACTTCACGTATTACGATTTACTATCGGAAAATAATTGTGCATTACCTACAAAACATTATATTTGTCCATGTATTTGCTGCGTAAACACATTTAATAAACCGTCCAAGTGCGAGTCTGACTCGCGCAAGAAGGGTTCCGATACGTATCTACTATGTACGTTAGCACTTTTATTTTCCTAATTTCCTGTAAAACATGATTGAAATTGCCTTACAATAGGGCTTTAATTGCCTTAAAATATCCCATCTTTTGATGGCGCTGACTCATTATTTTGATTTTTTGCAGCTAAATGAGACAGTCATACTTTAAGCGGTACGGAACCCTAAAAACAGTATTTTCGATATCTACCAAACTAAGAATCGCTGCTGAATCAACCAAAATGATGGCAACATCAACCAAGATGTTCGGCGCTTACATAACTTACATTTGTGGCGACTATTTTTTGGTGCGACTCGCATTTGGAGCTCATCTCGGCCATCGTGAAGAATTCTGAGATGAACCGTGCCGTGGATGGTTTGGGGCAGCGGGTGAGGGTCTGAACGATGCAACTGGTCATTTCATTCACCTTTTCACACGCTTCCTGCAATTGGATAGACAGTAGATATTAGTTAAAGTAAAATACAGGGTGTTTGGTACGTCGTGTGCCAAATTAAAATGGCTGCTTTTAAATTTTCAGGCCCTTCGGTTTTATGAACGATTTTATTAATGAATAATAACCTAAATTCGTCATTTGAATCATAACTTTAGGACAACCATTTGGGTTTATAAATTGCTCTGTGACAGACGAGAAATTGAACTACGTGTCTTACGCTATCCGGGCGTATGCCTATACCACTCGGCCACCGTCACATTAACAAGCCTGTTGAATTTTGCAAGTGCTTTCTTTTAACGCGTAGGCTGCGTGACCTCATCAATGTTGCGCCGTTTTATTTTTTTGTTTCCCTACATTATTACTGTATGGTATTACCTATGCATTATTTTACGATTTTAATATCATAAAAATAACATACACAAGCCACCTAGTTTATTTTTAAATTTGCTTGCAAAGTTGCGGAAACACAATTTTCTTTCATTTGACCTGCAAGTTTTATATGGCTGCGAAAAAGAAACAAAAACAACTGGAATCGTAGAACTTTATGAAAACATATCTGGTCTAATTTATAAGTCATTTTATAAATTAAAATGACTTATAGTAAAACACACGATGTACGAAAAACCCTGTATAATAAATCTGAAGTATATCTGATATATTTGTCATTTTGAACAATAAAGCGTCGGCGCTTGTTGATTGTAGACCTTAAAAAGTTTAACATTGATATAAGTTTCCTCCTCCACCCACCATCTTTCTGCGTGACCTAAAGGTATGACTGGGAAGAATGCTTTTAGCATTAAGTCCACGATTTGTACACTGTTATTTGTGCAATGGGGTGTAAAGCATTAAGTCCACGATTTGTACACTGTTATTTGTGCAATGAGGTTAAAAAAAGATATAACCGATTTTAATGATCGATGACAAACACCTGCACCTGGGAGTCATGTTGTGTCTAGTATGAAATAACATAGTCATCAAGTGCTCTCTACTCAACTCTGGGATAAGAACAATATATAAGGTCAAATCCTTTAAGTGATAATATTTTTACAGTGGCTTTGTATACATCATAGAAACAGGACACTATCATTATTTTTTGGAAAATCGAGATTTTAATTTTTATTATTTTCTTAAACATCTAGACAATATTATTTTTTAAAACAGCACTCTGACAATTTAAAAAGTTATCTACGTCATCGGCTTCGCCTCTCTCAATTCAATAACCAAACCTTCTTTTTCTCTAAGCTTAGCCTTAATTAATTAAAAAAAACTGAAAAAAGTATTAACTTTGTCTCAAATTTTCTCAAAAACTAGCGGATAACCCAAAGTGCTTTCTACAAAAAATGATTAATTTATTGTGCTGAATCGGCCCTTTAAATATTATCACTTAAAACGAGGTGACCTTCTATAGGTAATGTGTGATGATATCCAATATTTTATTAATTATTACTTACAGCAGTAGTAACTGTCTTGTAGTTTTGCAAAATCATTAGTTTGTTTGTGCACACCAGAATTTGGTTTAGACTATCCATTAAGCAGGACATGGCCCCATCGAGGATGAATTCTGAAAAGCGAATATAAAATTATTACCATTACCCAAGCTAGTATTTCTGCATCAGAAGTGGAAACGAAGTCACTAATAATGTTGCAAACAGCAGCAGACTATTTATTATCACATAAATGTTAGATAAACAAGTGAACCAAATATTGTACTTATAACTGAATTAACTGGATTTTTATGACTAGTCAGCATTTAAAAAATCTGGTAAGAAAACGTTGGAACTTAGAATCCGGACCCAAGGATTCTCATCATATCCATATAACTATCTGTAGAATGTAGATCTTTCTTATTTATCTAGGAAAGTCCTTTTGGATGATCATAAGTGTTGACAGCCACTGATAAGAGGCGGCATCAGACTTCGACATGGCCGTCACCATCCACCGTCGTAACTTCGATGCGATTGGCATGTTGACGCCAGATTCCCTACAATGACTTGCCGTCAATATGTCAAAGGCTAGCCGTCAATGCACCGAAGGCTTGACGTGGCGTGGAAACACCGTCGACGTACCATCGACGCACTAGCCACAGCTGTCTTTAAGTGTCATAGCAATTCATAATGAGCTGATAACATTAATGAGCTTTACCAGTGAATGCTTTCGAGTTGTCTTTACAGAACAAGTCACTCATATCAGCGAGGTCCTTTTTAACGGTATCCATGTCGTCACGATCCTCAGGGTCGAGGCAGGGCAGCATGGTTTGGTACAGGTTCAGGAAACATTGGTTAATTTTGTCCTGACTTTTACAATTTCTGAAATATGATATAAAATGATCGTTAGTAAAATTAATTACCATTTAACCAGTCCCCCTTCAATCTTAGAGGCACAGAATTAATTCTAGGCAGAGGTAGGAAGGAAACATACGTGTTATGTATAAAAAGAGCAAAGATACGAATGACTGACCCGTTATTTTAGTGGTCTCATTGATGTGTTAAAATTTTAAACTGTGGCCAGAACAAAGTATTAGATTTTTTAGTAGTAGTTACTAGTTTTCTTGTTATCTTGGTTGGTAATGATGGGAGAATAAACAAATCATGAATGACATACGTCTTTTAATAATATAAATTGCACTTGTAAAAAGCAACCGTGACTCTGTGCCAGACGAGGAATTGAACCCCGTGTCTTACGCTATCCGGGCGTATATACCTATACCACTCTGCCACTGTCACATTAACAAGCCTATTGAATTTTGCAAGCACTTTCTTCTAACGCGTAGGCTGCGTGACTTCATCAATGTTGCGAGATTGCTTTCACAATATCCGATGGAAAATATTTTAACAATCGGTTGATGAAGGAAGCCAATTTATAGTTGATTTTTGTTACTTACGTCTTGACAAAGTTAAGGAGATCCAATGAAAAATCTGGTCCCTTGTTAGCCAGACGCGCTATGGCTTCTCTGTCTACCACACTATAAAAGCAGTTGGTGAAGTTCGTTATGCCTTGCTGAAAAAAATACGACATAGATTAAGAAAAGAACAAAATAAATTCATTTCGAGTACCATACTTCGGGAAGCAAATGCTTTGAGATAGCGGTTGAATATTATTGTTTGTTTCATATTGATACCACCTAAGAAAAACCAACAGATGCACCTTTATATAGCAGCTAGTGTATTATTATTGTAAATAAGTACGGTCAACAGCACGTCAAGGTAAACACTGCGGTATCTTATGCAGTTGTAATAAGGGCTAGTTTGCAATAAAAGTGAGTAACCTGATGTGCTGGCGACTGTACCTAGTTATATGAGTAATCTACAGTTACATCATGCAAAATACTCTATCATATCTGTTTCACTCCCTTATTCGCTGATCATAAATATGTAGGTAGGTATATCAAAATGTCATCGGTCAATATTTTAACGTCTTGGGGATTTTCCGATAAACAATGTCGTATTTATTGTATATGTATGAAGACTGGGAGCTTTATGTGTTTCTTGAAATCCACTTTACTGATAAAAGTGAAATAAGTATTTATGTATTAACATGAGGGTCTAAACGGGAATTGAACTTATGAGTTTTTTTTTACTTTTTTCAATGCAACGAATAGCCTATGAATAACAAATCTAGCGCGTTCTAACTACGAAATAGTCCCCCAAGCCGGTTTCGACTACGGTGGCCAGTCACAACGACTAGAACCGAATGCGTGGGCAATATTAAAGTGCACCTTTGTGTGCGCAAACACAGGTGCACTCTCTATTCATTTCACTCTCATGGCCCGATGGGACAGCAATCTGACACGACCGGAGAGAAATTAGGCGCAGGACCAACGGCTTTACGTGCTTTTCGAGACACAGGGGTGCAACACCGCCAACTTCCAAACTCAGGGCTACCCATAAAATTTCTGAACAGAAAATTCCAGGTACATATTTTTGGCCCGACCCGAGGATCGAACCTGGGACCTCTGGCGCAGCACACAATCCATAAATTAAAGCCAGCAAAAGGTGCACAATTTATTGGCCCTGCTGTACTGGATTTTAGAAGTGTGAAACTAGATAATTTGTATGACGACTGAACAAACTTGTAAACACCGTTTCGTTTGTGACTTTTACTAAAGTATAAATAAATCTTTTTACCATGATTTGTTCGACATGTTCCTCTGCCCCGTACTGTTTGCATTGCTGTTCTAATGCTTCGCGAAGGCGCTCGGCATTATAAGGTTGGTTCACCCGTCCAGCTACCACTCCTAAAATAAAGAATATTTTTATTTAATCTACTTAGTTAGGAACTTTTTTCTGAGAACTTAACCGATATCTATAGACAGACCTAATTGAAAACACCAACCAGTGAAGGTTTGGGAGTGCCAGGATAACGTTAACCTAACTAGGATACCACAACAATAAAACTAACAACTTTTTTTGTATAAAGTGTTTGAAAACTCAGTATCAATATCCCCTCCAAGGGAGAACGGGAGCCTCCTCCTGAATTCCATTTTTTTAAAGGCACTGGCGTCAATATGGCATGTGCTAGTCTTTGATTCTATTAAATTCGATTTTCGAATAAAAACCAGTAGTTAAAAAAAGCACGGCAGTGACTTGAAAAAATATATCATAATGTTGTTTCTACTCCCGTCTATATGAAGCATAATTTTATTTGCATTTTAGTGGAACCCGAACGAAAATCACTCGTAATATTGACACGACTGCTTACAATAAAATGAGAGGAAAAAAGGCGATTGACGAATGACACATTTTTTATACAAATCAGTATAAAAAAAACTATATATATAAAAAAAAACTGATGTAGGCATCATATAAAAAAAAATCATATTTATTTATCTAATTGAAATTGAAATGAGAAGACTCTATGTCAGAATTATAAGCCTCTTAACGTTTTGAATATTCTCATAGAACTTTTGGATAGAATAGAATCTAACCTTTTATCTACTTTGGAAATTCGAGTCACACGTGCATTATGAATACTAATTCAAGATTTTAAAAGTTTGAGATATTCAATAGATCGCATCAAAAAATAGCAATAGTAACAAACTGAATTACTAACCGATGAACATAAAAGCAGCAAGCGCCTTCCACATTTTGATCACTTAGCTTTATCAACGATGTGACACAAACTGACCACCCGTATCCCCGGATGACTATTTATATGCAGAGATAATATACATTATATACAGGGTGATTCAAAAAGTAACATCCCTATGTTTAATGAATTACCTAATATATTTCCGCTGACGCTACACATGGAAAGGGCTATGCTCGGATTTTCTCTACGAGATCGAATTAGAAATGAGGAGGTACGTAGAAGATGGTAACGGACATAGCCCTATCAAATTGTATCAGTAAGCTCAAGTGGCAGTGGGCAGGGCACATAGCGCGAAGAAGTGATGGCCGTTGGGGCAGAAAAGTTCTAAATTGGAGACCCTTCGACCAAAAGCGTAGGAGGACGTCCATCGACAAGATGGACAGACGACTGTAAAGATCGCAGGATCACACTGGATGCAGACCGCTCACGATTGTGATCGGTCGCTGTGGAAAACCGTGAGGAAGGCCTATGTTCAGCAGTGGACGTTCTTTGGCTTTAAATTTTGACATACAAATGATAGACATCATCATCATCATCATCATCATCAGCCTATTAATATAGGCTGATGATGACTAATGTCCACTGATGGACATAACGTAACGTAGCAGGTACGTCGTACGTACGTATTGTGGGAAGCCGTCCGGCCAGATGGGATGACTGATAGATAGATGCTGGATGCGCAAGCCGAAGACAGGGCGCTATGGCGCTCATTGGGGGAGGCCTATGTCCAGCAGTGGACTAAATGATAAACAATGTCATTAAAATTATGTCATCGTTGTTTCACTGAAGTTGGACGCCGCATTTACCATAGACCGAGGCCTGTAATCGTCCAAGTTTGGTAGGCTGGGTAGCCAGCTAAGCAGGCAGGGTAGAGCTTAATTTTCAATTTCAAATATTTAATGTTACTTCCTTAGATAATTTCAGAAACCATTATTTAGCTTTTAAATATCAATCACCCTGTATTATGTATAGATTTGAAGGAAAATACATCATGCAAACCTTTATATGACCATTTCTAATATGGAAACATTCATACTCAGAGAATTTACCAGAACTAGTTATGAATATATCATACCTAGTCTGTTCTTTGTGTACACATTTAAACGAATTAAGAGTAAATAGATATTGGCTCGACCCCAGATAAATTCATTACGCAGAACACTGTTATCGGGCTCTACAATGTTTTCTTTAATAGTATTTTATTTCCCCAAAGCAGCAACCCATGCAAACAATGTCAAATGAATATTTGTCATAAAAACTCATTCATAACTTCAACAATGCGTTCTTTGTAAAAAAAATAACGCAAGATTGTCTATAGTTAAAATGTAAAAAACCGACCAAGCGCAAGATAGACCCGCGCACTGAGGGTTCCGTACCTCCCTTAATCTGAATTCGAGGTCCACTTACTTCCTTCTAGCGAAAATATCACAATATTTTTTGACAGCAAAAATACCTTTGTTGCGTCTATATCTCAAACCTTAGACTTTTAGAAAAAATGGTTTTATACATACGGATGGATAGACAGACAGACAGCCTTGACGAAACTATAAGGGTTCCGTTTTTTGCCATTCGGCTACGTAACCCTAAGAAGGTTATCACGGCTACATTTCATGTCTTTCAGCTCTATTGGAGTGTGGGTAAATTCATGTTATAATGATGACTCAGCTGAAATTTCCCTGATTCACTGTGACCGTTATCCTAGCAGGAAAGTAGCTGTTTTAGAGCAAATTTAAGTAATAGGTACCGTTTAATTTATTCTAAGTTTACTTAAACAGTGCGCAAAATTTAAACTAGTGCCCTTTACAGTTTTCGAATAAAACAGAAAATTCGTTTTCTGCTGTAATAACGCTGCTTCAGCAGGAAAATCTTTAAATAATGACTCTGAAGCAGAACATGGCCAGCAGACGAAGTCTGAAGCAAAATTTTTGACATTTCACGTAGACGATTAAAATTTTTTGATTTTCTGCCGCATCGAATATCCTTTTAACTTACGTTACGTATCTTTAATAAATCTTAAAAAGTATTTGTGATTTTTGAAGCTTGATTCAAACATTCTTTTCAATTTCATATAAATACTCGAAAATACCAATTTTGCCTCAGCGTTTTTCGAGCGCCACCTGGTGGTTTTACAAACTATGTCGAGATTTCCATGCTATGGACATTGATATAAGTATATAGGGTCTATCAAAATTAACTGCACTCCTTCTTGGGGCTCATTCTGATGCTCAAATACTTGAAAAACTTTTTGTATTGTACAAACATTGTAATTCCAAAAAAAATTACTTTTCCATACTTGAGTGTCGATCTCAGCTGATACTAGTTTGTATGGAGAAGTCAAAACATTTTTTGGGATTTCGATGTTGGTCCCATACAAAAAGTTGTTGTATTTAAGGAACAGAATCACCACCGAGAAGGTATGCAGTTAATTTTGTTAAGCCATGTATATCTCAATGGCTATGGCAGTCTCGAGATGTACGTCTACAAAAATACTTAAAATAAAACAGTTGGTTGCATTGCATGTCAAATTAATATTTTGCATAAAAACTTCAATGATGCTTTGTATTTAAAAAAAAACCTTTTTATTTTGTAGGTATAATTTAGCCACTCAATGATTGCTCTGCTCAAAGATAATGTCATTTTTAAATTTTGACTCAAAAGGGAAAGGGAAAGAATATCAAAATTCATGACTTTGTCAATTTTCATATGCATTTTCTGTCAAAATTGAATACGCCAAAATTGCAAACCCAGAGCACAGAATATATCCCAGAGCGGCTAAATATTAGTTGATAAACGGGAAAAAAATAATAGTCTATGCGGCTATATTTCTTATCTTTCGGCTCTTTTGGAGTGTGGGTAAACCCGTGTTATGTATGATAAATGTTAAATGAATCAGCTGGAATTTCCTTGATTTAGGTACAATTTGTCAATTGATTCAATTATTTTTATATTTTATTATTTATTTGTGTAAGCATGTATTTTTATGTTGTCATATTCATGCCTTAACTTTTTATATTATTCCCTCAGTTATTGCAAATGTTTAACTTTCTGTATTCCCAAGCAGTTGAGAGAGAAAGCTCGAAGACCTAAGGCATTAAGTCCGCCAATCATACAACTTACAGTGCAATCAATATTAAATATATAACTCATTAATTTTTGCTTATGTAACTTGCCCGTAAATTATTTTGTTAGTTTAACCCGCATTATTATTGACGGCTAAGTATCAATATTTCCTCACTTTATTTGTTTCAATAATATTTATTCAACAATTGCAATTTTGAACAAAGTTTAAAGTAACATTAACAGTACAAACCCTGTCATTGTATATATTATATTATACGAGTAATATTATATTTAATTTAATCATTTATTTCAGATTAACATACATAAAATTTTATTTGTATATATTTATATATTTAATTATTATGAGTTGTAGTTGTAAAGATTAATTTTATATCAATCCACAGTTATTATCTTCACAATTTATTGTCTTCTGCATTGCTCTCTTCATTTTCATCAGTCTCCGAAGTTACATCATCTTCCTTTTCAAGCTGAAATTAATAAAAAATAACCCATTAATATCAAACAAGCAATTCCATAATATTTGTATTTATACTTAGTAATAGGGTCCCGTTTTTACCCTTTGGGTACGGAACCCTAAAAATTAAGACATGCATGTATACTTACAGGAAGTGTAATGTGACAGTATGTTCCCTTCCGGAACTGCGTAAAAATGCTGTTTACGAAATTTAGAGTTGACTCTTTGGGGCAACTCTTGAGAACATCGTTGAAACAGGCCACCATTGCATCGTATCTGAAGCAGGTATCCTGAAAATACACATTCAATATGTAAATATTCTTTTATCTTTTTAGGGTTCCGTACCTCGAAAGGTAAAAAACGGAACCCTTAGAGGATAACTTCGTTGTCCGTCCATCCGTCACTACCCTTTTTTTTCTAAAAGCATAAAAGAAATTACCATGACTGTCAAGAACGGATTGAACCGATTAGCATTATTTTTTCTTTGTTGAATTCCTCATGGCACCGAACAAGATAATAACCATAAGAAACTGGCCAAGTACGAGTCGATCTCGCGCACTGAGGGTTTCGTGACAACTTTAACAAAATTAGGGGTCCACTTACTTCCACCTTACCAAAATACCACAATATTTTGTTGATAGCAAATTTATCATTGTTTAATAGTATGGACAAAGTTGTATTCGCGGTTGTTGAAAATGTGCGATATCTCAAAAAGTATCTACTAGTTCGATTTCGTTCGAACCAACTTTTGTTGAAATTTGACGAGAGATTTTAAAAGCGATAAAAAACCGTCATCATGACTAAAAATATCTTACAAATGTTTGCATTTGAGATAAAATGGTTGTAGAAATCATGTAAAAAACATATCATTTTTAAAGATCTATCCATAGACTTGAATAAAGTGCGAGACAAGACACGCATAGGTTTGAATAAAGTAGCTGTACCATATGGGCGGACAGACAGACAGACAGACTTGTCAAAACTTAGTATAAGGGTTCCGTTTTTTGCCGTTCGGCTACGGAACCCTAAAACCACTTTTTAACATGAATATTTGTCGTTACCAGCGGTTAAATATTTAAAATTGTGCGTGTTTTGAAGAAAAAATACCTTCACCAATGGTCATTAAAATAGCCATTTGGTTCAGCTATTTTAACTTCATAATGAGCGTACTTCTTCACCGTTTCCTCCTGTGATTTCATACTACTTAAGTACTTAAAGTAAGTCAGTATGTCTTTAATTGCGAGAACACAGTAACAAAGATCTTAAAATAACTAATCTTAAATAATACCTATCTTAAATAAACTACTGGGACTTCCCAAAAACCTAGGATTCTTGTTACGGGATTTCTTGACAATAAAAAAATGAACCTCCTGAATGTTTGAATCCTCAGTGCCTCTCGCTCTTATATGAGAAACAATAAAAATCAACTAATATTCATTTGACGGATTCATATTCATTCCGCATCCTCATCATCAAAGCCATGATCAGCCAAAGGACGTCCACTGCTGAATATAGGCCTCCCCCACGGCTTTCCACAGCGACCAGTTGTGAGCGATCTGCATCCAGTGTGATCATGCAATCTTTACAAGGTCGTCTGTCCATCTTGTTGTTGGACGTCCTACGCTGCGCTTTTGGTCGAAGGGTCTCCGTCTAGAACTTTTTCTGCCCCAACGGCCTTCATATTCGCGCCCACGCCACTTGAGCTTATTCATTCTTAGGGCTATGTCCGTAGCCGTTGTTCTTCTACGTATCTCCTCCCTCATTCCTGATTCGATCTCGTAGAGAAACACCGAGCATAGCCCTCTCCATCGCTCGTTGTGTGATTTCGGCTTCTTTATTATGCCTAGTCATAACTGGTAACACACCCTGGTTGAAGACTAGTGGAAGTAACACAAGTGCACAATTTATGAGTACTAACGATAGCTTTGAACGTTGTGGTGTCCTCCGGCAGTTCAGTAATGAGGTCAGTCAGGTTGGCAGTGCACCGGTTCAGGCTGTCGGTTTTCGAGTCCATACACACGTAGCCACCATCGTCGAAGTATTCTGAAAGGTCATTAAAAAACATGTTTACTAAGAAAGATTCTGAGTAGGTAAACTAATTAAAATTATCGTTTGGTAGATCATGATTTCTGAGTTGAATTGTCAATTGCAGCATTATTATTTTGTCTTAGAATTCAGGTGCTGGGTGCGTATTGGTATTGCGTTTTTGCTATGACTTTGCTGCTCTGCTTTTGAATGCAAGCAAGATTGCAAATTTCTGCAATGTCTTGCACAGCACAATTTCTGAATTATTTAATTACAGGAATTTTCTGTAAAGCACGTTCAACCGTTGGTTCTGCGTATGGTCTCTGACCTGCTTGTCAGACAGACAGAATAGATCCGTCTCACCGAATTATGAGAGTAGCTACATTATAGAGGAAAGTATGACTTACTGCGAAGCCTAGCACAGTCACGCTCGCACACAAACTCGGCTAGATTCTCGAAAGAGGCTTGCATGGTGTCGATCTGTTCACGCACAGAGGGTGGCGCGCAAGGCGAAAACGCCATCAATATGGCGCGGTAGCATGGCAGGATCTTTGATCGAATACTGCACATCCTGGAATACAAAATAATTCAAAATTATGAACTTCAAAACTTAAAATTCTAGAAAACTAATGTATTCAAGTTTGCGACCCTTATGCCGCCTACGGGCAAAGCAAGGGGGTGTGTGGGAGATTGTACTGCATCGTAGAGGACTGCCTTATATCGTATATTAAAAATGTACAGCTGAGGCTCTCTTCCAGACAACCTCTGGGTAAAGGAATAAACTATCGTATATTCATTTAAACCTTCGCGGTTTCTCTCGGAGTTTGGTCCGACGCATTTTTCGTCTAAAAAGAAATCAATTTTCCATAAAATAACTAGAGTTTTGGAACTTTCTTTTGCACTTCCCCATAATATCCTGGCAAGAATTGCAGCTTGGTCGATTCCGGTTACTTTGTCAAGGCTGGTTACAGGATAACTCTGGCAAAAAGCTAAGTGTCTTAACTAAGTAAAGAAGTAATGAACGAAGATATTGGGGCTCTGAGGCCAAAATTCTGTTCACCGAGTTGTCCACTCGTTTAATTAGTGTAACTGGTGACATGAGAGCTGGCAGCTACCTAAGCCAACGCATAATCTTGGCCATTTAACGGGGAATGCCGCGAAACCGCCAGCCTTCTTGGTAGCAGCTTCACTGAAGTGATTCGGGGTAAGGTTTGTTTATTTTTATTTTATTTACTTTTTGTATTTAGTTAAGTTTTTTTTTTTAATTTAAATAAATAAGTAAAGCAAAAAAACGTAGGCATGGACACCAAAATACTTACGCTCTTGTTGCATCAAGGAATGTATCAGTGGTGTTGCTACTGCGGAACATATTAATCGCTGAGGTATAGTCTTTATCACCGTACAGGCAGCTAACGCCGGTGAGAAATGCATTCTGAAAATAGCATGAGCAAATTAAAAGCCGAATTAAAGAAGAAAAGTGTAATTTTGATTTTAAAAAAAATGGTGCAACGAGTCTCAAAAGCTTCATGTACATAAGTAACATTAGTTAAATCTATTTAAAAATTAATTGCTGTTTGTGTTAGTCTCGCTAAAACTCGATAACGGCTGAACCGATTTGGCTGGTTTTGGTCTTGAAATATTCGTTTTCGACTAAACAAAGTTCGCCGGGATCGCTAGTATTGTTATAAAAGTGGCACTTACATAAGTATTATCGACTTTTATCTCACTGTGTGCGTATTTCTTACATTCTTCTTCGAGTGACGTCCGAAGACGCTGTTGTGCTTTGCCTTTTAGTTGAAACTTTGCATCTGCAAATGCTGAAATATGCAAGTCATTTAATTTATATTCTATTTTAAACATATATTTGCAACGTTCACCAGAAGCTCAGTGGCTAGTAAAATTAAGAAGCTGCACCCGCGTGGTGCATTATGGCTCATAGTTTAATGCCAAACTCCACCACGCGTATACCTCATACTTTAGGTAAGGCCTTTGTCCATCAGTGGGACGTCACAGGGCAACTTTACTTATTTTTTTAATTAAAATAATTCATTTACAAAATGATGCATATTAAAAATTTAAATAATACTTACCAGCCACAAAAACAGTGAAAAATAAAATCTTCCACATTTTGCACAAGCGAAATCACGGGAATCCGACGAACAACTAACAAAATTAACATAAACTCAAATATTTTATATTATTTACAAACGCAATGCAATTAAGATAAATCGGGATGATTTGTATAATCGCCCGCTGTTTCGAAGTCAGGTAAATGAAGATATCACTGGCCGCTTTGAATAAAAATAAAAACTTATTAAAATTCCAGCAATGTGGTGCTCTTTTTGATTGGAGTCTTTTTAACCGACTGCAAAAAAGTAGGTTTTCAGTTCGACCTATTTGATTGTATGTATGTAAGAATGTGTCCAAAGTGTCTGAAGACGAAAGTCTTCAACCAGTTTGTGTTACCAGTGATGACCATGTTTCGGTGGTCTCTAACTATGGGCCTCATAAAGAAGCTCAAAATCACACAACGAGCGATGGAGAGGGCTATGCTCGGTGTTTCTCTAGAAACGAGGAGATACGTAGAAGAACTAAGGTAACGGACATAGCCCTGCGAATCAGTAAGCTCAAGTGGCAGTGGGCAGGGCACATAGCGCGTAGAACTGATGGCCGTTGGGGCAGAAAAGTCCTAGATTGGAGACCCTTCGACCAAAGGCGCAGCGTAGGACGTCCACCGACAAGATGGACAGACGACCTTGTAAAGATCGCAGGATCGCACTAGGTGCAGACCGCTCACAACCGGTCGTTATGGAAAGCCATGGTAGGCCTATGTTCAGCAGTCCTTCAGCTGATAAAGATAATGATGAAGTATGTGTGGCCGCGAGTATCTTTCGTTTGCCTTAACCGATTTTTATGCGGTTTTTAGAATTCAGATTGGTATGGCAGTTTCGCTAAGTACGAAACCATTAAGTGTGATGCAGTAGTGCATCCAGTTCAGTGACATCACTTTGTTTTTACTTTCTGTTGAACCTCTTTAGCCATCTGAGTTGAGTAACTAGCATTTATTCTAACATTTCTAAACCAAGTCGCAACAACGAAATAACTAATATTTTTTCTAAGAGTAGTTCTGCAATAAATAAGATTTTCTTTATTTGGCGAGAAGTCACTCTCGTCCAAGCTTTGTATGGTTTCGTTGGTCGATTATAATAGCTTAACGAAAAATTTTGCGTTTACCCTACAGAATATAATTTACTAGGGTTTGCGAATACAGAATGTTACGATGAGGAAAAATATACAAAATGTGCCAGAGCCTTAATTTTAAGAAAAAGTATTAAAATAAAAATACTTTGAACACTAAGCTCATAAATGCATTAATTTACATTTGTTCATGGAAAGACCTTTAATTCCTTATTAATAAAGTTCCCTTTTTCCTCTCGTTGTGTTTTTGAGGAAGACGGCCAGTGCCTTTCTGACTGCATTGTTTTTACCAAAACTAGGTAACATAACTGACCTCTTCTGCTACCTATTTAGCGTCTCCCTAGCCTGTGTTTTTAACCTCCGGAACAAAAAGAGAGGGCGTTTAAAAGTTAAACGTGTGTGTCTTATCTGTCTATGGTATCGTTACACCCAAACGGATAAACCGATTTTCGCTCAGTTTTTTTGTGTCATAGATAATTTTATCCCAAATGTTCTTAGCCATGTTTCATTGTTTACTGTGTCAGATTCTGTAAGATTTGATGGGGCTGACATGCCAGAGACTGGTAAAAGCCTCCAAATAAATACAGAATTAAAAAAAAATGAAAGTCTTTCAGACATATTTTTATTTGCGACAGGGGTTTTTTTCAATTTCAATTTTAATGTATAATCATATGTAATAAACTCTATACCTTTTAAAATAACCTATGGACACCAAAGCGTCGGTCTGTAGTTTTTCATTTTATGTATCTCTACGACCGCTGCGAGTCTTTAGGTATTAACATAGACACAATAATTCATTTAGGTCGTTGCTAAATAAACATTATTAATACTATCAATTCATAAACAACTTTTATACGTAACATTGACATCGCGTCCTTAAAATATGGAAGTAGGACGTTTGACATATTAGCTAGCAGGTTTCTTCACTATGTATGTACCACTATACCGTGGACCGTGGCCCCAGAAAAAGAATTGAAAAAATGATTTTTCCAAATGAGTTTAACAATTTAGTTACTAACTCATTATATTATTTTATTTTATTTTTACCTTACACCAAGGCTAACATTCCTTTTACAAGAATAATGGTTTAATGTAATTATTTCGTATGACGCACGCGTCATTGTACGAATACGTCACGTAGGTAGGTAAACCTCTACAATACGGATAAGGGCCAATGAACCAAAAACAATATTTAAATGATAAAAAGCTAATAGACCATAAAAGTTCATCATAATTTTATTGGAACATAATAATATTATTACAGTTAAGTATTACTATATGGCGAAAAACATTAAATCCATAAAATACGAAACCTTTGAGACTATTATAAATAACACAAAATATAACATAAATTTATAATGGAGCTTTTGAAAATATGTTACGAATTCACAAAATAATTATTGAAACGACTTTTAAACTTGAATGCAGCAGTAATACCTTTGTACCACACATGTCGTCGATCGCCTATACATATTATTAAGAATGGTTAATTAAAAAAGTTTAAAAAAAACATTCTAAAGTGTCGTTTTTCGAAATCCTTTGGTGATATGAGATATACACTTATCCTTATCCTTATTATTTTGGCGACTAATTCACAATTAATGTAAAATGTATTACCTAGAAACAAATTTAATGTTTACTATTTATGTACAGCGGCTGACAACCAGATATTATGCTGGTATTAATTTTAATAACTGAAATCAAATGTTGCCGAGTTAAATGTTTATAAATATTTTATTACTGGGAGGTTCTAACAGTACAAAACAATATATTTTTAGACGTTATGTAATACATTTACAAAGTCATTAACTTACACAGTATGTATACGACTATACTGGGTCTCTTTTCTACATTTTACAAGTTTTAAAAGCAACAATAAAGAAGATACTTTGTTCTTAAAATACTTATTTAATATAATATTTTAATATAAACATCATCGCATATACAGTCAAATAAATTTTGTAACATAGTTAAAATTATTTTCCTTCAAGTCTCATCAATTTCTACTCTTGTTTATATTTCAAATTAATAATAATAAATATGCGCCAGACAACACACCAATTGTCTGGTTTCGTGATAAGGAATTCTCTTCCAACAATCTGACCAACAAAAACGCCAATAAATAAAAATAAAGATTATTAAAACAAATAATTATCTTGTCACACAAGAATATTTATAATAAATCACAGTAAGTATATTATCACTAGATATTATAAAAAGTAACGAATATTATGTCAATATACTCTTTCAGAGACATATTTTGTAAGTCTAATTTTTGGCTTTACAATATGCCAGCCGATTATTAAAATTAAATCACTCATATTGGTTGTAAAAATAAAAATAATATAGCTTAAACGCTCATCCCAAGAAGTCGCTTTCATTATTTATAACAAATCAACTTTTTTCCTAGTAAGTTGGATAATAATTAACATTATTGTTGTATTAATTGGTATCCTCAATAAATTAGTTTATCAGGTCGCGTAGTCGATAATTAGACCTAACCCCAACGCTATTTAAAGTAGTTCAAGCGAAACACCAATGGCCTTAGATTAATAAGCCAATATTTAGGTATCATATGGGCCATTACAAGGACATAAGTAAAGCCCTCTTCAATACTCATTTGATTCAATATCTTAACAGACAGTCTATTCTCAAAAGTTTAATAAACTGCAAGATATACCTCACGACAGCTTTAGAGCGTGCCTTATTTATTATAATGTACCTTATTAAATGTAAAATTCATTCAGTAAATTTTGCATTGCATAATTGGCCAGGATAATAATGGCAACTCTGATGTGTTTGTCCTTTTAATAAGTACGAACTACGATATTAGTATCTATAATTTTCATCGTCACATCGTCATTTTACGCCACTTTAAATTAAAACTCAGTACTATTCTCAAATTTTTCTAGTGGTGGCTTGTCCGTACATTTACTAAGAAACTCAACTCTTCAATGTTGAAAGTAGGAGTCATACACATTAGAACTCCATTTATAGCTCAACTGTTTTAAAAGAAATTGACAGATTCTATTCATAAATACACCCTTTAGACCCCCCTTTTATAAACAGTACAAAACACGTAGTAAAACACTAGGTGGATTTCCACCTCTCATATGAGAGTGGATTGATTTTGTATAGGTAATCTGGATATGAGATCTTTTAACAAATGGAGTCTTATATATATTTGTTAAGACCTAAGCTACGAGTATGTTAGTACTTACATCATCAATCATGAAAGAGTCAATTTATTCAAAGATTTATTCACATCTTGCAAAATATTTGTAAATCAAATAATGGAAAATCCCACAAACGAGTAGAGTACCACGGGAGAAGTCACGATTTATGTAACATGTGTGAAGTATATCATGGTATTTAACATTTTATTAGATTTTATTATTTACCTAAAAAGCTATCTATGTGTTATTGTAAAGTTTGTTGTACATCAAGGGCAGTGAAGAATGCAAAAAGACCTTGAGTGTTTCGATGATTTTTATCTGAGACGAAAAGGTATTTTTTTTGTACTCGACTTGTAGATAACGGATGATGTAATTATGTTTTAGGTACTCATGTATGTTTTAGGTACCCTATTTTTTCGATGATTTGACATTTTTGAGGCAAGGTATGGGGACCTTCGACAAAATTACGTATTAACATCAGTATACCAATATCATGGTAGGGTCTATGTTGGGACGTGTATAAGTGCCCCCAGTGGGTCTATATGCAAAAATAAACGACTTTTATGACTTTTCATGCTACAAATAATATTTTCACCTACTATTGCATACTAACGTATGTTTTCTTATTTCTGTGTTGTTTATTCTTTGGTATTTATCATACAGATATAAAAGTACGAACAGTTAGTACAATATTAGCTTTAGATTTGATTACGAAATTGTATAGAATATCAATATTTGGCACTATACAATTTTTACAATAAAAAAAAATATTATAGAAGTAATTACAATTAAATATAATATAATTTTCTTGGGTTTTATCCTTCTTAACAAAGAATTATGAACGTAAATATGAAATTAACATACAATGATGAGTAGTAAGTATTCATCTATTAGGAATAAACTACTCAACTTATTTCATAGTAAGTAGGTACGTACATTTAATCATCAAAATAGGAAAACAAACACATGAAATGGTGACACAAATATACGTTAGACAACATATTATTCTTAATAAATGACGCAATAAGCAAGTTTGAGAGACTTTTTCCTGTTCTGTTTTCAGTTTATGTTTCTAGGTTATGACTCAGCCTGACCCCAAAGTTTTTTGTTTGTTGATAAGCGCGTTCAGAAGTTTGATCCTCGCCTTGACAGCTTTGTAGCGGATGTACTCCTCCTCTTTGCCTTTCTTGTCGTCTCTCTGTACCTTCCTGCTGTTCTGGAGCTCGAAACTCACCTCGTACTCCTTGATGTTGCGACGAAGTACCTGAAAAAGGAATTTAGTATTATAATATCATTCTTATTTTTCATAGTTTATTTTTTTATGCCACTGACAAAATAAAGTACAAATCGCGGACTTAATGCTAATAGCATTATTAGCTATACCAGTCAACCATTGGGTGAAGCAGAAAACGCGACATTAATTAAAAACTTTTAATATACATACATGAATACTTAAAAATAAACCTACATAAACGTACTTAAATACATCAAATTACCCAACTAACAAAAAATCAGACAAATTCTTTTAAACTAGTTGAGCTATAAATAAAATTCTAATGTGTATGACTCTTACTTTCAACATTGAAGAGTTGAGCTTCTTAGTAAATGTACGACAAGCCACCGCGCGTGAGAACATTACTGAGTTTTAATTTAAAGTGGCGTAAAAATAGCAATGTGACGATGAAAATTATACTTATATCGTAGTTCGTACTTATTAAAAGGACAAACACATCAGTGTAGCCATTATTATCCTGGCCAAGTATGCAATGCAAAATTTACTGAAAGAAATTTACATATAAGTAATAAGGCACATTATAAGCCAAGTCCCTAAGCCCCCAAATCAGTGCAGAACCTTGTTAGATGGAGTGGCCTCTTCGCTAGTGGTGCTTGACTGCACTGACGCATACGACGTAGATGACACGCTAAATAACTAATAGTATACAGACTAGTCGTGTAATCTATAGTCTACTTACGCATTTCTGCAGTTTAGCCTCAGCGAGTGCTCTAGCCAGGTCCTCCAGCCCGAGGCAGTGCAGACCCTCGTTAGATGGAGTGGCCTCTTCGCTGGTGGTGCCTGACTGCGCGGACGACGTTGAGGAAGGCACCTCTTCAGCTATCACCACGTTGTCTCGCGTAGGCGGTGATTGGAGCGGCGTTTCTATGGTTTCCTGGAAAGAAGAGTTGCCTCATTAATATTATAAAAAAAAAACCTCATCCAATAAGTACCCTAGGGTTTTTATGGAATTTTCTGTGTCAGAACAGTTGTGGACCTCTGATGGGAAGTAACAACGCAAGAATTTAAGTTAACTACTCATAGACTCTCCTATACATCAGGCAGGTATACTTAAAGTTTGTTACTGGTTTGAGGTATCGATGTATTATTACCGTATAATAATCCATCCATCACTCTCACCAGCACAGAAAAAGACTACATGATGTTCAGAGTAATAAGACATTACACAAAAGTAAGTTATATTATTATTTAAAGTACATGACCTAGTATAATGACAACTCCACATTAGGCGCCAAAATGTTCAAATTTAACTTTTTCAGATATTAATTTGCGCAAATAAAAAAAGCTTTATAATCGTAACAGATTAATGAAGAAATAGAAGACGATACGTTTGGTGTAGTGGATAGCGGTCCAGACTACTATGCCAACGGTCGCAGATGCTAATTACGCAAACGGCAAATATTGAATTATGTGATGAGCACGATCATTTGTACCTAAATCATGGATGTTTATATGTATTTATGTATTAATGGGAGACGCCCCCGTCATACTTAGTTGTTGTTTGGTATTCATTACACATGAAATAACATTCCTTATTTCGAAACCAGATAATTGGTGTGTTTTCTAATGCATTTTTATTTATATTAGAAGATACCTGTTCGGAGTCCGAGGGCTTCTCTTGCGAGTCGCTGGAGCTATCCACGCTGGAATTGAACAGCATCGGCTCATGCTCGTGTATGGTGGCCAGCTCGCCGTTCGCTCCTATCACCTGCAACAATGTAATGACAAAATGTCACAAAACACAGTCAAAGAATTGGCAAAAGACGTGGCAAAGAATTTACTCTTCGCACCCCTTTACCGCTTATACACAAATGCATAGTCCTGCAGTCCTGCACTGTTTGATTGGCCTACCGTGGTCGCTGTGCCTATTCAAACCGGGTTTCTAAGTTACTTCTCTATCATGCTTATGTCATCAAGCTAGCAGAGCGCCAAAGCTAATACTCTTATAATTTTTATTCAATGCCTCTCTGCACCGCGAACTATAAATTGTTAATGAGACAATCAACATCAAAACCACGGGTGTAACTGTAAAACAGTCCCTCTTATTACAAAAAAAGAAAGTAGCAGGCTTAAACCAGGGCTTAAATCACCCGACCAATTAGAAAAGTATACATCCATTATTGAATACTGTCGCAGTCGTTTAGACGCAGACATTTTAAAATGTTCGGTTAATCTTAACCTCAAGTACAGTTCTAAGCTACTTAGTTTTTGTAATAAACGCAATAAGTTCAATACTTACAGCATCAGGTCTAGAGATGGCCAAGGCTCGTTTGACGGCTCTGTATCGCTCATACAGATGCCTGGCTGCACCGCGATCTGCGGAGTGAGCTGGTGGTCTACCCCTAGAAGCTTCTAGGCGGAGCAGGACTTTCTGGACGCATAGCTTCTCTGCGGCCAACTGTGAAGCTGTCCAAGTATTCTCGGGGACGGTGGATCGGCCTCCAGCTTGGCGACAACCTTCGAGCCACTGAAGAATGTAAAATAGTTTGAGAAATAGACCTATCTGTTCATATTTTATTGAATAGCTGAACGTAGTGCGTGGTTTTTAGATTGACAATTGATATCAAGTACGGCTATTTTAGTAAAGCATTCATTATAAAAAAAAAAACAAGTACGATCCTACTACTATTATAAAGGCGAAAGTTTGTATGGATGTATGGATGTTTGTTACTCTTTCACGTAAAAACTACTGAATGGATTTGAATGAAACTTTACCACAATATAGCTTATACATCAGAATAACATATAGGCTACAATTTTTGAGGTTTCTAATGTGAGGTCGTAAAAAAAATCATTTTTTGCGCTACTAGACGGGACGAACCTGAAGTCCACGCGAACGAAGTCGCGGGCAAAAGCTAGTATTAAATATATCTTATTTACCTCTTCTATATCTCGTACCACTTCAGTCATAGGCTTGTCACTCTTCAGCACTGTATCGAGTTTGTCGTCTCTTTCTTTCTGTTGCTTGGCCGCTTGCACTTTCAAGGCGTATTCTACTGGATCTGATTTGATGCAGCGCTTCTCTGCCTGCAATCGACGGAGGGTTTCATTCATTCGGATCAGCTGGACGTCGGTGATCCGCTCGCCAGGTGTTAGCACGTGGCCGTTCTTCTGTTCGTACTCGCTCTCATATTTGGTGATGCTTTTCTTTAGGACGGAGATCTGGAAATTGAAAATATGGTTGTTTAAATCACCTTTGCTGAACTTGAAGGGTATAACAAACTCAGATCAGAGCGAGTGAAGGCGACTGATAACTGGCAGGTGTAGATCGGGCTTCAGAAATTGTATCTGTTCAGACTATAGAATTGTACTATCCAGAGAGATCAACCTGCACCGACTGATGTACTCACCTTTGATGATTTTGATTTTCCGGCAGCTAGGTTTTTTGTGCTACTAGGTTTGGTTAGTTTGGTGACTGAGTTTGTTCCGGCGTTTCTTCTCAGCACTTGCCTAATTGTCTGTGTTCTGTCTCGAAGCGCTGGTAGGGCCCAAAAGATAAGGAGACATGTTTCGGCCCTTTTAGGGCCCATAAATATTTGACGTTCATAAGTGTCACTTCATGACCTAAATGGAAATAAAGTTTTTTTTTTATCAACATTGATCGTCTACTGTTTGAAGTGATGGCCGGTTTTGTCACGTTGTGTGCAAATAACTTCTGAGGTGTTGATGAAAGGCGACGGAGTACTTGATAGGTACAACCACAAGCATTGAATTTATACAGGTGCGTTCGATTTAAAATTTTAGTGCAAGCAAATAGGGCCACGTCTTTATACTTTTCATTGCTCATGACTATACAAAACGTACGTAAATTTAAGTCCTCACTCATGGATTCATTTTAACTTGAGAGGTGGTAAATTGTTTAAAATGGTAAATTGTTTAAAAATTTTCAAGTCATTTTGTTTATTGTTTCTTCAAATTAACTTAAGCTATATTTCTGTTTTCAGCAGTATTGTTGTGAATGTCGTGGCAGCCTATAAGTAAGGCAACACTGTAAAATTGTGTTTATTATTCAGTATGTCAATGTGTGGTGTATGCTTTGTTGGTTGTCCTTAACAAATAAAAAAAAAAAAAAAAAAAAAAGCATTCACCCGAAGACTCGAAAATGGAGCGAGCAAACCCAGACGAAGCCTGTTTACTTTGACTTTGGTGATGTTACTCAATGTACCTTTTTATTTATCTTCTCAAGCCGCTTCTCCGGGCAGGGCTGGTCTCGCCTTGTGTACGACCTCGGCGCCACTGATCTCTCATCTCTCCGAGCCCGCTCCGCCGCCGCTACGCGCGCGCTGACGGAATGGTCGCCATCTTCAGAGCTTTCGACGCTGACTGTTCGGCCCACCTGGCGCTGGAGTGCACCTGCGTCCAATGTTTCTGGTTCATCTGATACTACTGGAATGATAAAAAAATATCCATTTATGTGCTGTTTTATCGTCGGAACTCATTAGCAAGCTTATTCTTAAGAAAATTAAATATTTGCAGGTGTTAGACTTTCCAAAGCATACAGCAAGTATATAGATACCAATAATTGTAGAGCATGTTCTGACCGGCTGGAAACGCAATGCTTCCGGCCTGAGACCGCAACCTTTATTAAATGTATTTTTACTGGACGAGTCATGTTACTAACTTTTTGATAGAAATAAAATGATGAGGGGATGCTTTAGAAACTTACAGAGAATGCTCGGTGGTGATAAGGCACTATAGTAAGCATGTCATCTAACCGCTAAATGATCCTGATTGCTTAAACATCAGCAAAATAACAACTTACTTTACGTTTTCTGAAGCTGTGCGTAATCAAGAGGCGTCGGGGTGCCGCATCAAGTATCATCGAAGGTGGTAAACCCCTCAATATACTCGCGGTCTTTAGACACTCACATATTTGATGACTACCCTCACATATTTGATGGATGACTAGTTAATAGTCTCTCGGGAAATCAATACCCACTTACTTTGCGTTTTCTGAAGCTGTGCGTAATCAAAAGGCGTGGGGGTGCTGCATCGAGTATCCTCGGAGGTGGTGAAGCACTCGTTCTCTTTGGGGTGTTTCGGCACCCGTACGGGCGCGCGGCGTCGCTTGCCCCCGTACTGCGGACGGCGGGCGCGTGACAGACGCTCGGCTCGGCGCTCTGACTGGAATATAAGAAGATTGACTTTACAATCTGGAACTAAAGGTAGACCGCAAAATTGAGACCTCGCCTGCGGGGCACAGGGGCGAGGGGAAGACGAGAGCTGGCGTCAGGGGTGCGGGTGGCGCGGATATATCCGTGTACTATAACTTTGTATTACATATTAAGTTTATTGTGTTATGGATAATAAATATATTATTATTAAATACAAATAACATCCAGCTCATCACACAAAAATTTGCCCCTTGCGGGATTCTAACCCGCGACCGCTGGCGTTATTAGTCAGGAGCGCTAACCACCACACCAAACGTGTCGCCAAAGTAGTTGCCCTGATAAGAGGGGCATATATTTAGTCTGCTATTTTGTTCTACTTTTATCAATGAATATCACAGAATCTAAATATAGCCACACTATTTCTAAGTGTGGTTACAGCAACCACTACTTGCAAGGTCTTGAAAGCCCTGAGCTAGTTTGCGGGGGGTGTACGAACGTCCTTGTTGGTGCATTGCCATAACCACACGTCAAGGTGCTCGAGATGGAATTGTCATTGAAAATCAATTACGCAGTCAGTTTGCTTCTTTTATCAATGGAAGCGAATATTTTAACCACTATGGTGACTAAAATTGAGTCAAATAATAAAATTGTAGAGTTACTTTGCCTACATCACTACAAGCTATGGGCTTCACCCATAGCTTATTCATGCGTTGGTTTGTTGTTCCATCAGCAAAATGAATCTATGCGATAATATATTAAGTTATGTTGCGTCAGAGCCTAGCCTTTTATATACTCGTACATATCAAGAGGTACAGTGGATTCGCAAAACTCTACAAGCTGAACAGTATTTCGGTGGTAGCAAGAAGTGTTTGCACCCTGTCAAAAACTAAGCAAGACCTGACAAGTCTACTGAGTATACTGCATAGATAGGTTAGTTTCTAGAAACTACCAGAAACATCCTATGGGCCTATCTTCAGCTACTTCAGTGGGGCTTACCTCAAGTCGATTGCAGTCATGTAGAGGCGGCGGTGGCGGCGGGGGCGGTGTCCTCTCCTCGCTGTGCGGCCGCCGCTCCTTCCGCTCGTGTGTGCACCCCGAGTCTCGGCGCTCGCGCCGCTTCCTCGCCTCTCGCTCGCCCTCGGGCGCCGCCATATCTTCTGTCTCCTTCTCGCGCTCCTCCCGCTCGCAGCACTGCGCACGGCACCCGATTACAACGCGCTGCTCGCCCGGGCACTCTCTTTCGTGCCCGTAACCCTAACAATGTTAATGTCAATGTATGGTGTTTAGTGCGGAAGCGTTGTCGACTGCGTGCGACAGACGCCACAGTAGCTTTGTTGTGACCAGAGAAAATGTAGTGCTAATTTTAATTTAATTAATTAAATCCCTTTAAGAATTGCTTATTGACAAAAACATCTTTCTCTCTTTTGCACATACACCATTATGTGCCTCATATGTTGAGCAATAGTAGCAGATCGTCTCTACATTTTCTCTGAAAGAGTTGATTGCTGCATTAGAATCAGAATCTGTGTATTTTCTTTGGTTAGCTTGTCAATGTGATTGAAGGCATAGGCAAAATAGTCGTAATTTATTTATTAACCTATCAATCAAAAATGAATTAAAATCCAATTTATCAACGGTCCTCGAAAATAGTATCTAAGATACGCCGATGCCTTCATAGATGATTGATTTAGAAAAGAAAGTAAAGTCATAACACCGGTTGCGTAAGTTTAGAGAAGTCCCAATCATCAAGAAGAAATGAACAATATTAACTTTCTTTCATTATGAAACATTCTCACTGAATGCTTTTGAAGTTGTAATACCTAGTATAATAGTATATTTTCATGACAAAAATGTGATATACAGTGCAGTAGACGAGTTTATTGAAGGAACATAATGAAGGGGTAAATCATTCCCGATTGGATCTACCTACGTCACAACGAAACAAACATTTATCAAGTCAGTCTAGGTTCTAAGTTGTTTGGTAGACTATTGGCTAATTGCCTGATTCCCATACTCGGAATCTGATATCTAATTGGCTTATCATATGCTGTGTTTATTTGTTTTTTTTTTTGTTTCAGAGTATAAATACTGTTATTTAAGCACCATAGAATCAGATCCCTACTTGAGCTCATCTTGAAATTTTTGATCTAATCGATTTTAGGATTGAAAACGATTGTTAGTATTTTTTTGGAACGTCATAATTCTATTGAAATTTAATGTAATATCTGATGATGGCGGGTGCATTGCCCTCTATTACCCTCCAAAGAATTTGCGTGCGTGTAAATGATACACGTGACATTGGCGCTGCCAACGTACGTAGTCGTATTCATGTGTCCACAGTCCACTTATACGTTATATTAGTATTAAAAGATGAAGAAAAAGAAAAAATCTAAATAGACGATGTCATGTGACAAGCCAATCACGTTAAATGTACTAGGAACTAGGGGCACTATATTCACACAACCGGTGCGACGGAGTGGCGAAGCTAATGTTTGCGATCCATAGGACTGTGACATGGTGTTCATGGCTAAGTGTTTGTAAATAAACTGTACATGTATGTCGCTCTGTGACACCATTCTTTAACACGGTAAAGAGCTCTATCATATTCATGGTACAGTTTGCGATCATTGGAAAGCTTTCAAGCAATTCAACCCAACAATCTGACCGATCAAATTATATTTTGCGCATCACAATATTTATTACTTGCCCACTTATACTAGGTTATATAGACAGTTTATTCCTTAATTTGTTACAGCAACTTTCAAAGCTATTTTTAAAATATAAATTTTTATCAAAGTGTAAAGAATAGCGTCACAGAATCAACATCTGTAGAAGTAGGTATGTAACACACTCGTGTATAAAATCTGTCCGTTATGCTAGAAACACAATATTAGATTAAAGTTAAGTCGATTATAGCAAGAGCTAGATTCTACGTCGCGACATTGTTATGTACCTACACATTAATATTTATAAAGGTTACGGGAAAAGCAAGTGCCAGTCGCAATCAATGAAAGCGTTATTGAATATCAATAATAAATAAGCTGGCCTTTGTTTATTCGATTGTCATTTTATGGCGTCCCATTATTGCTTTTTAATACACGTGAATTATTCACAAGTTGTCTCTTTAATTTCCTTTTCCCGCACCTCAAAAGCGTATAATATATGCGTAAAGCTATAATTTAATTGGATAAACAAATATCTATACGTAAACTTTATAAAAAAAACTACTATTGGATAGGAATGATGTTATGTGAAGCCCCATCGTTAATTTTCACAAGTACCTGTTCAATATCCAATTGTACCATGTCGCCACAGATTTAAAACTTAGACTTCAAACTAAATCCCCAATTTCCAAAAGGGCCGTTAACGTGAGGATTCTGAAATTAAACCAGTTTTCGAATGCAACTGAAAGGCATAAAGTTAAAACAAAAAAATGAGTCTATAGACGGTCTTTCTGTTTTTGTTGACCTTTGATCAATCAGGATTTTGGCCCCATGTTTCAATTACAAATTTTATGAGAAAATAAAAACAAATGAGCGTTTGCAGTGTTTATACTTACAATGCAATATCGTGCAGCACCAACTATGGAGTCTAAGATCCTGGAAATGTTGTCCCGACTGCGGCTGGCCAGGGTAGCACCAATGGGGCCCGCTAGTGAGCAAAACCCCCTCTCGTTATCCACAAACAAACACGAAACACCGGGCTATTGCTTAACCTTTGATGTAAAATAAATTGAAAGAAACAAAACGAAACGGCGGGGCGGAAACGCGCGCCGTTTTGACGGGAAACCTGACACTAAACTATAGATAATAGAGTCTAGCTCAGTCTGTGCAGGGTTTATTTGATGATGTCACTGATAAGCACCGACATGTCTCGATCCCGGCACATATTGGTACGGCACTCACAGTCAATATAAGTCTCGGCGCTCAACAATTTACGGCTGCTTCAAGAAATGTGTTGAGACCAGTCTGTAATTTAGCATTGATGTGCTAACTGTGGGATGTGGAGCTCTTAGCTCGAGTGGACCTTATTGGGAGATCTTCATGTTTGGGATAATATCACTCATGATTCCAATTGGATGGTTGTTGGACGCGTAATGTTCAATTGTCCTCTATCATGTTGGCAACTTCACGAGCACTTTCAACTTTGTTGATTGATGTGTGAAGGATGATACCTGAAACAACAAAAATATGATGTTTTATTTAATCTGCCCATTTTTTATTCCTATTCCTTGAGGTGTGCGTTCTTCGATGACAGACATAACACGTAAGCTTTTGCTCTAATTAAATAAGTTTTAATAGGTAAAAAACAAATATTAAATAAGTTTTTAGACTTAGTATAGTAGAAGGTGGTTGGCATAAAACAACAGAATTAATAAAGTTTTTGTACTTAATTAATTCTACGCTGTTTAAGTATATGTAGCATGTGGGCTTTCTCATGATGGAATGTTAGTGTTTTAGGAGTTTAAGTAATTACTAAGCGGTAAATTACACGTAAAAGCGATTAGGTTAAGTACAGAACCTGATGTTTATACCTGTGTATAAACTTTTAATCAGTTTGTGTTGTTGCCTAAACAAAATTAACAAATAGTCACTAACTTATTTTTGTTGTGCCTAATCAATGTTCTTTGATTTTTGCGAAAAGGTTTAATTCGTCATTTAATAAGTATTTACATGATCTAGATACTAGAAATTAACAAGATATAAAAAAACTAAATAAGAACTTAGTCGGATTTGTCATTCTAAAGAGTTTCCTAATTAAGTCTGCTTGACCTACATTTCTTGCTAGATTCATCCAATTAACTTATTACTAGACATAACACCACGACTCTCTTATATTTCAACTCTCAAAAAGGAATAAAGAATATCAAATTAGAATAAGCTGCGATAACTTCTCTTACTTAAAAAAACTAGCTTAAATACATCTTTTCTTTTAAACATGTGTGATATTGACGTAATTTCGTACAGAAGATAGACGAATTTGTTTTCTGCCATTGATCAAAAGTTGCCAAGTGCTTCAATTATTAGGTGCTTACAGAAAACATCAATGCAGGCCCTAAAATAATTGCGACCATGAGAAATATAACGCATTTCTGCAATACCGTAGTTCAGAAATAACCTTCATGCCCCAATTTTATTGCCACTGGCTATGGCTCTAGCTAGAGTAGAGGTCTAATGGAAAATTATTAGGTACAAAGATTGTACGTATTTTGCATACATGATATCTAAACATAGGTTAATACATGGATGTATTGGGACAATATGGGTTTACGAAACATGGACGATCTATCTGCCTTTGAATGATAACAGTTCTACTTTAAAGTTTTTCAGTTTTAAATTGTGAAAACGTACACTTAACATTGATTCGTCGACTTTACGGTGAGCTGCGGCCCTTTTCACAATTTCCCAATAAGATCTGTAGGGTGATTCAGAACGTTAGCTAAGCCATTCGGCTTGGGTTTCGGCTAGATTTTCTATTTATTTTTTAATTAATTGAAAGGATGTTGATACGAGTATGTCAGTTCGGTAACAATATAATAAAATAACAAAATAAAATAATTGCATCGGATAAATTGACGTTATTATTATTTTATTAATAAGTTAAAGTTAACGAGTCATAATTCGTAACCCAATCCGTAACTGAATGATTCTGCTGAATCGGAGCGCTGAGGCCCTGTTTTTGAATCACTCGCTTTAAGATGGCGAGCGATTTTCGTTCGAAAACGAGTTATTTCCTTTGACTTTTAATTCATTTTCGAACATTAATCACTCGCCATCTTAAAGCGAGTGATTCAAAAATAAAGCTCCTGGTCGGCGTTATTTGCTTAATATCTCATACGAAATGAAGTTCCATATTTGAATACTGCTTTTTTGTCGATGACTCTGAATGTTTTCTATCTTTTGAGTTGAAAAGGTCATGTAATACTAGAAGTATATAACAAGGTATGTATACTAGAAGTATATAACAAGGTATGTATACTGTACATGTCAAAGGTAAATCTAACAAAGCGTTGACGTCATAGCCCTCTGGCAAAGGCTGGGCAAACGGTAACCGAATACCTACTCAATACAGTCATTTGTTTCACCTGTCCAGTACAATATTATGTTTACCGAAAGACGTCTATGTATCGATTTATAGTGAAATTATAACTAACAACAAGTACTTGCTAATGTAGTTTAGGTTCACTGTATGTTTTGTTACATTCGGATAAGGTTTTTTGGTACAAGTGCTTTCCATGGTAATTTTTTTTTTAAGAAAGACTAAATATACTCGTAAATATGCGAAAATTTTTTATAAAGGCAGTCTTCGCTCTGATAAATAAACATTCCGTCTAAGCTATAATTGTCAAACCTCAGGCTGTAAAGCGGTCGTAATTCAGTCAGTTGGCAAGCGTTCAAGCCAGCCTTTATCATCCTGTGGTTCAAACTCCACTGAGCGACGTTTAACGTCGTTTGTTTATGTTTATGTAGTATCAGAAACACATCAAGGACACATAAGATAATTCGAAGCACTCTCGAAGAAAGAGAACGTCATATAAAAGTAGAACATTTTATGTTCCAACCATATAAAATTAATAAACAAATTAAAAAGCTATGTAGCCTACCTTTATTTATTAACTAAGCTCGTAACTATGAAGAGGTGGTTCTATGTATGGATAATAGTGGCCCGTTTCACAAGCTAATCTATATATATATATAAAATAAAGTCGTGTTAGTTACTCCACTTATAACTCAAGAACGGCTGAATCGATTTAGCTGAAAATTGGCAGGGTAGTTTAGAGCCAGGAGAAGGACATAGGCTAACTTTTATCCCGTTAGACGGGGCCGGGGCTAGGGTGGGATGGGACCGGGGCGAAACGGTGGGGAGGTAAAAGGACATAGGATCCTTTTTATCCCGATCAACGGGACCGAGGCTGGGGCGGGACGGGGCCGGGGCGAAACAAAGTTCGCTGGGACCGCTAGTTATTTAATAAAGACGTTGTAATAAACATCCGACACGCATATTTCGTATTTCTAAATTACTTGTTTTTACTTCTGTAACTGTTAAAAGAAGCAATAAACTGAATGGATAGGGTCGTAAAGAATAAAGCAATTCTGTTTGTTAAAGGAAGAAACTCGTAAATAGGTGGACCTTGAATACTTGCCAGTGACAATCTTAGACAAATAAGTACTGCGGATATGAATAATAAGGCTTCACATATTTCTGTTCGCGATAAAAATGCCTTAAGAAAACATTACGAGCACTTTTACAAACCTCGGTCGTCTTCCGAGCTATTGAAGATATTTATATTAAACCATTCAGGAAATTGCTTACTGTCAAAAGCTGTTTATTTTTCAGTAGTGAGATTAACTTTACAATATAACAAACATTTAAGATTTTAAATATATTTTTTTTCTTTTTTATACATTGATCTGAAAATAATGGTTGTGAATAACTTTGGTCTGTACAAATAGTATCTAATGGAAACGTGTCGGAAAACGATAACAATAATATAGCAATCGATATTGTTCAAGACATAGCCCATTTAATCACCCAAATGTTAAATTGCATAAATCGATTAACAAACTCAATAATCTACTTTCTTTCCCGGAACTCTCTGTACATACAAATCAAATTGATTTAGATGGTAAAATTCCATTTCATCTCGCTTGGAAGCCCGTGAAAATCGAATCGAATAAAATAACTCAACATCAAATTATACGTACCTCTATACGTTACCTAGCGTCTAGAAAGACGTCACATACATATTAATAAGAAATTCATTTTGAACAGAATGCGATTCTAGGAAGAGAGATCTTATTCAGAATATCGAACATTGAAGCGCCCTTCGACCTAATTTACGGGAAAATCAAAGCCTATAGAATTTCGGGAAGTTTTTGAAGGCCTAAATCTTGTTAGGGGTGCTACCAATTCGTAAGAGACGAGACGAGACGATTGTTAACTTCGATACAAAATGGCACAATTACTAATGACATGCTCGGACATATTTGACGAACAGCATTCGTCTGATTCCTATAAAAAAGGTTGTATTCGAGTAAATTTAACTCTTGTATCTAAATATTTACGTTCTTAAAATAGAAGAGAGCCAGCCCTGGCACGTATAAAGGTTTGGGTCTGTAGTGATTGCGCAACAAAGCGTCGACTATACTTCACACTCAGTGTAGTAAACCCTCGCTCTGAAAGACTTCATTGTGTTACATCCTTAATCTTTTCTATACATTAAGAAAGTCGTGCTAGTTACACTTTTTATAATTCAAGAACGGCTGAATTTATTTGGCTGAAAATTGGTGGGGAGGTAGCTGAAAACCAGGAGGCTGACACACACACATTTTATCACCACTTATTACTCGAGAACGGAGAACGGTTTTTGTGATTTTTCTTTGTTGGAATCGTCTTGGCCCGGAATAGGATAAAAGACATAAAACGGGGCCGGGGCGGAATGTATTTTGCTGGGACCGTTAGTAAGTATAATACATACGATGATTTTAAGTAAGTTACATTCAAGTAACCAATAAAAATAAATCTTAAACTCTTTCTTATTTCTCATATTCTTATCGATCCTGCTATCTCATCTATCAATAGGAATGGTACTTAATGCAAGATAGAACTGCCTTTATTCAACAGATAACTTCGTTACTATTAAATGCGACCTAATTTAGTTTTAGTTTGAATCCAAGGCTTGAATAGGACAGGCCTGAGACTGAATGAAAATCCATTTGATTGTCTTTCAACCGATTGAGAAGTAAGTGGAGTAAGTCAGGGCATTACTTTCTATAAAGATTAGTAGCCAACTTATCCACTTGGTACTTATCTCTGAGCAAAAATCTAAGCATGCTTATACTGGTACAAGGAAACCCCCTAGTACCAGTATAAGCACACACAGATTAATAATGGTATTCACATAAGATGAAAAACTCCTTGATCATCTTAATCTATAATTTTGGTACTTCACGAGTTTTTTTTTAAATACAATGCCCTAACTTTCACAAATCTAATTGTAAGATGTTAGTATAGTATAGAAAAGTTTATTACTATATTCTAAAACAAAGGATAGTGTCGTATTCAGTGAAAAAGGTCTTTTTAACATTCCTAATGAAACATGTTTTTGTGTCTTTCCTGCGCAAAAACCGCAAACTAAAAGCTTACCCAACTTACCAGCTAGAAATTAATTATTTTCTCTTCATAAATACAAACAACCCTTTTAATTAACGACTACAACTTCTAGACAGCTGCCTTCAGGGAGTCACTCATACTCTAAATTAATTTCAGCTTAGTACCTTTAGACCAAGAAAGGAAGGATTATAAGAATGAAATGCCTGGAACAAAATTTTTGACTTCGTAACTTTGTTTGGACTAGTTCAGAGGTTAACATGTCGAAAGTCCCAGCCGTACCCCTTTATCCAGGAGGAGGGGAGGGATGGAGAAAGAGGGCAAAGAATGGAGGGATTTTGAATGTTAAATTTTAGGTTTTTCGCATATACATAGTCTGGCCATAAGTACAGTTACAATTAAAAAAAGAAAAATATGACATTTGAATTTGGAATGTCATTTTTATACGATAGTTTTCTTATTTTGGCGCCAATACATTGTACAATATTTCGCGATATTTAAAATGGAGTGGGGTGATAAAGAGAACCGAATCGCTTTGATTGCATTACACGAAGTAGGTATGGAGCCAAATGCAATTTTTAAAACTCTTTATACACTTGGTATTAGATTAGTCAAATGTTTGAGTACCGAGCTATAGGTACAACGAACACAACAAACAACTGCCGAATACAACTGGACTAAGAATTCAGAAATCAAATCAAAGTGCCAACATGTTTACAAATTACACCTGTTTTCGAGGTCTCAATATTTTACTCGCTCAAGTTTTGTTTTTTTTAGCCTATATCATCCCACTGCTGGGCAAAGGTCTCCCCAATACTCTTCCACCTATCTCTATGCATGGCCAACGACTCCCAATCCTTAGCAAAACTAACCAAATCGTCACACCAGCGCTTTCTGGGTCTGCCCCTGCGGCGATAGCCATCTACTGGCATCCATCGTGTGACGATTTGGGCCCATCTACCCGGGTACAACCTACATGTGTGTCCCACCCACTCCCACTTTAGCCTTGCTGTTTTCTCACCTACATCCGCTATGCCAGTTCTGGAGCGTATCGTGGATTACAAGTTTTGGTTATAACAATAAATATCAAAGTGTGTTCAAACCAAGGGGTTCAAATCAAGGGTGCAATTCAAGCTTACTTAAATAAAAATAAAACTGCAATCCTAAATACCAACAGAACTGCCTATAAGTAATAAAATATGTAACAAAAAAATATCAAAAACACTTGATCTTTTTTTAGCTCACTAAAGAAAGATTCATAGATTATATCGCCCACGTTTGCCTTGGTCTATATAAGCCGCCAGATAAAACACGATCTCTGTGAAATCCAATGTGGAATTCTGGTCTTAATGTGTAGCCTTAGGTATTATGAGCGATAACAAAAGCAGAAATGAACTGTTATTAATAAACCTACATATAAAAAAGTTACCAATACATCAAATAATTTCTAAGGAATTACTATTCTAAGCTGAAAAACCGAATAAAGTTTGAATATCAAAGAAGCTTACTCCAGTCTTGTTGTCGTTATCAAAAGCGCAATAATCTTAAAAGCATTTGCGTGTACTAAAATAGTTATTATAATACGTCATACCTAACCTACTTAAAGCCTTATTGCATTTCTCTACATTAGAAATCCGTAGCACGCATCTACGCCGTAACGGTACTACGCAGCTACGTCACGGGGAGGGTCTCGTGCTACGACTACAAAGAAAGTGTTACGAAGTGCTACGAAATATACTCTACCAAGGACCCATAAACTTATTTGTTTTAGAAAGAATCGCAGGACGTCTGTACTAAACTTTGTTACAACTTCATTACATATTCTAATTTGAAATATCTTAAGGACTTTATGATAATACCAAAATAAGGTTTATTATTAACGTATTGTAATCCTTACATCATCATTATCGATCAAAGGACGTCCACTTCTGAACATAGGCCTTCCCACGCATTTCAACAGCGACGTCCATCTTGTCGATGGATGTCCTACGCTGCGCCTTTGGTCGAAGGGTTTCCAATCTAGAATTTTTCTGCCCCAACGGCCATCAGTTCTTTGTGCTATGTGCCCAGCCTTCGCCGAACATATAGCAATTAATCCTTATATGTATATTGTAATGGTTGGGGTTCTTGATGTCTGACACAAAATAATTGAAATGCATTTGAGTAACTTAACATGAGACAATTTATTTCTTAAATCCAAGTGACACAAACAATTGCTGCACAATCCAATTATAGTATCAGTTCGGTGGTAAAGTAAACATCCTAAAGATGACCATGACTGGTGAGATGAGCAGGACAGGTTTATACATACGGCCGAAGATAATTTCCTTTGCTTATGCGCAATAATAGTAATAGTTAACAATGTGACTCAAGGCCTGGCGTATCAATTTCACACCACAATAAAGGGCGTTTCCTCATGCTGTGGACAAGATATTCCACATTTAGAAAACGGTTATAAATTGAGAGTCCAAGGACACTAAGTCAGTTTGCAAAAATAGGTAAACTTACCCCGTGACCCGTTAGACACACACACAAAACTTTATTCAGGTAACACAACGTTTATAAACAAACGAATTAACCTCGGATTGATTGGATTTCGGTAATTATATTTTTAATGTCTTGATTCGCACCGAAAATCTCAAGAACAAAGCACATCAAAAACTTTTTCTCGAGTCACCCTCAGAAAATCTCATAAATTAATACAGAGTGCAAACTGCCTAAATACGTTTTACGGACAACTAGCGCCATCTGTAAAATGGTACCGTAAGATCATTACATTATCCCCCCTTCTCAATTTTGAATCCAATATGGATTCAGAAAAGCCGTTTTATATCAGACGAATGCCACTTACCCAAGGATTTGCCTCTGAAGTTTTTAAGCATATAAACATCCTCAGACAGTTTATCCGCAATAATCGCTTTTTCAAATTTTGGAGCCAATTTTGACATAAAGTTTTTGTCCGCATTTGACTGGAATTTTGTACGCTTCCAAACAATATCACCAACTTTATAATCGCACGTTCGACGGCGTTTATTGTAATACTTGCAATTAATTTCATATGCTTTTCTTAGTCTTGCTTTAACATCTTCGTAAACTTCATTTCTAAGCTTTAGGTTCCGTTCGAATTTCTCTCTATCAAATATCACAGATTCACCAGGATCCAAGTTGTGAGGTTTATTTCTGTAAGTGGTTACTTCTCTTCCGAAAAACAAGTATGAAGGCGTTTTTCCTGTAACTTCATGAACTGAAGTTCTTATGGCATGAGCTATGTGGGGTATGTACTTGTCCCATTCTTTATGATTGTCTTCAATATATGAAGCTACTGCTGTGCCAATTACTTTGTTAACGCGTTCGGTGGGATTAGCTTGAGGATGGTAGAATGGTGTGTACCACACCTCCACGCCATAACTCGCTAACAGATCTGTAAATTCTTTAGAGACAAATTGTTTACCATTATCACATATGACAATCTTTGGTGTGCCGTATACTAGAAAAATCTGTTCTTCAAGGATTTTTGTTATGTTTGATGCCTTACCATTTCTTAACGGATACAAAAAACAAAATTTACTAAACCAACAGGATACCACCAACAACATGCTGTTTCCATGCTTAGAGCGCGGAAAAGGTCCCATCAAATCCATTGACACCATCTGAAAAGGTTCTGATACTTCTCTATGTTTTCCCATTAGCCCTGATGGGCTCATTTGTATGCTTTTGTGTTTAGCACATGTCTCGCATTTCCTTACATATGATTTTACATCTTGTATTAATGATGGCCAATAATATCTTTGCCGTACTCTATTAATGGTTTTTTTAATACCCAAATGTCCTGAAGTCGGTTGATCATGACATTCCTGAAGTATTTTTAACCTTAGTTTTTCAGGCACTACTAACTTCCAGTCATCATTTTCATCTGGAAACTGTTTTAGCTTTAGGTATTTCCAAAGCCGCCCCTGTGACATCTGCCAATCGCTATGAATTTCTGATTTGTTTGATAAGGATTGTTCGATGTTCTGATACCATTGGTCTTTGTCTTCATTAGTTATTTCTATAAGGTCTATATCTTCTGGAGTAGCTCTCGATAATGCATCAGGCACAATATTTTCTTTACCTTTTCTATGCACAATTTCATAATCATATTGCTGAAGGCTCATAGCCCACCGGGCCAGACGACCGTGGGGATCCTTATTTTTATATAACCATTGTAATGCACTATGGTCAGAAATAACTTTAAAATGGCTTCCTTCTACATAAGGGCGAAACTGCTCGATAGCATGTAGTACACTTAATAACTCTCTTTCAGACGCCGAGAATTTGCATTCACGATCTGTAAGTTTACGACTAGTGAAAGCAATAGGTTTTTCAACTCCATCAAACTCCTGTACTAAAACCGCACCAATTCCTTTATTCGACGCGTCCGTTTGTATCGAAAAAGGTTTAGAATAATCTGGAACACATAAAACAGGAGTCGATGTTAAGGCAGTTTTTAGATCTACGAATGACTTTTCTGCATCAGAAGTCCAATCGATCAATTTGCCTTTCTTGTTGCCCTTGGTTAGATCATGCAATGGAGCTGCAACGGTCGAAAAATTTTCTACAAAACGCCTGTACCAACTGACCATACCCAGGAATCTTCTTAAATCTGTAAGATTGTTAGGTCTCGGGTAGTTAATGATAGCCTCCACTTTTCCAGGATCCGTTCTCAAACCTTCTTTGTCTACAATATAGCCCAAATACTTCAAAGAAGGTCGAGCAAATTTACACTTTTCCAAATTGATAGTTAAACCGGCTACTTTAAGCTGTTCTTTGACGTACTTCAAGGCTGAAATATGAGCCTTGAAGCTGTCATTACAGATTACAATGTCATCTAAATACGAAAAGATCTGTCCTTCACACAGAGGATTAAACAAGCGATCCATCAACCGTTGCTGAGTTTGGGAAGCATTTACCAACCCAAATGGCATAACCGTAAATTGGTACAGTCCTTTACCAGCTAAACCAAATGCCGTTTTCTCTTTGCTTGCGTTGTCCAGTGGGATTTGCCAAAATGCTGAGCGAAGGTCCAGCGTAGTTAAATATTTAGCATTCTTTAGAGAATCCAAGATAGTGGTAACTCTTGGCAACGGATAAGAATCTTTCTTTGTGAGTTTGTTTAACTGCCGACTATCTAAACACAATCTGTTTTTACCCGATGCCTTTTTGACTAATAAAACCGGCGAACGCCAAGAGCTATATGATGGTTCAATTACCCCTAGTTGTAACATTTCCTCAATTTCAATCTCTATTTCTCTCATAATAGGTGGCGCGAAAGGATATTGTCTTTGATTAACGGGCAAATGGTCACCAGTATCTATACGATGTGATAGCAAGTTAGTCCTTCCCAAACCACATCCTACATCATTTCTAAATTCTTCTATAATATTATCTAACTCTTTTCTCTGTGTTATTGTTAGATCTTCTCTTGACACAACCGAGCTTGGTGTTGATGTATCAGCACAATCAACCTTTTTTAGAACAAATATATCCGAAAAGAAATCTGCTGTGTATGACGGATTGTCACTGATAGTCAGATTAAATGACTCAAAAAAACTCATGCCCAAGATGATGTTATGTTTTAAATTTTCCATCACATAAAACGGTACAACTTTATATTTTCCAGTAAATTCGATAGGTAAATGAATCATCGCATTAATAGAGTGAGATGTTCCGTCCGCTGTAGATACGTTTTCCACACTAATCTGGTGAATCTGAAAGCCTTTCCGCGACAAGTTATCCGCAAAATGTTTTGAGATAACCGATACAGTGGCACCAGAATCCAGTAACCCGCTGAACGGTAAATTCAATATTTTGATTGAAGCGTAATACCTTCTATCTTCACATTTTTTTTCTATATGAAGTAATTGCCCAGATTTAGAATAACTTTCAACAAACCTTAACCAACTCTGCCAATCATCACTATCCCTAGAGTGATTTTTGTTTACGGAAGAGAACTGGCAGTTGTTCCTTCCAAGTTTCCGTTTCCCGATTTACTACTATCATAGGCCTTATTACATGTACAATTCTTAGTTGTTATACCAAATTTGCCACATTTATAGCAAAAAATTCTTTGTTTTGGAATGTTGCACTCCCTAAAAACATGTCCTACACCTCTACAATTCCAACATTTCACTTCTCTAGCCTTGGAGTTTTCAAACTGGTGTCTATTTTGGCTTTGATAACTTATGGCATTAATCTGATGAATTCCTTGATAAGCGAGATCTGGTTCCAATGAATGAGTTTTGATCGATGGTTCTTTGAAGTTGTCACAATTAATTTTAGTGCGTTCTACCACTCTTAGCACGACTGACAAATCTAACAAGGTATTGAAAGATTCTCTGCATACTGCTTTCTGAAAATATGGCTGTAAGTTTTTTAATATTATAGAAACCTTTTGTTTTTCTGATATCTTTTCTGGCAATCTGTTAAACATGTTTTGCATGACTGCTAAGTAGATAGTAACACTTTCCTGACTGCTTTGGGTGCGATTTTTAATTTCTTGTAATAGTTCATCCTGATAATAAGGTGATTGAAAATTTTCGAGCAGTAATGACACTAATTCCTCCCAAGTACTAACGTTACCTCTGTTGGCCCTAAACCATATGAGTGCCTCACCTTCAAAAAGATCAATGGCGTATCTAAATAAATCTTCATCACAAGCATTCCTTGCCTCTTTTAATTCGTTTATACGCTCTAGAAAAGAATTGATGCTAGTGTCACCCCTAGCCGTGAATTTGATTCCCCAATCCTTTATCGGCACTAGTTTTCTATTAGGACCTTCAACGTCTATGGTAGATGTCTTTAACAAAGGTTTCCTAGAAGATTTTATGAAGTCATAGTATTTTGACTGATCATTAATCTCATTTTCTTTAACATCAACACTCGTTGCCGCGAGCTCGTGAGATCGATTTTCAATACGTTTGATTTCCAATTCCTTATCAAAGACAATATCATCTTCTAGGTTATCTATGATTTTGTGGGCATTATCCCCTAACGACTTGTACAAAATGTCCCTATCTTTATCCGATAATTCTAAAGCATCATCATCTTCTACTTTGATGAGGGAATTTAACGTACTTATGGCATTCTGAATGTTCGTTAACAGTGTCGTGTGCCTGTCTACATGAGCTCTTTCTGAGGGTACTATGAGATTTGTGCGTTTTAATAAATGTGCCAAGCGAGATGAAATTCTCTTAATAGTAGTGTTATCTGGCTTCGATTTTGCCTCATTTAAGTTTACCAAGGCGACTTCATACTTGGATTCACAAATTACAATTTCAGATAATGGATTATTTAAACAATCAATAGGAATTTTAGACTCAATGGAAATCTGTCCACTAGCTTCTTGCTTACAAATTTCCCGAAGTATTTTACGCATCGAAGTAGCATTTTTTATATCGTTAATACCTCGACAAGCTAATTCAAACTCAAGTTCATCTTTTAACAGATAATTAACATCCATATTGCTGTATTAAACTACTTTATACACAATTACAAATCAATACCCAGTAAATACAACTTAGGGCAAAATTAACGATGTTGCGATCCACAAATAATAGCTTTAAACTATGGCCTTAAAATACACTTATGATTAATGTCAGCAACCCAAATGCAAATCAAAATCCACGTTGGGCGCCAATGTAATGGTTGGGGTTCTTGATGTCTGACACAAAATAATTGAAATGCATTTGAGTAACTTAACATGAGACAATTTATTTCTTAAATCCAAGTGACACAAACAATTGCTGCACAATCCAATTATAGTATCAGTTCGGTGGTAAAGTAAACATCCTAAAGATGACCATGACTGGTGAGATGAGCAGGACAGGTTTATACATACGGCCGAAGATAATTTCCTTTGCTTATGCGCAATAATAGTAATAGTTAACAATGTGACTCAAGGCCTGGCGTATCAATTTCACACCACAATAAAGGGCGTTTCCTCATGCTGTGGACAAGATATTCCACATTTAGAAAACGGTTATAAATTGAGAGTCCAAGGACACTAAGTCAGTTTGCAAAAATAGGTAAACTTACCCCGTGACCCGTTAGACACACACACAAAACTTTATTCAGGTAACACAACGTTTATAAACAAACGAATTAACCTCGGATTGATTGGATTTCGGTAATTATATTTTTAATGTCTTGATTCGCACCGAAAATCTCAAGAACAAAGCACATCAAAAACTTTTTCTCGAGTCACCCTCAGAAAATCTCATAAATTAATACAGAGTGCAAACTGCCTAAATACGTTTTACGGACAACTAGCGCCATCTGTAAAATGGTACCGTAAGATCATTACAATATAGAAATATTTGTAAAAAAGTGCTAATGTAATAAACCTTTTGGTACGACATCAAAAAAAACTAAAAACCTTTTTATTTAGTTAAGTATTCGATTGTTATCAGTATCCTTCTTTAATTCGTATTCGTATTTCATTAACTTCCTTTGTCCTTCCATTAACATCCCACGTCTGATGTTTATCCTTCCATAGAAAAGCTTTTAGTGATCTCAACGAAAACCTTTTAATATTACTGCTGTAGCTGTAATTTATTTTCTATCTACCAGCTGACCCCATTCCACTAAGGTTAACGTCCGGAGCTACTGTCGACAAAAGAAAAGCGATGTCATTGTTTTTATTACTGTAATTACGATTTAATGATGACCTGTTTCTAACGTTTCTATGTGACATGATGGAATATGGTTGGTGAAACCACATAAAGGTCAAGGTGCAAGAATTATGTTCTTTTTACGATCATTTTTTTAAATACCTGAAATAAGAGGCAACCAAACCATTTTCTAGCTCTTAACTAAGTTATCAGGATATCAGAAAAGGCTTTGACTGGGTATTAAGAGGCGGGGAACCCCCGGTTCTTAAAATGCGGTGTGGAAGGCAAGAAGGAAACCATCACACTATCTTTTTTTTTTATTTGAAATGGGTTCGCTCTTGTCTCCAGGCTACACCAGTGGCATAGACAGAGACGACGATGGAGCAAGCTCACCCAGAAAAAGCCTGAGGCCTTACTTGCAATACAAGATTGTGTTTCCCAATCTAGCCGTCCTTGTTGCTCATACTAGGATGGTCATGCAAGGGAAAGAGATGGCGGTATTCAAAAATCTTGGCAAAGTCTCAAGAGTACGGCCCCTGGTCACTCTAACTTTTAAAATTTTAGGGTTATAATCCATTGGAAACACTGATGCGTAAATATTCCGTTAATTGGAGATTTTATGGATAAACCCCCACCGACAAGAGCTTAGCTCATAAATTTGATTATGACGATGAACCAAGTTAAGCCCCGGACAAGTATTTTATTATAACACAGCTGCCAGGACTTTTTTATATTTTTTCAAATCAGTCATTCTGCTACTTTATACAGACCATTTTATATAAATTGCACTTGTAAAAAGCAACTGTGACTCTGTGACAGACGAATTGAACCCCGTGTCTTACGCTATCCGGGCGTATGCCTATTTTATGCCAACAAGCCTACATTGTGATATTTCGTTGTAAGTTACGAGGTCAAAAACAGCTTTATTTATTCTGATGTTGCATGTCAGTCGGTCGTTGAAACATTTTACTTACCCGGCGAGATTGTCAGTGACTTACAAATGGAATCTTTCGGTCACAAATCATCATTCAAAGATTATCTAAATTGGCGGACCCGTACGTACTGTCGACCTTGAGTGTGCGAACGTGAATTACCATTCAAATTGATATTGTTTAGGCTACGTACGAGCGCGGGAATTTTTCAGGCAATTTCTTCTACGTCTTATTAACATATTTGGGTGGCTTATATTCGTTTTGAGCAGTTTTGAATGAATTATATGTTTTGAATTGAAATGTGATGTATTTTCTATTATTTTTATGATACTATTGTATGTATTGTTACCTAGCCTATTACCGAATTCGTCATTATCTTTAAGAGCCTAATACGAGAAAATTATACTTTAAGAAACACAGCCGATCATTCTGCAACCGATTACAACGACATCGTACACATTATGTATTTGCTGTCCTTATGCTGGAAATGGGGACAATTTTATTTCTAATAGCTAAAAGCAACTCGCTAATTTTCAGTCTAAAAACTTTTTGAGAATGAAATTTTCCGGAAAATTACTTAGTAGCTAGTACAAAGTTTGGTACTGGTTTTCATTTAAATTTGAAGAAAGGGAAGCTTTATGAATGCTCTTCATGCTTAACTCAGACAGTGTGTTATTTTTAAGTCTCAGTTTGTTTCGTTTTTTAGGTTTCTACATTGTTAGCAGGTATTCAGAGAATAAAGTACCTACCTACGTTATAAGCAAGTAAATTAATAACGTTATTGTAATTAACGTTATTATTTTGTTGTATTTAATTAGCGTTTACAGGGTAATAAAGACAACTTTTTTGAAACTTATGTTTTTCTCTCTTTTAGTATCCCGGTGGGATATTTTACTCATTGACCTGTTGCCAGTCTAGCTTTTCTTTTTGAATTCAAAGCCGACGTCATGTTTATGTACGAGTTAAGTATTCAGGTTTTAGGATTAAGTAAATCTTTCTCAAAACTAATAACATTCGGCACTTTCACGATCGGTGACAAAAATACGAGTTAGTTTTGTATTATATACATAATATTCATCGTATGTATTGAGTCGTAAAAATTTATGGGTTAAATGTCCCAATGTCAACCCCAGACTTTAAGCCATTTAAAAAGACAGGCATGACTGAAAGTCACCCACTTCGTTCAAACCACAATTATGTTTACACAAAAAGGGTAAATATTGTCCGTATGCTCTGAGAGCCGGTTTGTCATGCGCAGTTGTTTAAACTCGACCCATTGGGCATGTTATTTGGAGAAAGGAGATTCACATACACCGATATAAAGTCAATATGAGAGTTTTTGAGGAGTATAATACTCCTCAAAAAATAGTTCTTCTTTTTGCACAGTAACTTAAATCTGATTCACGGAAATACCTTTTTTAGGGTTCCGTAGCCGAATGGCGAAAAACGGAACCCTTATAGTTTCGTCAAGTCTGTCTGTCTGTCTGTCCGTCCGAATGTCACAGCCACTTTGTTCTAAAACTATTAGCATCACATAGCTGAAACTTGGTAAGTAGATGTATCTTGTTCACCGCTTTCCGATTCATGAACTAAAAGTTAAAAAAATATTTATTTAAGGGTAAGGAAACTAAAACCTAAAAAGTTTTTTTTACTCTAACCTATACATGTGGGGTAAGAATCCCTAATTCAGTTAAAGTTGGCACGGAACCCTCAGTGCGCGAGTCCGACTCGCACTTGGCCGGTTTTTTATAAGCCTGAAGTGTCCCACTGCAGGGAAAATGCCTCCCTATCCTTTTTCCACTCTTCACGGTTCTGAGCATCTGTTCTTCAGTTTTTGTTGAAAAAGTCTAGCTCGTCACGCCATCGTTTTCTGGGTCTACCGTGTGGCCGTCTTCCATTTAAAACCTTGTGCTATGTGCTATACCTTGCAGTATCTTTAGTTCCTTAGACTTTAGACTTTTAACTATGATCAAACAGACGGCAAGAAGAATATTTTTGTTATATCTATTGCGTCTTCAGTATATCGACTTGGACAAGCTCAATGATTACGTAATTCGTGTGTAGAATAACTACATACTTTATTTAGATAAAGAGCTTTTGTGACCGAATATCATAAGAAGCCTGTTTTGAATTTCAAAATTATTTTCATGAATCAATTTGGATAGGGGTTGCATAAGATTAACTAGCTATTAAAATATGTAGCTAAGTAAAAGACAGTCTTAAAAAGCTTTCAGTATGTCCTATTGCCTATAGGAATAAGATATATTGTGATAACGATAGCCAGTTTCGTTAACCGTTCCCAGAAATGCTCTGAAATAAATAGAAAATAGATCTCAGATTCTGTAGCAGGCATTTATTCGTTCGAAAATAGAACAATTGACTCAAACCACCAGAGAATATGTCTGCCATTGACATCTTCTGACCTGTTTACGTGGGCGACGCCCTGCCGGCAACTGGAGTTACATCTATTACGACTGATAAACAAAGCCTTCCCCCTTTTTAGAGCAGTCGGGTAGGAGGAAGAATATATTCAATGATGATAGAGATGATTAAACAGATAAATCTGACTGCATTGTGAAAATTTTCAAGATAGTACTTATACTATTCTATAATATAGTGTGTATGTTTAATTTTGACGATATATGAACCAAAAATATAACCTACATAGTACCTAATTAGTTAGTTAGGTAATAAAAAACTGAGAAATAAATAGCGTAAACATTTACGGCGTGCATTAGCATTTTTACTTTCACATGTGACGTAATATGTTATTTTCAAAAACTGTATGAAACCTAAGATTTCGTAAGAAAAATAGAAGCAAATCAGTGACCATTGTTAAGCATTGCCTAGCTCAGATTTTTGTTTACTCCACAAAATGAAAAGTATACTGTACCTACCGACATACATACTTACTTAACTTAGGTCTTTTCCAACCGAGTCTATCCCATAATAGTAAATCTTTTCAAACCGGTTTTAATAGAAAACCATAAACGATCCCACCCAAAGAACGCAGTTTAATGTATACCTTTAAGATGCAGTCCTTTACCAACGTTACGCATATTGCGTCCAACATCTAAATGCATTCGCTCGGAAACGAACAAAAACGTCCTTGAGAACGCGCTGTATCCAGATATAGTATCCTGAAAATATCCAGTCAAAAGACTGGTCCTACGTCAGGTTTCGACTTCGACTTACCGGTATCAACCGCTGCGGTAGGGTAAGCTTTGCAGTTTTTATCCAGTTTTTAGATAAAGGAAGCCGTACAACCACTGATCGGTAGAGGGATGAGTGTGCGCCCTCCGCGGCCGAACGTAAACGACTGAAGCCGAGGGGCTGTAGGGCGGAGCTGGTGGTAGTGATGTACCCTATTATGTCGATACGCGCTCGCTTTCTAGATTAGATAACCGTGTTTCAACTTTTTTGTGGTTGGTTTATGGTGTGACTTTGGAAGGCCGTTAGCACCAAGTAAGTCAGTCTAGGTAGTATTTTAATGCGTTTGAATCGAAATCTTACAAGCCGATGGATAGTTGACTAAAACTCTTAGCGGATCATCCGCAGATTATAGGTTAAGATACGCAAAATCTTGTCTTTATTAACTCACTTCTCTACTATTAAGCTGAAATCACGGCTTTACTCCTAAGGATTAACCATAACTAACTTATAGAGAAGCATATGCGTTCAGGCTACTCATTATTTAATTAATCACGAGTTTATTCTAGTTTAAAACGGTCTATAAATAGCTCCTTACACAACGCGGATAAAGCTAGACACGAGGTAAGTACGTTCGGATGTAAACACGACGAAACGCACGTAGATCACCCGCCGGCCGGCGACCGGCCTGCATCGACTATCGATAGATTCGGCGACTGATCTCCAACGCGGCATTATCGATCTACTTCACTACCCATCACTACTCTACTACGGATATTTCCTAGCTTCGACAGTACGTAATCAGCAATGGTTTTGTATCTGTACAGTGGGAAGTAAAGGCCGCTTTCCCAAGTACAAAGGCTACGGCGTAGAACCTTTCTACGCAGCGTTGCAGAACACACCCACGTCTAAAGAGGTAGGTATATTTTAGGTCCTATGTAAACAAAAGGAGTAATTCGGTTACAAAAGTTAAATTACCTTTGCGATTCTCTGGACAGTCGTGTCTTCTTTAAGATGAATCAATAGCTGTGTTTTTAAGTGAAAGTTTAGATAGGATTTCCTTGTATAACTTCGCTTTTCAATTGATTCAGATTACTTTCTTAAACATTTTTATAACTGAAAATTGGAGACTGTTCCCATCTAATTTGTATTATGACAAAATCAAAAAATTAACTAATTTGTTTGTTATACAAACAAACAAATTAGTTCAAACCCATGCACGTGGTTAGAAAGTCGATAAGCAATAATAAAACCTTGTTCCATGTCAACCCTCTTGCCTTATTATGGTTATGTAACCTTGTCAGGTCAAGAGTAAAGGTTGGTATCGACTTGAACGTTAATGATTCGAATTAAGTAGTTATACTGACCAAATGAACCTATCACGTTCCGGGATCATAAAAGCCTACAGGCGTGAAAACAATAAAACATCTATTGTTTTTGGAATAGTGTTCCGGAACGTGTTAAGAGGATTTTCTGATAATAACGACTTCTAGAATTTTTCCGAAGTTAGGTAGCGTTAGGAAATATGACAATGTATTTGATGTTAGGTATTTACGTATGTCTTTTTTGTGTGGTGTATAAAAAATGTTAATAAGTAAGATAAAGCGTAAGTAGATACGACTCGTGCCTTATTATTAGAAAAGTTATAAATTATTACATAATCAACCTGTGATGTATATTTACCTAACTTCCTTTTAACAATTAGAGTGATTAATTTTAAAAGCACCTTAATAAATAATCAGTATAAGCTAGAAGTAGAATAACTGCCTAAATGCAGAACCAATAAGAAAGTGCCTATACTACCTACAAGGCTAAGTATTTATTGCGTAATAAATGCTACCAAACACATAATGTTTTGGAATCCAGTCAAGGCAGAAAATGAAAACAACCCGTCATAGTCTATACGAGCAGTCAGACTGATGCCAATTGGCACAGATATCACTGGAGCCATTCGCTGTAATGTTTACTGCAGTTCACGGGCCCTATTTTTAATTCACTCGCCTCTACATGGCGTGTGATTTTCTTTGTTAAATCATTGATTTTCGAATGAACACTGGGATAAAATCCACACACGAGGAATAAATTTAAACTCGATTTTGTAAGTACTTGTGCCAATATGTTACGTGATTCTCGAACGTAAATCACTCGTAATATTAACGCGAGAAATTCAAAAATGATTCACTCGCTTAAAGATGACGAGTAATTTTCGCTCGAAAACGAGTTATTTTCGTTGACTTTTAATTCATCTTCGAACGAAAATCACTAGTCATCTTGAAGTGAGTGATTCAAAAATAGAGTCCCAGGAGCTCTATTTTTGAAACACTCACTTGGATTTAGCGTGTGATATTCGTTCGAAAACGAATTAAAAATCAACGGAAACGACGCGAAATATGGATTTGAGCACTCACAAAATAGAGCTTTATTTTTTCAAATCCCTGCTGTGTGGATTACAACTGGTTTTCATTCCAAAATTGGGCTTTAGGTGATGAATTAAACACGACATCTTGACACAAGTGATTCAAAAATAGGACCCCAGATCCATGTAGATATTGTACACCTAGTTTGTATGTCTGGTTCGGGAATATGATGGCTAATCAATATTGTGTGCGTAGGACTAGAATAGGTTGCCTAGGTAGCCTAAAGTCGAGACGGTACATGTTTGAAGGGAATAATAAAATGAAAGATATGGTAAGCGTCTCGTCGTAGCCAACCAAATAGGTAAGTAATGTGTTCTTTGTGGCAGTTATGTTTCTAAAAATAAGTCAGGAGTGAGCCTGAACTAGAACATAAGCATAAACTTATGGATCCACTGCTCGAATGTTAAAATGTTGTAAGTAGGTAGGCAAAGGATTTATTTTAAGATTTAGGACCTTCAAAACGTTCCCTACTTTCAAATGTTTGTGGCCGTTAATTTAAATACGAGCAAAAATAATAGTAACTTTTTTTAGTATTTTATTTAATTACTTCCTCACCGATTAAGAACTTTTAGTCACGTAATCAGTCGATTAATCATAGAATGGCGGACTCTAGCGTGTTGTTTACTAACTGACTGTGATATTCCGCGAAAGGAGAGTGCCTGTTTAGGAAATCATGTAGTAAATCAAATCAAATCACTTTATTGAAACACCGGGAAATATGGTGTTATTGCAGATGAGATGAAAGAATGTAAGTACATGCTGTGATCAGCCATAGCATACAAATAATTAATGTGGTGTGGTACTTCTTATGTGTGGTAAATTTTAATTTTGTCGTAAAACAAGTACTTAGTTACCTACGCTTCACCTACTTAACTACTTAACTTTATGTTTTTGGGCCTTGATGGATCTGCATAAGTGTTTAAAACAAAAATTCTATACATAAACTGATTGAGATTAGAATACTGTATGTGACAAAATTATTCAGCATATTCTACGAGTACTAAGAACAAATGAAAGGGCATTGCTTTCAACTAGGTAAGTATGAATGAGTGAAAAAAAGAGAAAAACTAATGCGACCACTAAGGACTAACTAACCCATTTCAAGAAAGCTTTGAGTTGGTAAAATAAAAGCTATTAGGTACGAACTCATGCCTTAAACAAGATACTCCAAACAAAGTTACAAACAAAACTATGAGTTTCAACCAGCCCTACAAAAGTGAAAAGAACATAAATTGGTGGCGTCCCTTTCACACCAGGATCGATGTGACCTTGGCAGTGGGAGACGTATTTTGCTTTATAATCGATGATAAAACCATGATATACCCATAAATGTATTGTAATTTATGTAAGTCCCTACATACTCCTGTCTCTCGAATGTAGGTTCATTATTAAGGTACGAAAATACAGACACTCGAATGAATTCCGCGTTAGTTAGATTACAAAAACAATTTATGCACAGTCATTTGCTTAATGGATGTTTTGTGGCTCTAATGGCAGCCAAATTATAATATCCGGCGTAATAAAGCCTATAAGTACATGAAAGTATCAAAGAAAACATTCCACTTTTTGTTAAACTAAACTTCTGTAGGCCCACCTACTACGAAAGACGAAATTCGTTAATAGGTACAATAATCGTTTTTCGGATCCGAATCGTTTTTAGTACGAAATCACTACATAATGCTTCGGATTAGCAAGACGATTGTCGTATTGACGGATGTCGTTTGTAGTAGATCTGCTGAATCGTTTGTTTACATGGCCGAAGTTAAGGTTCAGAATATGTGAGTTAGGTAAATACCTAAAAAAAGTAAGGTAAAAAGTAAAGTTAGCCTGTAAACATCCAAGTGCTGGTCAAGGACCTGACTTCAATTGAAAGTACTAACTCTCATCTTTCTAATTTTATTAGCATTGAAACATGTTGTTAAAACTTCCTTTTACTTTATGCATTTCTTGTTGCTGTTTTCATCCCTGCTTTCCAGATAAAGACCTTATCTAAAGGTCAGCATATTTCCAAGGATCTATCATATTATGCAAGAAACAAGGACAAACGTTAACGCTTCTCTCTAAACATGTGTTTGATCAATTGTGCACACTATCCATATTCATGGAAGTGTTAGACCAACATTATTATAATTTACTGTGACAAAACAGGCGTCCGCTTCGCACAATAGGATGCTTTTCTCGTCCATCGTATCGTGAAATGAGAAATTCCTTGATATCGTGTCTATACCTATCCCTTATCCTGTAAGCACTACATTCAGGTTTCAGGGGTGCGCGGGGTGAGGGGGGACTAGTCGATAGGTCCGCGCTTGCGTGTTTTACCCTACTCGAGTTTCAGGAACAAGCCAACAAAGAAACATCTACCCATAATTGGACCATTTTGAACCTTATATCAAGACCTTAAAATATAAGTGTCAGAAAATTAGAAATTGTTCAAAACCAGGATGAAAGAGCCTGGAAGCTAGATGCAAGATAATGCGCCTATTAATTTACTGACGTCACTTCGAACTAGTTACAAACAATTCGTTTTCCATTTGTTGCTACACTTGATAAAGAAATAACTTCAATAATTCCATTGTTCCGAAATGGGAAAACTTTTTAATGAATATAACCTTAATAGGACGCTGAAACTTAGTAGGTACTCTTAACTTATTAATATCGATCAGTGTAGGTAGAGAAACCCTGCCAGCGTCAATTAAGTGATAAGCTTAGGGTAGGTGGTATAGCTTACACTTCTATGGGAAATAGATGGAAATTTTAACTGTAGGTACCAATTGCACTCGTCTGTTCTCATGTTTTGTTCTTATACCTTAGCTCCTTTGATAGGTAGAAGAAAAGTCAATAAACGTATTTCACAATCATAATAATAAACCTCTAGAAGCTTTAAGTTGTAATCAAAACTCTATGATCTACCACTGTTAACTCTTCCGTTAGTAAAAGAAATAGAAAAGAACTCTAAATAAAAAAAGACTAACACCTAACGCCCAAAAGCCGCTCAGATAACGCTTTTTTGGCCTTTATATTATGGTACAAAATGTAAGTAACTATTAATGTAAGTATTGTACTAAATTTTTCTATACATACATTTTCTGTTAAAAAGGAAACGTCAAAATTAAATTCTCTGAACGGTTAAATTATAACATTACGCCGTCACGAGTCGTTGTTTACATCATTGAAGCACAGCAAGCAGCGATGACAAATCACCCTTCCAGATTAATACCCTCTTTCGAATTCCAGCAGAAATATTTATCAGATTTGGCTAGGAGCTGTCATGTCTAGTAAAGATAAACAATATTAATCACTTGTAAAAAGCAACTGTGTCAGACAAGGAATAGAACCCTGTGTCTGTCGAATAAGTAATTTTATAGCATACTAGCTTTTGCCCGCGACTTCGTCCGCGTGGAATAGTGACTTCTTTCTCCCGTTTTTTACACATTTACCACTATATCTTTGCTCCTATTGGTCGTAGCGTGATGTTATATAGCCTATAGCCTTCCTCGATAACTGGACTATCCAACACAAAAAGAATTATTCAATTCGAACCAGTAGTTTCGGAGATTAGCGCGTTCAAACAAACAAACAAACAAACAAAGTCTTCAGCTTTATAATATTAGTATAGATAGGTTTTATAGCAAATAGGCAGACATTTGGTCAAAATCTTACCTGATGGTAAGTGATGATGTGGCTGAGTCTTATTAAGAGACAAAACTCTATAAAATAAATATTATAAACAATATCGGCCAGTTTTTCAAAGTTGAGTGAGAGGCCATCAACCTCGTCAGGTATGTCACATTACATAAAAATATTAGGTATTCATGAAATAGCGTTTGATCTGCAGTGCCTTCTCAAACTCACCTCCACCACGCTGCATCGATCGCCGGTGCACCGACCTACTTGCAGGTCAAATTCGCTCTCACTAGGGTCACCATGGTGCTCTATTAGAGAAGATGCCATGCAAAAAATGTGTCGACAACGACAACAAGATTGTGACGTATGCCTTGAAATTTGGATTTCGAATATGAAACTGTTTGTATGAGTTGATGGCAAGTGGCGTCAATTCATGATGCACGAGATTTGTTTGTAGTGTCAATTCCATACGCTCGTATTACAATGATCTCATAGAACATTATAGGACAAGGTAAGAGTCAACTTTATTTAAAACTTTAATGTTGTAAAATATAAGGCGCATATAAATTGGTTGGATGGCACAACAGAGACCAAAGTCTATGGCATAATATGCAGGAACTACCTTACAGGTCGAAAATTGATGAAAAGCAGAAGAGAAGAAAAAATCATTGATAAAAATAATAGAGCGTGAATTTTCCTGAATGAATAGGTATCCTAAACTCTACATGATCGATGTTCGGCTGAGATTTGGTTGCAAGAATTTGAAAGATCAGCTGAAATTCTTGAATTTCACCTCGACAAGAGACTCTAGAAGAGTTCTTTAAACTTATGGTAGTAATATTTTTAATAAATATCGAAAAAAAATTTTTTTCGACTTTGATTACAATATTCTTCTCCATGAATAAACACACAAAAACACGAATTTTGTCTCAGTTTTTTTTGAGCCACCTGATGTTTAACGGGTAAAAGTGTCAAGACTTGCACTACAGGATAGATTAACTAAACTATTAGTTTATGGGTATCATTTAAGCTATCACCAATTTAATTAGTTTTTCATCTCTCCTGTTCGGAAAATAGCACTTTCCTGTGTAGATAGCCGGGTGGAAAATAGCTTATCCATCCCTAGGGTGGAAAGTAATTTAGTTTTAATTGGCATGGTATAGAGTCAAGGCATGCAGTCAAAGCTTGGGTCAAAGATAATTGAGCCACATCATATTATAAAAATAATAAACATTTTTGCATAGCTATACATTGAAAAACATACTAAACATACAACTTCGTTGATTTAAAAAATATTCAATTGATTCAATCTATAATTAAAATATACATATTACTAATCTGTGATTAAAATATTCGGCTTCCCGCCATAATACCAAGATGACACTTTTTTTTTACATTGTCTGTGTCATTTTTTCTTTTTGAACTCTATGCATACTTTTTTAATTTTTGACAATTACATACTCTTACTAATCTGTGGACAATTATTATCTGTGGGGAAAATTCGATCGATATTTTTTACAAGAATTTTAATTATTTCGTTTCGTCTGATTTTTTGTCCTGTTTTAATGTATTCGTGTCGTTATTCTTTCTAATCAATGTTAGATGTTTGGAGAACTGTAAATTAACTGTCATTTTGTGCAAAAACTTGAGTTTTCCTTTCTCGCTGTACTACATAATACCTCACCATGACATCTACAACCACTATTGTAAATTTATTTTTTTTCCTCACAGTCGAAATGAAAAATAGTATGTTTAACTCGGGTGAAAGCACCATTTCACTCTCGAATTATTGGCGCTCTCACTTCGTTCGAGCGCCAGAAACATCTCGGTTGAAATGGGTTACTTTCTCCCCTTGTATAACAATCTACTATTGTGTTTCTTAAATAATAGGGTTTGTCCTCAAAATAGTAGATCTGTCACCAAAATGTATTCACCAAACAATGTAAAATCAGTTCCACAATAAATCACCTAAAATCCTGAGATATAAGGTCTAGAACCAAATAAATGTTTTTGTATGTATTATAATAGGTGTGTCTTAATAAGTATTTAAGCAAACTAATTTAAAGAGATCACCAATAAATCATATTATGTTACTAGAAAATTGCATTAAGTTCAAATAAAAAAATAGGGTTGTCATCATCGTTTCAACCAAAAGATTCTGCTACTTAACTAGACTCCCAAGGTTCTAAATTTCCACTGGTAGTATAAATTATATTTAAAGAATTTTTTTAGCAGAGTAGTAAATAGAACAATTAAAGTCAAAATAATCAATATTTATTGTTTAAAATAATTACCACTGAACAATCAGCGCTTAAAATAGCTGGCTTATGGCTAGCAGAATAGTAGATAAAACACTTAATTAAAGTTAAAATAATCAATATTTATTCTTAAAAAACAATAATCACTGAATAATCAGCGCTGGTTTGGATTTCGAAGGGCGCCCCCTTTTTCTTTTCTGACCGATAAGCACATTTTTTGCTTCTGGTAGGGGGTTGGCCAGCTTTAAGCGTATGGCTAATCCGATAATATGTCTGCACATATATTTCTTGTAAAACGCATGGCAGTTGCATTTCCTTTGCATCCAATCAATACTGTGCGGTAGATCCAATTTTTAAAGCGCGCCAATATGTCTCCGCCCCTTTGATCATTTTATCATTAAAATTATAAATTGATGTATTAAATTGGTAACGAATACTATTAATTTAATATCTGAACGAAATAAAATGTTACTACTGTATTGGTGACAAAATATCAAATAAAAAGGAGTCGCAGTCAGGGATCGATAATCGATTTATTTGGTGACAGATCTACCATTCTGAGCACAGAGCTATTATTAAAGTAACAAAACTGTTATTATAAGAACGAAGTTTATATTCATGTAATGCAATATAATTTTATTGGTTATGGACATAGCTGGGCACCGTTAATCAAATAGTTAACTTCGTTAATCGTTAATCCGTTACAAAAAAAGTTAGCTTCGTTAAACGTTAAAGCGTTACATTTCGGAAGAATTAACGCAAGTTAACGTTAATCGTTAATCCGTTAATATGTGTAAAATTTCATTTTTTTATCGTTGCGTTAGTGAACTTATAAAACCTGTTAGTTTAGGTTCTGGGAGTAAACAGGTTAGGGACAAAACGAAATACTTGTGTAATTTAATCGTCGGGCATTTCGTGCATATTTTCCTTCATGCAATTGAAATGTTGAAGTTCTCATCTGGGTGCCAATTCCGCTAATTGAGTCTTCACTGAGTTGTGCATCACTTGTACAACGATAGTGCTTTGATACACCTCGCTATTCTGACAGCGGCTGCTGTAGTGACTCTATCGTGCTACAGTAGTGAATGATTTTCTGCTAAGTAATTTGACAGCTTTTTGACATTGATTGATAATTCTTCATCATCATTATCATCATCATCAGCCGAAGGACGTCCACTGCTGAACATAGGCCTCCCCCATGGCTTTCCACAACGACCGGTTGTGAGCGGTCTGCATCCAGTGCGATCCTGCGATCTTTACAAGGTCGTTTGTCCATCTTGTCGGTGGACGTCCTACGCTGCGCCTTTGGTCGAAGGGTCTCCAATCTAGGACTTTTCTGCCCCAACGGCCATCAGTTCTACGCGCTATGTGCCCTGCCCACTGCCACTTAAGCTTACTGATTCGCAGGGCTATGTCCGTTACCTTAGTTCTTCTACGTATCTCCTCGTTTCTGATTCGATCTCGTAGAGAAACACGGAGCATAGCGCTCTCCATCGCTCGTTGTGTGATTTTGAGCTTCTTTATGAGGTCCATAGTTAGAGGCTGGTTGAAGACTGTTGTCTTCAGACACTGAGGTAATTGAGACGAGAAGATGCTCTTGCGCAGTTTCCCGAACGCTGCCCAGCCGAGTTGGATTCTTCGATTGACCTCTTTCTCAAAGTTACCTACCTAATTGGATTACTTGTCCCAGGTAGACGTACTCGTCAACAACTTCGAGAATTGAGTTTCCAACAGATACCGGAGTGGGCACAACACGGGAGTTCGATATAATTTTCTTCTTTTCCATATTCATTTTAAGACCCACTTGTTGGGATACTCAATCAAGGTCGTCGAGCATAGTGCCCAGATCATCCATGCCACAACGACTATAATATAGTGACTACAATATGTTCTCATCGGCAAACCGGAGGTGTGTGATGTATTCACCATTGACATTGATGCCGAATCCTTCCCATTCTAGGAGCTTGAAGGCGTCTTCCAGTGCCGCTGTAAACAGTTTCGGAGACATTACGTCTCCCTGTCTTACACCTCTTCGTAGTGGAATCACCCTCGTATTCTGTTCCTGTACTCGGACCGACATGGTGGCGTTGTCATAACAGACACTTTAACACCTCTATATACCTACCTATAGTCCATGTGGCACCGCTGAAGAGACAGAAGCACCGCCCAAGTTTCGATCGAATCAAAGGCCTTCTCACAGTCCACGAACGCAAAGCATAGAGGCATATTATACTCCTCTGACTTCTGTATAATTTGCATAAGCGTATGGATGTGGTCTATGGTACTATACCCTTTTCGGAATCCGGCTTGTTCGGGAGGCTGGAAGTCATCAAACCTAGGTGCGAGACGATTCTTGATGACCCTTGAGAGCAGCTTGTAGACATGGCTCAGGAGTAAGATGGGTCTAAAGTTCTTCAATAAGATTTTGTCTCCTTTTTTGAAGAACAACACAACCACACTCCTGTTCCATGCCTCAGGTGTGATGCCCTCTAGCAGCACGGAATTAAACAGCTTCTGAAGGTCTTTGAGTACCGGTGACAAATACCCCTTTAATAATTATTTTTTATAATTTAAAAAATTATAAAAATTACAAACTAAAAGCGATCCTCGTTTTGATGTTAAAATGTTTTCACCCGTGGAAAACAGCCGTTCAATTGCAGTACTTGAGGGTATAGCGGTATTGTATTTAATGAATACATTTATGAATATCTGTTCCGCGAGAAATGCAGTATCGTTGAACGAGTCTTTTGATTTCATGTCCAGCCACATTTGAACGAGACTTTGCACTTTACTCGATAGAGAGTTGGAGCTTTTTGGTTTTTCAATAAACTGTGTGACAGAATTATCAAAAAACTTACTTGTCTGCACCTGTTTTTTGCGCCGCGCCGCGGTGCCGTGCGGTAAACAGTAGGCATTGGATTAACGATTAACGGACTTAGCTGCATATTAACGGAAGTTAACGTGTCCGTTAACATTTTTGAAAGTTAACTTAAAAGTTAATCCGTTAATCAAAATGTTAACTTCGTTAATTAACGATTAACGGATTAACGAGTTAATGCCCAGCTATGGTTATGGATCTCTTATTTTACACATATATTAACAATTATTTGATAATTCATACCTGGGAACAATTTTTGTTTATCTGAGAACGAAAATATTTCGTGGCGATAGATCTATTTATTAGGTGATACAACTTGATGACAAAGGAGGCGGTCGGCGCGCCATACATTGCTTGCCCCAAAAGTAAAAATCCATGCGTCACGACCAAAACTAATTTTATGGGTTCGTTTCTTCGCCTTTTAAAATAATATAAAGTAATATAAGCCGTAAATAGCGGGGTTTTCACATAAAACGAAATAAATTGTGTGGGTTCAATCTCTTGCACAGGTCTTTCTAGATCATAGCGCCATCTGTGTCGAAAACCCGCAATCTAGGCCACCAAAACTCAAACATAGAAAACTGCCTCGCTAGGGTGCGTGACGCGTGAAAATTACGATGACGCAAACAATAGCCAACGAAAAGAAGTTCCTTGTCACAGTTTTTTTTCAAGTTTTAGGAAGAGGTTGGTAGGTTTAAAGGTTAGTACCCATGGGAGGCAAACGTCATCTTCCTTCTTAAAATAGCGATTGCGAGCGCTTACTTATTTAACTAACTGCCACATGACACAGTATGACACAATATGCCATTTCGTTAAGCGGTCGTCAGTTTGCTTATAAGTGCTCGAAACCGCTATTTTCTGCCAAACAACAATTGTTGGGGACAGGAAATTGTATTCAATAGTTGTCCTATTTTTTTGTAGATTTATATGCCGCTAGATAAAAGCAAAGTAAATTAACAATATTGTATTAAAAATTCAATACATTTTTTGCAAAATGATATAGTCAAGTCTCTTAATGCTTTTCTTTAATCAAACATTAAACGACTCTGGGGCAATTTACGAACGTGTCCTTTGGTGATAGAAAATATAGTTCCCTTAGTTTATTAACTTTAATGGGCAAAGCTCTCTATTTAATAGATTGAATTGAGTGTAACAGGTAAATAATTATTGGGATATCTGGTTTCCTACTTTCAGCTAATCTCATGGATGCAACATTACTACACCTTCCCCACCCCACCGGTCATTCATCTCAACCTACCGCAACCTTGCGTCTCTATCGCTCTTGCTGCAAACGTTGTTATAATAAAGCCGGTCCTAAATAAGGAAACTAACTGTCGTTTAACTATAAAAGGCGCAATGCTAGATAGGCCGCCGGCGGTCGCGTAAACAAAAGAATGTTATGGCCCATTTACACGAGGTCAGTAGCACTGGCGCCAGCAAATTAGAAACCGTTCTTTTCTATTGGACTGGCTTGGGCCAGTCCAATGCACTGGCCTGGCTTGGGCCAGTCCAATGCACTGGCCTGGCTCTATTTTAACGAAGCCAATACTGGCCTGGCTTATTGGACTGGCTCGTCTACTGGCCTCGTGTAAATGGGCCATTAGGGTTAAAGAAATTTATTCTCATAAGAAAAATACATTTCACTTGTTTCAATGTTGATAAACACATCCGTAAGGGTTTAACCTTTGACCTCAGTTTAAAGATGAAGAGAGTATCAGTAAAGGGATAAGTACTTAGGCCTTTATTTATTCAAGTTTACTGGATTATTAAGGAAATTTACTTAGAAATAAACATGTGTATAAACAAGGCAGGCATAACTATTTTATAATGTGTTACATTTTAGTTATTGTTTCGAACTCCTTGCCACATTTTTTATATTCAATTTTGATGTCTGTCGTTTTGGCTTTGCTGACGATACTACGCGTGTGAAAATAATTTATCTAATATTTATTAATTTAAAGTCCTTTTGCCTATCGTTTCATTATTAGTAATAATACAGTCCATTCCCGTCCTTTTCAGTTTAGGGCTTTAAATATTTAGGCAAATATGTGTACAAACAAATAAATGAATATGGCAGAAATAAAATACATTTTATATGAGGAATTGCTATGTATTCGAATTTTGTTCACATTGAGAAGCTTAAAGCTTTCTAAAAGTGGTTTTGCTATTCACAATAGTTTGCATATTTGACAAATGGAAGTATAGTCACAATACATATTTTTTTAAAGGAGCTTTCGGCCTCAACTCAATACTCGGTTCGGAATTTCGAGAGGGAAAGCGTCCATACAACAAGGGCGACTTATACGAATCAAAAAAGAATACGAATCTGGGAGTCTACTCTCTAAGTTCGCAGTTTCGGTCGTATTCACAGGGTAGGTTTTTTCTGTGGCTACCATTCTCATTATTCTAATATGGTTGGTATTTAAAATTTATCATTAAGATTTTGGGTCCAAATTGGGGTTGAATATTTGTACCATAATACCTTTACCTTTAAACCTTGCAAAGCATTAGTCTAAGTTATACTTTTCAGAAGGGAACACCTTCGCTATAAATACGGAAGAAACTACGGCCTTAGGGAGTATACGCCCTAATACGTATAAGTGCGAAAGCACTTTAATAATTGACAATGTGAAATATGAATTTCCGTTCCAAAGTAACAGATCCCAAATAAATAATACTTCATTGAAACCAAATATAACTATAACAACAAACAATATACTATTTAATTTAAAAAAAATACTAAAGTACGTACAGTGGCCAATAACTATGCTCAAGATCTAAAGGTCTAGTATACTCTAAATCTATTGTTTAATGGAGTGTATAATTCAGCCACTAACAGAATGCTAATAAAACGTGTTCAATTTTGACAGAAAACTTATAGGAAAAACGTTAAAGTTAGGAAGTTTGACATTTCTCCATGCATTTTGTGTCAAAATTGAAAAAGTAAAATACCATTCTCTGAACGGCGGCCATAGCTTATTGTATAGGTGTACAATCTTGGATAATACAAATTGTGTTCAAAGCGTACAAGAATATTATCCCAGCATAATCATTTTATCTTATGTGATAGTTTGCATGAACAGTCGCGCTACAAATAGTTTAAGCAGTTAACATTAGATTTTTTAATTGAAGTGCTGCAATTTACCTTTTAAAAATGTATCACAGAATATGCTTTTATCGATAACCTAGATTTGCTTACATCAACATAATTTGCATTTCTTTTTTCAATTTGTTTAATTGTGTTACGTGTGACGAAACTATTTGTGACGTGACTGTACATTGTATAAATTCTTGCTTATTTCTTCTACCTACATGTATATTGCAACGTGGCATACTTGTACAATATTTTGCATTTATTAACTATGACACTATATCAACACTGTTACTCGTACGTAGTCACTGAATGTCCATTACATTTTCGACTTAACATCACCAGTTTGAGTTCATTTCAATCATTTCACAAAACCATAAAACTTTTAACACTGTCCTATTGAAATGTTCTTATCATCCGACTCATGAGAAAACGGAAACGATTAAACCTTCGTATGTTAAATACTTTTAGCATAATTATACAGATATTGCATATAGTCGAACTTTTCATAATATGGAAGGAATATAAAGAAGATCAATAGAATATCAGTGTACAGTGAATTCCAAAATAATTTTATTTTTTTATTCGTTACTGTCATTTATGTCAGGACCACTGAATAGATAAATATGGTTAGAAACGTTCTGACAGTTCGTTTGTATGAGAACCTGTGTCGCCGGTGGGCGGTACGGCGTTGTTGCTGCAGTGCCAAAAGCTCCAATCAATGAATCAACGCATCAATATCACAAACCAATCACACTTTCCGCTGGGAGCTCTGTGATTGGTGTGATTAGTACGTAAAACCAACTACCAATCACAGATCTGCTAGCAGTGGAACCATCAATCATCATTCCGCTACGTTCATTCTTTAATGTCAAAATACTACGTTGTGGTAAAAGTCGATATTTTAGGTCGATCGATATCGATAACTTCAATTACCGGTGTAATGTATTTTTTCATTATGAATTGAAAATAAAACCATAAGATTTTAGTTTAGCGTATTTGGATAATTTTACGGTACATTTGATCGAATCAAAGGGTTGTACAATTACCTTCCGATAAAAAACAATAAGAAAAAATATGGTGTTGCTATACTTTACTTGAAATTGAGAAAATTAATACTTTTACGTATTGCTTAACATTAGTAATTTGATTAAAATAATATTAAAATAATTTAAAATAAATTGATATTATTAACATATTTGTTATTTTATTTTTGACAATAATTTGACATGTCTGAAAACGCAATGTTTTGACACATGTTTGTGATTGATATTGCTCTCGAGAAGAGACTTTATTAATGTTTTTTTTTGTTTCAACAGAATAATTAAATAGACCCCACAGTTTTCCACAGCGATCACGGTCGCAAGCGGTCTACTGTGTCCAATGCAATCCTGCAATCTTCAGAAGGTCATATTGCAGGTGGACATCCACGCTCTCATGTTGTCGAAGGGTGTTCAATGTGAAACTTTTCTGCAAACTTTTCGTGGGAACGGCCTTTAGGTGTTGTTGATTATGCATGCATCAACTATCATGCTATGCTAGATGCATGGATCGAAAAAATTACATATAATTGACGATAGGCGTAGATCCCGATGTTTCATTAAACAACAGTTTAAATAGCTGATTTGTGTACGTAGTTAATCTGATTTAACTATGGTAAGGTCACGAATACATTTCTGAGCCTAAACTTGGGTAGGTATCATTACCATATGAGCTGGTATTTAATAAAAAGATAACATCCCCGTATAAGTTTGAAACATTTTTTTTTATTAATAGCAAACTAGAAAAATTAAAAGTAAGACATGCAACATAAAAAAATAAGAAAAAAAACAGACCCGATTGAAGTCAAGTCTACGTGTTGTGTCAAAGGACGTAAAAATATAACATTTATCTATAACAATTATATAAATATACTAATTAAAAAGCTGGATGTTTTTGTTTGTTTGTTTGAACGCGCTAATATCAGAAACTATTCGTCTGGTTATAAAATATGTCAGATACATTTTTCGATTGCATATTTATAGGGGAAGGCTATAGAAGTAGTAATGCGTATACGTATGGGCTTATACAAAATTCTACGATTTATGGGAACGGTAAAACTTAGAAGCAAGAACGAAGTCGCGGGAGGGCGCTAGTTTGTTATAAATAATTACTAAACAATATTTATTTTTACTAATTAATCATGTTTTAATCTCTTAATACATCAGTAGGGAAATTACCATTTATCGATATTTTTACTGTGCTGTGAGCTATAGCCCTATCGTTGTGTACGCAAGCGAACCATGCAAATTGGATGCGATACATTGCGTGCTAAGGTAGCAATTTTGTTAGTAATGTGCGTGCACAGTCATCAATGAATATTTTTTTAAATACTTGGTGCAACAAAATCGCTGTTCTTGCAGAATATTACTGCAACGCTCCTGTCACGCGACTGAAGTTCTGCTCATGCATATGCTCACAACTAGCTCACCTCTGCTGCACTGACCGGGGCATTTCTAACCTTATTTATCTATTCAGTGGTCAGGACAGTCCTATTTAGTAAAATAGTAATGCTGTCTCTAAGATATGAGCATGCCTGATGGGTGGCAAAACAACCGAAACAGGTCAACACGTTCACTGTGTCAGAATCAACCATGTGTGTTTTAAATCTCATAATTCTCACGAAAATATTTATCAGATTTTGTGATTCAGTCGAGATCTGCTCTCAGTAACCTTCATACCTTGTAACCTTCAAAAGCAAATAAAGATATTTCTATTTCAGCTTTTATAAGTATGCTTAAATTTTACTAGCGAGCTCTACGAAACCTGGCAAACACTTTTGAGAAAACTATAATGATGTTTATATGATGTTTTGACGTTAACGTTTTCAACGCGTTGAAGAACTTTTCATGGCTATCTCTTAGTAGCATTAGGTATACTGGCAAGATGGACAGACGTCCCAGTAAAGATCGTAGGATCGCACTGAATGCAGACCGCTTGCGACCGGCTGCTATGGAAAACTAACTGAGGAGGCGTACGTTCAGTAGTATAAATTCGTTTGAATGGTTAAATCGGCACTGAAATGTTTCTTACTTTGCAGGAATTCTCAGTTCAAACATGGCAACTCTTACTATCAAATCCAATCTGCATTCACTAAGCAAATGACAATGCTGTCATCAAGAACGATAATATAGTTTGACGATTTTCTTTTACTTCAACATTGAGCAGCGCATTTTGAACCGTCAAGCTATTCTGAAATTCAAGCTCGACGTCTAACACAGTAGTGATGTTGCCGTTAGTGCATTGCCCCCCTGCTCCCCCAAAGTAAACGTACTATCTACTCTCTCACCAATCTCTTCAATCAATCTCCAACTACGCACTTACGGCGGTTTGGCCGGGTGTCGGCGTATGATCACTAGCTAATACCGGTGCCTGTTCGGATATATGTTCGGGTTCTGTACGTTCGGGTTGGACTGTTGCACCGGGTAGCCCTGCGTGATGCTGCCTGGCTTTGTGTTCTGTGGACAGGAAGGTTTATTAGTCTATAGAGAGACAATAGTATATCAGGAGAGGCTTTTGGCTGGGCATTTAGAGGCGGGAAACACCCGGCTCTTAAACTGCGGGCCGGAAAGCAAGAGCGTTAGCATCGATGCAGTTGCGCTTCTGCATCGATACTAACGCGCGACTGCATCGATGCCAAATTAAATCTGTTCATTGCGTGGGTTGCGATGTTGTCGCGCGTTTTTAAAACGCGCGTTATAGATAGTGCCATCCACGAAGGCGCGCCCCACTCTTTTTTTGATTGAGGAAGGTGCGGGGTGCGGGGGGAGACACGCGCGTCAGTTGCGAGCCGGCCGTCATTCAAATATTCAGACTCGTCACGAAAGTAGCTCTGCTTAAATTATTTTTAAAATGTCAAAACCCAGTTTGTTATACAAAAAAATAAACCTGGTATAATCTACTGTTATTATTAAATTTACTGAAAGAATTATAATAGTAACCTTAACACCATAAACAATTTTAAATTAAAAAAAACATTTGGTAACTTATAATATTACCGGGATATACTTTATCGCCGAAGGCTATAAAATATTACGCTAGGACCTACGTGTACGAAGAAAAAACAATTCACGCGTATGAAGTCCCGGGGGACTGATGGTTCTCTTATAAAGAAAGTTTTTAAACTTTATAAAACGTTTTTACGTATTTCGTTTACGTCAATAGTAAAAATGATGCTTGTGCAGTTTAAAAACAATATATTACTTTTCTAGTAACTAACCATACCTACTAAAAACTTTATCCAAGTAGAGCATCTTTCCCTTTGAGTGTATTTTTTGAAGTGTGGTTGTCATTCGTTAGTCATTAAGATGTTCCAAATTCAATTCAAATATTGGAAAAAGCTTGCACACATGTACTATAAACGATTTGGACGAGTGGTGGGGCGCGCCTTCGTGGATGGCACTATCTATAGTATCGATGATAAAAGTCGCAGTGTGAAAGGGGTCTTAGGCCAACATATCTGAGCTATATTGCAACTTATTAGAGGCAATATATCTCAGATACTCACAGAACTCGTTAAAGGGTCGAATTTTAAAGCGACTGCTGCGCCAGAGGTCCCGGGTTCGATCCCCGGGTCGGGCCAAAAATATTCTCAGGGTAGCCCGGAGTTCGGAAATTTGGCGGTGTTTCGACCCCGTGCTTCGGAAAGCACGTTGCGACGTCGGTCCTGCACCTGATCTTTCTCTGGTCGTGTCAGATCCATCGGGGTATAAGAGTGAAAGGAATAGGGAGTGCACCTGTGTTCGCGCACACACTTGTGCACTTCAATATGTCCCGCGCAGTCGGTCAATCGTTGTGACCGGCCACCGTAGTCGCAATCGGCTAGGGGGAGCATTATCAAGGATAATGTGGCTAACATGTGCATTTTAATATTTAACCACTTACCTCAAGAATTAAAGTGTCTGGCATTTTAAAAAAACTAACCGATTGGCTAATGTTACATTGTTTTTATAGTGTTTAAGAGTTCCTAGAATATAAGACCAATTAATTAATTAATTATTGTTCATTTGTTAATATTTGCACGTCAGCTTGCAGGCTGAATACATTTACTTTGTTTGCACTTAAAGATCCAATTTTATGTATGTGTTTTTTCGTGTGTTTTATGACTGATCATCCTGTTTAATATTATGTATTTGTATTTCTGACTTTGACCTGCTTTGTTGACATTTGAATTATTATTATTATATTGTAATCTTATTGCATGCCATTGACATTATAATTAAGCTTGTAAGTGTGTGGGACTAGCTCTGTAAACTTGTAAGTGTTATGCTTTAAATAAATATAAAAATAAAATAAATAAATTTCTGATTTATTATTATGATACGTACCTGCATAGTGGAGTGCTGCGGCGGGTGGATGGCGAGGTGGCGGCCGGCGGGCGGCGGCTGCGCGTACGCAACGCCCGCCGCGCTCACCGCCGGGTGGTGCGCCTCGCTCAGCCCGATCAGCACTTGCGGGGGCTGGGGATCACATTCTCGGTTATTATAAGAATCTAAATGGGAATTATGCACATGAAGAAAAAAACAAATCATATCATAATAACTCAAACGGTCTTTTAAACCTATTTTAGCTATTACACTGTTTTGACACTTTCTGTCATCTGATAACAGCGCCAAGAAAGAATGAGACAAAACAGTGTAATAGCTAAAATAGGTTTAAAAGACCGTTTGAGTTATTATGAATAAGGGGGATAGACTGCAACTTTATGAAAATAAACACCCAAGTGGCCGTATTAGCTTCCATATCATTTAATTATTTTACTTTCATTATTTACTATCGTGGTTATTCGGCATTGACGCGTGTTTTTTATATCATTACGTCAAAAAGAACATCGTTACAAATGAAAAAGCGCTCGCTTCGCACGCGACTCAGTAATGTTTCGATTGTTATTTACTACAAACGTTTACACATATATTTGTTATATCCATACGATGTTTTAACTGCCTCGGTGGCGTAACGGTTGGAGGATCGCATTTCAAAGCGACGGCTGCGACAGAGGTCCCGGGTTCGATCGGGTCGGGTCGGGCCAAAAAATATGTACCTGGGTTTATCTGTTCAGATATTCTCAGGGTAGCCCGGAGTTTGGAAGATGGCGGTGTTTCACACCCGTGCCTCGGAAAGCACGTAAAGCCGTTGGTCCTGCGCATGATCTCTCTCCGGTCGTGTCAGATTGCTGTCCCATCGGGCTATGAGAGTGAAAGGAAGAGAGAGTGCACCTGTGTTCACGCACACCCTTGTGCACTATATGTCCCGCGCAGTCGGTTAGTCGTTGTGACTGGCCACCGTAGACGAAAATCGTCTAGGGGGTATTATTACGATGTTTTATCCATTCTCGCTCACCTGTTTATCCTTGGGCGCGTCCTGGTGCTGCTCCCTGTTCTTCAGCAGATCCAGATACATGTGCTGCTGCTGCGGCGCGGCGTACATGAGGCCGGCGTGGTGCGTGTGCGGCGTGTGCGGCGTGTGCGGCGTGTGCGGCGTGTGCGCGTGGTGCGGGTACAGCAGCGGCGGCGGGCGCTCGCCGACCACGCCGACCACGCCGGTCACGCCGGTCACGCCGGACGACGGCATCGCGTAGTACGCGCCCGACTGCACGGACGAACCGCCGACCGATGAGCCGTATTGGGACGGTTCTGGTGAGTTCGAATGAGTTTGTAACAAAAGTGATCTGATAGAGTAGGCAACATGACACCATTAATCAATGAGCAGTTTTCTCCCATCGTTTTACAGCTCTCACTAGGTGGCGTCAGGGTCACTTTAGGAACATTTTTTTTTTCACGTTGGCGGAAAACCATAGACAAAGAAAACGGTACTAAAGGTTTACATTAATATTGTTTTACTGTTTAATATTTACGTTGACGAAAAGCAATTATCCCCTGTTATAATATTTAAATGAAGTTTAAAAAGTTAGTTCCTAAAGTGACGCTAGCGCCATCTCTCGATAATATAAACATCTCATGACAAGAAAACTGCTCATTGACTTGCAAAACTATTGTGAAGTATAGTTGGAAAAATATTTTTTTACAAGTCACGAGGTTACGAGTTCTGTAACTAAATCAGATAAAATAATATATTTAATATGATTACAGTATTTCGAAATTTTATGGAATGAAATTGATTATGAATGGTGTAATATTTCCTATTAGTAAAGTTACGCAAAGCAGTAAATTATAACATAAACAAAATAGAAACAATTAAACAAATAAAAATTATACAAAAAACACACACAGCTCTACCAACAAGAACAAAAAAGAAACAATACAAAATACTTATCTGTATAAAAACAAATAACTATTTATTTAGTTTAATTTATTTGGCTTATTATGATTAAAATTACAGATGAATATTGAGATAGCATGCAATGAGTTTTATGTTATTGATAAGTAATAAAGAAATGTTTAGTAAATAAAAGAAACGAAGAATCAAATACTCTTTCCAATAATTTTTTGAACTTTTGACAGATCACGCACATAAAGTTTTGTAACAATTTTTGATACAATGTACTACAAGGAATACTTTACTTCATAGTTCATAGACGGGCTCCGTCCACTTATAGGTGTGTCGGTTTTGAAATAAATCGATTATATTAATAAAACATACAATAAAATTATTGCGATTTTATTTTATATCAATCACTTTTATGTATTTTTATCGAAATTATCGATAAAATAATGAGTGTGTTAAATCGATTAAAACTTCTCCATGAATGAATAAAGTCGATCAAAAAAATAAATCGAATCGGTAGCGGGTAGGGTATCACTATTTGATTAAGTATTAGAGCTGTCAAAAGTTCAATGAACGATCGGAAAGGGTATGAACAACCTGTTATTGCAACCAAAGAAAACCAAAATTAAAAATTAATAGTAATAAAATGAATTAAAAAAAGGAAAACTTATGGAAAATAAGCGTAAGATGTAATGCGACAGTGGTGACACCTAGTATGATTTCAACTCACTGTTCCACAGCACGGCGCGGGCCATTTGCCGGCCCATGCGGCCGTCTTCGACCTCTGCAAAACATATTATTTACAGTAGCACAAAATATACACAACTATATTACAAAATATATATTGACACAGTCATTGTATCTACATTTGCTCAGGTTAATTAGTCATTTAAATATGATACAACGAGACGACTTCTAATCTAAAAGAGGGTGATAATATTTTTAGTTCTTACTCGTTTCAATCAATACAAGAAATATTGCAATCAGATGGTCCAGTGCTAAAGATAGATTAACGCCTGGTTGTACGGACAACAGCATGTCAAGGTAAACACTGCGGTATCTTGTATTGTAATAAGGGCTAGTTTGCAAAATAAGTGGGTAACCTGAAGTGCTGGCGACTGTACCATTAAAATATTAATAACAGCTTTCGCGTTGCAAGAAATTATAACAATATTTATTGTGTGGTATTTGATAACATTATTTATAGTGTGGTATTACACAATTTGCTTGCTCTGATTTTGAAGCAGGCAAACCATTTTACCAATACACTTAAATTCAGAAGTAGTTCAAATATACGAAACTCACTATGATCAGAGTAGACTTGCTGGTGTTTCATGTTTTGCGGCTGCAAGCGATGCGTGTACAGCGCGTAGGTGGGCGACGGGCTGCGCGGACGCTTGACGCCGGCTTGTATCGGCCCGCGGACAATCGTCTGCTGTTGCTAATAAAATAAAATAAATAAATAACTATTTATTTCAGATCATGGATCATAGTAAATTAGTAGGTTTACACTTATTCTAATAGTTTATTTTTGTTTTTATAGTGTTTTGTCACCATACAAACTTAATAATATAAATTGCACTTGTAAAAAGCAACTGTGACACCGTGACAGACGAGGAATTGAACTCCGTGTCTTACGCTATCCGGGCGTATGCCTATACCACTCCGCCACCGTCACATTAACAAGCCTGTTGAATTGCGTGACATCATCAATGTTGCGAGATTGCTCACACAATATCCGAATGAAAATATACGCATACGCCCGGATAGCGTAAGACACGGGGTTCAATTCCTCGTCTGTCACAGAGTCACAGTTGCTTTTTACAAGTGCAATTTATACTTATTCTAATGTTAGTATATTATAAACTGGCACAAACGGCACAGGGCAATCACATGACTATGCCGCTTGCAGCCTGAAGAAAGAACTATCTAATTTTTTAGACAACGTCATCAGGATGGTGTTGGCACTTGCTCGCAGTCTGCTCTGTAGCGACGCAGTTTTTATGCGTAGGCAGGCTTGAAAACTGTCCGTTCGAGCTTCGGCGAACATACCCGAGGCACTACAGAAGCGCGGAAGTCCCAACATCAACCTAAAGGTGTTGTTATATTGAATACGAAGAAATAATAAAGAATAAGAATAGAGATTAAGAAGAAAAAAAACCGGCCAAGTGCGAGTCGGACTCACGCACTGAGGGTTCCGTGACAACTTTAACTGAATTAGGGATTCTTACTTCCACTTAGCCAAATTACCACAATATTTTATTGACCGCAAACATAACTTTGTTTTTCATAGTGTTTGTATGGAAGACAAAGTTATATTTGCGGTTAGTAACAATGTGCTATATCTCAAAAACTACTAGTTCGATTTCGCTCAAACCAATTTTCGTTGAAAGTTTATGTTAAGATCTACATCACATATTTTTTTCAAAATTTTCACTTTCTTAGTTCAAAAGTTAGATGGGGGGGGACGCCCATTTTACCACTTTGGAAGCGTCTATATCTCAAACGTTAGACTTTTAGAAAAAATGGTTTTAGGAACCTCAATGTCATTTTGAAAGACCTATCCATAGATGTCCCACACATATAGGTTTGAGTAAAAAATTTTTTTTTGGTTTTAGTTTAATGTATGGGAGCCCCCCGTATATCATTATTTTTTTAATTTTTTTGTACCTGAATCAAAAAGCGGTAAAGAAGATACACCTACTTACCAAGTTTCAGCGGTGTGATGCTAATAGTTTCAGAATAAAGTGGCTATGACATACGGACGGACAGACAGACAGACAGACAGACAGACAGACAGACAGACTTGACGAAACTATAAGGGTTCCGTTTTTTGCCATTCGGCTACGGAACCCTAAAAAATGTCAAGTATTATTGTATATTTTTTAGGCCTCAGGAAAAAAGTGCTGTTAAATTTTTTTAAGGCATTTTACTGGGCTTTGTATCTTACCTATTCCCACAACAAATCATAGGCTACGATGAGATGACTAAGGTGATGGACAGATATTCATGTTTTTTTTTAAACATTCACCACTTAATGCTTATACTCATGATCACACAAACACTAGTCCTTAGTGTGAAATTAAAAATAAAGTTAAAATCATGCTTTTGATGACTTTAGGATCTGGACCCACTGCACCGTACCATACCATGACCGTGCTAGGAGCGTATCAGACACGAAAAGCAACATGATACGTTCTACGTTGCCCACTAAACGGATCTACAGCGTTCTTTTTCACCATTATATGAAGCTAGAGCGAGCGTATTTTGCCGGTACAGATGGCCTACTACGAAAATCGAAATCCGTCAAAACGATAATCGTTTTGCGGATCCGAAGCATTTCGTAGTGAGGATTCCATACTAAAAACGTTTCGGATCTGAAAAACGATAATCGTATTAACGGATTTCGTTTTTCGTAGGAGACCTCCTGATACGCGACGATGTTGACCGGTGACGGAACGGTCTAGTGGGAACAAGGAATACTTATTTGACCTGACAAGTTTCTAGCACGGTCATGGTATGCTACAGTGTAAGGAGAAGCCTTGATTGATGATAAATATTTTGTTTTTTTAGTGATAAGTTAAATATAGAAAAAATTTGGTGATGCATATATCATAAAAACTAGAATGACAGATGAATAAAGTCCATACCTTATTCATAATATGAGAAGACAGAGGCGGTGGTCGGCCCTGCGCGGGGGGCGGTTCTCCTTGTCCCGACGAAGACTGCATCGAAAACATCGGTATCTGAATGTTGCCCATTGGCATCTTCATCGGCTGCATTTCACTGTTGAGATACAATTATAATAAACAACGTAAATGATGGACACTTAAAAGAACTAATGGCCGTTGGCGCAGAAAAGTTCTAGATTGGAGACCCTTCGACAAAAGGCGCAACAAAGGACGTCCACCAGCAAGATGGACAGCTTGTACAGATTGCAAGATCACACTGGATGCAGAGTGCGCACAACCGGTCACTATGGAAAACTGTGGGGGAGGGCTATGTTCAGCAGTGGATATCCTTTGATAATGAAGATGATCAGGAAAGGCTTTTGAAACCCCCTCTTCCTAAACTGCGGTGTGGCAAGCAAGAGGCACACTATTTTCCTTAATTTGGAGTTTTCATTGAAAAAACTCCACCGACAAGAGGCTTGCACTTTAATTTGATGATGGATGATGTCTTTGGCTTCAATGGCACGATACAAACTAGAGTTCTAAGTGTGTAGTGAATCCCTTATACTAATTAATTTAAACTTGAAAGGTATTTTACTTAAGTGCGTGGAATAAATAAAGACCTAATAATAATAAAAGATACATAATTTTCACTAAACCATAGAAATATTCAGATATGATAATAAGCAAACATTCCCATACTCACTTAGTTTCTTTCTGTTGTTGCCTCTTTCTGATCTCATCTTCATTGAGTACTTTCTTCAGTTGCATGAACAGCTGTTGTTTTTCTTTCTCCAGCTGTTTCAACTTTTGTTCCAGTTGCTCAATCTGTTCTTTTGTTTCCTCTGAAATGTTTTAGCACATCATTAAATACCACAAGAACTTGGTCCACTAAGACTGGGCTGTGTTGATGATACTTATAACTTCTCTCTCTTACATTTTCTAAGGCAGTTCTTTGACAATCAAAGATTTTGTTGAATAATTCACCTAAAATCAAGGGGTTAAGTACATGGTGGTTTCCTATGTATGACCATGTTGCATGAGTTCATTTTTAGGGTTTTGTACCTCAAAAAGAAAAAACCGAACCCTTAGGATTACTTTATTTTGCAGTCGAGCCTTATTTTTGCATTTCATACAGCATCATGATATAGTATATCTCGGAATATTGGATCCATATACTTACCAAGGGTCATGACATCCTGCCTTTCTCTAGCCTCTCTCTCTTTACGTAACCTTTCCTCTTCCACTTCTGCTTCATATTCTGAAATTAAAATTGTTTTTGATAGACATTCACTGTCTAAAGATAGGTTTAGACCAAACGAACAAAGAACTAGAGCTAGAACAAGAACATTCTTTCTTGTTCTCAACAGAAGCTAGATTTCAGCGTTTTACACCAAAATATTGAGCAAGCGTTCTTACGAATGCTCTGAGTTTAAGAATTTAATGAAGTGGGGATAGAATGAGCATTCGCTCGTCTGATTTAAATAGGCCTTTACATTATGTTAGGAATATACAAATGTTAACATATGATGATATAACCATAATATCACCAACATAATTACTTACTTTTATAACAACCTTTAAGTATACCTCAATGTTTCTGCTACGAACAGCAAGTACCTACTATTCGCTAGATGCTAAAGTCCGATTTGTACGGATGAAGCATAAAATATTACCTTCTTTTTTCCTCTGTCTTTCTCGAATGATATGCCGTTTGAGAGCATTCCACATTTTCTGATCATCATTTTGTTCTTCTTCTGTAGTCGATGTTACAGCAGGCATTTTGGTAATTGGATGGAAACACAATACAAGAGTCCAGTGTTCACAGTTTGGACATGCACACGCCGCACACTCTAACGATCGATGCACCAATGTTTCAGTAGCCTGATTTATTTTAATATCTGCGAAAGTTTCGTCTGAATATTGTTATGGCAGCAGCAAAATGTAACAAAATCTCACTGATCATGAAATCTTACAGAGAAATAAAATTTAAAATTACAATCCAAGTCCAACCAACCAAAAAAAGTATTGGGCACAGCACAGATTATTAAATAGTAAATCTTAGACGAAGTATATTATAGACTTGACAGCCGCGTTCACCCGTATGAGACAGATATAAAGTACTTACGTATTTTGGGGTGGCCATGTTCATAAAAATTTACTCCCCACCCATATAAATACACTAGTAACCTTAATTACAATAAATACTTAATTTTACAGTCAAAATCTTTATTTATTTGTACAAAAAAATATTAACATAGGGATAAAACAAAAATTGTGTACAAAAAAAATGTTTAAGAAGGAAATAGGATTTTTAACGTCATAGAACAGAATAAGTCCGCCAATTATACAACTTACAGAGCAATAAAGTTTAAATAAAATAGTCAACAAATAACTTTTATGGGCCGTTAAATGATGTAAGTTTATTAAATAATAGCATAAATACGCAACATAAATTTGTTGCGTACATTCAAATATTTGCCAAATAAGTTATCCGTTGCTTTTTCTGAAAGCATTCGGTTTTAAAATGGATAGAACACATGCGAGTGTGCTTGGTAGACTGCCAGTTTTGCCGTCCAGTCGCTGCAATCCAAACCTTTAGTACCGTCTCGTCTTTTGGAAATCTATATAAATGAACACAAATCATAATTAGTTCAAATAATAATGATCACTGTTGTAGTGAAATGAAATGTTCCTCCAGCAATTAAAATACATATACGATTTTAAAAATTAGTCGATTGTAAATTACCCTTAAATCGAGAACTTTTACCCTTTGTATTGTGGTATCCCTAAAGGTAACGATAACCCAGCAAAATTTAAAATACTAACAAAATGGCTACCGTAAAAGCCATAACCCACAGAGTTGAGCCATAGACGACCTTTTATATTTGGTCAGGTAATAATACAAAAATATTTTACAATTCGATTGATAATTCACTACTTTTTTCCACTATTATGTATGTTCTTTTATAGGATTTAAGATTAATGCACTTCGATGCAGGTAAAACATATAGGAACAATATAAATGAGGCTTACTTACGTGTGAAATGTTATGTTTTCATATTTACGCTCAGTACGGCTTTTACATCCAAGCACACAACAATTTACCATGTTGAGTAAGTAAAACAATCACTCCGTAATCCACAAAAGACTTCACTTGCACAAAATGTATTTTAAATTTGCAATTTTATTGTATTTTTCGCATAGACGTCAAATGTCTGCCATTATTTTTAAATTGTGGCAGGCAGAAATTACCTATGAACGGTGATAAGGACAAAAAACAATATCTGCGTCTCTCTCACTCTTAAGTACTTTTGTATACAGCCATCACTTTCTAACTTGTCAATTTTAAATATGTGTCAAATCTACAGGATACATAATCTAAGTAGTAAATCGTAAATATATTGAGTATTGCACAGATTAGTAAGAGTATGTCTAAAGGAGTATTGTTTAGTTTAATCGGGGAGGGAGGATTATCGATCGATATTATCCATATTATTCGGCATGTGACGATGCACAGCATCCTGTGAGAGATGCGTCTACTTCCGCCTAGTCTAATTTCCGTATCCTGCTGGATAAATAATTATTGGTTTAATTTTACTTACATCCGTGTCCGCCATTTTTAGTCACCTGGGGTCGAGTTATCTCGAAGTTTCCTCATAGCGTCGTTTGCTTTCGATCTAGCAACATCCTAAGCAGAAACTCTGCTCAAATCGAGAATTACATTCATACTTAGCGTATTATATTTGAAAAAGTTTTACCTTTAAAGATCTAAATAATCTTAACGTTTTTATAAAAAGTGATATTGTTATAGTAACCAAGTTTTAAAAGTGTGCTAGTGTTTTAACGTGACGGTGACCTGCAAGATGAAGCGATCATCGGCCTACGCTGCACGCGCACGAATAACACTGGAAAATGGATCGGCCGGCGGTTTTTCCCAGACCCTGGCTTTGCCTTAATTAAAGGTAAAACGAACACATAATAAGGTACGTGGTATTTTATTCAGCGTGAATACCCCTTTTCGACCACATGAATTTGAAATAAACTAAACAAACATTATCTCAGCTAAAACCGTGAATAAACACGCGGCGGCGTACGCTCATGTTAGTCTCCGAGGCCCGAATTTCGATATTCGGTCAAACCCATCTTGTGAATCATATTTACTGTATGTTTTGCCTCGACTCCTAAGTACCGCACTACCTTAAATTACAGATTTATATAGCACAGGTAGCTAATTACTCATTTTTAGATGGAACATGCAATATTTCCATTTTATTTTTCATATACCCACGTATATTTACATACTTCTTTCGAACTAGAACGTAATAACAGCGGCTTCTTCTGAACAACCGCTGAATCCTTTACCAGCCTGAACATACTTATATTGCTCAATCTAGCATGTTTTCAGTTCAAAACAACTAAAACAATGCGTTAACAATTCTTGCAACAATTTGCCACAATTTTCGAATTTCGAAAAAGCAATTTCAATTCTGTTATATCCAACTTTTAAAGGATATCCTAAATACATCTACCCAATTCATAATATTCATAATGCACATTTGTCTCAAATTGTTAACTTTTATATCTATATCTATGCAGTGTAGCCTCGCATCTGTCGAGCATTCATATGCAGTTGCCTATCGCACACTTGACTAAAGCGGCAATTTAAAAAACGATTTGAACCTTGTAATCTAGGCACTCTACCAGTGTCCTTTATTAATGGTCGCGATATGACTAAGACCTAAGATTAAAACACCTTCATTTAAGGTAGCATTCTCAAAAACAGCAGCTTGGGGGACCGTATCCCAGTAAAACCACACTGCAAGCTCTTGGCAGTTGCGTGCATTAAATACCACCAAGTGCCGATTACTTCTTAAAAAATAAAAATAAAACAAATAAATAAAATAAAATATGTTTATTTCGAGCCAGAGTCCATATTATATTATTGGCAACAATGCAATGCAAGCTTAAAAATTCATTTGAATTAATAATTTTATTAGTTAATAGAAAAAGAAATTATTATAATACTTTTTACAAAACATAACACAAGACAGCTCGAACAATCCATGGTCGAAGTCGATAAATGACACGGCCTTTATTGATTGTCATTACTACGGATCGCAAGAAATCAACAATTATTGAGAGGCCCTCGAGTGGCCCTAGAAGCCTGACTTATTCTATCACTACTCAAACTACTCGTAGTCCTAACGCTTGACGTAACGCAAGTGCTACGCAACTCATCACATCTGAGTATTCTTACGGTTGTTGCCCTCATACGTACAAGGGCCAGCGGCATCTACCTGTCAGACTGCGATCATCGTAATGGCAATGATTACAGAGCCACATCTGCAATTTATCTCAGTGCAGTTTAGGAGGCTGCTTCCGAGCGTATCGGACGCAGTGGCACCTTAGCATCAGGCTGCGTAAGCCAACCTTACACTTATAACAGTACAGGGATGCATCTGCCATTCACCTCCACGCCGATGCTTGTCTGTCACACCAACATCGTGCAATATTCAACTATCCTGTCTACATTCAGTGCCGGTGCTTGCCTCACCCACTCAACGCAATAATCAATGGTCTTGCTCACATTAACATCACCTCCACGCCGATGCTTGTCTCACCAACATCGTACAGTATTCATCAGTCCTGCTTGTATTCCGTGCTGGTGCTTGTCTCACCAACTCCGCACAATATTCAGAGGTCTTTGTCGCATTTATTTGTAGACATATCTAAGAATATCGAACTAATCCGCTAGGGACGCGACAGGCGTTCACTTTTATGCCGGTACTTGCCTAGCAACTCCGCGCAATAGTTGAAAGTTCACCACACATTCTTCCAAACAATTTCATGCCGGTGATTGCCTCACCAATCCCGTATATCATTCAATAGCCCAGCACGTTTTCCTTTGATTGCTTAAATCAACTGACCAGTCGAATTACAGTGCAGTAACACGGTCTGCCGTTTACATCTGTGCCGGTGCATGTCTCATCCACACCGTGCTATATTCAACAGCTCTAGTCTACCTCAGAATGCATTCACAAGCAAGTCAATTTCTGATATAATCTCAAAAACAAAAAAAACAAAAACCGAGCAGACGCCAATGAGCTGAACGCTTATCCCTGATATTGTGTCATATGGCGTTAAGTCCACCTTTTGTACAAACTTTGGTTGTGCAATATTTTCGGACTGACTGAAATTGTCTATCGCCCTCAGCCTTCCTTTGCCATTTGCCCTTACCGTACCATGAATTTTCATACTAACTGAGCCCTTCAAAAGGCCCTCATAACTACTAATCGAAGCCTCGTTATGACCCGGAGCCGTAGATTCTTAATTCGGAAAAGATTCCCGAATACCTAGTTCAGAAAAGGTACTACTGTTTACTCTAAATACCAACTAACAAAACGAAAGTAAAAATCATAGCATATTATTCGATACTATTGGGCTGGCAATTAGGTATACAGAAAGTAAATGTCATATAGTCGAAATGAGTACTCAAGAGACGTGCAACAAAATAACTTGAGAAGTGCGCAACCTCGAAATGCACGGGCATTACAATTGCTGTGTGTCATCAAAAGCCATAAACAAATACGAATGATTCAGATGAAATACATAACTTACCATTAAATTTAAAATTCTCCTTAACTCGTCAAGTATGTGTGAACGAGACACAATAGAAATTCCATTATTATGCGACTCCCGGCAGTCGTTTGATACCTGACTGATTAAGTACACGAGAAAAGTATGAGCCTACCCCACAGCAAAAGCTCACTCTCTGAACTGCTAATAGCACACAAACCCTCGCACAATGGCCCAGTTAAACAGAATATTTACCCGAACTCGATATCTTGTTAAGGCGACAATGAAGCTGCTATCTAATGTCCCCCTGATTGAAATAAAAAGTGCACAAGCGTACGCACAATACACCAGTGCACTCTGTGTCTCTTCACTTCATAATCCAGTAAGATGACAGCAAGACGTGACCAGAGGTATTTTTACAATGATATCAATCATTAACTCCAACCTCTGCGCTAGAATTATAGGTCATGTAAGGTTTAGTTAGAACACATCTTACGTTAATACTTTAAATTTTAAAAAGGGGGGGGGGTGTAATTACAGCCACACCGGCGGTCAATAACTACACCTACAAACACTTTACTTTGTATTTCGGGACTACCACCTCCTGCAACGTGGTGAGGCATCTTTTCTCGCTCCCTACAAACAAACACAGTACACACGGCCACAGGTCAGATCCGATTGGCCAGAACTCTACTGCAGGACAAGGCCCATTTGAAAGCCAAAGTTATGTAACCCATCTAACTAAGTCCTTTAAAATAGGTATACACCCAAAACCCTCATGAACTGAGAAAACAATTTTTAAAGTGTATCTTAAAACTTGACTAGAACTTGGTGGCAAACTTACTTTCCTCCATGTTTCGAAATTTACATTTATGAAGTCATTCATATTAACCCTCTATTGGCAAAAGGAAGATTTCAAATCTAAGTTTTAGGCATGTGTTAAACCATCTGCTTAAATAACAAATCTTTACCTAATCAGCATGGCCCAGCCGACATTTTTCATTAATGCTTTACCTAATTGAAACATTTGATTCCTTAACATACTTCAAGCTGGCATTTTTAAATTTAGCCTCAAAAGCTGGCAGGCTTACACATAACCTAAATATTCAATCAAATCGGATCAGTCTGATTTCCAAACCTCATGCTCAATATATCATTGTAATTAAACAAGTTTGCCTTCATAATACATTCATACAGATCAGACTGTTTGTTAAGCCTACCAATACGTAGGTAACAAAAATAATCCATCTTGCCCTTCCAGGTACTTTCCGTTCCCCACAAGGTTTCGGTCCCTCAAAATGCATATAATTTTCGAACCTGTACCACAATGAGACATCATTCATCATTAATATCTTAAAATAGTTATTTGTCTAGGCCATTAATACAAGTTAATAATCACTTAACTTAGACATATTTCAAAACCAAAACATATCAATAAAAATATTTGATAGTGAAAGTTATCGCTCTTGCAACTTCATGTATAGACAATACGTTGCATATATTTTCAGTTAGATAACATTTATTATTGATTATTATTGATAAAGAAATAATTTAAATTATGTTAATAGTAGTCTGCCTTATCAACCTTTACGCATTAATACTTGGCAAAGCAATAATAATGTGCTTACTACTGCACCCATTAATCACATCGTTTAGCGTTTTACAGATATCTTCAAAAGCTGCAATCATCAGTCTACCATACCCTTTATCACATAGCGTCGTTCAATAGTCACCAGGAGATAATAAACACATCTCTCACAGGATGCTGTGCATCGTCACATGCCGAATAATAGTCCAAGTTTTACATAACAATAAAACTTGTATTATTAGCAGAGACGATGCACAGCATCCCATTAAGGCCTCCTGGCGAGACTTCTATGAGGAAACTTCGAGATAACTCGACCCCAGGTGACTAAAAATGGCGGACACGGATGTAAGTAAAATTAAACCAATAATTATTTATCCAGCAGGATACGGAAATTAGACTAGGCGGAAGTAGACGCATCTCTCACAGGATGCTGTGCATCGTCTCTGCTAATAATACAAGTTTTATTGTTATGTAAAACTTGGACTATTAAGTATCGATAGTTTTAAAAAATGAATCGCTAGCGCCTCGCTCCCTCAGACACAAAAAAAACCGCATTTAAAAACACTAGAAGGACTAAGGTGGATATTGGAGTAACAAACTCATTTGACTATTCTTCATTAGCGTTATTTTAGTCCTTTTAGTGATTTTTTTGAATACTGATAAATTTAGGTTTTTTTTACGTTTTGTTTATTGTACCTTACTAATGTACCTGATTGAACTAAAAAAGTAACTAAAACCTCTTTAATGTAACAAAATACTTTACTGAGAACCGCATCAAAAGCAGTCCAGCAAAATGCGAGAAATTCGCGAAAAAAAAATACAGGTCAAACTAAGAACCTCCTTTTTGAAGTCGGTTAGTTATTATAGCACAACGCTTCTATCGGTAGATTTATATTAAATGTCGATAATTACTTACTAAATAGAATGTAAGCAAAGATGAATAAAAATAAAACACATTTACGCAGTAGTGATAGCATTTCGTAAGTTAACCTGTAAGCCTAATATAAATATGTAGTGTTACTTTTGATAAAATAAACTAAAAAAAAAATTAAAGCTAGGAAGTCTTTTCGAACAACATCACTTATTATAGTTATCGCTTTGTCGCGATGTCGTTCAGCAGACTGAACATAGATTTAGTTGGAAATCTATTATAAAAACTGATACTTAATCATTATAATAAGGCATTTAAGATAGGTTTATGTTTTGAAAATATTTTAGCCACCCATTTCTCTAAATCTACTAGATTAATACCGATTTACCGACGTTAAAAGATAAAAAGACTCGTCTCGTTTCCAAGAAATCCGTGGACAATTAGATAAATAAATAAATGTAAATCAAACACACACAAAATATTGCACACGTGCTTGATGCAAGGCTTAATAGATCAACATACACAAACGTTATATAATTTAAACAATATCAGATACATTATTTTTTTTCTAAGTTGATTAAAATAATATTATTTTACAAACGTGTGTGGAGTGTGGTATAATACCCTTCTAAATGTTTTCACATTTAATTTTAAAGAAATGTCGTGAGTTAAATCACTAGTCTCAGAAAAGAGATAAATTGGCGTAATTTAGTAAAATCTGTTGCATTGTGTTGGGTTGGATGGGTTTTAATTGTACCAACCATCTCTCACAACAATCGATAATTTTACTATTGATAGTATTACAACCTTAATTATTTTTTCTAACGTATTTACGTCACCCTCTTCCCCCCCCCCCCCCTACCCACCCCACCCTTGCTTGTTCCGTTTTCAGCAGCAGTGAAATGGAAATAATAAGGCAATGGTCGTCCTTTGTTAGTTTTTCTTTTCAAATACTTTGTAACCATAACTGATATGTTAACATGTAATTAAATATTGAACATGATGATTAGTCCTCAAATGTTTTTATTTCAAAATATACGGGTTAATTCATAATGATCTGAAAATATAAATATATAGTCCTGTTTTCATCGGACCGCAGCGTACTGTCATTATTTGTCAATTAAACGTCACGATCACGTCAAACCTCCTCTCCCTTCACTCCTCCTCCCTTCCCTCAGTCCCCCCCCCTGCTCTTCTCTATTTCTCTTGAAGTGGTACCTAATTTGTTTGCATTCGTGTTTTATCAATTTTTTGTTGAATTAAATCATATTGTTGACTAAATACCCATAAAAAACAAAACAGACTAATCATGGACGGACCGTCAGGACCTAAGAAGAAGCTAAAAACTGTAAGTTTAAAATGTAATAGGTGGTAAAATAGTGTCACCGATTTCGTCTTGCAAGACAAATCTTTAATTTTATCGCATTCGTAAATCATGTTTACTTGGTTCCTATGTCAATATTATAATTCTTGATAATTGGCATTATTAATAGTATGCGAAATCTATGCTTGATGGATGATGCCCTTGCTTGGGCTATCAAGTTTTAGAACTCCAAGATAAACTTCTTCCCAAAATAGTGATTTTAATTGATTTTACAATTTTTAAAAATAGCCTTTGTTATTATAAATCAACCTTGAGTCAATTCAACTAAACATAACTTTTTAGATTGATTTAATTGATTGGAGGTGCTCGTGGTGCAGTGGTGGCAGTGCTTTGGTAGCGATACTGAAGTTAAGCAACCTACGGCGCGGTCGTGTTCGGATGGATGACCATTCCGAATTTCCGACCATATAAGTGACGTACATCACAAGCATTGACGTGCTTTAGAAGGCACGTTAACTGCTTACCGGCTAATATCAGTTAATATTGATCGTTAAGCCTTGTCAGAGGCCCTATGAGTGGCTTGATAAAATCTGACAGCAAGGTTGGTCACTTGCCTTGCAAACACCCCTTCACCAATTCCAAATTCGGGGACCACTCACTTCCACATAGAGAAATTATCATAATATTTTTGACAGCAATTATAACTTTGTTTTTCATAGTGTTTGTATGAAAGACAAAGTTATATTTGCGGTTAATAAAAATGTGCAATATCTCAAAAACTTCTGGTTCAATCTCATTTAAACCATTTTTCGTAGAAAGTTTTTGTTGAGATCTACATCTTTTTTTTTCCAAATTTTCCCTTTCTTAGTTCTAAATTTAGATGGGTGGGGACGCCCATTTTACCACTTTGGAAGCGTCCACTTCTCAAAAGTTAGACTAAAAAAAAAAGGTTTTAGGAACCTCAATGCCATTTTAAAGGACCTATAATAATGCCATTTAAAAAAAAAATACGTTTTAGTTTCATGTATGGGTTTTTTTTTTTTTTTTAACTTTTTGTATTTGAATCAGAAAGCAGTAAGCAAGATACACCGACCTACCAATTTTCAGCGATGTGATGCTAATAGTTTCAGAATTAAGTGGCTGTGACATACGGACGGACAGACAGACAGACAGTTTTTGCCATTCAGCTACGGAACTCTAAAAAACAACAAAACAAACTTATATCACTACCACACTTGGTAAACCTAAATTATGGCAAATAATTAACTAAATGCTTTGTAATAAAACCATTAGTAAAATTCGCATTCAATCTCCTCTGTTCAGTGAAATTAAAAACTATTGTTTCTTGGCATTACAATACAATTGTAAGGAATAAAAAAACGCGATAAACAAAACATTTTAATTTTCCCAAGTTTGGTTTCGATTATCAGCTGTACAAGGCTGGGTATTATGTCCAATTGAAATATCTGTCAGCACAATTTATTTACTGCCAATTTATAATAGGCGGCGTTCGTGAACCGCGCCAGTGTACGTTTAAACTGCGCACGAGTCGCCGTGTTTTCGTTTTCGTTGCCGCGCGCATTCTTGCTTCGAGCGAAAGTTTCTCAGTCAACAACATGAGTCTGGAGACAAGAAACAAAAAAGTTTCGGAAACGTTTGAGAAATATAAAATAGCCCAGTGGGGTAACGGGAATGGACACGCAACGAACAGAATGGTTAGTTTACTTGTTTTTTAATTAATTAGGTACTTAGTTTTGCTTGTTAGTGAATGCTAAACTATGCTACAACATTAGCGAGAACTGGTCTAAATATGTTTGGGTTTACAAACAGTCTATTTCAAGTTAGTAGGTATGAATTGATCGTCTTCATTTATTGAACTAAAATAAACAGCATATGCCAGACGAATTCTACACACTTTTATCAAATCAACCAATCAATCAACCAATTTTTAAAAATTTATTTAGTGAAACTGCTCTACTTGTTTTTGCTCATTATTTTTTTGATACTTTACAAGTTTTTTTTGCAATTAATTATGCTCTGGTGGTCCAGGGTTTCGAATTTATTTATGAAGGGACGGCTAGGACACAATATTCTCTCTCGCACTACCCTTTTTAGGGTTCCGTAGTCCAACTCTTCAAGGAACCCTTGTAGTTTTGCCATGTCCGTCTGTCCGTCCGCAGTTTAGCTCAGAGGCCTTAAGTACTAGAAAACTGTAATTTAACATGGGTATACATGAATCTCATAATCTCCCCGCCATAGTAATTGAAGATATTTTGTTATTATAAGTTGTTATAAAGGTAATCTTAATCATGTTATACAGGACATTATTATTTCAATAAACTACTTGCTTACATACATAGTAAATATTCATATTCATATTCATTTATTCCTCGCCATATCATTACAGAAATTAAAACTTAAAAACAAATTAATTTATAAAAATTATTACTAAACACAAATTAATTTATAAAAATTATTAATATGGAACCCTTGTTCGCGAGTCCGACTCGAACTTGTTGAGTACTTAACTGTTTTCTCGCTAAAAATCTTGACTGAAACAAATCTCTCCTTCAATTCTGATAAAGTCTATGCGTTGTCATAGGAGCCAGGTGCATTTTTTCTTTACCTGTTGTCATCAAGGTAAATACGTGAACATAAACCAACAGGCTTCGCTATAAGTAATACTATACTATCCCTCAAATCTAGGGTATTATAAAGTAGATGATTATTTAAATCATGATAAGTATGGACTTGCTTTGATCACCACAAACATTGTAAACCTTTTGAAAAGAGGCTTTGACAATAGTGACTGAGTTTGTTGCGCTGCTTCTTAGCACAAGCCCACGATTGGCCGAAGCAGTAGTAGGGTTAATATTAGGACGGCTATAAGTGCCAACTATATTGTTAACTATATTTATCGCTATATTGGTATTCGCTAAGCACAGAGTCTGCTTTTCTGCAAAAGTTATAGTCCAATAGTCTGTTACTATTGGACTATTACTCTCTAATAAATGTCATATTCGCAGACAGGGTCATTGTTCGTTTATTTAACGTTTTAATTCACACGACAATTAAAAGCTTCATTGAAATAACTTTCACCTGTTTGTTTGTCAATGATAACTTTCTTTCCGGTCCGAAGCATTCTCATCCTCATGGTTCACATTATTGTGCGCAATTTTAATCTACATTATATTACCTTGCGGCAGCAAGGAAGTTTATGCAACAAAATGCGCGTGAATTAGATGGTTTGTTGCTAACCCGTAAATGATAAAGAAGTATAGAAGGGTAATGTTTATGTCAGAAATACACAAAATTTACCCCTCGCCGGATTAAAAAAAAACAATTAAATCAATCATCAATCATGCATGAACAAAATACCAGCGCTTTGGAGTAACTGATTTGTCCGTTTTCATACTACCCGCGCCGCGTAGGCGACATATGTATGTATAATATTTTGACAAACAGATAAACATATTTTTTGTGGTTTCTGGGACCATTAAAATATAATACGTTTAGCTGAGAAAACGATAGTACTTTGTACTTTCATATCCTAAGTACCGTTTTAAATAGTTTTTTATTATTTCAGGGGGTATGTAGTACTACTCCCCATAATATAATGTCACCTAAGCAGCCCAGTTAGCATCAAGAGTATACGCAAACATTTTTTTTTGTGTTAATGACCTGTCAAAATAAGTACACATCACTAAAGTTACTTCCTCATCATTATCAGACAAATTTTTTACTTCGCAAAAATATATGGACAGATGCCCTTTAATTAGAGGTACATAAAATTTTCCATTATTATTTGTAGCTCTGTAATTAGGTTATAGGTAGGTTTAGGCATTTATAAAATGTACGCACATTTGTTATCTCAATATAATACTCTTAATATGTTTATCAAAACTTTTATCCCTGTAATCATCATACGATTCAAGCCGCGATTGCTTTATCTCTAGTAAACAGGGTCCTTAAAATTTTATCGCAATTCTTATAAACAATACCATAAACTTAAGAATAAATCTCTCGATAATCCCAATTAGAAAGAAAGAAAGAAAGAAAACATGTTTATTCAGTATCATCATTACAAAAGAGAGTCACTTATATTTAAATACACAAAATGAAGATACTGAAAGGGTGAATTAATTAATTAAATAATAATTAGTTAATTACTTACTATTATTACGAGGCATACAGTTCAGGTGAAATATTTTTACAAGTAATTAAACAGTGTGAGTCTTCATAAAGTGCACATTATTAAAATAAGGCATTCTATGAATCAATGAAAAAACTGCAAACAATACGGATTTTTTTATACAAAAATACTTTTTTGAATAGATGAATGATTTTCTAAATATTTTTCCGTCGATTTTTTTATATGTGCGTTTTATGAAGACTTACACTGTATCTTTCACTCTTTACTAAAGTAAGAAAGCTACCAAGTACAGTCCGATTTCTGCATAGAGTTCTTTAAAATTTCCTTGGACCTGTTCTTATTTTTTTCTGGACTATGTTACATAATATATAAAATACAAATGAATGTTACAGTTGGCTTCAAAAATATCTATGCACTTTTCTTACTACACCCAGCGACTTAACGACTTATTTGTAATATGTGGTCACAACCTGATGCTTCTTGGTCAGGTAATCTGAAAAAAATCTGAGGGTTACATAATTTCTTATTTCGTTTTTCCTTTTAATTGAGATAAGTACATTGTAATAATAATTGAAAGTAATGCATAGTGCTAGTAGTAAGGCGATTCAATAAGACATTGTTGAATGAATGAACTTCAGAACTTTATAAATGAATCAAACACACCAAGGAAATACATAGAATCATAAACACTTGCAACTGCGTTTGGTTAGTGAGCAAAATGCAGTAATGTGCAGTTATAGTATTATCTCACGCGTTATGCAGACGGCTAGTATGTTTACGTAAGAAACTTTCTCCGCGTTCCCTATATGCTGTTCGATTTGGACTAGTTCTTTTGTTTACATTTACTAAGCGAAACATGGTGCCTAATGATAATCTTGCAATAAAGGGTTCAATCGTCTTAGGTGCATGGATTTAAAACAAATCTTCTGTGGCGAAACTATCCATGGAAGATTCTTTATATAATAACTTTACCTGACGGTATTATTTCTTCCAATAAAGAAATATTTATCGATTTTATTTTATGATCAAATCAATTACTGAAGTGACAGTGCTGTTGAGTGCACATTTTATTGGTTCTCTTACGGCCTTCTAGAAACTTTTTATTTCTTAAAATAAGTTCATAAGCTTATTAAGGCATTTATTAAATATCAGCAAAATAATTGAATCGGTTCAAAATCGCAAAGTAATGTAATGCCTTATAGAGCATCGCGAACGTTTAATTGCATTTAGATTAATTTATTGTATTTTCGAAAATAAGTTAAAAAAAAATGAGGGAAGAGGAAGTATCATAAACTTCACAGGTTAATGTATTTAGTTTTTCTTTTTTTACAATCAGGAAGTTTTCTGAACAGCATAATGGAAAATGGTTTTATAACATTGATAACTGCAGTTGTCGAGGTCATTACAAATTGCAGATTTGATTTGATCCAGTGCCTACGAGTTTTTGCATAATTATAACGGTCAGATTGTGGTTAAAAATAACTATACCTACTTTAGTTCTGGTAGTTAAATTTAGCTTTGTACTCTGTGTCTCTGTGTCAAGGTTGAGCAATAACGAATTGTAGGTAATTATGTATATGTTTGTAGGGAAGCGAATTAAATCAGAAATCATAATAAAAAACCGGCCAAGTGCGAGTCGGACTCGCGCACTGAGGGTTCCGTGCCAACTTTAACTGAATTAGGGATTTTAACTTCCACTTAGCACAAATAACACAATGTTTGCGATTGTTGAAGATGTGCTATATCTCAAAAATTACTAGTTGGATTTCGCTCAAACCAATTTTCGTTGAAAGTTTTTGTTAAGTTCTACATTATATATTTTTTTCGAAATTTACACTTGCTTAGTTTAAAAGTTAGATGGGGGGGGGGGGACGCCCATTTTACGACTTTGGAAGCGCCTATCCCTAAAACGTAACACTTTAAGAGAAAATGGTTTAAGTAACCTCTATGTCATTTTCCAGACCTATCCATAGACACCCCACACGCATAGGTTTGACCAAAAAAATATTTTTTATTTTTTATTTTTTCTATGAATATCGAAAAGCGGTTAACAGAATACATCAACTTACCAAGCTTCAACTGTGTAATGCTAATTAGTTTTAGAATAAAGTGGTTGTGTAAAGCTAGGCCAAGTGCGCAGGAGATATTAAAGTGCACAGATGTGCACTCTGTTCCTTCGCTCCTGGAGGAACTCTTAAAACTTCCGAGTGCACTGTATTGTGTGACGACATGTACCGTAGAGTTTATTTTTCTATTTTTTTTTATTGTTGCAGTGCGCACAAGTGGCTACAAATGTAGTAGAACAGAAACACCAAGTGTCGCGAGCTACTAGGAGTAGAGCACTCGGCAGCAGAGCGTTCAGAGGCAGCACCGTGTGGTTCACCGGGCTCAGCGGCGCCGGCAAGACCAGCATCGCATTTGCGCTCGAAGCATATTTAGTGTCTAAAGGTAGGTGTTTTTGCGAGCTGACTATAAGGTAGACCGTGAAAGTGAGGCCTTGCCTGCGGGGCACAGGGGCGCGGGAGGAAGAGAGAGCGAAGTGAGTCAGGGGTGCGGGCGGGTGTAACCCCGACGCGCGCACCCCTCATGCTGCCTGCTCTCGCCTCCCCCCGTGCCCCTGTGCCCCGCAGGCGAATTCTCAATGAAATGGTTTACCGATATACGTACTTGTACACGTTTGTGTGTTTGCTGCATCTTGCTTGCAATTTTTTGGTAGATACCAAAGATAAAGTCCTAAGGATCGATGGCGCACGAAAACGCGTCGTTTTATAATTCGTTGATTTCTACGCATAAAAGTTTTTGCCCACAATACCGTAGTATACCGTGCCGTGACCGTGCTAGAAACCTTTCCCACTAGACCGGTCCGTCACCGACCAACACCGTCGCGTGCCATGCGCGGAGCGTGTCAGCTCCTGCAAAATACGTTCTAGCTCGCTCTCGCTCTCGTTTCATATAACGGAGTCACCGTTACACACTCACAACGCTGTCAATCCGTCCAGTAGACAAGGTAGAGCGTATCGTGTTGCTTTTCGTGCCTGACATGTTCCTAGCACGGTCATGGTATGGTACGGCGCAGCGGGAAAAAACATACCCCCTTATCCTACTACTATTAAAGGCGAAAGTTTGTAAGTATGGATGTATGGATGTTTGTTACTCTTTCACGTAAAAACTACTGAATGGATTTGAATGAAACTTTACCACAATATAGCTTATACATCAGAATAACATATAGGCTACAATTTTTGAGGCTTCTAATGTGAGGTCGTAAAAAAACACATTTTTTGCGCTACTAGACGGAACGAACCTGAAGTCCACGCGAACGAAGTCGCGGGCAAAAGCTAGTTCATAATAACTCAAACAGACTAACAAACCTATTTTAGCTATTAAACTGTTTTGTCACTTTCTATCAAATGATGACAGCGCCAAGAAAGAACGAGACAAAACAGTGTAATAGTTAAAACAGGTTTATTATGTTTAGACTGTTTGCGTTATTATGAATAAGGGGGTTAATGTAAAAATGCAGGCTATCGTTGTATTTATGACGTAACGTACGGTTTACGTGGACAAGCCTTTATTTTTCAGAGACGTCATCGTGTAACTATTAATTTTATTCGATTTTTAATTAAGAGCTTTACATTTTTTGAATAATGTTTATTCTTGTAACTTGATTTATGTGGTCGCTGTACTGAAAATTTTCCCATTTAAATATCAAACCTTTTGACGCTAATCTTAGAACAGGTAATAATAATTAGTTTATGTATGAGTGCCTACCTACTTAGCTCTCTGCAAGAAAATGAATTAGGCTATTCGTTACAACATGATAATGATAAATAATCAATGGTATATACTTAGGTACTAAGTTCATAAAAGAAGTCACGGCCTTTTGTGTTGCATGTTTTCAAACTTAAATTTAAATCTCGTTCGATTTCATTTATCTCACGAAAACGTTTACAAATAAATCAATGAATATGTTTACGAATAAATCCACGTGCTAAAACGACCTCAATAACTGTAATACTTGATGCAGTAGTTGTAACATAATACTTACAAAGTAACAGTATTATATTACACAATCGTTTGATAGGTATATGATAATTACACCGTTGTTACGTATTATAGAACTATAATTAATTAATTTATATGTCGTATTAGGATGAAAATTAAGAATGCTATTTATTTTATTATAAATATGAGTCGATTGAGCCCTAAATTATCTTTTTGCATATGCAGTTTTAACATATACGAGTATCACGGGTTCCACTTCTACAGCCCTTCTTTTATTTTGGTTAGTGGTGTTTAGAGGAAGTTTTTTTCATGAATTTTGTGTATTTGAAAAGTTGATGGCACCGTGCATTGAACATGAAATATACCTATGTAAAAAAAAGATCGCAGGATCGCACTGGATGCAGACCGCTCACAACCGGTCGCTGTGGAAATCCATGGGGAAGGCCTATGTTCAGCAGTGGACGTCCTTTGGCTGATAATGCATAATGATGATGATGATGAAAAAAAAACTAACAATGTATTTGTGACAGCCAGACAATGAGGAATTGTAAGGAAGGATTTATTCGTACTGGTAACCAAGTTTTTGTGTGTACATCCGGGCAGCTGAGCCAGACGCCTAGAGAGATCTGGCCTATCTAGGCTGATAACGAATCGTAGGTGACGCTGGTATATCCAGGTTTCATCGTAGGTGACGCAGTAGTTTACGTGTAAAATCAAAAAAACTTGGCTCAGACAGCCAGAATTTCACATTTTCTGACACTCTGGATCTCAGCTCTCAGAGGGTTTCAAGGCGCTGTTTCTTATAAAAAGGGATGTGACGCGTAGGTGACGGCCATCCGAAGTAGTTTCATCCATTTTAATCCAATACTTTTCGAGAAATCATGATAAACGTATGGCTCAGACAGCCGGACATCCGGTCGTCTGAGCCAACTTGTTTTTCTCTATATTTCACGAAATACTATGTTTCGGACAAATGTTTTAACTATATACTGATGTGACGATGTTAGTGACAGCACTCGACCAGATTTGAATCTTCGTGACGCACGCGTTTAGGAGCTATTGAGAAAAAGCTGCTGGCTCAGACAGCCGGATGCTGGCTGTCTGAGCCACCCAGTTCTACCACTTCCAGGTGTTCTACGAAGCTGGAAACTCATCAAACTCTGAGTAAGTATAATCGTAAGTGACGGCTCTATATGCCGGCAATCAAAAGTTATAAGCAATTCAATACTTTTCCATACATTGATGCATTTGGGTGACCACACTTCGCACTTTTTATGGGAATGAAAATACAATATAGTTGAAAATGTAAGCAAAAGCCCCCATTTCAAGGCAGTTGCTTTCTCCTGCGTTTTAAATATGTAATTATGTAGTTAATAACTTCGCCGATGAAGGAAAATATGGTAATTATTTATGGTCTCAGGTATGATGTACTCTTTATTTGGAAATAACTACTAGTTTCAGTTAGGTACTACAGTATTAGAGTATTTCGGTAAGGTACTTTGTACTTACTCAATACTCATCTCGTCCCATGTGAATACGGGCCACTTGGGACAAGATGCAAAAAAACAAAATTAATACTAACTTCATTATGCAAGTCGTCTCCTGTTTTTATGGGTGTAAAATATAGTCATTTATCAACTCGTCCCATCATGCCTACAACTTATATGGGACGAAATGCAGAAATCATAGATTTAATTACTTTCAGTAAATCTTAAACTTTCTCATCATACACATGGATACGAATGCAATTAATTTCCTTTTGTCAACAAACACGTTTTAAACAGGCACCAACTCAGGTTAAGATTAAAGACAAATCCCTTGATACCATTGACTCCACAACATTCTTAGGTATCACTTTAGACTCCAAACTACAATGGGGTCCTCATATACAGACCTTGTCAAGGAAACTAAGCTCGGCTGCTTTTGCTGTAAGGAAGATTAGGCGTTTGACTGATGTAGAAACAGCTAGGTTAGTTTATTTTAGTTATTTCCATACCTTGATGTCCTACGGAATTTTATTGTAGGGCTCAGCTGCTGATATAGAATCAATTTTTGTATTACAAAAAAGGGCCGTGCGTGCTATTTATAGTCTAAAACCTCAAGATTCCTTAAAAGAGGTGTTTCGAGAAATTAGAATATTAACTGTAGCCTCTCAGTATATTTATGAAAATTTAATGTATGTACGCAAAAATTTAGATTCATTTACGAAAAAAAGTGATATACACAAATATAATACTAGGAATAAGGATAAGCTTGCTATTCCACAATTCAGGCTTCGAAAGGTTGGTAATTCTTTCATGGGGAAATGTATAAAATTTTTCAATAAACTACCAGAATACATTGTTGACTTACCGATTACTAAATTTAAAATTGTTATTAAAGAAACCCTAATGACGAAAGGGTATTATAAAGTAGATGATTATTTAAAAGATAATAATGTATGGACTTGCATGATCACCACAAACATTGTAAAACTTTTGAAAAGAGGCATTGACAATAGTGACTGAGTTTCTTGCGCAGCTTCTTTTCAGCACTAGCCCACAATTGTCCCGAAGCTGTGGTAGGGTCTATATTGGGACGTGTATAAGTGCCCCCAGTGGGTCTATATGCAAAAATAAACGACTTTTATGACTTTTTATGACTTTATGTTTTTTTTAAGTCCGTTCATCTACTTTAGCTTGGCAGTTATGGCACACAACACAACCAAACCCGGCTGACTTCCCGCTTGCAATAAACAAACAAAGTTCCCATGCACGAGCAGGACGACGCAAAGTATTCGAAATGCCAATGAAAATTTATCTTTACTAGGCATAAGGTTCAAAATTACTCGTGCCCTCTAAAGTTGATAAGTATTTGAAAGATCACATAACGGTTCGAATTTGCAGGTGACTAATTTCTATTCAGTTAACTCAAAGCGCGCAGTGTTGAAATTAGGCAAAAACAGGGCGACATAGTGAATCCAACAATATCTCTGCGATTTAAAGTCTATAATTGAGTAGCGCGTAGGGCTCCTCAACTCAACAATCAAGGCACGGCAAGCGTGCGCGCAAAATATTTCGTCCCATATAAGTTGTAGGTATGGTGGGACGAGTTGATAAATGACTATATTTTCCACCCATAAAAACAGGAGACGACTTGCATAATGAAGTTAGTATTAATTTTGTTTTTTTGCATCTTGTCCCAAGTGGCCCGTAATCACATGGGACGAGATGAGTATTGAGTAAGTACAAAGTACCTTACCGAAATACTCTAATACTGTAGTACCTAACTGAAACTAGTAGTTATTTCCAAATAAAGAGTACATCATACCTGAGACCATAAATAATTACCATATTTTCCTTCATCGGCGAAGTTATTAACTACATAATTACATATTTAAAACGCAGGAGAAAGCAACTGCCTTGAAATGGGGGCTTTTGCTTACATTTTCGACTATATTGTATTTTCATTCCCATAAAGAGTGCGAAGTGTGGTCACCCAAATGCATCAATGTATGGAAAAGTATTGAATTGCTTATAACTTTTGATTGCCGGCATATAGAGCCGTCACTTACAATTATACTTACTCAGAGTCCGCGTCACATCAGATTTGATGAGTTTCCAGCTTCGTAGAACACCTGGAAGTGGTAGAACTGGGTGGCTCAGACAGCCAGCATCCGGCTGTCTGAGCCAGCAGCTTTTTCTCAATAGCTCCTAAACGCGTGCGTCACGAAGGTTCAAATCTGGTCGAGAGCTGTCACTAACGTCGTCACATCAGTATATCGTTAAAACATTTGTCCGAAACATAGTATTTCGTGAAATATAGAGAAAAACAAGTTGGCTCAGACGACCGGATGTCCGGCTGTCTGAGCCATACGTTTATCATGATTTCTCGAAAAGTATTGGATTAAAATGGATGAAACTACTTCGGATGGCCGTCACCTAGCGTCACATCCCTTTTTATAAGAAACAGCGCCTTGAAACCCTCTGAGAGCTGAGATCCAGAGTGTCAGAAAATGTGAAATTCTGGCTGTCTGAGCCAAGTTTTTTTGATTTTACACGTAAACTACTGCGTCACCTACGATGAAACCTGGATATACCAGCGTCACCTACGATTCGTTATCAGCCTAGATAGGCCAGATCTCTCTAGGCGTCTGGCTCAGCTGCCCGGATGTACACAGTTTTTGTTACCATGGCCTTAGTGATTTTCCTAATTGTTCTCATGATAAACCTTATATAATAATAAGTAAAATTTACCTTTTGTACCCTACACAAGGTTTTATATTTTTTACTGGTTTAGTTAATATAATACTATTTGGTGTTAGTCTCTAAGCTTAAATTTAGACTAGTAACAATACCCACAAAGTAATTGAAAAAAAAATTATGCTTCCGTACCTTTAGTAATCTTAGGTCGTACGTAGTATTGATTAAACTCTGCAATACCAAGCAGTAGAGAATGCCGTAAGGCATTAAGTCCTTCAATATTATATTGTTTGATTACATGTTTAAATGTTTTTGTGTAAATTACATAACTTCGCAAATATCGCGATGTACCTACCCCGTAACCCGATTATTTTTCGTGCATTAATAGTATTCAGTATCTTATCTTTATTATCACTGATACCTGCTGATTAATGATAACATTTTATGATTATACATCAAACGACGCAAGCTATTGAATCTTTATAGCGGAATCATGCCTTTCACACCACCTGTTCTGCATTGTTTAGTCATAAAATGTCACGTAGACCGGACTCAATCAAAGTGCGTCGTTATAATAACCCATGGGACATAAAAATTGCATGAAAATCCACTATTATCTCTACATTAGGCTGTAGAGACATAGTCTAGCTAAGTAATAAATGAGATTTGAGAAGCTTTCTTTCATTATGTAGTACTATTATATATTCTGTGCTTTCATTAAAAAAATATGTTTTAACAGCGTAAATACAAATAAGAGACAAAGTGACTAAACTATACTTAGACCTCAGTGGCAAACAGGGAACTGTTTTTGATTATGAATATGTTACAGTTTATGCATTTAATTATTCTGAAAGAACTCATCATCACATGCGGGCTAATGGCATACTCGTACAATTAATGAGAACAACATGTGTTTCAAGGGCAGATTATTAATGGGCATTTGAAACATTAAACAGTTTCATATTATACTAGTAAATTCGTTATCTCTGTTGCAAAGAAAAAATGCTGACGTTTTTTCTAAATAAATAAAATAAACCTCAAAAATATTCAAGTTTTAGCAACACTTAAATTATTTTATTTTAATTTTTTTTTATTTATTAATTTGGACCACAAACAAATTCACAATACATGTTTACTTAGATATGATTATTAACAGTAGTGATTATTATGAATCCAACAACGTTGGCCACATCTTATTATAAAAAGAACATTAATGTGTGGTGCCTGTCGAGGCTTAAATATAGTGTGAGTGTTGTGTGTGTGAGTGTTGTGTGTGTGTGTGTGTGTGTGTGTGTGTGTGTGTGTGTGTGTGTGTGTGTGTGTGTGTGTGTGTGTGTGTGTGTGTGTGTGTGTGTGTGTGTGTGTGTGTGTGTGTGTGTGTGTGTGTGTGTGTGTGTGTGTGTGTGTGTGTGTGTGTGTGTGTGTGTGTGTGTGTGTGTGTGTGTGTGTGTGTGTGTGTGTGTGTGTGTGTGTGTGTGTGTGTGTGTGTGTGTGTGTGTGTGTGTGTGTGTGTGTGTGTGTGTGTGTGTGTGTGTGTGTGTGTGTGTGTGTGTGTGTGTGTGTGTGTGTGTGTGTGTGTGTGTGTGTGTGTGTGTGTGTGTGTGTGTGTGTGTGTGTGTGTGTGTGTGTGTGTGTGTGTGTGTGTGTGTGTGTGTGTGTGTGTGTGTGTGTGTGTGTGTGTGTGTGTGTGTGTGTGTGTGTGTGTGTGTGTGTGTGTGTGTGTGTGTGTGTGTGTGTGTGTGTGTGTGTGTGTGTGTGTGTGTGTGTGTGTGTGTGTGTGTGTGTGTGTGTGTGTGTGTGTGTGTGTGTGTGTGTGTGTGTGTGTGTGTGTGTGTGTGTGTGTGTGTGTGTGTGTGTGTGTATGTGTGTGTGCATCTGTTTGTGTGTGTGTGAGCTTGGGCTGTGTTTACATTTTTATATTTGTATCTATTTGATACTTATTTAAATTAAGTAGTTAGGTAGGTTTCGAAAAAAATCGAAGACGATTCCAAAACTGTTGCTTTTAATTGACAAAAGGTTTTATCATCTTGTTGTTTTATTCAGTCCCCACTATTAAACGATAAGTGATCTTTTCGCTTTTTTATTTATTTCAAAACCTTTTTCGTTGTACAGGTATACCAGCTTACGGCCTCGATGGCGACAACATACGGACGGGCCTGAATAAAAACCTGGGTTTCAGCAAGGAGGATCGTGAGGAGAATATCAGGAGGGTGGCAGAGGTGGCCAAACTCTTTGCTGACAGTGGTGTCGTCTGTTTGTGCAGCTTCGTCTCGCCTTTTGCTGAGGTAGAGTAAATATATAAATATGCGCCAGAAGACAATTTTCTTTTCTGTGCTACGAATAACAAACAATGATAGACAGCGGCGTCTCCCATAAATACTTAAATACTTAAACATTCATGACTTGGTACGAATGTTCGTGCTTATCACAGTGGCAAATGTTAATTTGCCACTTGCGGGATTCGAACCCGCGCACCCGCTGGCATAGTAATCAGGAGTGCTAACCACAAACCCAACGTGCAGTATTAGAATACTTTATTATTGTTAGGGCTGTGCAAAAAGATGTATATTTTTTCTGACAGTATGAGCCTGTACGTACAGTGTAGTACCAAAGTACGGACGACAGCACGTCATGCTATACACTGCTGTATCTTATGTGGTTGGAATAAGGGCTACTTTTCAACAAAAATGTATAATCTGATGTGCTGTTAACTGTACCTTGCTTCGCCTTTCGCTGAGACTGAGAGCTTTTACTTTCCTTTGGTCTGAACTCTTATTTAGTACGACAGCGATATGTTGATAGGTAGCGGAAGAAAGTCATATAGTATCTTCTGATTGACTAATACAGTGTTTTATAAATTACAAGTTTTACTTAGATAACTTCCGCAATTTCCTTACTTAGTTAATTCTTCGTCTGGCAATTATTCTGAAGACTTATATTGACTCGTTAATATAGGAGCACGAAGTCGTTTGCAGTATTTATGGCCACGATGAACTAATTTATTACACCTAGAACATTCTTAATAGGTAGTATTTTAATGGGGTGTTATAGAAAACTTTTACTTTGTGATAAGAGAATAACGAGTAACGTTGATTACAGATGCCACAAAAGAAACGTGGGTATCAAAACCAATAAATGATGCCACTTAAATCGAAATTCGACAGTAGACTAAACAAACACGGTATCAAAACCAATCAATGCCTTGAAAAATACTTGATACGAACCCTTATTTGATATTCTTATCACGAATATTGCTAATATTTTTTTGGTGCTAATGAGATGAAAAAAAAACCGTGTTTACTTTGTTGACTCTACCCGCATACCCGTCTTCAATATTTTTGCAAGTCACAAAATTACTTTAAATCGTTTATTTATTTGTATTTTATCGTCTTTTGTTTATCACTTTGAAAGGGACGCCGGCAACCGCAATTTAGGTCTCGCAAAACTGGTTTTTAGGCTAAAGGAGATTGCCCATTTTACCAAAGAGATCTGTACCAACTTGCGTCAAACAAAGTTTGCTCTCAAGGGGCTAGTTTTATTGTATAGTTTTTTAGTTAAGTTTTTTTTGTTTGTTGGCGTTCACTTAAATAATGGTCTAAGACAACTTTTGTTATTACTGGGAATAATTTAATTTATTTGTCTACTTATTCATAAGATCGACAAATACAATTAATGGAAAAAATCTTCAGGTTGATGTCTGTCTTTCTGTATCTTCAGAACACAATTCTAATTGTACCTCATGAATATTTAATAAATTGCTATTCGGAGCTACTATAGAATTAAATAATATAATGTAAGATCAATTTATCTAATAATCCTATCTAATAGCCTATCAAGGTACCTGCTTAATTACCTCCTGCTTGATGTAAAAATAGTAGATAAATCTATTAAACAATAAGAATAGCGAGACAACATTTCAAGTGGCCAAAATAGATTAGCTACGTCTATTAGTTTATCAAGGACCCAGTTAAAATAATAATTAAGATCACTATGTCATATTCATACTAAACGGTTCGGAAACAATAGATAAATTTGATCGTACATTGACTCTAAAGGTTAATTATAACCACAATTTGTTGAAACTTATTAATTGCTTCTTTATCTTTCGTTTTTATGGCTCGTGTTGCGACATTAGACTGAGTGCTTACTTGAATTAAACCAAAATTCAATTTAAAAACTCCCTACAGTCTGTTAAACTTTATTAAACAGCAGGTAATTGTAATAGTTATTGACGCGTAATAAAGATTGAATAATGTAGTCTTAAATGAGTGCAAAATAACAAGCATTTTTAATTAACATTTCATGCTTTTTAAACATAAAATAATAATAAGGAGCAACATTTTCTTTGCAGGCGACGTATAACCCAGTTATCACACTTTATGAGCCCATTTATTGGAGCTTCTAGTTAGCATGACAGAAAAAAATAAAGACAATTTTGTTCTTACAATATTAATATTTACCTTTTATTTAGATCATATGCAAAAAAGTTGACTCTCATTTTCGATCGCTGTGTATTGTTTGGAGATTAAAATGCTTATTAGTGCTAATTTATTATATCTTCCGTATGTTATCAATTTATGATATCTCGTTATAAAACTGCTATTAAATAAATGGAATCAAACTGTGTGTTATGGTATTTGTTGCAAGTTTCTGCAATGTTGCATCAGTAATTTATTCAAATGATAGTTCCTATCTTGATGTCATGTCTGTCTGCCCATGTCTGCCGGATATTTACCTACCAAGTACATAGTAAATTACATGGAATAATGCTTTACATATTGTATATGTATGTAGCTATGAATAGGACTAAAGGCTGAACAGTCGTATTTTCTGTATTTTCTAAAAACGGTCTTTGGAAAGTGTTCTCTGCGTATCCACTTTTCAAAGAATACACGCTGACACAAATTTAAAAATGGGCGTCACTTCAAACGAAATACTAGGATAAGTGCAAACGATTTTAGATTTTCAGGTGGTTAGCTGGCGGTGACGCAGTGGTTCTATCCTCTTTGATCGATAGCACAGAGTAAAGTGACCCAGTCTATAGATAAAATAATCTATGAAATAAAAGTAACATAGTAGAAACAATTACTTCCAGTTCCGCATACCGTGAAAAACACCATAACTAACTAAATTGTGACATGAAATATCGTTATTGATAGCGTTGCTGATCAATAAATTATAATTTACTTGACGTTTTCAATTTGGGCACAAAATGTATGGAATGAATGTCAAATTTGCTGACTTTGATTACTCCTATATTGATATGAGTTATTGTCACTTTTGAAAAAACCGGTTAAGTGCGTGTTGGACCCGCGCACTGAGGGTTCCGTGCCACCCTTAACTAAATTCAGGGTCCACTTACTTTCACTTAACGAAAACATCACAATATATTGCGACAGCAAAATTAACTTTGTTTTTCATAGTGTTTGTATGAAAGACAAAGTTATATTTGCGGTTGATAAAAATGTGCAATATCTCAAAAACTACTAGTTCGATCTCCTTCAAACCAATTTTCGTTGCAAGTTTTTGTTGAGATCTACATCATATATTTTTTTCAAAATTTTCACTTTCTTAGTTCAAAAGTTAGATGGGGGGGACGCCCATTTTACCACTTTGGAAGCGTCTATATCTCAAACCTTACACTTTTAGAAAAAATGGGTTTAAAAACCTCAACATCATTTTAAAAGACCTATCCATAGACACGCATAGGTTTGAGTAAAAAAAAATTTTTAGGTTTTAGTTTCATGTATGGGAGCCACCCCTTAAATATAATTTTTTCTTACTTTTTGTATCTGAATCGGAAAGCGGTGAACAAAATACACCTACCTACCAAGTTTCAGCTATGTGATGCTTATAGTTTAAGAATAAAGTGGCTGTGACATACGGACGGACAGACAGACAGACAGACAGACTTGACGAAACTATAAGGGTTCCGTTTTTTGCCATTCGGCTACGGAACCCTAAAAATGACTCTGTGATAAAGAAAGCACTTGCAAAATTCCACAGGCTTGTTAATATGACGGTGGCAGAGTGGTATAGGCATACGCCCGGATAGCGTAAGACGCGGGGTTCGATTCCTCATCTGTCACAGAGTCACGGTTGCTTTTTACAAGTGCAATTTATATTATTAAGTTTGTATAGTGACAAAACACTATAAAAACAAAAAAGAAATATTACTTACTGGTATAATATAAATCTTTATCTATCTTTGTTTCAGGACCGTGAGGTGGCTAGGCGTATCCACACAGACTCCGATCTGCCGTTCTTCGAAGTGTTCATCGATACACCTCTATCGGTGTGCGAGCAGAGAGACACTAAGGGTCTCTACAAGAAAGCTAGAGATGGACAGATTAAGGTAACTTATTGTTTTTTTTAGGGTAAAAACTTAGAACATTGTCAGTGGATATCTGGGTGACTGAGCTTCTTGTGTTTCGAGTATTTTGTTGAAAAATAGGGAAAAAAAGGAAAAAAATTAAAAACTCGAATTAAAACACGCATACACTTGGGTTTAAACCCTAGTGTCCGCGTTCAATACTCGCCTGCTTTACCCACCGAGCTGTCAAAACATTGTCGAGTGTCAGTGAGGGTGAAGACATATAGAGGCGGGTAGTAGGTACCCTGCTCCGACTAACTAGTGATGTGCCGAGTTGGTCATTTTAACTAATTCTAAGATGTTTACATACACTCGTATATTGTTAATATTATTTTGAATTAGGACCATTTAATACGTGCTGTTGGCGCCAATTTCTGTGTTCCTCACTCAGCAGGGGCCCACCGAAAACCAGCGTCAGGTTCTCCAGGGGACCTGGCTTATGCTGAGTGAGGTCCTCTTGGGTATAGGCGTCACACACACACACACACACACACACACACACACACACACACACACACACACACACACACACACACACACACACACACACACACACACATTCACTGGCCTGGTATGGTGTACGGTGTAAAAGTGACATGATAATTTAATTAAGGTAATTTCCACTTTTTTTTCCCTTTTGTGTATATATTTTTTTCTTTCAATCTTTGTATATTTTTGTAATTTTTATCTGTAATATTGTGTATGTGTGTGTTTGTGATGTCAACCAATAAACGATTTTTCTTTCTTTCTTTCTTATTTCATGGAATTGAAATTCTTAGAGATTCTTCCGACTCAAGTCCTGATTTGAATCCTGTTTTAAACAATATTCTAGTATTAGTCGGTCCTTTTTTGGATTGTTGTGATGATTTTCCAAAACATTTAAATCAAAATAAAAAAAAAGATGACTTGGCACATCACTAGTCAGTCGGTACCGGTTACCGCCTCTTTATGTCTTCACCCTGACGGCAAAATTTACGTTTGTATTTTATAGACATTTCACCCATTTTACAATGCCTAAAACACGTTGACAACATCATTTTCTGAAACAATAACCGAGCTAGATCGGTTTTCTTCCTCCGAAACCAAACAAAATTTCACGTTGGAGAAACAAGTTGGAGCCGTTTCCGAGATTCAAAATTTAAATATGTACATACAGGGTGTAACAAAAGGCTTAACATGTTCAGCAGTGGACGTCATTTGGCTGATAATGATGATTATTTGAAACTAGCGGCCCGCCAGCGACTTCGTACGCGCGTAATAGTTTTACTCCGTTTGGTTCCCATAGATAGATCGTAGCGAAAATATTTATAAGCCTATACGCATTAAACTACTTCTATAGCCTTCCCTCATAAATTAGCTGTCTAACAATGTAGCTAACATATTTTGTAACCGGACCAATAGTTCCTGTTATTAGCGCGTTCAAACAAACAAACAAAAACATTCAGTTTTTAAATATATACGTAAAAATGCGTAAAGATAAATGTTCTATTTTATAAACACACAACACGCAGCCCGGTTTTTAATCTGGACAAACTTACACGGGGATAATATCTTTTTATTTTACAACGAAATGGAAATACTTACTACGCCTATCGTCAATCGTATATTTCTTTCGAGAGCTAATGAAAAAACCAGGCTATACTCTGTGCGCTTACACAGCATCACGCCACATACAGGCTTTGGGAGAAGCAAATTCCTTCAAGTCTTCTCCCGCTACCTTAAGAGTTTAAACTTGAGCTTTGTTTATAGTCATAGCGAATACTCTACTTTCTTGAATTCAAATCGTGAATTCAAAGGGTTAATTCTATGTAGGGATCTACCCCATCATCATCATCATCAATACCCAAAAGCCGTCCACTACTAAACATAGGCCCCCACGAAAAGTTTGCAAAAAAAAGATTGGACACCCTTCGACCACAGAAACAGCGTTGAATGTCCACCGACAATATGAACAGATGACCTGCAATCTACACTGTATACAGACCGCTTGATACCTACCCTGTTTAAACACAAAAAAATATTATTTACTGTTTAAAGGAATAAAATCTCTTCTCGAGCATTTTCTCAAGAGCAACATCATTAACAAACATGTGTCAAAACATTGTGTCTCAGACATGTCAAATGACTGTCAAAAATGATATACAAAATATTTTTATCATTAGCACTAAAGAGTTTTGATATCAACTTCGAAGAAAATCACCCCCAGAATAACTTTGTCACCCTTTTTCACCCCCTTAGGAGATTAATTGCAATAAAATATAAAATAAATCTTCCGTCAATTCTGTAAAAGAATGTGTATGCAAAATTTGAAGTAGATTGGACCAAGGGATCACGTTGTTCCATACAAACTTTGCACCCCTTTTTGACCCCCTTAGGGGTAGAATTTCGAAAAATCCTTTCTTATCGGATCCCTACGTCATACAAAGAACACACCCTCCCAGTTTCAGGTTTCTACGATCGGCGGTTTAGGCTGTGCGTTGATCCATCAGTCAGTCAGTCAGTCAGTCAGTCAGTCAGTCAGTCAATCAATAAGTCAGTCGTTCAGGACAAAGCATTTTATAGGTATAGATAATAATTTATTTCCATATACAACCTTTTTCCTCCTCTCGCAGGGATTCACAGGCATCACACAAGAATATGAGAGGCCCGAAGCACCAGAACTCATCATTCAGACGGTGGGCAGCTCCATCGAGGAGTCCACGATGGAAGTCATCAGGCTACTCGAGTCTCAGGTAAAGTTTAAACCGGCCAGAGGGTTCCGTACAAAAAAAAAGCGGTTTTCCTTTTTTTTATTATCTGTGCCATAGGAAGTTGCTTCGCACTCAATTTCAAGATGATTGCGCTGGCTTAGAAGTTTGATTTTTTCACAGCTCCAAGGTCCAGTAATTCTGAGTATTTGATATAAATTCCAGCTTTATCAAGCTGACAGACTTTATTCTTGGCTAAGCAGATATTTGACCTCGATCGCACCCGGTGTTCAGGTGTAGATGAGGTCTAGGATGGTCTTCTTCTTCTTCTTCGAGTCGACTGGTAACAAATCATAATAATTTCGCCCAGTGTTGTGCAACGTTGATTGCGTTGGCGTTTGTCTGCTGCAGATCTTGAAGCGTACATGAGCTAGGACATTTGGATTTCTAGGATGGTGCATTTCTGCTTAGTAGCAGCCTGTTCACTCTTGCCTTAAAGACGGTCAGACAAACATCAAAGTGATCCTATAAGGGTTACGCGTTTCATTAAAATACCAATTATACTTTTACCATTCCAATTCCTTAAGAATTATGATTTAAATTATAATAAAAACTTATGTCCCTCCCACAGAGCATCATCCCCCGGTTCGAGAGCAGCACAGTGACGGTTGAAGAACTGTTCATATACGGCAACAGGCTGACCAGCGCGATCGAGGAGGCCGCCAGGCTGCCGCACGTCGATATCACCACTCTTGATCTGCAGTGGGTGCAGGTATAAAACACTTTATTGATTTTTTATTTTTATTTACATCACTAGCGGACCCAGCGATCTTTGTTTCGCCCTCGGCCCTGTCCCGCCCCGACCTCGTTATTTTAATAATTATTATCCTACTCTGAATGATTTGTAGATTTGATGACCGTGTCATCAATTCATAGAGCACAATTTTTTTCGTGATGTCTGTTCTATACGCCAGTAATAGTAGTTCAATGGATATAATAAGCCGGTTCGGGAATGCTTGTATTCAGCAGTAAGTACTAATAAAAAATAATAGACTATTTACTAATTTTTGAGAGGTGCTCGTAGCGCAGCGGTGGCAGCGCTTGGGTAGTAATTACCAAAGCTAAGCTATCTACGGCGCGGTCGTGTTTGGATGGGTGAACATTCCGATCATATAAGTGACGTATATCACTAGCATCTCCGTGCTCCGGAAGGCACGTAAAGCCGTTGGTCCCGTCTAATATTGATTGATATTAGTCGTTAAGCCCAGTCAGAGGGCTTATGGGGGCTTGATAACATCTGACAGCAAGGTTAGTCACTTTTCTTGCAAACACACCTCAACCAATCCGTACTGAGCCCGCAGGATCGGGTGAGGCCTTTGCGCAGCAGTGGGACGTTATAGGCTAAATTTATTTTTAATTTTTAGGACTATTTTTACTGAGCTCGAAAGAGAGAAAATGTATATCGGGTGGGTGATTATGATGAATGGGTAACTTGCAAAACCTGACTCGGTTGGTCACCAAGGGGCTTAACATTATCGTGATTACTACTTATATAATACCCCTTTAGTTAGTAAAATCTGATTATTATAATTCTTATTTATTGCTACGTAAAAAAAACCTTTCCTTGATCCGGTATAAAGATTGGCGAATTAAACAATCATCGTGATATTATAACATTGGGAGATTACTGAATATTTGCTGATTAGTTGACGTGAATGACTTTGTTTTTTCAGGTGTTATCTGAAGGCTGGGCGTATCCACTCAAAGGTTTTATGAGAGAGAACGAATACCTACAAGTAAGTAAATAATCATAATCAGCTGTTGTTTAGTAGCGATAAGATTGTAATACGTTATTGGGACCATGCGCGACGATATTGTTACAAACTTTTGGGGCACGTTGAAATGACAAATGGCTTAGTCATTGCGAAAAGTAATTAGGTAGATTTTTTTCTTGATAATAAAATATAATGCAGTTCGATCACGTTACTTTTTTTCTAATATTGCTCGATAAATGGTGACGCACGCCCGCCAAAGTTGTTTTTTTTGTCACTGCGAGGCTCCACCTAATTTGCACACAGCGAATGGTTAAGACATTGATATCTCGCTGATGGTTAGATATTAATGGTAGAAGAGAAATAAGATAAACACAAAACTCACTATACCTACATACGTAATTATCGTTGAACATTGAGATCTTTTGAAAACAAATATTTAAGTTATTTTATTAATTAAAAAGATCGTTCACAATATTCGACAAACAAAGAAAAATTGATTTCAAGGAGCAAGTACTATAGTTTATTGGTATAACTTTAATTTGATTATCGACCGATATTGGTATGACCTAAGTTAAAATGAATTTCGGTAACAAGGAATGTTAAGATTGTTAATCATATTTGACATTAAAACGGACTTAATCTCGATCGGTCACTAAGAAAAATTTTAAAATGCCTCTATAATTTAATTTTTAGCTCTACTTTCTTAACTGCCTGGTGCCGCAGTGCCCTAATTGTTCCTACTTAACCAATCTTTGCCAGCAGCTTCGCTTCCGAAGATACTATCTAAAAATTACATAATCATTTCAGGCTCTTCACTCTAACTGCTTAACACTACCCGACGGGTCTCTAGTCAACCAATCCGTGCCAGTGGTCCTGCCCGTACCAACAGAAGTTAAGGAGCGTCTGTCCGGTGCCGCTGCGATATCGCTGCGTCACGGCGGCCGCGCCGTTGCGGTGCTGAGGGCACCGGAGTTCTACCCGCATAGGAAGGCTGAGAGATGTGCGAGGCAGTTCGGCATATATCATACTGGACACCCTTATATCAAGGTCAGTTAAGGCGATTTTAGAGCAAAGGTACTTTGAGCCTATAATTGCGTTTACTATGCGGCCACGAAGTAGCCACTTTGCTACTACTTAAGTCGCTACTAAGCACGATGCAAGCGACAAAACGCGACCGTTAGTAGCAAGTGAAGCTGGAATACAAAATGTACGGAAAAGCTCTCTTGGACACCCTAATATTAAAGTTGGTACGATTGCCAGAATTACATATTATACAAACTTTACATTGTTGCTGTAAAATAGCCCTTATAACAACTGCACATAATACTGTAGTTTAGTTCTTGTGAAGGCTCGAGCTCTTTTGACAGGTTTAAGCTCCTTTGAAGGCTCGAGGCATGATGGCTCAAAGAGTGCGCGTGTGGCTAGGCTCCTTACTTCGAGCCTCCCGAGCTCACTGAGTCTTGCCATTCCGCCTCGAGGCTTGTACACTAGTGTAAAGGTGTGCATTCGTTCGTAATTTTAAACAGCGAGCTAGAATCTTGAGTCTTTTAGAAACTGATATGAGTTCGTATTTTTGTTGAAAAATTGTAGCAGTAAGAGGAAAAAAAAATATATGTTTCTACTTTCCAGATGATCGAAGAATCAGGCGACTGGCTTGTCGGAGGTACCTTAGAAGTTTTCGAGCGCATCCGTTGGAACGACGGACTCGACTCATATCGCCTCACGCCAAATGAACTGCGCGCCAAGTTCCAGGAGTTGGGCGCCGATGCCGTGTTCGCCTTCCAGGTCAGTGCTGTAGTAATTAGCTATTTATCATGTCATTCAGTGAAGGGCTGGTTGAGAGGGGTTCTAAAGATCCGGTTCCAAATGAACTGCGCGCCAAGTTCTAGGAGCTGGGAGCTGATGCAATGTTCAGCTTCTAGGTAAGTGCTCTAGTAATTAGTTATGTATCATATCATTAAGTGAAGGGCTGGTTAAAAGGGTTTCTAAAGATCGAAGATCTCCAAGTAGCTTGCAGTACTGCTGATACACACTAATGTCGCAAAAAAATATTGCGCGTCGATTTCCAGGAACTGATGTTATGTTCCAGGTTAGATTTATATAAATATACAGTTAGGATCCCGACTGCACTATTGACACTGACTGTATTTTTAATTTAAGCATAGTTGGGTTGAAAGAGAGCAGCGAGAGAGTCTTTTAACACGTTCTGAGACAGTGAACGCCTACAAGCATGAAAACAATAAAACATCTATTGTTTCTGGAATAGTGTCCCGGAACGTGTTAAGTTCTCTATCACGTCCCTTTTTTACAGCTGAATGATAGTGTATTGCATCTTAACGCTTGAATACTTTAGGTTAGCCCTGTCCTATTTACACGACGTAACATGCAATGTTTATCTTTCAGCTAAGAAACCCCATCCACAACGGGCACGCTCTCCTCATGCAAGACACTCATCGCCAACTCGTGGAGCGAGGGTTCACGAAACCGGTGTTGCTGTTACATCCTCTAGGTGTGATTAATAGTATTCACTTAAAACAACTTAAAATAAATTCTCTTACTATCAAGTTACGTATATGCTGCTGCCAATACTGAGCCATTCGACATGTACTTCATATTTTGATAACCTCATCTGATACTATAACGTTACGAAACCGTTATGAAAGGGTTCTGATTTAGGCACCCAAGTGCAGTTCATGTGATCTGTGTAATGAATCCTTATTGTTTTAAACGTATAGCTAAACGAAACAGACCCTAAATACCATACATATATTTAAAACGCTGCAGATCTGAGATTAAGTTCTATCAAGATATTACTCCATCTAATTTGTTAGTAATAAATAATATTGTGTTAATGTGGTTGTAGAAATGAACCATGATACGTTGAAGAGTAAGTAGAGAATGCAAACTATTCAATCAGAACACTAAACTAGCTTTCTTTCCCCAGGTGGTTGGACTAAGGACGACGACGTCCCGCTAGAGGTCCGCATCAACCAGCACAAAGCGGTTCTGAACGAGGGCGTTTTGGACCCGAACGCTACCGTCCTCGCCATATTCCCTTCGCCCATGATGTACGCTGGCCCTACCGAGGTAACGAAACGACATTATTTCATATGCAATGAGTGTATTCCACTAGACGTCCGAAACAATAACGGCCTTACTACAAATAAATAAACAAGGTTTGAACTACTGTTTAAATGTTATGCGACTAAAGTGAAATGTGTGTCACCCTTATGTCATTTGACTTGATTGACGTTGATTTTAAACTAGCCATAGTAAATATAAACAGTGTTCCAAACCTTGTTTATTTATTTGTGGTAAGGCAGTAATTTTGCTGGTTCACTTGACGACCGCGATCGTTTTGGTCGCGGTAAAAACGTGATGACGTCATGACTAACGCACGCGAAGCTCATGACGATCCATCCATCGTGGTTAATTGTGAGCATCTAAAATTTATTTCTTGGTTTTTCTTTTTTGAAAATACTCGGAAACAGCTCGGAATCAGGAAGGTTGTTGTGATGACACCCCCGTGCCTCGGAAAGCACGTTAAGCCGTTTATCCTGCATCTGGTTTCTCCCCGGGCATGTCGGAGCCGTCTTACCCAATTAATGAAAGTAAAGGAACTGAGAGTGCACACTATAATATCTCCTGCAGACCTGACCTATCTTTGTTAAGAGGGGCCGCCATTACCGAGGAACGAGTAAACCGATGGTCGTGAGCGCGGTCGTTTCGGACGTCTAGTGGAACGCACCGGATACATAGGGTTACTCGCGCCTGTCAGTTGTTACTATCACCTCGAGGAGGCTATATGTTGACATTGTATTTAATGGAGTATTCTATTCTTAGTATTTATTCTTCTGTTTTAAGATGTAGCTTTTATCTTAAACCTCATGTTTTCCAGGTGCAATGGCACGCGAAATGCCGCATGAACGCGGGCGCGAACCACTACATCGTGGGGCGCGACCCCGCCGGCCTGCCGCACCCGAACGGCTCCGGCGACCTGTACGACCCGCGCCACGGCGCCATCGTGCTCAAGGGCGCGCCGGGGCTCAACGACCTGGAGGTTTGTTACTGACATACTTATTTAAAAGGTATACATTTCAGACAATTAGCATTTTTTATGTCTAGTAGATGTTTTTATCATCAAGAGATGACGCTCTTGTACCTTTGGGAATATAGCAGGAGGATTACAGTTTTCGCCAACGTAAATAATTAAAACTCGTTATTGTATGTACATTTTTCACTAAACAGATATAGGGTGACTGTGCAAGGTGGTGCCAACTTTAGGAGTAAACTGGGACCATTAAAACCTACAACTATTACTATGGGCCTATCATTGGAAACTTATTTTTTTTTCGGACTCCATACATTTTCGTCAATGTTGCTTACTGATTTGTATGTGGCATCTGAAATTTTAATTAACTTTCGACCGTGACCCCATCCATAGTAAACTTTGTATGTAATGATGATGGTCTGGTTCACCTATTAAATTTTGGAAACAGCTTGCACAGTCACCCTGTAATTGTAAAATCGTTGTTTAACTAAGACACGCTTCTATAAGAAAGCAAAAACCGTGTATCTTGTCAGGTAAATTAGATAGTTGATTGATCCTTGAAATGAAATCAGAGAAGATTGTTTTTCAAACAATTTATTGATGTCTCGAATTAGATAGGTACATTGAAAATGTAGACACATAATTATAATATCTAAGCTAACTAGATTTATTGGGAACACCGGCATAGATACATTAACAAAGACTTAAGACTAAAGTCCAGCCGTGAATTAGTAATTTACCTGTGCAAATATTCGTATTGAATTATATTAAAAAATCTTTGGTTTATTTCGTATTCGATTATTGCGTAACAAAATATTAATCAGACTTTTTAAGCCTCGTAAAAAATGTGTACCTACAATGAGGAAATTTTGATGAATATTGAAAAAGCTGACAAATAAGTAGGCAATCTATGGATGTAGTTTTCTTTTCTTCTGTACAATTAATTTATAGACACCGAAGTATATATTTAACGAATTAAATACTAAAAAAAACATAAGCGTCTCGCGATATGTTATTGATGTAGGTTTTTTTCTTCTGCAAAATTTATTATAGACACCAAAATTTTATTAGATAAAACACATGTACGTCTTTCGCTTTATAAATTACGTACGTATCCCCAACTAAGTGGAGTATAGACACCAATGTTCAATTAGATAAAAACACACATGCGTCTTTCGCTTTATATCTTACGTATCCTCAACTTACTGATGCAAGCATCAAGATACAGTCTTTCTGAACACAGGGTACATCAAAAAGTCTCTGTACACACCCTCCTATTCCACAAACCTCGTATCAGACTTGGTACCGTACTAAAGTATTAACCGACTAACTAGGCTTAACACATTCAATAATGGACACATACTGTCTTATATGTGGACCGCTTCATTGAGACCTCGCCTGCGGGGCGGCGGGGTGCGGGGGGAGACGAGAGCGCGGTTAGTGAGCCCGCCCCGCTATCGCCTCCCCCCCTCCATCTCAGTGAAGCGGTTTTCCTATAATTAGTTGGTTTATTTTAGTTGTGGTTTATACCTGCTACTATCTTTTTGAAATAAGGCTAAGGGGTTCAGAGTTTATAATACAGCCTTTCCGTTCGCTCTTACAGATAATTCCATTCCGTGTAGCGGCGTATGACACCTCGATCGGCAAGATGGCGTTCTTCGATCCGACGCGCAAAGAGGACTTCGACTTCATATCCGGAACTAGGATGAGAGGTAAACCACTTGTTACCTGTAACAATGAGCAATTTGGTTTATCTTATTAGCATTAAAAATCAAATAATTAGTATGCCCGATTTATAACATGGCATGCTTATAGAGAAACATATTTTTGAAACATTGAAACCCTATTCAACGGTTATAGCTTGAGCTCTAGAGGTATACTACCCCTAACTATATGGTATGCCATAACAATGATCGTTACAGCACTACTGACTGGTCAAGCTATAGTTTTATTATCGGTTTTGTGACGAGAAATGATTGTTATTCAATATTAACTCTACAATACTGAAAGTATATCTCAGAATCCCATCTCTAAATACTATACCTCTATCTTAGAAAAATACAACACAAACACCGTACCATACCATGACCGTGCTAGGAGCGTATCGGACACTAAAAGCAACACGATACGCTCTATGCCCACTGAACGGATCTACAGGGTTCTTTCTCACCGTTATATGAGCCTGATCTCTCTCCGGTCGTGTCAGATTGCTGTCCCATCGGGCTATGAGAGTGAAAGGAATAGAGAGTGCACCTGTGTTTGCGCACACACTTGTGCACTATAATATGTCCCGCGCAGTCGGTTGGTCGTTGTGACTGGCCACCGTAGTCGAAATCGGATAGGGGGACTATTATTATATGGACCCTGAGCGAAAGCGTATTTTGCCGGTGCTGACACGCTCCGTGCATGACATGTGACGGTGTTGGTCGGTGACGGAACGGTCTAGTGGGAATAGTGTTATAGTTTTCAATACATTTTTTTTGCCTGACACGTTCCTAGCACGGTCATTTATTTATTTTATTTATTTATTTATTTATTTATAGGTAAACCGCTTCATTGAGACTTCGCCTGCGGGGTACAGGGGTGCGGGCGGAAAGACGAGAGCGGGGACTGTAAGGGGAGCGGGCGGCGGGGATACACAAGAGACGAAATTTGCCGAGACAGATCTTAAGATATGTGACGTCAGTGGTCACAATGGTGGACGTCAGTGTCGACACTTTATAACATTACATAACTTATTGGAAAAAAATATTCGATTCGATACAATTACACCAATGAGGGTGAATTAATTCTAAATATTATTATCCAGAGCCGTGGATTTTGATCAATAAATTAAACGGAATCTTAAAATAAGATAGATTTTTTGGCAAAATTAAAAACTTCAAATAACATTTCTTGGTAACTTTTGCGACTGTTTTGTTTGAGTGTATATCTAGTTCATATTTATATCTAGTTCATATTACACTGAATTTAAATCTATATTTCATTCTAAAATATTCGTATATATTTAGAGCCTTTATTAAAACACTGTTATTTTACAGTGTTCAAACGGTGAACTTTATGCTTAGAGCATTCTCTTCCCCAGTTATACTTTAGCATAGAATATATAAAAGTATGTACTACAACTTTAGGTCATGTACAAAGATTGTAACAGGTGCAGGAGAATGATGTTAAATAGAAATAAAAAAAAACACGAGAAAAATGGCATAAAATAGTTTTTGTGTCCGAATAAACTGCGACTCATCTTCAGACTTCAGTCAGACAGTATTCTCTTGTGTACTTCTGTCAAAGCGTCCGCAACTGTCAACAGATGCTATCGCTACCTGTGTAGCGAGCGTACTGAATTTTGACAAGAATGTGCCTGCCGCCCGCACCTCTCACAAACCCCGCTCTCACCTCCCCCCGCGCCCCTGTACCCCGCAGGCGAGGTCTCATTTTCGCGGTTTACCTATAATCATTTGTTTCAGGCAACAAAGGCCCGTACAATATATACCTTAAAGACTAACATAAATATTTTAATAATAACACAAAAAACATTCAATTTGTCGGCGTAGTGTTCCGCAACTTGGTGTCAAGTAGCCATTCAGGTAGTCATTGTATGCTACGTTGTAGTAGGCAGAAACCTTCAAGTAACTTATGCCTCTGTACGGTTACCATGAGTTTACGACGGTTTCACTCGCTAGCGACAACGTAAAAAAGTCTATGGAAAATTGCACAGCGCCACTAGCGGTCACTTGCAGAACTAAAATTTTCCATACAAAAACTTACGTCGTCGCTAGCGAGTAAAACCGACGTAAACTCATGGGAACGGTACTGAACTCTACCTTTACGACGATTTGTCTACTGACTGTTTAGTTACGATACCTAACGCATTAATGAATTCAGAACGTCCATTCAATTTGATATGCAAAGTATGTATTATTCGAATACATTTTTTAAATATAAATAACTTATCTAAATTCAACAGGCTTGCCAATGTGTCGGAGGCCGAGTGGTATAGGCATGCGCCCGGATAGCGTAAAACACAGGGTTCGATTCCTTGTCTGAGGCAGTTGCTTTTTACAAGTGCAATTTTTTTTTTTTTTTTGTTACAGGTCTCGCCAGAGCAGGCAAGGAGCCACCCAAGGGCTTCATGGCGCCGTCCGCATGGAAAGTCCTCTCGGAATATTACCAGTCCCTCAAATCTAAGATGGACACAAACTGATCATAGCCATAATACTACCTTTACTATTCTAATAGGCGCTATTTGATTTTTATGACTTTACGTCTTGACCCTCCTAAACTAGTCATTTAAGTTTGAATACAACATTTCAAAATTATTATATGACACTTCCTATATTTTCTAAGAAAATCAATTTCTAAATCATATAGAATCTTTATCAGATTCGCTTGTTTGACATAGCTATAGTGATATAAAACTATTCTACTGTACTGTACTGCTTTGACACGATTTTATTTTTAGGTAATTAATTTTATTGTAAATTATGGAAATTTACACAAATTTTATTTTGATACATAATGTTTTTGTATCTGGTGCAATATTTATTCTAATGAATTGAGTTTATTTTATTATGCGTTTTACACATTCCCTGCGTATTGTTTCATGAGATTATATTTACATTCCGTTTGTGGAGAAATAATATAATGTTAAAGTAGGTCGTATTTTATTTTATACGTGGGAGTTGATTGTAAATGTATTGTTAATTTTAAGAGGTCTATTGTTATTATAAATTGTTGTAACATCAGTGAAGGTGCTTTTAATGCTATGTAATAGTCAAAATATTATAATAACGAATGTATAAATATAATGTACAATCATTTCCATTTGTTTTATTTCTAGTTATTATTATTTTATCAACTTATTAAGGACAACAAACAAGAACATTAATGGTTTAACCATACATGAAGTAGAACGTAAAATATTCAGCTTACGAGAAAGACACTATAACTACTACTATTCCTTTCTTAGAAAAAAAAAACAACATTTTTTTTTGGGCCCAGTAGCAACTTGTAGCGTCTAATAATGACATTGCACCCTAAATTAATAACTTATTTTTTTAGACAATTAGACGAAAGATAACGTTTAAATAAAACCGGAATATTAAAATCGAACTAAAAGATGCGTTGTGTTGACTATTTTACATCACGCCATTCCTCCTTTACAAATACGTGTAAAGGAACGACGGGCTGGTCAATATAAAAACAATATCAATTATTTCAAGTACGTGATTTTGTTTAAATCACGGTTTCTACTTTTATTTACTTTAAACAATTGGAATCTCCGTATAAAATATTTTAATAGCTTTTTAAGATTTTGCATGAAATGGTTATCTAGGAAAGCCGTGGAACGGAAAGCAACTCTGACAGCTATCACTGACATTGACAGGAATGGCTGGAGTGTCATTTGTCACACTTTCCGTTTGGCGTTTGGCTTTCCGTCACCTTCCGTTTGTTTTGAATTGAGTGTTTGTTTTCTCCGGATTTTTAACAAAAATTAGAAGCAAAAAGCATCAAGTACGGCTCCCATTCCACTAAACCGTTATTGTGTAACTGCGCAGTGAGATTTCAACGACTGTGATTTTCAGAAACGACTGAAAATGTGCGTCAACTAGTACGTGTGTGGATTTAAGTTATGATGAATTTTCAAATATTCCCGTTAGAGAACGAAAAACTAATACGGTTAATGTTTTTAAGACATTATAAGGAATAATTTAATATATGTTTCATTACTAGACGTTACAATTTATTGGTGGGCCCATCCTCCATACAAGAAAAAAATGTCTCCTTTCTTGCAACAAACTAAAGCCACTACTTATTTGAAAAAAATCTAACCACAAACTGTAGTATCTATAGGTCCCCAAAGTTATTTTGGCGATCTACTCCTTGAACAATTTATAATTTTTGATTCAATTAAGTCATCAACTCTTACCATTAAATAACATAATCAGTGACTTTTGATAATTAGGCACGTAATACGCATAACAACTAAAATCTGAACTGGAATTGATAACGATAACCGACTTATCTGTAGGTCGTGTGCGTTACGCCATATTGAACTCTATTGAATACAAAACAGTAATATGTAAATATGATACGGCTCGGTACACAGTTTTTGTAATTCAATTCAGTGTAGAGTCATCACTCAGTGTAACCGGTTGTGTATAAAATGTCGGTGGGTTTAGTAGCGAAGCAGTTGCTTAGCAAGTGCGCTAAGAAAACCGGATTGAGGTGTATGACACACTATCCGATCGACGAGCATGTGTTTGGACTGACCAGCGAACAGCAACAGGTTTGGATAACCATAACATTAACACACAATAGAGATAGTGAGGTGTTTACCTTAAAGAGGGGTGTTGATAAAAACAAGTGACGAAAGAATAATTATGTATTAAGTTAGGTACTATCTTGAGGCACACAAAAATGTGTTTTGAATGGGTAATAATAACTCTTGATTTGTCTGTGAGCTAAAGACCGCCTAAATAGTACGTGTAGTAAAAAGTATTACTATTTGACGTGCGAGAGGCATAACAAGAGCAAAATAATTATGCGATCTTAATATGTACTTAGTTTATGTTAATGAGCGTTTAACGGATGACAGTTGCTACTACCAAAAAGAGTCACACTCTTTTACTCTTAATCACAATAATGCCTGATATGATATATTATTTAATACTTTAATTTAAATATTAATGTGGCACCAAGACAAGAGGTCGTTGTGTGGCACTAAGTAGATTGAAAGAGTCGACTACGGATAAAGTATCATACGTAAACTAACAGTGGCTCACAAATGATTTAAAAGTGAAGCATTTCTTCAGTAAAAACTCAAATAAACGTTCAATATTTACAGCTACGACAAGTAGTCTTCGATTTCGCTCAGAAAGAGTTGGCGCCAAAAGCATCAGAGATAGATAAACAAAACAACTTCGCAGAACTACGGGATTTCTGGAAAAAGCTAGGGCAGTTGGGACTTTTAGGTAAGTTCAACCACCACCACCTCATACTTAAGATAAGGTCTTTGCCCAGCAGTGGGATGTTCACCGGCTAACTTAATCAACAATCAACTTTTTCTTATATCAACTAGGTTATCGAAAGATATTGAGTTTGAAGGATTTGTTAAACTGAGATGGTTGGTTGTAGTATAGTCGCCAGCACGTCAGGTTACCCACTTTTGTTGCAAACTAGCCCTTATTACAACTGCATAAGATACCGCAGTGTTTGCCTTGATGTGCTGTTGTCCTTACCCTGAGAAGTCCGTACCTAAAAGAGATTGTCATTCGGTCAGGTATAACTGCAAGTCCTGATTATGGAGGAACTGGCGGGAAATATTCAGACCACTGTGTCATTATGGAAGAACTCTCCAGGTAAATACTTGAACAAATTTTAAAAAATAAATAGTACATAACATAGTATTAGTATGTACTTAAATAATGTCTCCGATATTCCAAGGACTGTCGACAAACTCCGCAGTTTTGCAGATTTTATTTCATCTAATTACGTAGTTATCTTGAAACAGCGATCCTCCGCGACTTCGTCCGAGGGTTTTGAGTTTGCTCCCTCCCTTCCCGTCGCAGCGTCCCGTGTTTTAATTTAAGCCTTCCCATATAAATAAGCTAACCAAAACAGACAGATTTTTTTTAAATCCATCCAGTAGTGTAGTTATTGATATTAGCGCGTTCAAACAAACAAACAAATTTTTCAGTTTTAAAATATTCGTACAGATAAATTTGTTTAAAAACATTCTAAGGGCACGCAAAGGTGAAGTAGCTGCAAGTTATTCTTAGAGTTTATTGGTGTTTTAACTAACTTTTTATTTAAATTTTTCAGAGCAAGTGGCGGTGTAGCCTTGTCGTATGGAGCACATTCCAATTTATGCATAAATCAAATTAATAGAAATGGAACACACGAACAGAAGAGTAAATATTTACCAAAGGTAAGATTAAATTAACCAAAGGTATCTGGTGATTCGTCAATCAAACTTTTTCCGTGTGGTGTTTCGATTACCTACGAGTTTTACGGTTTCAATAAAAAACTACCGCACGAAAGAAATCGAAAGCCATAGAAATCGTAACACTGATAAAGCTAAAAACTGTATTTTTTCCAAAAAAGAATATTTTTTCGAATGTGAACTACACGAGAATTAAGATAAGTAAATTTAAAGTTTAAATTTAAAGTTTTTGCCCACAACACCGTTGTAAGTATACCATGAACGCGATAGGAACGTGTCATGCAAAAAAATATTTTTAGTATTGAAAATAAATACCGTTCCGCCACCGACTAACACCGTCGCGTGTCATGCACGGAGCGTACCAGCACCGGCAAAAAACGTCCTCATTCGCTCTCGCTTCATATAACGGTGAGACAGAACGCTTTCAACCCGTTGTGGGCAAGGTAGAGCGTATCGTGTTGCTCTGACACGATCCTAGCATGGTCATGGTATGGTACGGTGCAGAGGGAACAACTTTAAACAAATATCTGACGTATTAGTTAGGTACATTAAAGGTTTAATGGTATACAAAAAAAAAACCTCTACTTATTCAAGCTATCTAGAGGTAAGTCTTGTTCAGCGAGAACAAGAGGAAACTAAATTATAGTCAGTATGTTTTTGTCTATCCAGCCTTATGTAAATACAAATTATCATAAATTGCATGTTTTAACTGTCTGAATTAATGTAACACCTTCCGGTTAAGTGTATTTGGCACTGGTACCTATATTATGAAATACTTGACTTTTCCAGCTATGCTCAGGTGAACACATGGGTGCTTTGGCTATGTCAGAGCCAGGAGCAGGCTCCGATGTTGTCTCCATGAAGACCAGAGCTGAGAAGAAAGGTGACTACTACGTACTCAATGGCAACAAGTTCTGGATCACGAACGGGCCTGATGCTGATGTCCTGGTGGTAAGTAATAATAAATAAGGAATATTAAGATTAGTTTTGGCGTAGTTAAGATAGCTATGATGCCCGAATTTTGTCTTTAATGACTGGATTTGGGATAAATAAGACTTGAATATAATAATATAGCCCGGCGAAACAGTAAGCTCAAGTGGCAATAGGCAGAAAACATAGCGCTAAAAACTGATGGCCATTGGGGCGGAAAAGTTCTAGATTGTAGACCCTTCGACTAAAAGCGCAGCGTAAGACTTACACCGACAAGATGGACAGGCGACCTTGTAAAGATAGCAGGATCACACTAGACGCAGACCACTTGCAACCGGTTGCTGTCGAAAACTTTGGGGAAGCTCTTTGTTCAGCCGAGGAAGTCTTGTGACTGATAATGATGATGAGACTAGAATGAACTAGGATACCCTCATAGTCTTTTGACAATATTGAGCTTATGTTTTCAAAATTCTGTTCTCAGGTATATGCAAAAACAGACTTGCAGAGCAAGCCGCAACACGGAATAACTGCATTTTTGATAGAAAAGGATTTCCCAGGCTTTTCTACAGCACAAAAACTGGACAAATTAGGAATGAGAGGCTCTAATACTTGCGAGCTCGTGTTCGAAGACTGCAAGGTAAGTCACTTTAGGATATGTAACATTGCTTTCGTGTTTTCGTTTCGAGTTTGTTTTCGTGTATCGGTGATGTTAATTTTGAAAGAATGAGCTTAGGTTCAAAGAAGACAGTCATGATGTCTTCACTATACCTATTTTTAAACAGATATTATGATTACGTTTATGTTGGAGATTCTACAATAGCACTTAGTCAAGATTTAATAAGAAATTAACAAGATTTACAAATTGGGATGCCTTATTGGGTACCATACGTACGAAAAGGAAATAATAGTAGAAGCAAGGTAAACGAAAGGAGGTTCACAATGGATCAAATGAAGCACATGTTTATATGTATCTTATTGCAGGTGCCAGCAGAAAACGTTCTGGGTGAAGTGAATAAAGGAGTTTACGTTCTAATGTCTGGTTTAGACCTTGAGAGGTTGGTGCTGGCTGGTGGGCCAGTAGGGATCATGCAAGCGGCCATCGATGCCGCGTTCCAGTACGCTCATACGAGGAAGCAGTTTGGAAAGAATATTGGCGAATTCCAGCTATTACAGGTTTGTAGAAAATAACAAAGTGTCTTATGTCTCGCATTCCAAATCGTATTGTTTTGAGAATTTTTTGACCAATTCAATTCGGTACTTATTCTTGCTCAAACAATAACATTTAAACAACTCGTAATACTAGTAGTATTTTCTCCGATTAGACCTACGGCACAAAAAATAGAATACTACGGTAGACCGGTAGAGAATTATTATGGCATTAAGCCCGCCTTATGTAAAAAATAATTTGTGTTTGAAGTTTAAATAAATAACTACTATGGTATGATGGCTAAGTTGGATCCACTGTTGGATCAGAGGCTAACAACTAGTTATGATCATGTAGAACAGTCAGTAGATCAGACTGCTTATTAGCTACTAGTACGTGAAGTTCTGGGGCCAAAAAGTTAAGCTTAGTATGTGTGAACCATTCAAGATTAGTTATTTTCTGAAACTTCGTTTTGAATATAAGAATCACTGTTCTCTGCCTCCCAATAAAGGATAAACAAGAACTAATTATACTATTTTCATTGTAGGGTAAAATGGCAGACATGTACACCACCCTGAGCGCTTGTCGAAACTACCTATACAGCGTGGCGAGGGCGTGTGACGAGGGCCACGTCAACAGCAAAGACTGCGCAGGCGTCATTCTATACTGCGCGGAGAAGGCCACGCAAGTTGCGCTGGACGCTATACAGATACTTGGTAAGATTGACATGTTAGTAATATGCTTTTCGGAAAAAATAAAGGGCCCGGTAGTGGAAATTTGTCTAAAGATGCGCCAAAAAGCGCGAAAAGGATGAGCGGTGTTTCGTACGATTTCGCCCTGATTTGATAGAACACTATTTATTTGTAATGTGAAAACGAACAATCATGTGTACAAGGTGTGGATAAATGATTCTATCATCATATTTAAATTGAAACATATTATTATCAGCTGATTCGGATTTTCATAAGTGCTCATCTATCCTTACTTCTGGTTATTGGCCACCCTGTTTCTTTTCACGCTAAGACAAAACGCTGCTACAAGGGATCAGCATAATGGCAATCATGGTAACAATGTGTCACTTACGCACTTTATAGTCGCCATGTTATCAACTGAGTCGTGACAGTGACATGTCTATCTCGCTTGCACTCACCGGGAAAGCGGCGCGCTGCATATTCCTATCTCTAATGAATTTACGGCCTCACGACTCTGTTGCTAACGCTGTAGCATACTTTTGAAATTTATTATAATTACGCGACTGCGGCAAAGGCAAAAAGGAGGGTTAAGTTTTAACCTGATCTTAATGTTATGTTTCAGGTGGCAACGGCTACATTAACGACTACCCCACTGGCAGGCTTCTTAGAGACGCAAAACTTTACGAGATTGGTGCGGGAACATCGGAGGTTCGCAGAATGCTTATCGGACGTGCATTGAACAATGAATACAAATAAGATAGATTCTGACCAATAAGACTGGTTGAGACTTGGTTGTACTGACTAAGAACCTCTTGAAGGTGTAAATATATTGAGCCAAATTAATTAAAATTTAACTGATACCAGCTCATGCATTCATGATAATGTATAAAAGTTTTTGATAAAAGGCATTTAATCAGTCAGGTATCAAACGACAGCCGGGCGCCGCATAACAATGGAATTTTTATTGTGTCTCGTTTACACATACTTGACGAGTTAATATACAATTTGATTAAATCAAAAATATTTTAATACTTTATTATACCTACTGCATAAGTTTTAAAACTAATAAATAAATAATTAAAAAACATGCTATACACACCTTTATAACTGCTGTTGTAAATCTCAAGTCACAAAATTCACAAGCATATCTTGAGTTGTTTCATTTCCACCAGAAGCTCACAGAGAAACTTATTGATAGTGATTCTACAAAATGCCACCACTTCGGAGGGATGTATAACATCTGTCCTGGACGCAGCACACAGAAGTGCACCTTAGCATCCTTGTATTTAGGATACTTTTCATAATCAGGAAACCGTGGATCAATCCTTGCTGTATTGTTTAGCAACTCATGTTCGTGAGGATACAAGTACTCTGAATCTTTTGGAGAGAATAAAAATATCTGTTTCTCACCAACTACTTGTGTTAGCAAGTTTCTTTTAGGGTCATGGTGCAGTGGAGATATTGTGCCCTTTGGCCCATACCATGCCATCACATCAACTGGCTCATCACTATCAGAAAAACAACAGTATTCAGGCTCTACAATATCATCTTTCAATTCTGGAATTTGCTCAAATAACTGATATTGAGCTAAATAACCTGTAGGGCCATTTGATTGGTAAATAAAGTTCTTTATAAATTCTTCTATTGTCATCAACTTCTGTGTCCAATCAGATTCTGTGTAATCTTTTCCTATTTCTATTGAGACTGTTCTGGGTCCTGCTAGCTTTATAAAATAGTTTTGATCTTTCCATTTACTCAGAGCTGGCCAGTGATTGATACAGTTTTCTAAAACAACTGGTTTCTCTGTGATTATGTAGTTGTTGTAAAATGTCTCCATACTAGGGCAGCATACTACCTCTATTGGTTGTGCATTGTATTTTTCGATATCAACTTCTACAGTTTCTTGATTGTGACTAGAACATTCGGCCAAATTGTGTGGAATCAAATTGAAAGAGCTTAACAATGTTGCGCATCTTTGCAGCAGTTCAGGCTCTTTATCAATAGGACACCCAAACATGATCCCAAAATCAATAATTTTAAACATATCTTTTACTAAGTCTTCTGTAACTTCACCAGATGATTTTGTAAGGGCTAGTAGTTTTAAAAATGATGCTATGGTTATCGTTTTCCTCAGGAATAGCTTTACCTCTTTCCAGTTTCCAATGTTTACTTGTTCATACATGTAGTCAATGATGGCCTGAATTTTAACAGTCGCTAGATGATTAAGAGATTCTGTGTTCGCTATGTACTTTCTAAGCAAGGACTTGCAGGTGCCATCAAGGTCTGAAACTTCCTCCAATGACTCAGAGACAGATGTTTTGAACTCTTCAAGTTTGCTAAAGATTTCACTACAGGATACCATTTTAAAAATTGTTATTAATATGACTAGTGATTTTATAACTTAGGTGGGCAAAGTTTCACTGACTCTCTTGCAGGCGATTGATCTTTATTGAGCTAAAATGATTTATTGATTATATTTATCAAATATAACCTCTCAATCGCCCAAACCAATCAATTTTCTTTGACGTTTGCGTTTCATTTTTCAAGGAAGGAGGGTTATGGACATGAACATGACATGAATGCACAATAACGTTATCTGCATGAAAAAGAACGTAAATAGTCTATGGTTCATTTTATTTTTATTTCAACAACAAAATCTAAAAATGTGAAATGAAATACATAAAACGTTACAATAACATACAGTAAATCAATACGAAACATGAATTTTCCTATTCTTTGCTTTTTTGAACGTCTGCTTTACTTCGTTTTTTTTTCATTGACCTTGACCTTTTGTTTATAAAAAAAATAGTTTGTCTATGGTGAATCATATGACTTTTTCGCACGTGATCTGTCAAATTATTTACGAAAAGTGTTTGAAAAATTAGAGAAAACATGATTTAATTCTTCGTAAATCCAAAAAAAAACACATTAAAGATGCCAGGTGGATCGAAGAACAGGTTCTTCGTAATATGTTACTGGTGACGCAATGGCATTGTTCGACAAATTCTTTACAATAAAGAGAAAACTAGACAATGATCATCGTGGGTCACGAAATCTAGCCAGGTACGTTGTAGAAGAATGCCTTTCATTCATTTAAATCTATTTATAAACGGTTCCGCATGCGGTGGAGAGGTTGACGCACGATGATCGGTCAGTGTTGATGTCCGGAGGGCGCTCCATGGACCTTTGCGTTGGGACCGGTGACGCACGGGATGCTGGCGTTGCGGCGAGCATATGACTGCGGGGCGCGGGCCGCGGGCGTAGGCGTCCGCCCGATCGTGCGTGTCACTCGAGAGGGGCGGGGCGGCGTTCCGTGTTTACTTATTATTTACATTCAAACTTAGTTGTATTAGTACACCCGCACATTCCACTTGGGGCAATCGTCGCTTGTCATACCGCCACCGATGTGCATTTAGTGAAAACATTGCTGTGATTTCGTGTTTGGGTTGTGAGTGCGTGTGACACAGATTTCTTCTGTAAATGTTTCAAAATTGATAGACAGCTGTGAGCAAATTAGCGACTATGAAATAAGATGAAATTTAGGTGAATATTACATTGTTTTATAAAATGTAAAGTTTGTTGTGATGTCTCCGTTCCCTGGTGTTCTGTTAAGCCTCTTATGAATGAATAGCAACTAGCTAGTTTGATCAGCTTATTAACGTTTGTGTGGGCTAGATCAAAGCGGTGCAAACTTGTCTTTGTCAGCTGTTAATTTACAACAAAGATATGTAGTTAGAAATGTATTAGAGGTATTTACCAATTGGGATCTAATTGCATCAAAACTGAATTCATTTGTTCAGGTTGAAAATTTTCTAGTATTTTAACTGTCTTTTGAATTATCTTCCCTTTCAAGTGCATGCCTATAACAATATTAAACAAATGTCATGATAAAACATTAGTTACATAAACTGAACCTTGGCATCTGCCACTCTACTCTACTCTATCTAGAGTAGAGTTGGGTGAATAAACATAGAAGAGAAAGTTTTGTTTTCATTTGTGTCATCAACAAATAATTAATACTGTACTGAGTACATATTTTGACTCTATGCCAACTAAATTTTTGCACTTAAATTTACAAAGGGAACATGTTGACAAGATTATCATTTTTTTCTTTATTACTGAGTTTTTCTGTAATTATAACCTAGACATATATGTATCTCTTATATTGATAAGAAGTAGCAAATAAAAAAAACATCTTCATATAATGTAAGACCTTGATACATACTTGATACATTATTTTAAAACTAGAATTAATCTTGTAAGATATTCTGATCAGAATGTCTTGTCATGAAAAGGTTATAAAACTTTAGATACAGTTCTATTATTGTGATAACTTATTCATTTGAATTTCTGAGTACAGACAACAGCACATCCCAGTGAACACTGCAGTATTTAATGTGTTCGTAATGACTTATGAGAGTTAATTTTCAACAAAAAATTATAACTTGATGTGCTGGCAACTATACATAATTAAAATTATGTTATTTTTTGTCACACAGGTCTTGTCAGATAAATTCAGAGCAAGTGAGATTGCTTCTGTTCAAAGAGTGCGACTGGCGGGGGAGGAAACTTCTGTTTGACTCGTCTACTATTGAAAAAGTCCCGGCCACCAAAAATGACAAACCAAATGTCAGTCAGGTGGAGTTCCCGTGCATTGTTGAAGTGGCAGATGGATGCACTTACCTGGTGAGTTGGTATTTTTTTGTTAATTTTTATTGCAAAAATACAATTAGTAAAGAACAATTATTGTCCAACAGAAATTATGAAAATTCATTAGAACTTTTTAAACTTGACTTATCTCATAGTTTTCTTATTAGCATAGCAATAGTACCTAGATTTGAAAACTAAACTTTTTTAACATTTAGCTGAGATGCTAGTTTCACAAATTGAAATAAAAAAACAATTATTTTGGTATTTTAGTATGTACATTGTTACTAACCTTTCATTATATTTTAACATACTTATTAGTGTCAATAATAACATGATTATATAAAGTTTTTTTTCCAGGAATTGATATTACTGAAATGCCAAAAAAAACACCCTGTATTTTTAAGTAGTCATTCCTTATGTCAAAATAGTGTTATAAATTAATAAAACTTAAATTTTATGATTGTCATTTAAAATAGTATATATATAGATGATTTATGTTTTTATAGTGTTTTATCACTATTGAATTAACTAATTGTGAGAGTAATCTCGCAACATTGATGCGATCACGCAGCCTACGCGTTAAAAGAAAGCACTTGCAAAATTCAACAGGCTTGTTAATGTGACGGTGGCCGAGTGGTATAGGCATACGCATATAATTCATCGTCTGTCAAAGAGTCACGGTTCCTTTTTACAAGTGCAATATATTAGTATTATTATTTCATTTTAAAAACTATTGTAGTATTGACAGGGTGAAGATCAAAGTTACTATGCGCGCGGTACAAAAAGCCCATCGTAGACACTGTAAAAGTACGCTGTATGCGTGGGATCCTCAGTTACACCACTATTTTATACATAATACGAGGGGGGATTGAAAAGTACTCGGCCTAACTAAGAAAATAAACCCATACAAAATAATTTATATTTTTAATTTCTTACTTAATCACCATAAAGTTGAATTGTTGAAAAAAAATATTCGTTCTGAGAGTCAAAATACGCGTCTACTGATGCTTTGACCTCCTCGTTTGTTAACAATTACAAACATCTTAATTGGTTTTTTAGGAAAGGAAACAGAAAAAAGTCTGATAGTGCCAGATCAGGTGAACAAAGCGGATGCGGTAACATTTCAAAGCCACAAATATGAATTTCAGCCTTTGATTGCACAGTTGTGTGAACACAGCCAATATCTCGATGTAACAGGACTTTTCTTCGGACCACTACTGTGGGGTTTTCTTTTATTTCCCTACGTAAATTACATAGTTAGATGCACTGGTCATTACAGTTTATATTCTGATCATTTTTAAAACAGTAAACCACATTCACGCCCTTTGAGCCTCGGAATACTGAAGCCATCACCTCATTTGCCGACAAAATGGCCTTAGCCTGTGTAAGGGTGGTGAAGCAAACTTTCTTCACTAATTTGATTGTAAATTTGCGTCCGATGTACTGTGATAAACGTATGATTTGTCCAAAGAAAAAAAAAACCTTCTGGGTTGACATAAAATATCTCCAAACAGCCGCTGAAAAAGTCAATCGCGTTCATATTGGTCGACTCAAAGCAGCCGCGGGCCCCACCTCGCAGTCAGCTTGTGGAAACCGATTGAGTTGACTATGATATTTTAATTTTTTCCATGAGATATGCCAACAATCTCGGTTACCTATTCCATTTTTAATTTGCGGTCTTGCATAACCAAATCGTGTACATTTTAGACTTTTTGTCAGTACTTGACGTTGAAGGCCTTCCAGAGCGGGTTTGTCTTTCACCCTCTCTATCCCACGCTTCAATTCTGATATTAATTTTTTTGACTGTTGAATATGACAGAGCAAAATCCCCTAAAATACTGACTATATCATCATGGATGGTTTTTCTTGATAATTATTTCACATGGAGGTACCTTATCACAGCACGCTGCTCAGTTTGCTCCATTTGCGAAAGTCACGGCGGATTGCCTGATAAATAAATTTATAAAATCACAACTAATGAACGCACACGTTTGAAACTTCGCACAATTAACCAAAATAAAAGGAAATAAATAATATACGTAGTTTTGATTTAAAAAAAATAATGGAACTGTATCAGGCCGCGTACTTTTCAATCCACCCTCGTAGTTACGATTTCATTATTTGCGATAGCTTTACTTCCATCACGCGTATTTCGGCGTTCAACTTAACAAGATTGAATCGCAATATCTAAAACAATTAGCTAAGTCGTTTTTCTTATTTCAAGATTGGAAGATTTACTTATATTATCTCAAGGGTCTGTCTGTCTGTGACCTCAAACTTCGAAGGATTTATTTTGAATCATAATAGTCATGTGATATAATTATAATATTGTAATCCCATCAGAAATCCCCTGTTGGAAACTATAAATTACGACCGTCAAAACATCTAATGCCGTAGTAAGTTTTATTTGCAAACAAGGCGTGATTTATCTTAACTCATTTCCATCGGAGAAAACTAGATCTATATTTATTACAGAAATGACGTTCGCCATTCATAAAGTGGTGTACGTTATCACTGCGATACGAGTTTATAAATATCGCAATTGACACACCACTGGTCACAAGACTCGGCTCTTATACTTGCGAAGTCTAATTTTAGATCATTTGAGCGTTAGCCTTTTTGATTAAAGCTGTAAGTGGGACGAATGAACCACGCCGTGGGACTGTAACTTTAGCCTGTGCTAATTAATTGACATCACAATCGCATGCCCTGTTAACGATGCTAAAACTGTACCACGAGAAAACATTTTTATTATCAGCTTTATACATGATAATTTATCGCTCCCATTTGGTCCATGTTTGTGATGTTCATTATTGTTGTCCTTTTTGCGTTTCATAATATTGTTTATATTGAGTTGCTTGATCTAGAATTATTACGTTCTCTTTTTAGGAATACATTTCGCTGGCAAATGTTTGCCAGAAACGTAGGCACTCAATTAGAGCTTCTTATTGCGGTGGGTTTGACGGTGGACAGTACCCACCCATGTTATATTACGAATATCATAACTTTTTAGGGTTCCGTAGCCGAATGGCAAAAAATTCTTATAGTTTCGTCAAGTCTGTCTGTCTGTCTGTCTGTCTGTCTGTCCGTCCGCATGTCACAGCCACTTTATTCTGAAACTACAAGCATCACATAGCTGAAACTTGATAGGTAGGTGTATCTTGTTCACCGCTTTCCGATTCAGATACAAAAAGTAAGAAAAAATAATATATATGTGGGGGGGTTCCCATACATGAAACTAAAACCAAAAATTTTTTTTTACTCAAACCTATGCGTGTGGGGTGTCGGATAGGTCTTTTAAAATGATGTTGATGTTTTTAAAACCATTTTTTCTGAAAGTGTAAGGTTTGAGATATAGACGCTTCCAGAGTGGTGAAATGGGCGTCCCCCCCACCTAACTTTTGAACTAAAAAAGGGAAAATTTTGAAAAAAATATATGATGTAGATCTCAACAAAAACTTCCAACGAAAATTGGTTTGAAGGAGATCGAACCAGTAGTTTTTGAGATATTGCACATTTTTATCAACCGCAAATATAACTTTGTCTTTCATACAAACACTATGAAAAACAAAGTTATTTTTGCTGTCGCAATGTATTGTGATGTTTTCGTTAAGTAAAAGTAAGTGGACCCTGAATTCAGTTAAGGGTGGCACGGATCCCTCAGTGCGCGGGTCCGACACGCACTTAACCGGTTTTTCAGTATTCTCATTGTTTGTTTGAACGCGCTAAGCTCAGGAACTACTGGACCGATTTAAAAAAAAGAGTGTCTTGGATAGACACACTCAAACAACAACGACGCACTACAAACTCAAATTAATGTAGGTAGTTTGCTTATTTATATGTTGTGTGTGTTCCCTCCGCCTCCCCTAACTACCCTATTGTTAGTGTTGTCTTTATTTATCGTGTGTTGTCTTTTTGTTTTAGGTTGAAAGATAAGTCTGCTTGATCTTTTTTTCTAGTAACCCACTAAATTTTTTTTTTTATACATATAACCGTGTAAAGGCTTGTCACGCGACATTGGCGGAACAAAGTGTCGAAAACATTAAGTTCGGACGCCATAAACAAGAAGAAGAAGAAGAAGTACAAACTCAAAACGCGCCGACGCTGTCGCGGGGGACCACTAGTCCAAAAATATAGCTAAAAGTAATTACAAGTAAAAATAATATCAAAGTCTGTTTGAGTAGCGCAACAACCGGCAACGTCGACGCATTAATTTATGCGTGCCATACAAACGCGAGTCACGTGAGTGCTAGAGCCACTGGGTCTAAAGATATCACAATTTTGACGCGTCCAATCTAGAGGTGCTTGTTGGAATTAATTAAATGTTTAATGTGGTATTGATTAATATTCGTCTGATAATTAATTTTGGCTACATCTACGACTTACCTACTTTATATTAAGTTCGGAAGTTACTTCGCAAGTTGCGAATGACTTGGTAGCTATACCTCAAGCAACTGTTATTGTAAACAACTTCCAAATAACCTGTTTTGTCGTATATTAAAATGTCACCTGATGATAATTCATTGTTATTTAGCGTTAGTCATCAGGCCCATTTTGGTCTCAGATCAACTATAGGTCGACCGCAAAACTGAGACGTTTCTGACGTCACTTTTGTCGCCTTTGTTTTCATTTCCCTCCCAATCAATGTACTCCTCATCATTGCTATGAACTAAACGATATTTCATTTACCTAATAGAAGAACATTTTATTCATATTTTTAATGTGCAGTACTTTATTTGGGAGAAAAATACAACAAAAGTGACGTCAGAAATGTCTCAGTTTCGCGGTTTACTTATAGTAACATTATACGATACATACTATTGAAAGTAGCAACAAGCCTAGCAAGCCGCCACAGCGCCATGGGGAGGTATTTATCAACTACAGTACATAAACTCAATAACTTTCTGTTCCCTGCTACCTACTTATATTGTAAGTCTGTAACTTCCTGGCACCTAAAACTCTTTTGGGGATTATGTCATAATTTTCAAGTTTAAATACTTTGATGTGATGAGAGACAACGACCTACCTACTACACTTTCCCTCGTCGTATAGTACCGATTTCCCACGCAATCGTGAGGTGCCACTTATCTAACGCCTTATGTATGAAAATCTTTATGAACAGCATTTGCCAAGCTAGAATTGCCACTATCTATTGTCACCCGTATTTTTATTTACACATTAAAGTAATAATATCATCACTATCAGTATCGAGACACATAATTTGATATCGAGAAAGATAACATATCGACATCGTCACTATCGTCACAGTGCATTCTGTTGCGTAGGGTTGGAATTAATATAGTTGCTATGCATTAAATGAAGTAGTCTAGGTGTCCAGTTGCTAGATATCAAAATGAATGTAAATTGGCTCTGTAACTAGTCAAACTGCACCCACTCACTATTTTAGTTCTAAGTTGATTTATATTGAACTTCAATTAACATAATTCCTTTATCCTTATTGATACGATTGCAGACACTGATTCAAATGAAACTACTGACAGCAGCTACGATATGATACAACTTACCGTCTAAAATCATATTAAGCTTCAACTACTCTATATTTTACGTGTAACCAGTGTTTGTAAGCCCGTGCAAACTTTCCTCCCCGTTTTAGCTCCCTTATGAGATAATTCCCAGTATCAAAACTGTTGTATATGCGACGATATTCGGCCTTAAGTGGGTAGGACAGCAGGCCTTCCTTATGCGTAGGGTTGCTTCATAGTCCCACCTACATGTATTAGGCATCTATACTCCTCCGTTATCTTAAATTGTGAATATGAATTAATGTAGCATTTTTCTTTGTCCAGTACAAGGGCCCGGCGGCGGATGCTAATATTCTCGGTGAGATGATATTCGGCGCCGTCGCCGTCAACTGTAAAAGGGTCTCACTGAAGATACACATCATGGAAGAACCTAAAAGGTAAATAATCTATGAATTCACGTTTCTTGAAAGGCGCTTTGTAAATTTCCTCCAATAATAGCCGCAAAAAAGTTTTTTGAGAAATAAATTTTATACCCATAGCGCCTCCATGCTACGGGTATAAAGTTCCTTGGCGGAACATTGCAATGACTCTGTCACTAGTCTGCAGAAATCCCGTATTGAACTATACTATAACGGATATATTAATAGCCTGACCTGAAACCTAAACTGAAATCGTCTGTGAAAGTCACACTTTTTGTTTTGTTTTCATATCATTCAATAATTTAATTGAATCTTATTTAAATAGTAACGATATCTATCGTTACTTTGGAAAATTCAACCACATTTGAAACTCTTGCTTGATGTAGGTATGCCTGAGTATGAGTATAGTCTCGACAGTGGTAGGGCTTATATTGGGACGTGTATAAGAGCCCCCAGTGGGTCTATATGCAAAAATATATGACTTTTGTGACTTTATGATTTGGCCATTTCCTTTGATGGGGTGTGGTGAGGGCTCCGAGTCCGATGCCATCTGTCACATCTTAATTTGATATTTTAATTTGTTATTGTATGTATGTTAGTCTCTAAGGTATGTATTGTATGGACCTGTATTGTTGCCTAAAATAATTGTATTGAAATATTATGTATAGGTTGATGTGCACAAAAGTGTTTTGCGTGCCGTCCTCGCGGAAGGTCAGCCGCGTAGACCGGAAGACCAGCGAAGCTAGTGCCAACACGAGGAGTGGTTCCAAGCCGCTTAACGTACCAGCGCTGAGGGAGGAGGGGGTGTCGCTAAGCTTCTCTCTTGACAGGGGAGACTCGGGTGAGTTGGTCTCCCGTTACCACATATTGTATAGAAACCATAGATAATATAAAATACATATAAATATAAAATACATATAAATATGTATTTTATACTAGACACGCTGTTCAGAACACATTTTTTAAAATGACAAAGTATGCACAAACACGGCCATTACCATGGCAATGCTTTGAAATATGCTCCATCTGGCCTTAAGTTTTTGACAACAAAGTTTGTTCTGAACTGCCTGTCTAGTGTAACATAGAAGTCGTTGATAGAAACACATAAAAATACACCCTGTATCTTTCAGTATCCCGATTACTGGGGCTATATTTATGGCTTATTATTAAACTCTATCAACAGGGTCGTAGATATTAACAGTAGCCCAGCCCATTGCCTAAGGCTGTATAGAATTAATCATAATACTAAATTGGTGTCTATAAATATCAGGATTGTTACCATTTGTCATCGCGACACAACGCTATAATTATTATGATTGTAGTTGACAGCACGTCTACGTTATCCCAATGCTGGATATTTTGGGAACGTAATGTCTGTTAGGATTTATTATAGCTGTCACTGTGAGTGACATTTTGTATTAGCTCCAAAAAAATCTATCAGTACCTTCTCATATTTGAGAACTTTCAAAGTCTCGGAATGTTTGCTTCATAAACAATGCTTTAATATTTGAGAAATCAAAATCCCAAAAAAGTACAACAGCTATCTAAAATTATTGCTCGTGTTTGACTTTAATTACATTTATGTGACTTGCAAAGAATACTGTAATTCCTGCGTTTGTTAAAAGATTACGGCTAAGTCTAACTAAGTCTGATAATAATTTATTTATGACCATCATGGGTTCTGTGTTGACATACTGAATGTTTGTCATGTAATGCAGCTATTTACAGACCATTAACTTTTTTCTCATGGCTTTTTTGCGGTTGTTTAGTTTTAATATTTGTTCGCTAAATAGATTTATTTAATGTTAATTTACTTATGTATTTATTTAACCACGAGTCTAACGTTCGCTTTTTAGGGTTCCGTAGCCGAATGGCAAAAAACGGAACCCTTATAGTTTCGTCAAGTCTGTCTGTCTGTCTGTCTGTCTGTCCGTCCGTATGTCACAGCCACTTTATTCTGAAACTATAAGCATCACATAGCTAAAACTTAGTAGGTAGGTGTATCTTGTTTACCGCTTTCCGATTCAGATACAAAAAGTAAGAAAAAATAATATTTAAGGAGGGGCTCCCATACATGAAACTAAAACCTAAAAAAATTTTTTACTCAAACCTATGCGTGTGGGGTGTCTATGGATAGGTCTTTGAAAATGATGTTGAGGTTTCTAAAACCATTTTTTCTAAAAGTGTAAGGTTTGAGATATAGACGCTTCCAAAGTGGTAAAATGGGCGTCCCCCCCATCTAACTTTTGAACTAAGAAAGTGAAAATTTTGAAAAAAATATATGATATATAGATCTCAACAAAAACTTGCAACGAAAATTGGTTCGAAGGAGATCGAACCAGTAGTTTTTGAGATATTGCACATTTTTATCAACCGCAAATATAACTTTGTCTTTCATACAAACACTATGAAAAACAAAGTTATTTTTGCTGTCGCAATATATTGTGATGTTTTCGTTAAGTGAAAGTAAGTGGACCCTGAATTCAGTTAAGTGTGGCACGGAACCCTCAGTGCGCGGGTCCGACACGCACTTAACCGGTTTTTTTTAAATTATCTATCACTTCTTACTTACACCCTTTCTCATTTTGATCCTTTAACGGTCTCTGTTCATCAAACACCAACACATGTTGTACAATTTCAGTACAAAATCCCTCGGCCACGAGTTGAAATAATAAAACTCCAAACTCAGAACGGAGACAAGTTTATTTTGATGTCCTTCATATATATAAAACACAAAAAAACGAGGTGTAAGTGCGAGCTAATGTACACACAGCGCCATCTGTTGGCGACGCACGGAACTTAACTAGTGTAGCGTACTAATACGAGATTCAACATTCCGCCCACCAAAGACTAGTCTTTACAATCCGCCCACCTTGAGAGCAGGTCACCAAACTTAGAAACATAACAATGTTTATTAAACCTAGTCTATAGTGATTTGCAATTGACTATTAAGGCATCAATAATAGGAAATGTCTTACACAACTAACAAAGGACATATCTTAATAGCATAACTATTTTTATAAAGTAGTACAGTAGTACGGATTAACACACAAATAAAAAATGCTACTACCTATGGATAATTAAATACATATCATTCATCCGTAGGCAAGAGACAAAGCTTCGAAGTTGGACGCTTAATGATGGTGTTTTTACAGCGAATCGAAACTACGCGCGTTATTTTATCTTTACCCGGATGCAATTCCTCTATTTTTCCATACAACCACTTAGCTGGAGGTAAGTTATCCTCTTTAATTAGGACTATGTCCCCTATTTTAAATCCAGGGGTGCGCGCAGACCACTTGTGTCGTTGAAAAAAGTTTGTGAGATATTCAGCCGACCAACGTCGCCAGAAACATTGCACCATCCTTTGCGTTAATTGCCAGCGTCTTAGCGTACTAACATGTGAATACTGTTCAAAGTTGTAATCTGGAGCCAATACGAGTGGCTGGCCTACCAAAAAATGTCCTGGGGTAAGAGGGGCTACATCACCTGGTTCAGAGCTTGCCCGAGATAGCGGTCTCGAATTTAGACACGCTTCTATTTGGGAGAGCACTGTACTTATCTCCTCAAATGTCAAGGTGCTATCTCCGATCACACGCTTAAAGTGGTGTTTCACGCTTTTGATCCCTGCTTCCCAAAGCCCTCCAAAGTTAGGAGCGTGAGGAGGGATGAAATGCCATTCAGTGTCATTGTTGGCAAGAGCTTCAGCTATTTCTCTAGCGACTTGAGAGTTTTCATGATCGAATAGACACTTCAATTCACGTGCAGCACCTACGAAATTTGTTCCATTGTCGCTCCAGAGTTGACTACAATGACCACGTCTGGCGACGAATCTTTTGAAAGCTGCAAGAAAACCTGCTGAGGTCAGATCAGAGACAGCTTCTATGTGCACGGCTCGAGTTGACATGCACACAAATAAACAAATGTACCCTTTGTACGATTTATGACCTCGACCTTTGGATACACGTATATTGATGGGACCAGCAAAGTCCACACCAGAGTTCAAAAACGGCTTACTTGGCGTGACTCTACAAGAAGGAAGGTCTCCCATTAACGCGTTACGAGAAACGCCTGCGTATCGAATACAAGGAACGCAATTGTGTATGTGCATTCTTATCAAGTTTTTGGCCCTCAATATCCAGTATTTTGTCTGTAAGAAGCGTAGCATCAGTTGTTGTCCTCCGTGAAACGTCCTTTCGTGCGCATCGACTACTAAAAGTTTGGCCAGCTTTGATTTGTAGGGTACAACGACTGGATGCTTGTTTTCAGGCGGTAAGTTAGAGTGACGGATTCTACCACCCACTCTCAACACTCCATTGTCATCTAGAAATGGAGACAAAGAAAAAAGAGGACTGTTTTTATTGACCGTCTCTTTTGACTGCAGTGCTCGAATTTCGTCTGGAAACCAAGTGGTTTGACATTTTAAAATACATATGTTTATTGCCTCTTTTATTTCAGGAACTGAAAGATAAGTCATGCGTTGAACATTGGGTTCACGACATCTATTCGCGAATCTTCTGCAAACAGCCACTACTCTGACCAGCTTCCTTAACGAAGAAAATCTATTCCACAGCCATTCGTCTTCATCTTCAGGAGCCGCTACAGCTGCATGGACTTTAATAACCTTCTCTTCTTCGCTGTGATTTAGGCAAGTGGGTCTAGCGTAGTTAATGGACTCACCACGTAACCAATTTGGTCCCTGCAGCCACAGAGAGTTCTGTAAGAGTTCGGTTGGCGTTACACCTCGAGACGCAATGTCAGCAGGATTTTCCTTTGACTGCACGTGAGACCACTGTGAGTTGTCCAAAAGATTGAGGATTTCAGACGTGCGGTTGGCTACGAATGTTTTCCACCGACTCGGATGATCGTTCAGCCAAGCTAAAACAACCATGGAGTCGGTCCACGCATGCAAATGTGACTTCGAAATTCCCAACACTTCGGCAACCTCTACCAGTAAATGACTTACAAGAACTGCGCCACACAACTCGAGTCTCGGAATGGAGACTTGCTTTATAGGGGCCACTTTAGACTTGGCGGTGATTAAGTGGGTTTGAACATTACCTAATGAATCGACGACACGAATGTAGACGACAGCAGCATATGCAATGTTAGAGGCGTTGCTAAATCCATGCAACTCTACTAGGGCATCGCCCACGGTTGTGTTTATCCATCTAGGTAAGTGAAAATTAATCAATTTGAGTAATTCACTGCGGTACGATTCCCACTCTTTCAGAAGTTCCGGCGGCAGTTCGTCATCCCAACCCATTCCGGCGATCCAGAGCTTCTGGATGAAGACCTTGGAGGTGATTATACAAGGTGAGATCCAACTTAACGGGTCAAATAGACGTGATATCTCGGAAATAATTTTTCTTTTTGTTTCAGGTGCGGTTGTTGCAGTACGCGGAGGGAGCTTCACCGTGTAGTCAAATTCATCCGTCGTCCTATTCCAGCAGTCCAATTCCACTATCAAAATCGAACTTAACGTAAACTCAACCGGTGACGATAACCAACTAAACGTCACATTTCTTACTCCACTAAAGCGGTTCGGTTGTGGTTTAGCTCAACTTTATCGTTCGACCGAAGATTAGCCGATTCATATTCTACTAATGTTTTGACGTTTAGGTCGACCGAACCGCAACTGAAGAAGAACTTTACGAATCCACCAATAGATGACGATTATTTCAACCAATCATTGAACGTCTGTTAGTGGTGCTCCGATGTAATTTTAATAAATCGAATGTTGCAAGCATAGATTATAAAAAATATATCGAGTTTGTTATGAATCGATTCACCACGTTACGATTTACAATGTTAAAATAAAACCATTAATGAGAAGCAAGAAAGTAACCATATTAAACAACCGCTCATAATACCATAGATATGAATCAATCAATAATTATCGACAACACGACTTTAAATTTGAACCATAGCAGATTTGATGTGTAAACCTTTAATGAGCACTTTTCTGCCACCGTTTTACAGCTCTTACTAGATGGCGTTAAGGTCAGTTTAGGAACTTTTATTTTCACGTTGGCGGAAAACCATGGACAAAGAATAAAAGTGCGTAATTAAATATTGTAAAATGCGTTAATGACTCGACTTATGTATTAATTAGAATACTATTTTTTTACCATTATTATGTCCTTTATGTACTAAAAGTTCTCATTAATATTGTTTTACTGTTTATTATTTACGTTGGCAAAAAGCAATAGCCCTCTGCTATAATTCTTGGATAAAGTTTTAAAAGTGAGTTCCTAAAATAACGCTAGTGCCATCTCTCGATGATATAAACATCTAATGACAAGAAAACTGCTCATTGATTTTACCGTCTGCCAAGTCAATAGGTTAGTTATTCTATAAATAGCACGTGAGTATTTTTCAAAATTAGATAACGGAATGTTTAGGGTATTTATTACTTGCCAGCTGTAAAGCTGTTTAGGATAACACAATAGCTAGCTAGATTGGCAACGTCACACAAGCGGTAAAGGTACGCAAACAAGAACAATAACTTTCAACCCCTTCCCTTTGTCTTTTTATCTACCTGGGATTGCCACGTGCGCCACGCTAGCTAAGAATACGTAGTGTACATGTTGTACTTGTACCACAGAATACTATATTGCGTTAGGTAAAAGACTTAGGCTTCATTATACTGATTAAAAACCAACTAAAATAAGAAAAGAAAAATATTTACCTACAGTCAAGTTACTGACAAATACTTGATCATGAGGATCAAGTGAAATATTGCAAAGTTTAAATAATTTAAATACCTCAAGAGCCGTCGAAAACATTGATGTTTTATGATCGAATGTTTCCAAAATATTTCTTAAATCTGCAACTTACAAGTATTTCTATAAAGCTCATTTTTTAGGGTCAATTAGGGTGTTATTTAAAATCTAAACCTGTTATTAATGAGAAATACAATTAAAAAAAAAACAAATTGCACAAAATCAGCTAAAAAATAAATAAAACGACGCTAGCGACACCACAGGTTGCATTTCCAATCTTTATTAGGGTCCTAAACGCTCAAAGAGCTTTCCAATCTCTTAATGCTCTTACTAATCTGTGCTTGCCTGTTTGTTTACGCTGCGTTTCGTCTTGCGTTCAGCTTAAGTTCGGTAGAATGAATAGTGGAATACTGTTTTGTGTCATATTTTTGAGCGTAACTCCAAACGAACTGCTACCTAAACTAAACTCAAACGATTCGTGTTGTAAATAGTGGAATTGACCCCCAGGTAAGTCCCAACACCTTAGTAATTTGATCTTGTTTTATTTCTACATTTCTTCCAGTGTCTTCTTCAAAAACTTCTAAAAGTTTACCAGAGTTGCTTGTCCATTTTTGTAATTTGAAACCACCTTCTTCAAGTAGTTTGTTTAATTGCCTGTAAACCTCTATTGCTTCAGTTTCAGACTGACAGCCGGTCATGACATCATCAACATACACGTCCGATTTGATTCTCTCAGCAGCCATCGGGTATTTATGACTTTCATCACAGGCTATTTGTATTAATGTCTTGATTGCTAAGTACGGGGCACAAGCTGTTCCAAATGTGACAGTCAGAAGGCGGTAATCTTCAATTTCATCTTGACCTGTTTTCCTCCACACAATTCTCTGAAAATCAGCATGAGATTTAGTTACAAGAACTTGTCGAAACATCTTGATGACGTCAGCAGCTAAGCAGATCGCATGACTACGCCACTTCATGATGATGTGTCGTAAATCAGGTTGCAGTGTGGGCCCTACCATCAAGGTATCGTTCAAAGAAACGCCATTGGTTCCCTTGTACGATGCATCGTAAACCACCCTCATTTTGGTAGTGCTTTTGTCCTCCCTAATCACTGCATGGTGTGGTAGGTAAACGGCATGTGGATCGTTTCTTTCTTCATCATCAGTGATTTTCTCCATATGTCCAAGAGTCAGGTATTCCTCAATTACATCTGTATATTTCGATTTTATTTCAGGCTGCTTAGAGAACTTCCTTTCAAGGCCATGAAGCCTCTTGATTGCGATGTTCTTTGAGTTACCGTACTTACATGGGGGATCGGAACTTTTAAACGGAAGATGAACTACGTATCGACCCGTTTCATCTCTTCGTGTGGTCGCTGCATAGTAGTCTTCGCATGCTTGTTCTTCTTGTGTCAAACGTTTGGTAAGTGATACAGGTTCCGGTTCCAGCTCCCATATTCTTTTAAGTAAGTCATTTTCTTCGACTTGTGACATTATGACAACCCTGTTGCAGATCTACTACCCCTCCGGATACAATCCAACCAAGGTAAGTATCCTGTGCTACGGGAGTGCCTTCAGGAGCTTTAATTAGCCCTTCCTTTAAAATATGGCAGTAAATCTCGGCGCCCAACAAAATGTCGATTTTGTTAGGGGTACAAAAGTTAGGATCAGCTAATTCTATATTAGAGATCTCAGGCCAGTCTACTAATTCGATTTTTCTATCAGGTAAAACAGAAGTTAAAGTACCTAACACATAAGCTTTAACTTGAATAGAAAAGGAGGGGTCACAAAGCGACTGAATATTGAGCATTACCGTATATTTAGAGGTAAGGCCACTTTGTCCCCCACCTACTCCTGATATAGTGCTTTTGGTTGCTATCTTTTTAAGCCGCAGCAGTTGTACGGCAGCTTCAGTAATAAATGAAGCTTGGGATCCTTGATCCAGCAGTGCTCTCAAAACTTGAGACGACCCATTTTCCGATGCGGCCTTTATTCTTATAAATGCCGTGGCTAATAAAACTTGTTGGTGGACTGTATCTTGTGAAAAATGGGCGGCAATATTATTTGTGGTCTCGTTTTCCGACGCAGCTACGACAGCATTTGATTTAATTTCAGAAGATGATGATGCGGCCGCTGCTGTGTCAGAGTGGCCTTTGGGATGCAATAGGCTATGGTGTTTGCGTTTGCAAATACGGCATTTGGTGAACACGCGACAAACCTTGTTAGAATGATTATACCCGAGGCAGTTGAAACACAGCCCTAAAGACTGTACAATGCTGCGACGCTTGTCAACCTCCTCACTCGCAAACTTTTTGCAATTGTACAGCTTATGTTCTTCAGAAAAATGTGGACATGAAATATTATTAGTGGTTGTATGCAAAGCTTTTGGATTTGATACGACATTTGGAGATATTTTGGGTTTATTTTTAGGTTCGATAAATTCCAAAGCGCGAAAACGTGTTTTTAAAAATTCTTTAAATTGATCAAATGTAGGTTAGTCGTTGGAACAGTCACTTACCTGCAATTCCCATTGCTTGCGCGACTCAGCGTCCAACTTCGAACTGATTACATATATAACAATCACATCCCAAGAACTGACGTCGATTCCTAGGTTTGATAACTCATGTAAACAATCTGTAGTTACATCTAAAAGTTCTTTAAGGGCGCTGGACGACTCATGCAAAATATTACGTAAGCTAAACAGACGCTTTAGAATACAAAACGATATATATCTTTTGTTATTGTATCGATCCTTTAACATGTTCCAGGATTTTTCATAATTATATTGCGTTATAGGTACATGGCGTATAAGTTGCTCCGCTTCACCTGACAGTTGTGTTTTTAAATAATGCAATTTTTGTACGTCATCAAGAGACTCGTTATTATGGACAAGAGATGTAAACAAATCGCGAAACGATGTCCACTGTTCGTACTTACCGCTGAAAGTAGGAAGTTGAATTTTGGGTAATTTTAATACCGACTCTACTTTACTGCTCTTATTACTCTTACTACTGTTAGGTGAAGCGTCAAAATACGGTTCAGACTCGATTTTTTTACATTTTTTCTGAAGATCAACTTTATATGCTAAAAACGTGTCAAAAACCGACTCAAAAGTGCCCTGCGACATGTAGTCCGAATTTTCCAGCAACGCAGCATCGTGATTCTCAATCAGCCTTTCGTGTCTGTCTAGAAAATCCTGGTACTGTTTCTCCAAAATCTTTAATCTCGCGTTAATATAGTGTTCGTTTATTCGTTCCTTAGGAGATTTCTTAAAGTTCGTAAATCCATTTTCTATTTGTGTTTTCAACTCATTCAACACACGTAAGTCGCCTTCCATTGTGAGTACGTTGTAATTTATCGATTACTTAGAAAATATCTGTTAAATGATGTACGGCCGTTCAGATGAGATATCGCGTCGAAAATTCTAAGTCCAGCTTATTTGTGTTGTGAATTTTCTAAGTGCCTGGATCGCGTAAAAAATTCTAAGTCTAGCCGATTTATCTTGTGAATTTTCTAAGTGTTTGGAGCGTCTTATATGGCTTCAAAAACCGGCATGGATTCCCCGTCTCATCAAATTTCGAGAAATTATTCTAAGTCCGAGATCTTCTAAATTTTAACTAAGTCAATTTCCCTTGTTCGCGTTTCACAGTAAAAATTGTACTCACGGTTTCACTGGCACTTTTTACTTAGCAATTTCACCTCCAATCGCAGTAGGCGTCAATTCCGCAGGCTCGGTGACTTCCAAACGACGGGGAATCGGCTCCAATACTAAACTCCAAGTGACGTCAGATTTCTTCATGAAAGGCACTTATTCACTTTTGCATACAAAACGACTGAATTTCATAATGGTTGCGTGTTCACTCAAAAACCGCTCTTCGGCTCGTAGGACCTTGTACAATTTCAGTACAAAATCCCTCGGCCACGAGTTGAAATAATAAAACTCCAAACTCAGAACGGAGACAAGTTTATTTTGATGTCCTTCATATATATAAAACACAAAAAAACGAGGTGTAAGTGCGAGCTAATGTACACACAGCGCCATCTGTTGGCGACGCACGGAACTTAACTAGTGTAGCGTACTAATACGAGATTCAACACATGTATAAATTGCACTTGTAAAAAGTAACCGTGCAAGTGAAGGATTTGAACTTTGTGTCTTACGCTATCCGGGCGCATGCCTATACCACTCGGCCACCGACACATTGTTTTCACAATTGCAATTTATATTATTAAGTTAGACAAAAACTATAAAACAAAAATATGTATAATCATCATCACAGGTTTTTAGTTTTATGACGACTTGGGTGCACCATGTTCTGTTTTTTAAACTTAGAAAAAAATATTATCGTTTCTTATGAAATAAGTACCCGATTAACACGTTCCGGGACAGTGCCCGCCTACAGGCGTGAAAACAATAAAACATCTATTGTGTCTGGAGTAGTGTCCCGGAACGTGTTAAGAGTTGAATACGTTGCTTAGTTTTTAGCGTTCCGTAAAAAGAGTCTTGAAGAGTGTTTTTTTCCCTTAGGGTTCTGTGGGGATCTATCGCCGTACAGCAGCGTAGGCTCAACGTGTGATTACTTCTCGATGTTTGATGTATGGGACGGGAAGAATTCGCAAGACGACATTTACTCCTTTCATTGTAAGTATTATACAAATTATTCTCAATTCGTCGCCGTATTTGAATGTTGTGTCTCGAAGCTTGGAGCTTGAAGGATAAAGGTGATGTTTATAAAAATGCCAAGACCATGACTGTACAAGACTGTACATACAGTATCTCTAAAAATAGCTAAAAATACAGGTAATTAGACAGACTATATGTTATCTTAATTTAATTCTTAATTTTGAGATACTTTTAATAATAAAATAATAAACTTTTAAAATCCTGGCAACTCCTTCTGTCAATTTTAACTCCAAAATCATGTCGAAACGTGCAAAAAAGTAAATTACTGTCAAATGTCATTTTGCTTTCCGCTTTCAATCTTTTTTATTCTGTTTAAATAGTTGATCGGCTGACAGAAACTTGACAGATTAGAAAATCATTCTAATTAAGGCTGCTGTCACCTACCTTCTAACAAAGTTCAAATGCAGTTTTCTCCCCAAAAATGACTAAACTGACTACTTTTTTTGAATGAATTGTGTAGAAATGAACTATCTCCATAAGATGTCGACTCTGAATTTTTGATTCAATCTTTAAAATGTCTGTAATTTGCAATCATAGAAGCCAAATTGACGGTTTTTCTGGTGATCTTTTCTAGATCAGTTGTTGACATCAGCTATCGAAATAACATAAACTTGAAGGGAATTACGTTCGTATACAAGGTGTCGACTCTGTTTTTTTTTATTTATCGCTCTGGTTATTCCAAATGAAGACAAAATTGAAACCATGTTTTGGCATAAAATACGCACCTAAAGACAGGCGATTATCTCTGAGATACATTGCACTTATTCTGTGTTATTTAATAAAACAATGTTATAGAGGTTCCTATCTTTGACTTAGCATCTAAATTCTTGATTTTATCTTGTGCAATATATTCAAAATATCTTAATAAAGTAACCTATAAATTTGAGATTTGGAGCTGTCACGAACATTCATCTTCGATCGGAATTTGACAGACAGCGCCGAGCGCTCGGAGGGGAAGGGTGTGTCGCTCGTTGTCTTCGCTGCTAGTCTTTTATTTCGTGTATGATACTCATTCCAAATTTGAAAATATCACGCTTTGCACAATTTTTATACGGCGACTAATTCGCTTTGAGGCTTTATGCAACAGGCATAAAGCCACATAGTGCATTCCACATCGTCGATGGTCTCTAATTATAACAAAAAAGTATTCGTTCTTTTGTATCGATTTGTAGTTGTATTTAAATGATTAATCAATGTTAAGTAAACTTGCATAGAAAGGAATCCTTATTAATACTATAAACAAGAAAGATTTGCATATATGGCGACTATTTCAAGAGGTTCATGAGTTAAAACAAAGATATTTTATCATATACATTGTGTATTTTCGAAACTTGATCAAACAAAATGTGCACATACTAGGACATTAATTATCGACAAAAATAATAATAATAATAAATTCTCTACAAAATAAAATTGTGGTACATGATGAGCAAACTGTTTCTATCACCAAACAGTTAAATGTTAGACAAATACTAAATTAATTAGGGCAAGAATAGGCAATAGTACCAAGATAGTATAAGATCAGATTTGATTAAAAAAAACAACAATTTACACACGAAAATAAAGAAAGTATTGATTTATTTTTTAACTAAAATAATTAAATAAATAAATATAAATATCCTTGGACATTTCACACGGCGCCATCTGGTCCCAAACTAACTACAGGTATTTAACGTGAAAATAGAAAACAATATACACGGTCCTAGTCCAATGTTAACAGAGCGCACGCCAACGGCCAAAAGAGGGCGCTCGCTGGTCTGCTTCGGTTTATATAGGCCCGTAGTGTTGCCGTTACTCCGGGGTTGCTAACACTACTTTATAGTTTAACAACGGTTGACCGATTTTCATGATATGTATTTACTTTGTTGAATTGGTATATACCTCTTATCCCTTAAGTTATTATGAAACGGAGCTGGGGCGCGCTGAGGCTCGATACGAAACACAGTTTACGGGGCCACTAGTACATCCATAAAAACTGGCAACGGGTAAAATGGACTCACGTTCCGTACGGGATAACTGAGTAATGAATGTACATTTTATGATATTGTGTGTCTGCTGGCGAATAGTTATTATTTAACCGATTTCAAAAGGAGGAGGTTATCAATTAGATTGTATGTTATTTTTTGTATGTATATCATCCTCATGTCTCAGTCATTTGTTGACAGATTAGATATTTTTTTTCATTTTCTTATATGGTTTAATTTTTAATTGGTCCCATTGTGGCTAAATCCGGAACTGATGATGAGGTCTTGGTGTTATCGAGGGAAACCCTGGAATCTAAAAGACGTGTATAGTGTTTTTGTACTAGTATTTCAATGTTGACGTGTCTTTACGTCTGATAGTCACTATTTTGTAGAACTGAGCTGATAGTGGAACTCCTTAATGATTAGGAGTTCAGTAATTATGACGCCGGAACTTATGTAAGGTACTTTGGTGCTTATTAAAGAGCAGAGTCAAAAGGTGAAACCCCCTCCCCTCGATTTTAATCACTAACAATTTGCAAATAAAATAACTTAAACCGAATTCAAAAACAAAATACACTAAAAAGTCTTAAATAATTTCTTAAAAGGACTCCATTCCTATGACAAGGTTTGCCTAAAATAGAGCCCTTTCAAGAGTTTATTTAAGAATTTTTGGTAACTTTTGTTTTTGAAGTCGGTTTTGTTGAAATAGTATGGCGGTGAAGTGATCATTAACCCAACAAAATTAAAGACAAATAAGGGCTTTTGTTTTTAGTATTTGACTTTAAGTAGTAAACATTCGTGCTTTGGATTTTGGATTAGAATAAGCGGACGACAAAAAGTAAAAGGACAGCTGTCTTTCTTTATATGGACCATATAGAGGCGTTATTTAGTTCCACAATCTTAGATACGTACTTGTACGTACGTACCATTGGTCATTGGCGTCAATTCTATACTGTGTGGGACTTGTTCATGGCATTAATTCCATACGCTAGTAACAGTATTTCAATGGTTTAAACCTAAATAAATAGGGCAATATTTTGCTTAGTTAACATGACTTTACTTACTGGGTACTGATTGCACCAGTGACTTTCACAACCACATCCTAACTATAAACTTGTATTATTTAGTTTCATGGGATGTGTATGTAGTTAATATGAACCTGTATTAAAATTGTACGCAAATGCCAAATTCTATTCAAGTCCATATTCATATAATATTTCATTATTGAAAAATTTATTAAAACAAAAAAATAAATAAAAATGATGTTATTAATCATCTGTTATACATTAAATACTTGAAATCTTGATCGAAAGTTTCTTAACTACATTTTCTGAATGACAGCTATAGTAACTTGTCACATTTTTCATATATCAAAATACAAATCATATCAAAGAACAGCGTCACACTAAAAGGTATGTTTGTGTTAATAAATCCTCATAGCACCCAGTTGGTATGACACGTGGTAGATCAAGCGCAGAACCAACGGCAGCATCCACCAATAAACCTTAGTCCCCGTTTCTCATGGAGTTCACATTCGTAAAAAAATACCTATTCTTAGAGTCACGATTTGGGTGAAGACATAAAGAGGCAGATAACTGGTACCGACCTGAACCGACTGACTAGTGATGTGCCAAGTCATCTTTTTTTGATCTCGAAATATTTTAGAAATTCGTTACAAAAATCCAAATAAGGACCGACTGACATTAAAATGTTTTTAAAATAAGATTCAAATCAGGACTTGAGTCGGAAGAATCTCTATCTATCGGCACATCACTGGTTAGTCGGTGCAGGTCGGTACGTGTTACCCGCCTCGATATGTCTTCACCCTTTGGATGCATTTCGTTTCTTCCCATGCTATAAGTTTTTTTTACGTTATTATAACTGTACGTTTGTGTTTAAATCTGTGAATTTAGTTATTGAATTACCAAAAAGAAAATGTTTGCGAAAGGAATTGACGCGAGCCCTAATTCCGAACTGTATTCGCGTAGGTATTTTAAATACAAAATAAACTGGTTTAACATTAATTTATCATATCGACTTTTACATGACCATCATTTTCTATGTTCATCATACGCATAGCCTACTACCTAGAGATAAAGTATCAAAATTGTTTGATTACAGTAAACATTTTTTGTGTCCCGGACATATAAAATCGCACACACACATTGATAAATTCGGTAAAATCTGAGAATCTCCAGACTGTCAATTCACTCTTAAAAGCTTTACATGTACAAGGTGTTGGCATTTTCCAAATAATAACGTAAACTTATCCTTTACATATTAGTTACCGTTGTGGTTTTCTTTTAGCACCACCGGGGAGGAAGTTGAGTACATCAAGCAATGGCAGCTGGCAGCGAAGAACCTTCCAAAACTTAGCTACTCGGTTCGATCTGGGCCACCAGAGTTCAAACCTGCTCAACGTGCCGACAGCTGTTAGCAATGCTACCAACAGTGATCCCCAGGTCAGTAACGGCACCTTATTGTATAGTTTACTAGCGGTCCACCGCGACTACGTCCGTGCGTTTTGAGTTTTCTCCTTTATCTCCCGTTGCAGCGTGATGTTTTAGAGTGTAAAGCCTTCCCCGATAAATAAGCTGTCCATCACGTATTAAAACATTGTGCGCAAATTGGTCCAGTAGTTCCTGAGATTAGCGCGCTCAAATAAACAAAATCTTCAGATTTATAATATTAGTATAAGCATCATACCTAAAACTACTACTAATAACAAGTGAGCATTGTCCGTCAACGAATCTGATAAAAAAATGTATATTACGCTGCTGCGTTTAGTTTCGACCGTGTCCATGAACCGTAAACTCCGTCAAAAAATCAAGAGTGGCAAATAACCAGTCAGGAGCGTTGCACCCCCTCACTCTTACTCAGTTCAAGAGATTGAGCTTAATAGAATAAATGATAAAAATATCCGACTTGCTTGAATGACCGTTTCAGTAACTCGAAAGAAGAAACACAAACTGAATTGATATTGCAACGCCTTCCATGCTGATTTAGATGCGTTTTAAAGTCAAACGAATTTTGTTACATAATCGAGGTTAAATTATAAACCGTATGCACGCGTCTCACTTCCTGTCTTTTAACGATTCACCTCGACTTTGTTGTACCTGGTCAAGATATCAGTAGGGCGATTACGTAACTTGTGAACATCGCATGCTATTGCTATCCATCCAGAGATAAAATGTAAAATGTCAATGCGGAACTATAGGTAAACCGCTTCATTGAGACTTCGCCTGTGAGGCACAAGGGCGCGGGGGGAGGCGATAACGGGGTGTTTGCGCGGTGCGGGCGGCTCTCGCCACTCCCCCGCCTTCTGTGTCCCGCAGGTGATGTCTCAATTTCGCAGTCTACCAATAAGAAAAAAATGTTTTATCATTCGGAAAGATTTGTCCTTCTTTGTTTCTTAACAAAATGAAACTCGCAACGTTGCAGCATGTTTTGAGTCTTGCCGTAATAACACTATAAACCGTTTATAGCTTGTAAGACCTCATGCGATAGTGGCGTCGACTGGTGAGCAAACTAATCCCATTTCAATGCAACAGCGATAGAGATACATAATCGCTCCTACGCACTACGGGTCACCCTTTTAAACTGTGCCTCCGATAGTGGTTTGTTTATTGTGCACTCTTTTATCGTTACTAGGGCGCTAAGGCGCGTGACGGCCGGCATCACATGAGTGACCGCATCGGCTATCAAGTCATGTGAGACATAATCAGGACACTGACAGCTAGATTACGGTGATTACACACTGATTATGTTCGACAATGTCGACGAGCGATGTGTTTGCACTCGCTAAGACGGGAAACCCGAGTGCAATAAAGTTTTGTTTGCTGTTGTCGTGACTTAATTGTTTTGGATAGTTTCGGGTAGCTGTTTAATAAAAAGTCTAATGATTACAAGCAATGGAATCTAAAATAATCGAACGTAGGCATACACAATATTATTTATTTATAAAAAAAATACCGGAAGACATTCTACATTGCATTCACGCAAACTACATTCTGTAAAAGAGTGTACGATTGCATTATTATTTCTCAAAAATCTTACAGTCATCAGCATCGACGTAGTGCAAAGCCTCCTTTTAAAAATAACGATAATGATTATTGCACCAACTAACTGCTTCTAGAAACGATTGTGTATGCTTGTGTAATTATCACGCTTAAGTTAATTAGTTGTGTTTCACAACAGTCGTATTTTGCATTGACAAAACAATAAACTCTAACCTAATATCAAAAATAAGCATAAATAATACTATAAGATACTAATAGATCAACTGGATGTGTATCTTTTGTTTCAATTCGGCATGAAATAAATAGATTCTACAGGTTTGATATGATTTTTCTCAGTTTCATCATATGATACTTTATATCAATTGATTTTCATTTTAATATGTGGAAGGGACCTTAAATCATGAGTAGGTTCTTAGTTAAAAATATTGCCATGTTTACAAAGTCACCCTGTAGTACTTAAAATATAATCGTTTGAACTTGATGATATTTTGTGCGCCTCATAATATGTTTAGATTTTTTTAACTCGTTAGTATTTTTTTTATTAGTAGATCGCAGACGACTAGTAACAAAATGTTTCTCAAACAATACATAACACTTTACAATCAAAACACCTTGACCTATTAACTTAACGGAGTTCACATGGTAGCACTGCTTTTTGAACGCGATGTGCGTAAAATATTTACAGATATTTTGACTCTCCTAAAAAAATCTTTGAGTTAACACTTAACTCGTCACGTATGTGTGAACGAGACACAATAAAAATTCCATTATTATGCGACTCCCGGCAGTCGTTTGATACCTGACTGATTAATCGCAATGAAAAAATGATAATAATATTCATACCTATACCAGGCTGTTTTTCTTTATTTCTGTCAAAAATATGTTTAGATAGAGTGATTCGATATTAATTGTTACCCTTGTTTTAAAGTTTAGATCAAAACAGCCAGTTAAAGTAAACATGTTTAATTACTCAATAACCCGCTATACACACTCTCAGCCCGCCATACACGGATAGCTCGAGCAGTAAGCCAGTATTCAACATACACGGACCGCTCTTGCAGTCATAGTCAAAAGCTTGAAGCTGCCATTGATAAAGGCCCGCATCGCGCTGCTAACCGCCCGGAGCAGTCACAACTGCTAGCGGTTCCGTGTATGTGTGTACTGTGTACGTAGAATCTGTAGTTCACTATGCAGTCGCAGCTTGAAGCAGTCCGTCCTGACTGCTTCTTCTTCTTTTCGTGTCGACTCTGGCGTTATATTTTTGAGGACCAGTACTCGGCGACTGACAAAGCGTTGTCAGTAGCGTTGTACAGGTCCGTATGTGTGCAGGTATGGGGACACGTAGGGCATGACAGTAGGTGTGCCATCGTCTGTGGAGAGACACCACACAAGCATGCATCGTCCGCAACATAACCCCATCTGTACAAGTTCTCCTTACTTCGGCCGACTTGTGTCCGCAGTCTATTTAAGGACTTCCAAGTCTGCCAAGGTAGACTATGTCCTATACTAGACTGCTTGAAGGAGTCCGTGTATGGCGGGCCTTATGAGTCATTATCACGAATCAACATCATTTATTTCTGCTTAGACAAAAGGTATTACACCTTTTGTACTAATTTGTGCAGTGAAGCATAAATAAATAAATTAAGATCAGAGACAAAATTAAAATTTAAGTCGCCATTTGCAATTTGATAATCGTCTATTTTTTCAACAGATGTACAGTGGTAGTTCGACAAGCGGCACGACCGACAGCCTGCTCAGCGCCGCGTCTACTCCTCAACGGAAGAACAAACTGGGTCTCGCGCTCCTGTTCACTGTCAGCGACGCTACTGAGATGTAAGTACTATTATATCTTGTATGGTATAGCGCCACTCTCTTAGGTATCTGCACAGTGAGGGAGTAAAAAACTCAGTTGCCATCTATCCCTCAGCGCCTCCCTATACGCGGTAGAGCTAGTTCATAATTTTATAATAGTTCAATAGTAGATTGTTATACAAGGGGAGAAAGCGACCCATTTCACTCGAGATGTTTCTGGCGCTCGAACGAAGTGAGAGCGCCAATAATTCGAGAGTGAAATGGTGCTTTTACCCGAGTTAAACATACTATTTTTCATTTCGACTGTGAGGAAAAACATTAAATTTACAATAGTGGTTGTAGATGTCATGGTCAGGTATTATGTAGTAAAGCGAGAAAGGAAAACTCAAGTTTTTGCACAAAAAGACAGTTAATTAACAGTTCGTTCTCCAAACATCTAACATGATTAAAAAGAATAACGACACGAATACATGAAAACAGTACGAAAAAGCAGACGATACGAAATAATTAAAATCCTTGTAAAAAATATCGATCGGATTTTTCCCACAGATAATAATTGTCAAAATTTAAAAAAGTAGGCATAGAGTTCAAAAAGAAAAAATGACACTGACAATGTAAAAAAAAAGTGTCATCTTGGTATTATGGCGGGAAGCCGAATATTTTAATCACAGATTAGTAAATGTATATTTTAATTCAAGATTGAATTAATTGAATATTTTTTATATCAACGATCATAATAAACATGTTTTTCAATGTATACCTAAACAAAAAATTTTATTTTTTTTATATGATGTGACTCAATTATCTTTGATCCAAGCTTTGACTGCATGCCTTGACTCTATACCATGCCAATTAAAACTAAATTACTTTCCACCCTAGGGATGGATAAGCTATTTTCCACCCGGCTATCTACACAGGAAAGTGCTATTTTCCGAACAGGAGAGATGAAAAATAACTTTCGGTGTAATTCGAAATATGGATTTCGAATTACACCGAAATTAAAATATTTGTGTAACATTGACATTTACTCAAAGTACCAAACCGTCGCGCGTTTCTTTTTATATAAATAAATAAAAATCATTGTATTCATTCATCAATCATCATGTAGGAAAGTAGTTATTGATCCATATCAATAACTACTTTCCTACATGTCAATTTGATGTGTTATTTTGAAACTGAATCAATGATTTTTATTTATTTATAAAAAAAGAAACGCGCAACGGTTTGGTACTTTGTGTACATGTCAATGTTACACAAATATTTTACTGTTACCAATTCATTTAGCCATTTTTAAAATAGTGTTCAGAAAAGTATAGATTATTTTAACTTAAAAAAAATCATTTATTAGCAACTTACCAAGTTTCAACAAACATTAGATTTAACGTCTCACGTTTCGCAAATTATTTTATTTATAACATCTTGCTCCATGTTTGGTCATGATAATTTTATGAGACATTTCAATTTAGGACTTATCTCTAATTTTGATTAAAAGTCATTACCATCCAATCAGAGATTACATTTGAAAAACAAATTTTATCATCATCATGCATATATTCTTAACAACAAAAACGCGCACATGTTTTTTTATGACGATCTCGATAAATATACATATTTTTAAATTACCTACTTTTCACGATGTACGGTGTTCAGCACATCAGCATAAGATAATGCAGTGTTTAGCTTGACATGCTGTCGTCCGTACGTCAAACAAACAATGCAATAAGATCCAGCCTTGTTGACGTCAAAAAATTTCTATTTTACACTTTCAAGTAATCGCGCAAGCGCCATGGTCTCTATACCTTTGTAATAAGGTCTACATTGCAGGGACTTAGTGCGACGGTGCGTCGAACACTCGCCGCAGCTGCAAGCCCTAGTCTGCAGACTGAAGTTGGCAACCCTGACCGCGGGAGCGGGCAGCGGTTTTGTTTCCACATTGTATAGAGCAGCGCGCGATGCGGCTAGATGGTAAGTGGTTATGAACATTGCATGCATTTAGTGAACATCGTCGGAGATATAAAATCTCCCCGACTTCGCTGGCTAGGACATGTGGAGAGGATGGGAGAGGATCGAGCCGTAAAGAGAGCTTATCTTGGGGAACCTTCCGGGCGCCGGCCGGCGGGGCGCCCAAGATATCGCTGGAAGGATGAAGTCGCCAAAGACCTGAAAGAGCTAGAAGTGTCCGACTGGTCAGATTTGGCACAGAATAGGGAAGAATGGCGCACTTTAATGCCGGAGGCCAAGATCGCTGAGCCAGCGAAGTAAGTAAGTATGCATTTAGTGCGGCAATACGGCTTGACGTATGCGGAGCCTCGGAGCCGCGCGGCTATGATAGAACTAATGGGAGTGTGTAGAGCCTTTTCTCAGCGATGCGTCATGGCATGCATATAAATAAATATGCGCCAGACAAATTAAGGTTCAATTTAGCACTTCGGTATTAGGTCGGCTTCTGTGTTCTGTCTCGAAGCGTTGGTAGGGCCCAAAAGATAAGGAGACATGTTTCAGCCCTTTCAGGGCACATTTTTTTTATTTTTTTACTGTATATTTGAAGTTCATAAGTGTCATTTCATGACCTATATTTAAATAAAGATTTTGTTTTTTTTAATTTTATTAGGTTTAAATTTTGTTTGCTCTTGCTGTAGATTTTAATATTGTAGGGTGTCATCATATAACGTAATGCTAAATGTAATAGCTCGGTGGAAGTGGACCTGGGTTCGAGCCCTAGTGATTGAAATTTCTTTTGTTTTTTGAGGGAGTGCATGCGAACAGCAATCCTTTGTCGTCCTACTTAGCGGTCTGAGGGACCACGCGGAAGCTTTAGTGACTTGACTAACCACCAAGGAGCCCTACATAACCTGCCACGGTATGATGCTTGACGCATTTCCTCCGCGGAAAAAAAAGAAGAAAAAGGTGTCATCATGTAAGTGTGTTTGAACTCTGGAAGAGTCCTATGATAGTTCCTAGCAAGCTGTGGACACCGAAACGAGGCATACATCTTATTTCCTCCATCCATCCATCTTATCTTATTTATTACGACTCAACCGAGTTCTTTGCATATCATACAAATGTCTTTCTTGTATGATCGTAGTGATCGTACACTTTTTATTGGTTCCCATACATTTTGCATGACTGCGATAATTATCGGCATGTCAAAGAGATATAAAAGTATACGAAAAGATAGTCGCATGAATTGCACTTTTATTTCTCGAACATTTCCGTTTTAAAATCGTTCTAACTGTAATAATTTATTCAAATCACGTGATGTGATAACCGAGCGGTTCTTAAATTAACGATACAGATAATATGGAAATAAGTATCTCATGTGATGCATCACGCCATGCACAGAGTACGTCAGCACCGTTCGACATCCCACGTGTGTTTGCGTTAGACGCAGTCCAATATATCTTGAGCGCTCATTGTTTTGTGCTATTGCATCTAAAGCCCTCGTCCTTAGTATTTGACCTAATTTGGTTTGACCAAGTTAATTATTTAATTATAACGACTTCCAACGCTTACCATACCAGCAAACGGGTGTGTCTTTATTTGAGTACTAGCTTTTGCTCGCGACTTCGTTCGCGTGGACTTCAGGTTCGTCCCGTCTAGTCTAGTAATAAGTAAGAAATACGGTAACTAAGCACTGCAGAGCCCTAAATTGTTGCCTATATGTTATTCTGATGTATAAGCTATATTGTGGTAAAGTTTCATTCAAATCCATTCAGCAGTTTTTACGTGAAAGAGTAACAAACATCCATACATCCATACATCCATACTTACAAACTTTCGCCTTTATAATAGTAGTAGGATAAATGTTGACATGACTTTTGACTTCCTTAACTTTTATTTAACCGTGGATTAAATGAACATTGATCACTCTGCGTTCTAATAAAAAAAACGTTAAAAGCGCTGAATCGTGTTTTCTCAATTGCACATCTTTTGGGTTCCACTAAAGCTTCGAGACGGAAAACACACAATAAAAAAAAACAATATCATATTCGCTTATGCTGTCGATGCTTGACATGCTGTCGTCAGTACATAAAATGGTATCAACATTACAGGCGTGTAACGTGCTTCCTATTCCCCCAGGATGTCTGACCTGATGTACGGGCCGCGCCTCCAGCCAGTGTGGCTGAGCTTGGTGTCGGGCGAGCCCCGCGCCGCCGGCGCAGCCGCCGACAACCTGATGGCGGATTTGTGTTCAGTGCTGACGGTCGGGGACACCAAGACCACCAACTTGTGAGTATATATTTAAGCTTGATTAAAATAGAAAGAGGATTGGGACAGTGATTGTAGGAGGGAGGAGGAAATTTAAAGATAATGAGAAAGAATCCACTTGAATTTACGACAGTTTGAGAAATAGAGAGGGAGAAAATCGATGGAGGGTCTACCTACATTATGTATAGGATGCCTCGTTAAGCCGTTGGTTCTGCGCCTGATCTCTCATCGGTCATGACGGACTGCCGAATTCACCGAATATATGGGAGTGAACGAACAGAGAGTGCACTTGTGTATTGCGCACACATCTGGGCACTATAATATCTCCTGAGTACCTGGCCTATCTCTATTGAGGGGCCGCCATAGCTGAAAATCGGTAGGAGAATATTATTATTATTATAACATAAGAAAAATAGGACAGGTGAAGTGGCGAAAGCATTGTGATTGTAAGAAAAAAAGCATACATTCATAAGCAGAATGAAGACAGCGATTTAGAGAGGGCATGAGTAGGTAGAAGGCTCATCCCTCTAATTAAGATGTTGAAACGTATTGAATATCGTCAATGAAACATTTATTTTGCTATCCAAGCCGTTTATTCTGCATTTGCTAATTAGACGAGCGAAATGTGTTAATTTAGCAAATACAAAAGAATGTGTAAATTGTTTCTAGACGCACGTGACGGGTGATAAAACGTTTTACAACGGTGTGTGTTCTACGTGCGTGTGAAGTTTATTTCAATCACCATTGCATCCTAACTGCTGTAAACATAAAGCTGCAAATCGAATGCAAAGCACCAGTCGATTGCGTCTATTTATGTAGTGTTTAATGTATAGTTAGATAACCGGCTAAGTCATGTGATTTTAAGGGTGAACTTATTATTGGATATTGTGCACAGACTGATAAACACTAAAATGAACTGCTTGATAACGAGTATTGGCTCGAACTAATATTTGCGCGTCCTCGATCTAGTGTAGTGTATTGAGATCGTTTCCTATAATTTAGCCTATTGTTTTTATTAGTCTTCACGCACTATTCGAACATTATCGTAATGACCGGACGATCAAATATGCATAGAAACGATTTTAAGTTTTAATATAATGGAAATGAATCCTGTGTTTTTTTTAAACTTCATCTTAAACTTTGAAAGCTTATAAAAGCTGAACATTTACTCCCACCGAAAAGTTTTATCGGTTTTAAAATTCTAATTGTTTTTCGCCGGTCGTAAACTTTTCTGGCTTCGTCTAAAGCTTTCTATTGTTTTTTAATCGATACCATTAATCTCGCTGAAGATTCCACATCGAATTCGTCCGCTGGAATTGGCCCAATGAGCGGCTATATTTGCTAGTTGATAGTGTTAATTATCGATAGTTAAATCGATTGAAATATTGATTGTTTGTAAAGATTGTCAATCTACTGTCGATATGAACAATAATACTATCTAAACTATTTCTTACGTTTTGAACTGTCAAAAGGCAAAGAACAAAAGGTTTGACAGATCATATCGTACGTTTTGAACTGTCAAATGAATACGATTGCTTTACACAATTGCCCCTCTGTTTATGTACTCGTGTGCTATTATAATTTGACGATAGGTGATATCGGATCGGAACATTCGTTTACAAAAAGTATGTTGTCTTAGACGTAGCACAACAAGCCTGCATTTGAGTTTTGAGACTGTTGAAATAATTTAAAGCAAAACCTGAAGGTGAAAGCAACGTTTAAGTTCAAACTTAAGCAACACTTATTGCAAATACAACGTGAAAACGAAAAGCACGCGTTCACTTACCAACGGGGAATGCGCGTCGAGCGAGGGGGTCACGAGTCCAGACATAGTTAAACCCGTGTCACACCTCACGTCCCTCCTTGTGCAGCCTCCATCGCCTTCATCGCGCGTGGCGGAAAAGCGTCCGACGCCGTCATCCGTACAGTACGGATGGATGGTTCACGACGTTCGCGTGATTCTTAATGATCCTTCCTCGTAGACTGGAGCCAGAAATGCCAACGTGTCTCTTCAACTTTTATCTTGCTCACGACGTGGCATTTTTTCCGGTGAGACTCGGACTTTCTCGGATAATTAATAAAATGGCCGCCGCCGAGCCCAAGATCAAAGACAAGCAAGACAACACTTTTTTTTTCTTTTTTTTTTCTCTTCCTTTTACGATGACAGTCAAGCGATTGAGTTCGGCGACGTTCCATTCCGCGATAAATTGAGCTCATCCGTTGGCTTGAACTACATTATTTAAGTGAAGTTATTTAATTTATTTTGTAAGTCATTGATTTAATTTTAATTTGATGTATTGATAATTACAATTTGAAATACTACAATTTGCTAATGACAATATATTCGTAATAATATGATGGAACATTTGATAATTTAATTAATAATTTAAAAGGTGTTAGGCAGGGAAAAATAATAGTTTTTATTATTATAATCAATTTAAATATTTATGATAAATTTAATGTTATCTTATTACTTTAATTATGTTAATCTAATTTATATAAATGTACATTTTAATGTTCATCTGTACCCACAAAAAAGGCACTCGCTGAAAATCAGCGTCGTGGTATGCGTTCTGCTACTGCCACGGCCAATGCTGAGCGAGTGCCTTTTCGACTTAAGTCTACTTACCTATTTTTAATTAATTACTCGTGGGACCTGTATCTAACCATAAGTAATCTCTCAATGTAATTTTTTTGTTAATTTTTTAGGTCGAATAAATTTATTTTCTTTCTTTCTTTCTTTCTTTATTAACAATCGATATAATACTTCGATATACATCACATCTCTAGTATTTACGTCTACGGGCTAACGTTTTGGCTCGTCTCGTGAACGCTAATTGTTAAGTACGTGTGAATGGATGTGCTCTCTCCACGTAGGTCAACGTATTTATAGACGTGACTATATTCTAAGCTTATTTCAATAAGATATGTTTTGTTTGTAGAATTTGAATAAAAAAATCGTATTGGTGTATCTATGACCTACTATGCCATACTTTTGTCAAAACAAGGTTTAGAATTAATGTGAGTTATATTGTACGAATATCGTATCTGAAATGTAAATGAAAGGCGGCATACAAAAACTACCAATGGTTTTTATTTTCAAGATGTATAAAGTACATACATCTATCCAATAATTATCCTACTACTATTATAAAGGCGAAAGTTTGTAAGTATGGATGTATGGATGTTTGTTACTCTTTCACGTAAAAACTACTGAATGGATTTGAATGAAACTTTACCACAATATAGCTTATACATCAGAATAACATATAGGCTACAATTTTTGAGGTTTCTAATGTGAGGTCGTAAAAAAACTCATTTTTTGCGCTACTAGACGGGACGAACCTGAAGTCCACGCGAACGAAGTCGCGGGCAAAAGCTAGTTAGTCTATAAACCGAAGAACTACTAGCTTTGCTTTATTATTAGTTATTATTAGCTTTGTTAGCACCGTATTCATAAAAAAAACTCGATTTTATTGAACCGATTCTCGTGATACCGTCTGAATATTTACTGCTTGTTATTTTTATACCGCCGTTGTTTACGTTTTCTTTCACGTGATTTTTCTATATTTGAATGAACTGACGTTTACAAATCGTAAGATGGGTCGTGTTGTGTAACTGAAACTCGTAGGCGCAGCAAATGCGAGTATAATTTGTTATTTCCACGAACAAATGTTTTTAAAGTACTATTAATTAAGATTTTTAACTACACTCTGACATTGATGGATTTTTCAACTGTTGTTAAATAATTATAGAAACAGGGAACAGTCGGGATACTGTTGTCTGGCAGTGTAGGCATTTTATCACATGTTTATCAGATACGAAATAAGAAACATCGTGTGATTTTGTATTTGTTAAAATAACAATACGTCATCGCCTCTAGCGTTTGCCATTGTTCCATTAAACTCAATGATAAGACCTCTCCTTTTACTTAGCCTAAATACATCTTCAAACAGTAATAAAACAACAATCTGGGGACTTGATAGTATTTGTTTATCTATTGTCCACTTCCGCTTACTCGTATGTATCACAAAGACTGAAAGTAAACATGTTTTATGTTTGATTCTGGAGTTTACGCGATTACTACTCATTGTTGAAAACTTTCATGTATTGATTTCGCGATATTAAAAAAAATGGTTGCCTGTAAAGTCGGTTTTACGGGCGAAGATTTTACGTGACAACGAGAGACGCAAGGCATTCGGCGGGCCTCTCTCTCGTTCGGTGACTCATCGTAACGTTACCGAGCGTTACACTTTTTCATAAGTGACTCCCAGCCGCAACCTAATTTAAGACGTTGTCACGTCAAAAAATACAATACAAGTGGCTGAATTCCCCAGAATTCCCATCGTAGCAGCCCACTGCTACAATGTAATTTCTCCATTGTAATTCCTCTATCAGATCGACACGCTAAGAAGAAGAAGAAGAAAAAAAAAGGATGGTAGTTTAATTTTTCATAACTCCGTAATGACGAATAACGTCCTCCATCTGCCTGTGACCACGGATGCTGTAAAGCATTCGGAACGTCAGGCGTTTAATTAAAAATAAATGTTCGCGAAAACAATCCGTAAAGTGTTTTAATCAATAAACATGTATTATTTATTTAATTACTTTTTTATGTTGTTCCAGTTTCATCAGCACGCTTCTAACGCACGTGCTGACATACCACCTAGGCTGGGTGACGACAGTCAGTCCGTACGACACCGTGGATCCGCACCAGCGCTCAGACATAGAGTCACGGAGACCATACAACGCGCTCTGGGCCCAACTCAGCGACCTCTGCGGAAGCATCGGCTTTCCACCCCGCGCCGCCCGCACCGTCATCAGCGGAACTAATAACACTCAATTCGTCAATAGGCTACTCCTAGTTCTTACGTACTTCGTCCGCTGCGGCGATGTCAAACGGAACAATTATCAGTTTCAAGAGTGTGTCATTGAAGAAACGAAAGTGGTCGATGTGAAACAAGGACTCAAAAGGACGGCTACCCGCGCGACCCGACTCGGATGTCTCGACTCAGCAGACAGCTTGAAGGTGCCCGAAGCGAATACTCAGAATAGTGATAGCATCGTCGGTACTTTAACCGCTAGTGATATGAGCATCAAGCGGTCGACGACGCTCGCGAATCTTAGTCATAAGCTCTCTACCGGGTCGGAGAATACCACAATAGATGAAGAGAGTGCAAGTGAGAAGCCGATGACGAGCCAGATGCGAAGGAACCCGACGGTGATGATGTCTCTGAAGTCCTCCTCCGATTCTAGTCTATATTCGTCCGTGTCGGAGGAATCCGAGCCCGACCAGAAAGTCGTGTTCGTCTTAGGCGACGACGAGAAGTTGGTCGGGCTGAAAAACAAATCGAATGGCGGAAAGAGCGTCAAGAAGTCGTCAAAACCTCCTGCCGCGGCGACTGACGAAGCCACCGATGCGTGCGACGAAAAGAACTGCGACCGCAGCTCAGAAAGCCCTTCCAAATGCTGCAGCCAAACACTTCAACATTCCAAACCCATAAAACATTCCGGTTTTAAGTTCGAGTTCGATAAGTACCCACAGATAGTCACTAATTATATGAAGAGCAAAAACTTAGAGATACTAGATAGACATTACATCGGGAAGCCGGGGAATCTGAAGTTGGACAACTTCCAGTTCGATCCGACGATAGTTCCGCCGATCCAGGAGGAGAAGTGTGAGGCGTGTTATAAATGTCAGCTGATGGAGTCGATGCTGCAGACTCCGACCAACGCCTCTGAGATGGAGTATATGAACGACATGCCTCAGCGAGCCGAACCTCAGTATGCGAAGGAAACAGTAGTTCCGACGGAAAGTTCGCCAGATGAGACACATAAAACCTTTGTAAGGAAAAGAAAAGAGAACACTGTAGTTGTCAACGTGAAGGCGAGTGTTTCGAAGCCGTCGGTCGTCGAGCCGAGTGAGAGTGAGAGGGACGGAGGGATGGGTGTGAAGAGAGTGGTGGAGTTTCCATTGCCGAGGCTGTGTTTGCACGCTGAGCCGGAAAATACGCCGGCGGGATTTGACGCGTCCTTGCTGGGAGGCGTCACGGACCATTATGTACCTGATTTAATATTACAAGGTGAGTGAATAATATAATACTCGAAATAGATAATGCGTTAATAAGTAGCGTGATTATAATCGGCGATGACCGTAATCACCTATTTCAAACTTTAATTCTGTTAGTTTATTTTTGTTTTTATAGTGTTTTGTCACCATACAAACTTAATAATATAAATTGCACTTGTAAAAAGACAACTGTGAACCTGTTAATTCTGTTGTTAACATAGAAGAAACGGCAAGGTCTCTATATAAACTTTACTTGTTTCTCAACAATCATAAACGAAAAAAAAAAACCACTATAAAACAAAGCATCTATCATAATACAGCTCTATAAAAGTAAAATCATAAACAAGATGGTTCAGCCATCGGATGATATAAAGCATGGACTATACTTTTTATTGTAAAGCAAATTGCCAATCATTTTTTTATATGCAATGTTAATTTGGGGATTTCTAAAATATTTTACCCATGATCTCAGTCGATTAGATTTCAACGTTTCATCAAGTTTCTATTAAAATAAAGGTATAAAAATCCAAAGATACTTACACACTAATTCAAATACAATTATCTTTTGTTTTATTTTTCATCCGAGAAATAAACAAAATGAATTCGTATTAGAATTTGTGGATGCGTAGAAAAACGAATGAAGTTTAGATGTTTAAAAAAGATAAGCTGTCATTTTGTCACTATACATACACATACTACCCTTACTCAAATACTCAACTATTATTTCCAGGAACAATATCAAAGTCTGATGTGTGGGAGAGCGATCTCCGGCGCGATTTGGACCTCACTTCGTATCTCAACAAGGCGCTGGACTCGCCAGTACAAGCTGTCGCTATCATCGGGGATACTAATAACTGGTGAGTATGTAATATGTTTACAAGTTCTATTATCTCTGATATGTAGTGGTAATTACTTTGCAAGTCACGAAAATAACACAAGTTCCTATTCATTGACACTACGGATTGATTCGCGAACATTTATATTTAATCAAAAATTTGCTAGCTAACATCAAGCAGTTAAGAGTTATCATCAAGTTACTCCTATCCCACTAAAATTTGCCATTTGATGTGGAGGCGTAATCGTGTCTGCACAAAATGGGAGTAACTAACTACTACTACCTAGGCGGTTCACTCTAAACTAGTTCCGTGAGCGATGTGAAAACAAATTGGAACGCTCCCCCATTCCTATGTGCTCAGGGATTGTTTCGGCTATAACTTGGTAATGTTTGTAATGGTTGCATATTTATTATTATATCAAATGTTTCTTTCTTCCCAGGGAGGTGCGTGTGGTAGGTCGTGAATGCGGGTCGGGCGGCATGTCGTCGCTGGTAGCCGCCATGTTGGACGCGCTGCCCGCTATGCGCAGGGCGAGGGTGCCCGCTCCACAGGTAACTTTCATTGAGGTGCTCGTAGCGCAGTGGTGGCAGCGGCGCTCTGATAGTCTGATAAGTGAACATTCCGACTATATAAGTGACGTATATCACGAGCATCTCCGTGCTTCGGAAGGCACGTTAGCAGTTGGTCTCGGCTAATATCGGTTGATTTGAGCCTAGTCAGAGGCCCTATGCGGCCTTTATGATTTTACCGCTAAATATAGGATGATAAACCCAGAACTAAAATAAGAAAGATAAATGTGTACGTTTAACAGAAAAATTTAAGAACGCAATTTCCATGAAAACACGCGTATTAAACTGCACTGTTATTAATTCTTATCTCAAGATAATCAATCCCACCGTGTCATAGCAAAATAAATGTAAATAATTCTGGTGACATGTTTGTTTGCCTCACACGTTCAATGTCACAATGACACAAGGGCATTGCCAGTGGCCGCTCTGGAATGTCAACGAGGGGATGCCCCGGTTAATTACTGCGTGACGAGTGAAAATGTCGATCATTTTCACAGTAATTTTAAATTATTTATCAGGTCTATCAACTGCAGATACAATAATGCGTTCTTAAATTAAAATATTTTCTGAAATACAGGTAAAATTGTTCTATAGATTTACAGATAAACACAGCTTGCTTAAAGATAAAAATAATACACACAGTTAAAGAATCATGAATGACATAGAATGTTAGCTAGTTTTGATTACAATTAGTTTTGGTTTTTCCGATATTCCGGTGTTAGGACTACTTACGGGTATGTACATGAGTTATGAAGACTATGTACATATTTATATTGAAGCTGTTTGTTAAGTACTAATGCATTTATATCACATCGTGGTCGTGATGAGATGAGTTGAACTATTAATAATCATTAATGCCACCACAATAGCTTTGCAGCCATCCAATGCAATTGGTGCATCAAGCATGCAATTTTAAGCATCATTTTGTAAATTTACATGAAGATTTCGTAGATTGTGCATATGACAGCTTAAAAGCTGTTAATCGGTTACCTGACGTCAAAGTATGTTTTTAGTATTCAGCTGTTAAAATATTTATATAAAAAGGTGCTTGAATGTAGATGTATGTAGTTTATTAGGTGTTTATCAGTAAAATTATACGTCACGCAACCCCAGTTCCCTGACGGACAAAGAGCAGCGGAAGTGACGTGATCCAATTTTAATGTCATGGTCAGCTATTTATGAAATATAATGTATGTCGACGTATTTTATTTTAAATTGCCGTCATAACTACGTACTTGCACTAACATAGTAGATGCAGGAATAGAATGAATTGTTTATGATATGGCCAAGTCATTCTAAGAATGTGTAGGTAGGTTATGAAGATCCGATACCTATTACGCACCGATTCATTCATTCATTCGGTATGACGTGAATTGTATAATAGTCCCCCTAGCCGATTTCGACTTCGGTGGCCAGTCACAACGACTAACCGACTGCGCGGGACATATTATAGTGCACAAGTGTGTGCGCAAACACAGGAGCACTCTCTATTCCTTTCACTCTCATAGCCCGATGGGACAGCAATCTTACACGACTGGAGAAAGATCAGGCGCATGACCAACGGCTTAACGTGATTTCCGAAGCACGGGGGTGAAACACCGCCAACTTCCAAACTCCGGCCTACCCTGAGAATTTCTGAACAGAAAAACTCAGGAACATATTTTTGGACCGACCCGGGAATCGAACCTGGGACCTCCGGCGCAGCCGTCGCTTCAAAATGCGACCCTTTCACCGCTGCGCCACCGAATTGTATTTAAAATTTAAGTGAATTGTATATTCCTGTCTCTATTGACATCAAGGCCTCAAGAATCAGTTGCTTGCTAATGTTTTGACTATAACATCTTATTTCTTTTCAGTGCGTGTCCTTCGTAGAGAGCAAACTCCGGGAGTTCTGTGTGCTGTCAAAAACTCTAGCAGACATGCTGATGACTACTGACTTCTGCGACATCGCCTCGCTGACCAAGTCTATGAGTATTGACGTCAATGATGTGCCGTTACTGTTGGCGATCGCGACTACACACACGCCGCAAGTGGCGGCCAGATATGGCATCAGTTACAGGTAGATTCGTTTATGAGATTAAGTAAAGTAAAAAGTGAAGTAAGCCTGTAACCATGCCACTGTTGGGCAAAGGCCTTACCTGAAATGTGAGGTAGTATGAGCCATATACTACCTCATAGCCACAGTGTTGATTGGCGGAAGGGTGTTTGCAAAGCAAGCGATCAACCTTGCAGTCAGATTTTATCAAGCCGCCCATAGGGCCTCTGACTAGGCTTAACGACTAATATCAACCGATATTAGTCGTTATATTAGTCGTTTATGAGATTTCATTGCCGTAAATACTAATAACGCTTTGGTACTGACCAACGTTACGAGGTGTAATGTAACATGTTACACAGCGAGCATTCGTGCAGTCGTCGTGTTACGAAGAAACCAACGTCGGTTTTTTTGGCGAAATATTTGACTGTTGCGCGGTTTTGTACAAAGTGTTTGACGAGCATGATACGCCGATTTTAGAACACAGCGTGACATGCTCGATGCGTAACATGCTCGCTGCGAATGTGACATTACACCTCGTAACGTTGGTACCCATCTTTAGCGGTATAACGTTATAACGACATCAACTGTCGATTATGTCGGTAACGGGTAGGATGTCGACACTTCTGCTAATCTATTGATGTTATGCTGAATCGATGTATTCTTATCGTATTAAGACAGCACCATAAATACAAAATTTGATTCAATTTGTATATTATGGATTCTACAACCGGCTTGTAGTCAGCTATGCTTTATTGAGGGCATAATATAATCAGTAGTTTAACTATTGAAATCAAGAGTCATCTTATTAGGACGTTCCCAAGTTTCAAAGTACAGTCGTGCTAAACATTTTAAAACTTGCTAAATTAAATTGTTTTTTTTTTAAATGAAAATATGGGTATAAATTCGTCACATATATTGGTGTCAATGTTACATTCTACGCTTTGAGCTAATTGTAGTGTAGGATGCTAGGTGATACGATCTCCTAAGGGCGGTAAGCGGTTGTAAAAGTGTAAGTTTGGTGTTTATAAGCCTTGTAATTATATTTTGGTCAGGATGTGGTTATATGCGGCTTGATTCACTGCCCCTAACAAAAAAAATCAGGTTATAAATGATCTCTCTCTGGCTACCTGTTGATCTGTTTAATGCATAAAATTAATATTCCTATCGGAATAGAAGAACAAGTAAAAGCTGTCAAACGAAACCGATTTTGGATGACAATAATCAATTTTAGTAAGTTACATAATATCTTAAAATGAGATAACCTTTCGTCCAGGTGATTTATACTTATCTTCCTAGGTTAAAAATATTAGTGTACCGCATGATAAACAATTGACACAAAATATCGAACATGCAGCCTTAGTGTTAAACGAAAAATTATTTATTTGCACAAAATATTTCTAAACATGCATTAAATGTTATTTTGTCTTTACTTTTTACATAACGTTAACGTTTATAGGAAAGAATAAGCAAACTTCGTACTTTAAATTTAAACCGGATTGGCAAATATTAATCGTAAATTGAGAGGCTTCGATTTGGACTAATTTACCTTTTAAATGAGAAGTTGTAAGGGTTATTTTGCGGTAATGAACAATAATCAATCATCGATCAAGTCCCCATGTTTCAGAAGCACAATTTCTCTTAAATATACACAATTTCATATGAAATTATAAAAAAATCACATGAAAGAAATTTTCAGCGAGGCTCTTTGGGGCTCCTAACTGATTGACAGCCGTCAAAAATGGTTCTGCTGCATCATATCTCGCATCTCTTTTTACCGTACAGCTTTATCCTACTGACATCTCGCTTTTGTCGTTCTATTCCGAAATGGATAATAATTCTATGGTTTAATGTCAGCCAAAGAATTCTACAACACAGTCTGGGACCGTACGTGACGGCAGTGTCATAAATATTGGAAAACGTTGATATTACAAATGGCTGGCTGTCATTACGAAAAGTAATTAAACCAAAGTTCAATAAAATATCGTATTATCTATTTATTATATCCAATTACGATAATCTATAGTGTCGATTTTACTTGTTAATAAAATATAATGCACAGTTACGTAAATTTTGTACTAAAATTCCTAGAGAAATGGTGGCAGGCGTCCGCTAAAGTTTTTTTTAGTCACTGCGAGCGCTGTTTGATTGATTCAGGTTCCGACCACCTACTTCGCTCGCACACAGCGAATAGAGAATGTAATATAATAACGCTAACTGATATTGACTTTTCCTTGCCGAGGAATTGATTTTTATTATGTCATTTTTACTCTAATATAGAAGAAAAGTGCGTAAAATTAGGAAGATTTGTAACAAGGAATCAAGCCTATAAAATCCAAAAAATACCAATTACAATTTATAAGTACATCTTTTTGAAAAGCTTGCTGTAAAAATCACAAGTATGCTAGTGTTTAAAGGTTCTATATTTATTAGAGAAAGAATCAAAATCAAAGGCAGAATGATCATGCTTTTCTGTGTACGGTGTATCTAGATTACAAATTATAATACAAAATGTAAGGAACTCAGTATTATGTCTAGAAATCTCTGATCTATGAAGCATGTTACAAATTGTATGTCAAACTTTGCTATCAATTTTTTCTATACAGGGTGTAGATTTCAAGCTTTGCACTCGTGGAAAAAAGTTGCAGCACGGTCGTTCACGCACACTCAGTTGTAACGAAAACTTCGTGAAAGCAACTTGGTTTCACGTGTCTTTGCGAAAATGACACAAAATTATTAAAACTTTTAACTCGTAGATTGATATCGTATTAGTCATTTTCTTCATGATTCGTTGTCAGTATAAGGTAGAATCACCTTTGTAAGTACTGCACAGATTGAAATCTACACCCTGTATAATTTTTGTAAAGTTCGCGATACAAATATTAATAGCTATCACAATTTTTACGTATAATAATTATGCTGACTGTTAAACGTTGCTTAAAAAGTCATTTAAAATGTTATTAGTATAAGTTCACAAATATAATATATTTATTATAAAGATATTATTTACTTCAGTCAATATTGTATAACAATACCGAATGCCAAGTAAACCAGGGCAATGATCTGTGATTATTTTAATTGATATTTATATTGCGAGTTACGATTGTGATGGGTTGAGAAGTCTATGTGATTATGTTGGTTGCTAAACGCTTCGTAGGAAGGAAATGTGATAAAACCACCAGGTACGGCCAAGGAATGTTATATTCATTTATATAATTTATGTCGCGTATAACATATCCACAGTTTATAATGTTGATACCTGTGTACCTTTTCAGAGATATAATTACGCATAATTACGATGTATAATGGTATGTTATAGTTTTACTAAGTTGCCACTTTAATGTAAAGTACCTAATATTTTTTTATACCTTAATCAATTTAATAAATTATTTTTTTCATATTGATTTTGTGGTTTTGGTTATTTAAAATACCGACCTTCAAGGAAGTACAGTCGCCAGCACATCAGATTCAGGCTACCCATTTTTGTTGAAAGAAAGAAAGAAAGAAAATACATTTATTCGACTCAAATACACATATAAAATACACTGACTCGTAAACACATATACAATAAACAGACACACACTTGTTTATCATTAACACCGAGAATGAGTCGAAAAGGCACCCTCTCAGCGTTAAAACTAATTGTTGCAAACTAGCCCTTATTGCAACTGCATAAGATACCGCAGTGTTTACCATGACGTGCTGTTGTCCGTACTTACCACAATGTACAGGAAGATTCAGTGCTAACAGTTGTTCTAGATCAATAGTTAAGGTATTATGTTCAGCATGTAGAACTAACCGGGCGTAAAGGGAACGACATCGTTTGACATCAAACAGGCAATATATTATAGTTTATTTTTGTTTTTAAGGTGTTTTGTCACCATACAAACTTAATAATATAAATTGCACTTGTAAAACGACAACTGTGAACCTGTGACAGACGAGGAATTGAACCCCGTGTCTTACGCTATCCGGGCGTATGCCTATACCACTCGGCCACCGTCACATTAACAGGCCTGTTGATTCAGTTTGCTGACAGTTTTCAGTTACTTCGTGATCATGGCGCTTGCAACAGTGCCGAAATATCGGAAGCTCATAAATAATAAGGTACATGGTAGCAATCCCGTATCTAACTATTCTAATCAAACAGGCATTTGCAACTATCAACTACACAGGAAGGCGAGACATCCATCCAATTTAATTATTTCAGCAGTACTTTTCAAAATGACATCGCCATAATCAATGCCTCTTGTATAGATGTATTAATATTATCATCTTATCACAATCTTACTGTCAGCGCATAGAAATGAAAGTTTATAATTCAGATTACTCCCAAAAATCTGTTTTCATTTCGAGTCTTCATTAATTTTCATTTCCCTGTTCTTTTTGTTCTCACGACGCAATTCTGTAAATAGAACAACCTGTTTTGCTGGGAAAATTGAGGCATTACCTCATGGATAAATAGGTATCATTAGTTTATTGTCATTCAAAATGGCTCTTGGTCGCTTTTAGTAGCAAAATTAATTCAGATGACTGTACAATACTCACACACACCTGTCTTCAAACTTCGTAGTTCTTGTTCGAAGTTGTGCCTCCTGCCTGTCTAACTTATATTCTGTACAAGTCAGTCTTGGAACTGCTACGTCTGTGCATGATACTTGTTATAATAAGTAACCAAGACAACTTAAGATTGAGTGAAATGCTAAAAAACGGCACGATGTTATTCGCCTGACTGAATCAATCATTTAAAATGTGTTCGAAACATAATAATGATATTCTCATAACGATTTTCGGGCATGACTGCCCCTCTCAACAGAGATAGGCCAGGAGCTCTATTTTTGAATCACTCGCTTGGATATGGCGTGTGATTTTCGTTCGAAAGGAAATAAAAAATCAAGGAAAATGACGCGAAATATGAACGTAGCAATCACAAAATTGAGCTTTATTTTTTCAAATTCCTCCTGTGTGGATTACAACTGGTTTTCATTCCAAAATTGAACTTGAATTAATGAATATCCAAACTTCAATTTGAAGATGGCACCCCAAGATGAGATCTGCGCCAACCTTTAGGGTTAGGATTTATTGATTTATTTATACTTTATTGCACAACCACAGTTTGTATAAAAGGTGGACTTAACGCCTTATGGCATTATCTACCAGTCATACATTTGAGCCAAGCAGAAATTATTGTGGGCGGTGCGACAAAAAAATGAAATTAACTATTAATATGTAGGTAAGTTTCATAAATTCAAAAATACATAAATAATAGGATGTATCGTTCCATCTAATCTTTGCTTATTATTATAGCGTAGATCGTATCCTAAATTTTGGCGAGTAGGTAAGTGTAGTATAACGTGAACTTAATGTGAACGTTACTTAATCGTTAGATGGGTATTTTCAATAACCAACAGTTTAATAGGGTAGCTTTATTTTATACGTTTTGTAATGAGGCGTAGGTGGTACATTTTCTCTACACAATACGCCTTACGAGACTATAACTTCCCCGTTTTATGCGTTGTAGGAGCGTCGGGGTAGAATTAATTGAGGTTTCTTTGTCGCACGTGTATACTGTGGATAATCAACACTTTTTATGGGGACTTAGGCGACCGTCTTTTTTATAAAACTAGAGTCTATAAGTACCTACGAGTACTTAAATTGCTAATCTTATCTGGTGTAGGTCAAATACTACCAGAACAGTCTGTTATATTTTACCATCAATAGATAGACCCAGACCCACATAGACAATGGAATTATAACAAACTAAGCAATGAGTGGGTTAGGTTGCTATATACTTAAAAGTATTTCTGTTTTTTTCAGCAGGTTATATAGATTATAAATTAAAGTGTCATTTACGAATTGTCCTAGCAATATGGAATCCTCATGGTAAATGGTTCTTTTACCTCCTATACAGGGTGACTTTGCAAGGTAGTCCCAATTTTTTTGAGGTGAACGAGACCACCAATATGAACTACTTTTACTATGGGGTCATGGTCGAAATTTTAAATAAAATATCAGGGGCCCCTACTAAAATTTGGCATCATCTTGCAAAGTGCGTAGTGCAACTCCTTACAACATTCATTTCAAGTTGTTGAGTGTAACAAGTTTCCCGCCTCGCCAGCTCCACCGAAAATTGGTGAATTCCGTTTACTCTGAATGGCAATCAGTTTAACTTTTTTTGGAATAGCAAAAAGCCACTCCAAGTTGTGCCTGTTTCCCCAAGTATTTTGCAAAACTTTTCATATTCAGGCGCTTCATTGAAACTTTGCCTTACTTGTTCTTCTTATTTGGGTATTTTGCAGGAATTTATTCGGGATATTCTTTTACGTCAGCCCGGATTTGTATTTACGCTACATTTCAAGTGTTTCTTATCGAAAATCGGGGAAAGTCTTATGGAAAACAGAATAGAAGTAACAAGGTTTTTTATATTATTTTGTAGTTCTAAACAATCTAAGAAAGTATTAAAGGTATTCTATTTAAGTCCACTAAAATGTACTTTATTATTCAAATCCCAACATCTACCCCAATGAAATCGTGGTTAACATAACACCGAGGGCTAAACAACGATGGATGTATGGAACCACCCCCGGCTATACGCCTCAGTTTCTATAACGCAATCAATATTCCAATTAATTGCGGAACAAGCATACTGCCGATAAAATCGGTTTATGGCCGGTTAAACTCTAAGCAGCGGTTCTGAAAATAATATCGTTCACTTTTTTAAGCAATGACACTTTAATTGTAGCACAGCATCACCCACCAATTTGTTCGAAGCGTCACTCTATTGATCATCCATCAGCGCTTACAAGGAACACTATAGCTCACTTGGAAAAACACTGACAGAAGTATTCAAGTTTATTTCGCCTGAGTACTTTGATGATTTTATAGAGCCTGCAAAACATTAATCATCATCATTATCAGCCAAAAGACGTCCACTGCTGTCCCTGCGGTTTTCCTCTGCGAGAAATAGGTAAATATAAGTAAATGATATACCTGCACCCCCATTTATTTAAGATTTTTTAAAGTTTATCTGTGTAGATGGGTCAGCACCTTAGACCAATTCTCGACAACTTTGAGAAATGCTCTAGATAATGCAGAAAATACAGAAGATCCCATTGTGAGAGCGTATGGGCAATTAAGATAAAATCTCTGCGTGATTTATTATTGGTTTGAGTATAATTATGACCACTCGGGTCATTTGGATGCCATTAGGATCGGATGATAATTCGGTTCATTCATTATTTATTCGTTAAACAGATTGGCTAGGTTTCTGAAGAATAAAAATTCATTAAATAGATTTATTGCCCCTTGGCAGCCATCACAAAATACAAATTGTTCGTAAATGTAAATCTAATACGAATTGTTGGGTAACCGGCGTATTTTCTTCAATTTTCTCTCAATCAAAAAAAGTTAACATAATCCCATATAGCCCCAGAAAATATTCATCATAAACTGACAAGCGGTAACGTAATGGTAACTCGATAAATCTTCCACACGCGTTCTGACATTTTCGGAGGGTTTAACCGCTACTTAATTTATACATTTTTGCTACTTTCCTAGCCTCGAATCTCGTGCTCGTATAAAATATTACCGCTTATGAATTGTTGTGGAAAATATTTTCATTTTTTCTCTGTTGTTTAGCTGCGCCTCTGCCCACTTCTGAAGCCCTTGTCTTGTTTTTTTTTTAAATTAAATATAGCGAGGTACCTACATTTTTCAGACGCAGTTACGTGTACTACAATAATTTGATTTACAATTTGAGTTTGTGCGTGTAATATTTTTTTTATGTAAGTTTTGCTAAGTAGACTGGAACGAGGCGTGGCATAGAATACTAAATGGGTCTTATTTCGGGATTTGATTTAGGTACTGAGGGTTTATTTTCAATTCTGGCTCGCAAGCGGAGTGCATGCATCCAGATTTAAAAATATTAGGAGAGCCGAGCCCAAATTAAAATTAGAAGACCGATAGATTGTTTATTATATTTATGTGCAGCGATGGCACCACCGCCTCACCACTTTCAAATGAAAATCTTGCTGATACTATTACTAATTTTCTCAGGTACCAAAACGGGCGACTACTACTAATAAATGACGAAGCGACGTGTGTTGGACTCGTAGATTAGAGCATATAAAGGATTTTGTGTGTGTGTGTGTGTGTGCGTGTGTGTGTGTGTGTGTGTGTGTGTGTGTGTGTGTGTGTGTGAGTGTGTGTGTGTGTGTGTTTGTGTGTTTGTGTGTGTGTGTGTGTGTGTGTCTTAAACATAAGCTGATATTTTATATTATATATACCTGATGCACTTAGGTACTATTAATAGTCAATTTGCTTTTTGTGTGTTATAACATAGAAATAATATAATTACCCACAACCATTAGCTGGTTAACGAGGATTCCTACTCACCTGCCTACCTAGGGAATTAAACCCGGTTCACCCTCCCGCGGGAGCTATAGTAAAAGCCTCATAAAAATGTCCTGCGTCACTTTACGCTTTAGTAGGGCTGCTACATACATAAAACATGGTAAGCAGGATTATTACTCTAATACAGACCTCGAGTCTTTAATGTAATATTTATCGAATGCAATTTTATAGACATTGACGTCTCGACGTGGGCAAAATTATAAGTGCCTAGTTGTAGCGTATTATTATTACGATTTTATGTCAGCAGGTACTAATGATCAGAAAAAACGATCGAAAAGTATTTGCTATCGGGTGGTGTATATTCTTTATTTTTTTTTATCTGCTAACCCTGAGTAGTATACGGCTTCATCGCACTATTGCGATAAAATGGCTCAATTAACCTAATAGTCAATTTAATTGTTCCATTTCATTGATTAAATATGAATATGACAAGCTCCTGGGGGAGTGCACACCGACGTGAGGCCTGTGAGTGGATTTAAAAAGCAATACTTTCACGCTTAACCGAGTGAATTGGGGATCGGATCAATATAACCGCCCTTCTCGGGCGGACGAAAAGTTCTGTCTGTCATACTCAGCTTATGATATAAGTAGGTGGCTTAAAATTCGTCGTTCATAGAATGCTATTTTGAAGCTTTAAATTTTGACAGAAAATTGTACGCCTTTGTGGCAGGACACGATTAGTTCTAAGCATGACATTTTATAAGACCCTTGTTGTATACCTGTGTTCCACAATAAAGATTTATGAATATGATTATGATTATTATGAAAAATGTTCAGTCATGAAGTTTGAAATTATTGACATACATTTTGTGTTAAAATTTGAAACCTCAAAATGGCATGATCTCTGAGCGGCTTATATAATTTTTTCTATTCTTCATGCCCCTTTTTTATCACTGTCTGGAAGAAATTGCTATAACCAATAGGACCTAAGTAAATAATGCGGCCTGTCTGCGTCATTCAAGCATTCAATTAAGATTTCTATCGGTCTATATTAATTTCTTCAACAAAATTTTAAAATAGCATAGCATAGCCGTCTCTTCATAGCTTAGCATACATGTAGAACGTGATATAGCACTAACTGTAGACTTCAGCTAACTAAAACTTACTGCTATTCGATAACTGAACGTCACCACGGTCACGGAATGCAAGTTTTAAGCATTTATTAAAGTAAATCTATTTCGACAACAAAGCTTCTTCTTTTTCTTTGCCTGTTCCCTTTACTAGGTGACGGCCCTCCTCGTTACATGGCTCCGGGACAGAGATACATTAGCTGTGCCCGTTCAATAACTTTATTGACGGTTTTCCACCACGTGGCCGGCGGTCTTCATTTGTCCTTTTCCCCCTTTAGATATATCCGTACAACACAGTTTGTTAGATTGAAAATAAGAAAAAAAATATCATTCTATGCAACTTCTATACCCCTGAATTAAAATGTTAGACGGCATTGCAAACAATTTTAATCAACCTGAGCACCTCTCACATCGCGAGCCGTAACTCCATATCTCGTGGAATAAAAAATAACGGCTCAACATAAGTAATGCATCAGACGAGAAGAACACAGTATATAAAGTACCGGTAGAGCCGCATAGTACAGTAAGCTACTAACTAACTAGTCGGTTTATTTAGACGGCGCGTTTGGTGCAGGGGTTATGGATGTATTTATGAGAGCCGCCCCTGTCATAATGGTTGTCTGGTACTTCGTAACACAATGAAGAAAATGCCTTAATTCGAGACCAGACAATTGGTGTATTGTCTGGCGCATATTTATTCAATTAGAGAGAGACAGAATGGAGTGCCTACATTTGGAATAAGTTATAGTTACACTAAAAAAATTGTTTATTAAAATCAGTTTTACAGATATGTGTAAAAATAGAACTGAAAATTAATAACAAGGTGCATTCTCTTTGCCTGAACTAGGTTAACACTGACTGTAATATAACATTAAAAATTACTTACTTGCTTTCAATTCGGGCTGGGACAACTCTCACATAGTCATTACAAGTTCGAAGCCATCATTAAGATCGGATCTTCATTTCACCTAAGTAAATTATTTAAGTATGTTATTTTCAACCAATTTTAATAAGGAGCGTTTTATTTAGTATGGAGTGGTTATTCTTCATATTTCTACTTTATAGCACGAGGCTCATAAAATATTAGCTTTTCCACGAGTAATCCCGCTAATGGCGACTGGGATAATTACCTCACTGTATCCTCGGACTGTTTTAATTCCTACTTCGTCTAGCAGTTTAGTTTTTGTCTATTTTCTCCGGTAATAAATTAGAGAGCTTAGCTACTTAATCAAACTCGGATAAGCGGGCTTTGAATTGTTTTCAAGAGTTACAAGACAGATCAGAAAAGACAAATCAGGGAATTTTCTTAGGGGCCCGTAACACCACAATATTTTTTTTCAAAAACCGATCTCTTCGTCACATCAATGCTGATATTTATGTAGTACTTACTTAAACCTTAAAGAACCTCCTTATTTTTGTTTGAACAATGTCTTGGGAAACCACAAGTTACAAACGCTACTCAGTTACCGTTACTGTCTGTGACACGACAATGCACTTGCTTTTGGTAGACTGTGATAAAATGCATTTAGACTCTGATGCAAACTAACAGTAGTTTCGCTCGGATGTAAAATACGATTTACTTTAAAGTACCGCGACTGACGGTAAGGTAATTACGTGGCAAGATTTACGGCTGTTTCACCATTATGTAATGATTTTCTAAGAATATATTTTAACGCTGGCTTAGGTATCTATTCAGTAGATATAGGTTCATTATAAAGTATTCATCTAGTACTTAGCTAACCAATTCTAGAACTGTAGAGCCAAAATAGCTTGCATTTCGCGCTGTATTTTGTTTGAAGTGACACCCAATTTTTTGTGTCGTGTATGAAAGTGATTATAGTTTGAAAATGTTGTTCCAAGTCCAAATAGGACTGTTTGGCTGCAAAATATATAGGTACATCAACAAAACCTTTGCTTATAATTTATCTTGGCACTAAGACTCGGTACCTGCCGAGTCTTACCAAAATTTAGGCATTATGCTTCCTCCCAGGGGGGCGTGGACATGGACGTGGACTGGGGAGGCTATGGGCATGGACTCCATTGTAAATAATGCACATTGTACATACTAGGTTACACATGAGTTAGGCGGCAAAGACCTAGAGCGTACCTTTTCGGAGTAAAACTAGACCCATTACAATTTTAACGCACTTTTCAATTGTTTTGTATTTCAAAAGTAGAGCTGGAAATCTGCAATTGGAGTTAGAATCTAGTAGGTAGGTGATGAAATACCTATCTTCAGGGTTAGCAATAAAGTTTAATGCCCTGCAAGCGCCGGGTGAAAATACTTTAAAAGTTTAATACCAGCTGGATTCTCAATCGGATCGTAGCTCGTTCCGACCACGTATTATAATTCGATCTGGAACCAATTTCACCTGCGCTCCTTAGGGAGGTCAAACCGGAGACCTGTATCGAATACAAGTTTGTAGTTTGTTTTTATAGGTACAGTCGAAGAATAAAATATAGAAGATTTGGTGCAATTTTTGTGAAATTATTATGTGTAAATCTATTTTTGCACAACTAAGATAAAGTAAGAATCAAACGGCTTGTTTTAATGCACAATAAGAACAAGCTTAAAAACTTGAAATATTTGACAGTAGGCACTTCTGACAAAATCAATAGCATACAATAGCAACTTAGCATTGTTGATTGTAAAAAAAACTTGCGGCAATTGTAAGAGTTTTCGAATAGTTAACAAGGAATCTCTGAGAAAGTATAGACTTTGTAAGTAATGGCTTATGGCACCGATAGCGGCACCATACGCCATTACAGAAAAATGTCTTATATCTAACCATTCATTTAATAGAACTTTCTTGGAAAGTCATGGAAATTCTAGTCGGACTGTATTATCCATCCATGTGATTTCCTAGGAGAGATGTCGCGTCAACAACTTTGTGAAAAGTTAATTAATGTTTTTCTTTAGGAGTCTATACAAATCAAACTTATAAAAGGCTTAGTGACACCATTAAGATGGTGCAATTGAGCTTAACGAGAGTATTATCTCATGTTTTTAATTGTTTAACATGTTCCGGGACACTACTCCAGGCACAATAGATGTTTTATTGATTTCACGCCTGTAGGCGTTCACTGTCCTGGAATATGTTAATTATACCGTTCTTAATAGTGATAATTCTTATCTAAGAATACCCATGATATTATGTGTAAAAGTTAAAAAATTTAATTACAATAAATCTCTCAAGTTAAAACTTTTAAAATGTCATTTATTTACTATTCTTCCTGGCGTAATTTATTTAATGATTGAATCACAGCGATGTAAACAATTTCACTCACATCGCGAGCCGTTACTTCATAATTTCTCGTAAAATAAAAAGAACATACACAACACAACTTGTCACTTACCTGGTAACAAGTTTAGCGCTTAGGTACCTTCAAAATTCCTAAATTTTGTCGTTCCTTTGGTATCTTAAGTTATCGGGCGCGTCTCATTGAAAATGTAAGGAATGGCATTCGATAGGATGACGAGGAATGCCACCGTTTGCTTTGACGAAAGATTAATTAATCTGCAAAGAGATCTCGTCATCAAAAGACCATCAGGAATTTCGGGAGCTAAAGATAGGTTTGCGATTATTTCTCGAGTATGAGCGGAATCAACGGTAGGTATTATAATTTAGGATAAACTACTTTTAATATCGATTTTTCATCGACTTAATTTCGATTACGAATGTTTCATTCGATGTAGTCATATATGTCTTGTTTACTTAAATCTTAAGAAATAATACTTTGAATTTTGAATTAAAATGTGATAGTTTGTTGGAGAAATCCATTTATCGTAGGTTATTCAGTCAAATAATTAAAACGCTTTGGAAAGGTAGGAGCAAAATATGTTGCTAAATAGTCGTAGTCGCGGGGAACTGGTTTATTGTAAAATAGTGTGACCACAAAGTGCAATGAAACCACACTCTTAGGTCACGGCTTACAGCTCTCATAGGACAAAGAGTGTCAAAAATGGCACAGCTTTGTCAGTGGGGCGCACTTCGCGGCAAGAAACGACTTTATGCATTATTCTCCAGCTTAGCGCGCCACGTCGCGTCGCTCTGCTATTAGTGTTCCCGGGGCCTATAGGCTTTTAGGCCTAAAATTAAGCCTATTAGTTCTTTTCTATGGCCATGATAGACTACTAGGCTTTTAAAAGGCTTCTCATTTTAAAAAGCCTATAGGTTTTTAAAAAAGCCTATAGGCCTAAATAGCCTTTTAGGCTTTGTTTCTAAATAAAGTCTTTTTCGAGTAGTAGGCTTATTAAAGGCTATAGCCATTATTTAGGTTATGGCTTAGTATGAATCAAACAATATTTTTTTATGGTATTTATTTTTAAATTAAATAAAAACGAATATTATTTGAAATTGGAAATAATAAATTACCTACTTATTATACATTGTTACACTTAAATCCATTTTTAGATTTGGTAAAATGCGAAGATTTTACTTTTTTGTACTAGATGAGGTAGGTACTCGTATTTCGGTATAAAATTAAGGGCGGTATAAAATCGTGAAATTAAGTTGACGATTATTATGCTCGAATAATAAATAACATAGACCTAGCCTAAAGGACGAAAAATCTTTATAGGTTTTTAGGCCTTTCAAGCCTTTTAAATATGCGCCTAGCCTACAAAAAGGCTAAAAGCCTATAGTCATCGGCTAGACAAAAGAAAGGCTATGAAAAAGGCCTAGCCTAAAGGCCTAAAAGACTTTTAAGGCTTTTAACCCGCTGTAGGCCCTAATTCATAGGCTAGCCTTAAAAAAAAGCCTAAAAGCCTATAGGCCTCGGGAACACTATTAGTAACGACTGTAACATTGGTGGTGGTTTTACCGCTTGTAGTATAATTATCCGTCGTATTAATATCAAACGAGACCATTTCAGTTTACGAAAAAGTTTTTCTGCTGGGTTTTAGAAAAACGTTGACTGCATATCGAAGTGTATAAGAATGAATTGTTTAGTTTGAAGTCTCTAAATACGTAAATAAAATTATGCGCCATACAACTCACCAATTGTCTGGTTTGGAAGTAAGGAATCTTCTTTCTTGAAGTTTAACGAAATATCAGCCAACGATTATGACGGGGGCGTCTCCCATAAATACTTAAATACATATAAACATCCATGACATAGGCACTAATGCTCGTGCTCATCACACAAAATTTGCCTTTTGCGGGATTCGAACCCACGACCGCTGGCTCAGTAGTCAGAAGCGGTTTTTAACCACTGAACCAAACGTGTTGTCAAGAACCATTGTAGTCTGTGTCTTTTCATTGATTTAAAAGAGAACGAGACTTTCAATTTCATTTTAATTTTAGACTTTGCTAATTTACAATCAGGCCCAGTGGCGTTTCCTAACCGCCAGTGTGAAATCCTACTGTTGCGCAGAGCGGTGGCATTAGTTCCGTGAGACCTGGATAACCTGGATTGTGCTTGCGGACGGTCCTGGAGGCCTACTCTTTACTGAAAAGCCCATATATTTTAATCTACCCGTCCTTTTTTCTCATGTCTGTCATACCTTGCAAATGAATGGGATGGCTAAATACGCAAAATGCATTCAAAGTCTGTCAGAGTAGCACCTCTTGAAGTAGACACGTATTCGGCTAACGATGCGGTGTGATTTTATACCTATATTTATATTTTACTTGCTTTTCTTCTTAGTGTATGCTGGAAATTAAACATGTTCTAGGTTATTTCAGTTTGAGGGATAGATTTAACAGCAAAGTAGGTCAGTATAGTGAAGGCTGTAACACGCTGAAAATTTCTGACTAGAACCGAATTACTTTAGCACCAATTTTCTATTTAAACGTGTACTGCTTTCTCTTTATCGTCCGTTTTTTTACTGCCACCTCCAAATGTAACTATAGCAATCGTTGATTATTTATCTGTTCCATAATTTGACCAAAGTTTGCAGATAAAATAATATCACACAATAATATTCCAGCAAAATGTCATCAGACGTTTCTTTTGATAAAAGTTATTTTTACGCGATGAAAACCGCGTCGAGATGGGAGCCATCTTGAATGTGTGAAAGGAGCTCATTTGAGGCGCTTTAGTGCACAAAAAGCGTTGGTTTCACTGACCTGTTGCTTGCTCAGCCTGTTTGTATGAAGTATTAAGGCTAATGATAACAGACATCCCATTATAATCCGTCTTCTTCATTTAACTTAAATAGAGACTTGAAAATGATTTAGAACTCGTGTTTAAGTACGTTTGGTTTACTCAACGGTATCAACAGATGGCGTTGTGTGTCATTCTCTCGCGCTATCTTTAAGTTTGAAACATATTTCTAGCATGAAGTACTAAAATTTACGTGTTTTCAACTGAGTCCTGTCAGTGTCATGTCTGTCTCGCTTGCACTTACCGAAAAAGCAGTGCACCGTATATTCCTATCTCTATTGACATAAGGACCCCAAGACTCGGTTACTAGCACGCTATTTTAGGAGTTTTCTGACTATAAAGAAATAGACTTTAAAAGGTATGGATGAGTTTTTTTACGTTGTATTGATGTGGCTTTTTTATTTGGTTTATGCAAAACCTTGTTATTTTTAACAACGTCTGACAGTAACAAATGGAGTGCCAGCCACATAAGCCCTGTCAGATGCAGGCGTTAATTCACCGGACGATGAATTGTGAATGAGTGGAAATATTACAGAACCATTAATGTTTACCTTAAATGACAAATTGTCAATTGTTCATTGGTCTGAGATGGATCTGGAAATGTTGGTCAATGTCGCAACGAATCAAATTGATTATGCAGAAATCATGGATTGCGTCCATGAGCTAATTTACGAAAAACATATTTAACGTCTACAATCTACTGTATTTATAATGAATGTGCCAGCTTTAAAACGTGCTCATGTGAGACTTGAAAGTAAACTTGATAGTACTCTATTTTAAATCACTCGCCTCAATGTGATTTTTGTTGATTAACTGATGACTCAATTTTGTAAGTACTCGTGTCAATATATAACGTCATTAACGATGATTTAAACTATTAAAAGAAGTTTACTACTTATAATAATAATCTCTTAAGATATATCTGGCCCTTAATATTTATAGGACGTGTTAGAAAATAACGAAATAACAATTGTAATTACAAAGTAGATTTCCTAAAACAAATGGCACTCTATTTATCACATAAGTACTCTTATTTGACTTCGTGTAAAACATATACATACCCGTTGGAAGAACGAGGAAAATGGAGTTGTTAACTTATATTTTCTGAGTAAGATCGATCGTGCACATTACATGGAAGCGCACTCCACTATTTCTTGTTCTTTTTCTTACAGAACAAAGATTTGCTCTCCCCTAACCGCTAAATGGAAAAATAATTACTGTGCCAAGAATTACTGACAAATAAAAATACATTTCGTTTGCTTGTAATATTTTGTACTTAACTTACTACACGCAACGCAACGATAAGAAAAGTGTTTGAGTTTCTGTTTAAAAGCGGCTACGAACTACGCTTATACGATCGTAGCTCGTATTTCGTAGTAATCTGCTACGCCATTTCGTAGCACAGTTGCAACAGTAGTTATACCTGCTATTCAATGAGGTTATTGAATCTTGCGCCGTCATAACATTTTATGCCAAAATTTCAATTTTGCGAAACAAACTTAAAATAAAGCACCCCAAATACCTGAGGAGCAATAAGGATTCCCTTGTACGTGTCTAACAAGAAAATTACCTTACCATAACGACGGCTAAAGCATACACGCTACGGCTTACTTCAAAAGAAATTAATATGTTTCTTGACTTAAGTTTCCCAAAATTACTTGACTCAAATCGCCCACCGCCTTTATCTCACTTACACAAGTCCTGTTTTGGGTTGGCTTTAATAATTAAATTAATTAAAATTCCCCGGGGACTTGCTCTTGTCGACGTTCAAGTTTAGCTGAGGCTGAGGGCTGAAACTTTACTGCCGTGTAATGTTGTCGGAAAAATTGGGACCTTTGTATATGACACGACAATGGCTGTAGTTAAGCATAACATGTGTTCATTGTATATGATTATGTTCAACTCGTTTATTTATTAAATGTTTCAGTTGTGCTTCACGTTCTAATACTAAGTGATAAAAAATTTAATATGATAAGTGCTGCAAGTTATTCTTTTGTCTAAAAGCTTATCTTACGAGTTTTATTCTGTATTCTGTTGATGGAGGTATATCGCTTTAATACGTTCCGGGACAGTGAACGCCTACAGGCGTGAAAACAATAAAACATCTATTGTGTCTGGAGTAGTGTCCCGGAACGTCTTAAGGCCGTCTTATTCCGTCAAATTATCTCATAAGCCCCGCCCCCTTGTTAAAAGTGCGGGGCGCTTCCCCCACCAGCACCCCCGCACAAAACTTTTTCTGTCAACTTTGTCTTACAAATCTCGTGTATAATTAAGCCATCTAGTGTTTATTTAAGGAACAAAATTTTCTTGAATAAGATACTTCATGCGCTTTTGTAAGTAACATACCCACGCCATCTAGCAGAACCCCTAAGAACTTTTACAAAATGGTTTCTTTAGTACACCATACATGCTTTTTAGTCTAAACGTTTATCGAAAGAACAAGGAACGCAAAGAGTGGCATTTCATTCTCACACGACTGGTCAGCACTTTATGCCAGCAACCTGTAACCATTATAAAAACAAGAAAGAATATCCGATAACATTTATTATATTCTTTATTGCACTTATAAGATGTACAGAAAATAGGTACAAGAAGTCACAATGTGAACAAAGGTGGGCTTATCCCTAAAAGATACCTCTTCCAGCCAACCCATAGGTGTAGGAAATGTAATGTAATAACATTTAGGTGGTTTATATTAAGATCCTTTTTGTCGACACAGTTATAGTCTCACTACTATCTTCCATCAGTCTTCCAATTGATGATGACTGAAGACCATTACAGATATGGCACTTCAAATTTAGGGTTCCGTACAAACCAGTAGGTATATAAGTCAAAGTTCACCCATCACGAGAATTTTGTCATGGTTTTTTTTACACACTGAAATTCATAACATTTCAAATCATCATCATCATTCTCTTGCCCTGTTCCCAGTTTATCTAGGGTCTGCGCAGTATGTTTCACGCTTCCGTTTAACATTACAAATATGGAAAGCTAAATTAAAGACAAAGGTTTCTTTATCGTTTCAGTAATCCTTTAATAATATCAAAGTTTTTTATTTACTAGTCGTCTCCCGCGACGTCGCCCGCGTATATTTTGGATGTCCCGTGAAATGGTTCAAGTAAATTAATCACCCACACCACGCTTAAAATACTCGCTTAATATCAGCCTGAACTATAAAAATGACTTGACTATCATGTGTTAGAAAGTAAGAAAATAGTAAGGCAAAAGTAGTTAGTAGTAATCTCTCATTTAGATGCAATACTTTTTTCGGCGAAGTTCACTATCAAATATACTGAGCATTGAACTTGGCTATCATTTTTCACATTGATGTTTTTGTTGGGATATCATAACTTTTTATAGAAATATTTATTTGCTTATTCATAAATCATTAATACATATTTTGTGCAAGCTTCCATCCACTTAATTATAACGGTTTCAGACCCTACAATTAAAAAACTTTCTTTTGTTTTCAGATTTTTTCCTTCGCTTACACATTATTACCTAGCTAGATGCCATATTTCAACTGTCTAGGTTTGTTAATTAGAGCACCGCACCCACACAATTACTTTGATAAACCATAAATGGTTTTGCCATGTTTGACTTTTTGTAGTCTAGCTTATAGACCTTTTTTACTATAAAACTGTAATTTGGCATGGGTTTCTTTATATCCTAATCACACCGCCTAAAATATGTATTTTAAAATATTTTTGAGACACCTCCCTACAAGGAATGAATTATGATGAGCATGAGTTCCTACACCGAAAGGGCAACACCAGGGTTTATCTCATGAATCGTGATAGTAAGACAGTTGAAATTTTCAGGAAGGATGTATTCATGTTGCCGTTGAAAAAACAAAAACTTAAAAAACAGTTTTTTTTTCAGGTTGCTCTCATACAACTTATCTACTCTGATAATGATAATAATGAGGGGCTGCCCCATTATTAGGACTTCATATCTTTTGTATGGGACTCCCTGACAACAGATATGATGTTTATGCCATTTTCATAGATAATGGTACGGAACCCTTCGTGACCCCGAAGCGCCATTTGGCGCTAACTACAAGATTAATAGAATTATTATGTGTCACAAACACCAAAGTTGTTTTGGATATTCAGTAACAGCAATTTGAGGAACGGTTATAAAAATAAAATTAAGACAATCTCCACACATTTTCGACAGAACAAAATTGAAAAAATTATTCAGATTTGACATTTCTGAATGCAAATATAATTGGATTATACTGAGTAATCTCCATGTTCGTCGCTCAAGTCCATGTCACCAAATAAGAGATAGATAGTCAATGCATTATTACTACACGATTCAGAAAATGTGTACGTACGTACGTAAATAACATGGAAACCTGAGTTCCATACACGAAGAGAGCTAGACCGACCTTAACTTAACCTCCAATGTTTGTATTTTGTCACAGGAGTCTAGATGTAAATAAATAAATAAAATTAATATAGACCTATCACCTAATAATTTTCTCCCTCCCTCAAATTCATATAATATTTTCTCGTCTCCAATATACTAGAGTCACCAGGGCACAGCTTTAGCATTTGAGATTACTGCTAAACCTACAGTTATGGTTTAGCTCTGATTTTTCCAAATAGAGAAAATGTTCAAAACTACAATAATTTGACATGAGTGTTTTATGCTTTTTGTTTATATTGTTACTATAGAAACGGATTCATCTCTACGATTGGTACAAAAATATAGTTCATTTATTCACAACAATTATATATGTCGCTACAGCCTTTCTCTTTTTATTTTGCTTAACACGTAGAGGTTGGGGGTTCCATCCTCATGGCATTGAGGAGATTTATCCGCATGGTGATGATGTTTTTGATACTAATTTTCTTTTTGAAATTTATTTTCATTGTTATGTAGTTTTTTTAATAGGATTTGCTACTTTAAAAAAAAACCTAAAAATTTAATTAGTTTTTATTTTTAATTTTTTTTATTTTAAATGTTAAAATGTCCAAAAATTAAAATAAATACTTATTTCGTTTTCTAAAAAAATATTGTGACTATGTAGAAAAATATTCATGATACCCCCGATTTGAACTCGCGACCTTTGATTAGTATAAGACTGGTGCTGATCCAACTGAGCGTGACGCGGCGCGGCGAAATTAGCTATTATTAGTTCTTAGGTGTTTTACGTAATTAAGTACGCAAATAAAATTGCAAAAATTGACATAGGTCCAGCGTTCGCAGTGGCGTCAAGGGGAATGAGGAAATGGTATCTCGTGCTTGTCATTTGAATAAAACCGGTTAAGTGCGTGTCGGACCCGCGCACTAAGGGTTCCGTGCCACCCTTAACTATATTCAGGGTCCACTTACTTTCACTTAACGAAAATATCACAATATATTGAGACAGCAAAAATAACTTTGTTTTTCATAGTGTTTGTATGAAAGACAAAGTTATATTTGCGGTTAAAAAAAATTACTATATCTCAAAAACTACTAGTTCGATTTCGTTCAAACCAATTTTCGTTGCAAGTTCTTGTTGAGATCTAGATCATATATTTTTTCCAAAATTTTCCCTTTCTTATTTCAAAAGTTAGATGGGGGGGGACGCCCATTTTACCACTTTGGAAGCGTCTATATCTCAAACCTTAAACTTTTAGAAAAAATGGTTTTAGAAACCTCAACATCATTTTAAAAGACCTATCCATAGACACCTCACACGTATAGGTTTGAGCAAAAAAAATATTTTAGGTTTTAGTTTCATGTATGGGAGCCCCCCCTTAAATATTATTTTTTCTTGCTTTTTGTATCTGAATCAGATAGCGGTGAACAAAATACACCTACCTACCAAGTTTCAGCTATGTGATGCTTATAGTTTCAGAATAAAGTGGCTGTGACATACGGACGGACAGACAGACAGACAGACAGGCAGACAGACAGACAGACAGACAGACAGACTTGACGAAACTATAAGGGTTCCGTTTTTTGCCATTCGGCTACGGAACCCTAATAAAAAGATAGCGCTATTTCTGCTTGCATGTATAGAACAGAGATGACACGACGATCAACTGTTGCGTCAAAGTCGTTGCGCGAATCACCATCGTCACAAGTGTGAGAATCACTAAATCAGTGTTTTATGAATGAAAATGTTAATAAAACTGGAAAAAAACGATTGGACGCCCTAAACATCTTTGGTGTCTAAAGTAATCTTAAAAAGACAATTGGAAGAATTTGCTGTTTGTAAGAAAGAATACAGACTAATGAAAAAAATGGACCTTTCTTTGCCTGAACATAACACCGATAAAAACTAAAAAAAAATCATTTGATTCATAGCTGAGATCTCACTTATGTGGTCAAAATGTATATTCTTATAATCCTCTGTTCCTCACATCTGTGTAGCTTGAGCAAATCAAGATCAAAAAAGTCGAAATAGGTCAAATAAAGTGTTTTTAGATATTTCGTTATTCTGATCTAAATAACAAACATTTTGAAATCATTTTAACATGTATATGTGTAGAATGGAATTACCTACTAAAATATGTGATTTTCATAAATATAAGTCCAATAATTTGAAAACTACATAGAAAATACGAAAAAAAAGGGGCCCACTTCTGAGGCAATTATTATCGAGCAAAGTAATTACAATCGTGTTTCCAACCACAATCCAGCTTTCTAGTAATCTTCTTCTATAACATATATAGATTCGAGATTTAAATAATTAGTGTTTCCATGTTTAAACTCAATCGAAACATCGTAAAAATGGAATATCTGGCCCTTAATTTTATCATTGCTTGCATTGTAAACGGTTGAAAGTAAAACATTATTTTTAAAGACGACATAATTATTTTCCACTTCTTCAACAAAATAGTGAAGTTCAAGCTTCAAGAGGCAAGGTGGATGGGCAAATATGAGTGGAGATGTGGTTCCTTCATATTGAGCGTTTACCTGAAACAACCACTTTTGTAGTAAGACTTCAGCATTGAATCAACATGTTTTATTGCATTTGTAACGTTTTATCTCTCAAGGATTTGACACACTGCATGCGTTCTGCGGTCAGGTCCATACAAAATTGGCTGGAATCGGGCAGCATTTCTGACCTGACCGCAACACGCATCCAGTGTGTCAAATCCTTTAATGTTTTTAATTACTCTTGATATAAGAATTACCTCTGTAGAAAGTCTACCAGTGACCATGGACACTGTAAGGTATAACTAAGTCGCGCAGTGATCCATAACAAGTGTGTTTGAATCAATTGTATGAAATAGCAAGACAAATATGAATTTTGTTGCAACCGTCCATAAAACAAATGGACTCATCCTGTTTGCAAATTTAGTTATGAACGTTGCAACGCGCAGGGTTTATATCGCCGCAGTATGTGGAGCGATTGCCGGCGTAGCGCATGCATACGAGATGTAGGCAATATGCACAGCAGGGATACTAGTTAACTTGGTCACTTTCGTATTACAATCGTGAATAATTGTATTATTCCAGTTATGAATGTGCTCGTATCGCAGTGGTGGCAGCGCTTTGGTAGTAATATCGAAGTATGGCAACTTACGGCGCGGTCGGTGTTTGGATTGGTGTCTATTCCGACCATATTATTGACGTATATTACGAGCATCTCCGTGCTTCGGAAGGCACGTTAAGCCGTTGGTCCCGGCTAATATCGATTGGTATTAGTCGTTAAGCCTAGTCAGAGGCCCTTTGAGCGGCTTGATAAAATCTGACAGCAAGGTTGGTCGCTTGCCTTGCAAACACCACCGAGCCCGCGTGGTGGAGTACTACCTCACATTTGAGGTAAGGCCTTTGCCCAGCAGTAAGATGCTTACAGGCTAAGTTTACTTTACCTCTTATGAATATTACAGCGCGTAGGTCGGCTTACAGTGCTGTTGTTGAGTGATTGACGGCGTCGCGCATGCATAATACGAGATGCAGGCAATATGCACGGCGGGGCACTAGGTAAAGTTTGTTGGATAATTTTAATCTTTGTGTAAGCCTCGTACTATCTTTTTTGTATTAAGGGGGTAAGGGACTACTAATCACGGCGCTTCTGGAGTAGGTTACCTACCTTGCGATTTGTCCGTTTAACATTTCTAGCATTATGTTGCTCAAATCTACTCGGCTTGAATGACAATGTAATCACTATGCACACATGCAATCGCCAGTAATAGCTCGATATCGTTTATTTACGTAATACGTCCGCGAGCTACGTAAGCTGTCACAAACACAAGTGCCGGTGTGAGCTCACATGTCAAAATTGTGGAGACAGTGTTCAGAATTTCATAACTGGATATGCAATAAATTGTAGTACGAGTATATTGTTATGTCCACTAGAAAATTTGGCCCAAATGAATAACAAATAAATCAAACATATGACAGCGGGCTACAATTTTTACAATAGTTACCAAAGAATTATACAAGAATACATAAAAACAATTGATTTACCTTTGGTTTAGAATATTTTAAAACACTCAGTGTCATATTTTATTCTTAAAAGATGGCACGGTAGCTCAATTGGAAGAGCAGTTGGCCCGGTTAGCCAGAAAGATGCTGGTTCGAGTCCCGCCCGCGCGCAATTTTTATTTACCTTTATTTGTGACAAATATTTAATGCACTATAATATCGTAACATACCTATGTGCAAAATCTATGTGAAAACATCCTTCAAGTCAGTCATTTACCCTTCGTTTCCGTTATAGATAAGGTGGTACAGTGAGATGGGAAACGTCGGATGTATCTTGTCGTCCTATTCAATTTCTGAATGTAGGACGTTGCCTTCATTCGTAAAATAGCAGCATCAAAGCGAATCTGGTATGAGCAGTATAACGTCAAGTTGTGTCTGAAATCTTCATAATACATATTGAATAGTTTCCTTATTTAACGAATCAGGGTGTTCATTAAGAAATTTGGTATCTACTTTAAAAGGTAGCTTTCTATACTTAGTTCATTTTCGCCTACTTCGTAAAGGGAGAAAATTTATAATTTGATGAAACCCAATAAAATACTTGGTACGACGTTAAATTGTGCAAATATTAAATCAAATTTAGGGCTTGAAACTTTGTTAAGGCGGTTAGATTTCATGTTTTCAAGAGAAGGTACTACATATTCATATCCGAGCTTTCGAGGTGTCACGTAAAACGTATTTTGCATATCTGAATTCAGGGCAAGGATATACGTGAAACGACGATGTCATGACATCGCCCTACGATACCTAAATAAATAGAAGTCGTAATGAATATTAATAACTACGTTCTGTTTAAAGTAACTCAATGTCACTAGATCACAAAAATTACAATTATTTAAACTAAGTTTTTATTGTAATTGTAATTGAAGAAACCCGATTTGCGACAGATGAATCTTACCATGATTATCTATGGGCAGTTAATTTTTGAGACGCTTATTTCTGGGGTTTTCTGTCTTGAAAATACTCCGAAACAGCACGGAGTCAGAAGCAGAAGGTAAGTGGTGATGACACCCTGTGCCTTTCCTGCGCCTGATCTCTCACCGGTCATGTCGGATCTGCCATCTCTCCGACCAATGAGAGTGAAGGAACGGAGAGTATCTTGAGCACTATACTCTGATTTTAATTAGATAGACCAAAACCAAGGACCAAAATGACATTTGGTGGGTGGCTACTTTTTCGTAATTTAAAAATAGTGTTGGTCCTTAATAATCGAAAGTTTCAAATTCATTCAAATTGTTGTTTATAATCGATTTTAAAATATTCAAATAAAATCTGTTTATAAAAATTAGGAATCCTACAAAAATCATAATTATTTCAATGAATTAATTTATAGAAAGTATTAAAAAGTCAAAATAGGTAAGTTCATACAAAAATACTTTTATTGTAAGAGAAACCTAGATATTTCTACTCCTTACAAAAACTGTTTTATGTATCAGGTATATTTGTACTTTATGTAACGTTTAACATGTAGAATTTTTCCTTATAAGTAAAATCACATTAATGAAAATTCATATCACAAGTTCAATTAATCGCGTACAATTGAATTGTTACAACACTATCTGTACAACATTAAGAAATAAAAAGTTCGATTGAAGCTGGAGGACGTTAATTTTCGCAATTGTTTATACCCATTCACTCGAAACAGTAAGTACTTATTGTTAGATTCAGTGTTATTTTTGTTTTACCCACCACTCGTTGTGAAACTACTTAAAAGAAGTCGGCTAAGAATGGCAGTGAAAACGTGCGAAAATACTACGACGGACTAACCCGATCGGATTCAAACCTAATACTTACGTTAAGAAGCACTTAAGAGGTTATAAAACAATACGGGATTCTGTTTTATGTAGACCAAAGAAAAACACGTCTAAACGAATACTCCAAATGGCATTATTCAATTTAATAACCCAATTGGTTCCAAAAAGGTGAGACGCCACATTTAATCAAGCAAGGCACTCATGAAAACCACTGAGCCGGTGTGTAGCAAATAAATGAAATCTTTTACTTGACTCGCGATTTTTCACGCGTAATTTACGCTCTGCGAACTCAATATGTCGTTGAACAAGAAGCTACAAATATAATGTAATCTGGAGGTATAAATAAAATGTTTACATCTTTTGTTAAACATGGTGATTTATTGTTATGTCACCAAAGAAAATTTAATACAACTACCATTTAGGGTCTTATAAAAGGGAGCATGGGTATTGGTGTCTCTTTACGCATTTTTGTGTAATATATTGCCAATGCTCAACGTGTGGTTTACTAATGCAATAATTTGGTAAGGTGATTTCTTTCCAAACTATATGTTAGTACTCATTAACATAAATAATCTTTAATAGGAAAAAATATATTGTATTAATGATTTGATAAGTAATAGCAGTAGTAGTAGCCCCCCTAGTCGATTTCGACTACGGTGGCCAGTCACAACGACTAACCGACTCCGAGGGACATATTATAGTGCACAAGTGTGTGCGCAAACACAGGTGCACTCTCTTTCCCTTTTACTCTCATAGCCCGATGGGATAGCAATCTGACACTGCCGGAGAGAGATCAGGTGCAGGACCAACGGCTTAACGTGCTTTCCGAACTTTGATTAAAGTAAAATAGCGGAAGATAGGTGACGCGCCACTCGAAAGTGGACCGCTAAAATCAGGCCCCCGTCGCCTAATTTCCATTGGATTGCGTTTGCGGGTGACATTTTTATGACGTGTGACGTAAGGAATGTGTAGTGCCATTTTTTAGCTGACATTAGTATGACATGCCGTATCTTCCGCTATTTTACTTTAATCAAAGTTTCCGAAGCACGGGGGTGAAACACCGCTGACTTCCAAACTCCGGGTTACTCTGAGAATTTCTGAACAGAAAAACTCAGGTACATATTTTTGGCACCAATCGGGAATCGAACCCGGGACCTCCGGCGCAGCCGTCGCTTTAAAATGCAACCCTCTTACCGCTGCGCCACCGAGGCAGTTAGCTGGTTAGTTTTGTGATTATAATGTATTTAACTACTGGGTACCTCTGGGTATCTTTTTAGTATGATACGGTTTCCAAAACTACCAAAGTGCCCTGTTGAAATTGCAAAAATAATATCACTAAAGTCCTACCCCTGCGCCTAGCTAACCGAATTACTTTCATAATGGCCCTCCACCTATGTAATTATGGGTCGCACTTGGAAGGAGGGAGCGGTGTTGCCAGATCGCGGATATTCCAACATATCTCTAGAATTTTGGCAAATTTGTAGGGTTTCACATGTGGGTTAACCATAATACAGGGAAGAATAGAAGAAACAAGGAAGAGAGGAAGATCTAGAATAAGCTATATACACCGTGCTTTTTTAACCGTCTTACAGCCGAAGCCCAATGTAACCATCTTAATAAACCTCTAGGACATGTTATTTTTTTTATTACACTCCACATAATTTTCGTGTAAAAAATATCTAATAGTAATGTTACGTAATGTATCATTCTGTTCATAATGTTAACGTTTTCGACAATGCATTCCTTGACCTTGCCGCCTCCACGCGTGCCGCACCGTTAGCCAATCTAAGACAGTCCACGTGGATCTCTAACCAATCATGCGCTAGCGCAATCCTTTGTGACGCCCACTGCGTCCTCACCCTCTCCCCTTTCTCTAAAAAAACATATCCGTGCGTAAAACTAGGTCAGTAGTGCTAGACAGCAGAGTGAATGACCCGCGCGTAGTGCTCGTTACAGGATGATTCGTACTAAATTGTGCTGATATCTTCTTTAATGTCTCAGTCTTTGAAATCTTAATAATAACCAAGTTTTATTTCACGAATGACATGTAGTTATTGGATACTTTAAGTGGCCTTCGGCTGTAAGACGGTTAAAAAAGCACGGTGTATACATAAAAAAAGTAAAAGTGGAATGTTGCGTCGTATGAGGTCAAGAGAATCGAAAGAATGGAAAAAAAAACTCCACCGACAAGAGCCTAGCTCTTAAATTTGATGATGATGTGGGTAACACTTACAATAATGCATATTCTATCTCAATTTCATGACAATAATGTCATTTTTATGGCTCACGATGACAATATATTATGATTACTTTGATTCTTCAAGGCCATTCATTAGACTTTACTTCAAGAATCAGCTACTCGGCACTTACAAATTTCACAAATATCGGACACTTATAATCATTTGGCAATACAGTACCAAAGGATTGTTAGATTAAAAACAATTACCTGACTACCTGACCTTGACATAAAGTTATATGATTTTAATAATTGAACATTTGATCGCATAAACTAAAACAAAATTCTCCCTCAGAGGTACCTTCAAATTTAGCAACTATCCAATAAAAAAGTGTACATTTTAGATATTTGATATTATTTTACAAATCCACATGGCAACACTGATTTGCATCACACGCCGTAATGTATGCGTAACGTAGTTACAATTGGGCGAAGAGGCACTTAAAATAATTCAGTTTGAGGTTCTTAAGGGCCCCATTTTGGTCCTTCGTAAGTGATAAATGTTTATCTATATGAAAATTTACAATATTGTTACGTAAGTCAATCTAACTACGAGTATTGTAATAAGTTTAAAGCTATATCTAATAATATGACTTATCATGAACTTTTAACATTAATTATAATTTGTCTAGACGAAACACAGTTATGATCTTCATTAAACTATATTAAATCTTTGGAACTTTTGTACACATATTTTCATTAATGGTTATTAAAAAAGTTTATGCAGATACCGAGTATATTCTATTAAAAGCACAAAGAACAAATCTGCAACTTACTTTTTAGTATCATACATAGCTGTCAATATTCGATTAAGATTCATTTGTTAATTATTCAGACAGAATTGTTTTAATTAAAAATTGTGTAGGTAAGATAAAACAGAATGGATACTTAATCAATAAGCTTAGTATTAAACACGTTCCGGGACAGTGAACACCTACAGGCGTGGAAACAATAAAACAACTATTGTGTCTGGAATAGTGTCCCGGAACGTGTTAATCACGTTTGCCATTGCCGCAACCTGTAAATATTTTGATGTTAGCGAAAATACCGGGGCTTAATCGTTGATACTTCATTTGTATAGCTTTATGTCTGGTATCTTACTCTAAAAGATTGTTATGAAGCAACGCGAAACCACTTAGTTATGATGCCCGCCAATCAAAGTCCGTCTGAGAGCTAGCACTGCGCTGTGATTAAATTAATTGTTGTATAATTGATTATGTTATTTAAAAAATTATACAACTCTTATAAAGTAGACACTTATTTCAATCTCGTGATGTTTGGTAAAGTCTCTGTAAGTCCATGTTGATTTATTCTTGTATAGGTATAAAAAAGTGTAAGTGTAAGTTTATTTTTTAATCATGTATGTATTGTGTGTAACTGATTAATTTTAATGTATGTATCTTATTACTTTTCTTTAAAATTATTTTTTATATTGGTTATAGAGAAAACATTTTTGGTACATAAGTCCCATAATCTGATTTGTACTCGTATAGGTATAAAAAAGTGTAAGTGTAAGTATTTCTTTTTAGTCATTTAAGTATTCGTTTTAATTAGTTTTTGTTCTTATAAATGATTTAAAAAATGTGTAATTCCTAGACTTAACTTCGCTTGAACCAACTCTAATATAACAACGTAAAAAAAGCCTATTGTTTTAGGTGTCCCTTACTCATCGGTGCCCAAAAGTTCCCGTCCACCAGTTGATTGCATTTCGTAATCCCTGGATTGGCAGGAGTTAATTAAGGTGCGACAGGCGACAGGCAGGTATCGGCCGATAATCCGCGGTTTGTCACATTGCCACGTTACGTGGGGGATGGAGAACGGTAGATCGTATTATTACAAGCATTATCGTCGATAAACAGGGTTTAGAATTCGAGCTTAAAAGTGTTGTAATTTGGGTTTTAGATGATTCTATCTAATGTAGGTACTTTTTATATCAACAGAAGGTACTATTCTTTTTTTGACGGGGGACGTTTTAATAAAGTAATGTAAGTATGTACTATCAAGATCACCGCTCCCTAACCATAACCAAAATTGCACCTCGCCGACGTGGGCGCCCGTCTTTTGTTTATAAAATTGTCGTATGAAAGTGGTTAGTTGCCAGGGATCACGAACGTACTTTTACTCGTATGTATAATGGGTATTGGTTGTAAAGCTACTACAAAACATTATAAACACATTCAAGAGAACGATGTTATCAACGTATAAACGGGGGATGAGTTTTCCTTAATCCTACAAATAACGACTGTGTTCCAATATCTTTTAAATCACGGACGCCTAATGATAGGATTCCAGGAAAAATTAGGACGGCGCCCTAATCACCTGCGCGCCCTAATTTGCATTCCCTGGGCGGACTGGCTATGTCTATCGTTTATGCGACTGCCATCGATACTAGTGCTGTCCGTAGGTACCAATATACTATCGATAAAGAAAACTAGTCAATCGGCAAATAAAAAAGAAAAATAATCGTCGGCTTTAGAACGCAATCACATTTAGGCAACTTTTGCAGCGCGACCGTGGCGCGACAGTCGCGCTGGTGATTATTTTAGACATAAATGGCAGTTTTTTTATGTATGAGCATCCGCCGCTGCCGTCGATATAATGTGAAGGTAAACTTTATCTTCTCTGGTACTGTGACTGTGCCTGTTTGTTATTTATGGCGGACCGACTAAATACAGTTTGGTTGGTTTGGCGCTCATCAGGGCATCGAGGAAAGACCTCAACAGCAAGTCTTCGAAATCGATATCGTAGGTATCAACTGCTGGCCAGCATTAATAAAAGGCGGATAAATTCGGTTAATTCGCAATCAGCGTCGGCCGCCGGTGATTTAACGCGTTCAATTACAATAAAGCGCCTATGAATCCTTTTTAATTGCGCCTTAAAAATTTAGGAACCTGAAACAAAATTTTAAACAGGTATAGGGACCCTTGGAAGTCCGTTGCTAATTGCTAAAAGAGTTTCTATAAGCAGCAAGAATCGACATCGCATCTTCTGCGATATTCGATAAAACAACAACAAAAATTTGATCACAATTCTTATTTAATAAAACACAATTTACGGATGATTTCGCGATAATTTATTTGTTTTTATTTAAATGTGTAGTATTCGCGTAAACTTCAGAAATAAGCCCAATTCTTATTCTTGATTGTGATATTTTACTGTACATCCTCGTACATACACATTTACAAGTCTTTAATATCAAATACCTAATGCATTTTAATTTGAAAACAAGATTTTATAGCCTTTTTTACTTAGGTGGGCAGGATTTTTATTTTCAGTATTCGTCCAAAACTTTTCTTTTTGAAAATCTTAACCGTTTTTGTATATTTATGAGCATGTGTACGCCGTAAAATGAAACACAAGACCGGTCGCATATCGCTTTATCAATCTTTATTTGTTGTAAGGTGTACTGACCTCCGACCCCTGTCATACTGGAGGGTCGAAATACGGCATACCCGAGCAATTTATCATCGTAATAATTTTCGCTAGTTTTGGTACCCTCATTTGATGAAAAATGATCTTGTCCGACCGTCCATAACACACTTTAGGGAAGTGAAAACAATAAGATGACGATATGAACGCAAAATGTTTAGACGAACCCTTTTTTGTGCAGGAAATGTGTTAGTTTTTGTAACTAAATACGATTAAGTTTTAGCTCTGAAACATTTTTAAACAAGTGTCTTAATAGATAAGCTGGCTTCAAAAGCAACATACAAATATTTTTATTGAAGTTAAAACAAACAAAAAAAAAATTAAACTAAGACATGCATCATAAAAAAGTCTTAAAACTTGCCTGTACATACCTTTACCTATCGGTATTTAATTGCAACGCTTGAAATCTTGAAGTATACAAGAAATCAGATTATAAGAGGAGAACTCAGGTTTTGCATTTACTTATTTCAAATTTACTTTATAATTAACCTGCCTTCCTAAAATCAACAGTGAAAGCAGTCTTATCTAATTAAAAGTGTAATTAACTCTGATTAGCAAAACAGCAGGAAAGTTTGCTATATTGATTGTTGATAGCGACTGACAGTGATTCCAGACTTAGTTGATTACACTACGGCGAAGCCTTGTTACGGGTAAGAATTTTGGTTTTTAGGGTAATTCTCCAACTCGTCCTAATGGCCAACGCCATTTTTGGGACAATAAGAAAAAACATTTATGTACTTTATTGCTCGCTAGTTTTCGTTTTTGTGCATCGTATCGTTAAAATACTTAAGTATAATAGAATTATGATTATTGTTAAAATACTGTTAACAGGCTGACTCACATTGCATTGTGGACAAACCTTCATGGTTTATTACAATGTATTTTTTAGTGTTTGTTTTAACTTTCTTGTTTATTCAATAATAAAGGAAAAAATATATATCATATACTCATACATTCTTTATTCATTAACAGATAAAGATAAGTAAGTAACTAAGTTACATAACACTGAAAATTCGCTTGGTAGGGGTCGGTTTCGTGATCGTTAGTCAACTCAACTAATGGTTAAATGTTGCATAATTACGTAGATGCATGTTTTGAACATAACAATTAACAGAAGTGCTATTTAAATGGCTATTAGTTAACACGTTCCGGGACAGTGCCCGCCTACAGGCGTGAAAACAATAAAACATCTATTGTGTCTGGAGTAGTTTCCCGGAACGTGTTAAGGCATTTCTTGTGCAAAGCTCGCACAATCGTTATTATTCAATCAATGGTTAAGATTTTTAACCATTCGTTTAGTTAGCTATCGATCGCGATACCGGCCCTAAATGGGCGAGTTGCAAAAGGAAATGCATATTTTATGATAACCTAAATCGTCCCGATAAAGGCTTGCGGGACAAGTTTGTGAATAGCCCTGATTTTCGGGAGCGGATGATTAAATTAAACGAATTAAATTTTTAATTCGCCTACCCGCCTTTGTATTTTAATTATTCATGGAGCGTGACGAATATAAAATACTTTCTTAGGCGGCATTGTTCCACCCAATAAGAGCAGCGGAATAAATTATTTTCAGTCTTTCATTACCTTGGCTTGGACACAACAAAAATAGTCAGGGTTCAGTAGGATCCATACGAAATCGTCTAAAAAGCTTTTGAGTCAATCAACAAAGTCGCAATCTTAGTGGTGGTATGTAACGCTCATTTTTTTTTCGCAAAAATAACCTAAGGGGGTTTTGAAACCACAGCAAACGACTTTTTTATGCCTGTTGAGCTTTTAATTAAAACGCCACAAATGTGTACTCATTCCAATAGTAATATCTCTATCTATCTCCTTGCTTCTTATAATAAATTCTTACTATGGCTGAATAGTGTTTTTGCTAAAAAAATAATTAAGCAGCAAGCCTACTGTACCGAATTCTGTTTTCGATGGGAGCCAAGCTCTGAATGTTTCTAATTCGAATACAAGGGATTTATCTTACGGAGCTGGGTAAAAGTTTCGTTAAACCGTTTAAGATTTATTTTCCCTGCCTCCGTGATTAATCGCAACTTTTTCGATTTTCTTCGGCCATGTGCGATCACGTACAGGCTGGAATCCAATAAAAAAGGTTTAAGAAAAAAAATAAAGAAAAGAAGAATGACAGTTTTAATATGTGGTCCCTCTCAATACGTGCGAAAAGACAAATGAAATAACTTTGCTTTTTTATAACCTATTAAATTTGCTTAAACATGAAAGTTAAACAAGGCCTTTTTAATTTTAATACTGACACACCTTTTATTATTGCATCCGCTGATTTTTAATCCGAAAACGTATCTAACTTCATGTAACATCAGAATTCTCTCGAAATAAACGCGATTCCCTGCTCTCGAGTAGTCTAAAGTGATTGGCAAAGTTTCAGGCCCGGATCTAGACTGACAATTGCGAAGCCTGAATTCAAGTCCAAATTGATAGTGGCATTTGACTACAGTTTCAGTAAAATGCAGTATAGTTAGGTCACAATTTAATCTTATATCCAGTGCTGGAAGTCTGAAGCAAGATTTTTGACATTTCGCGTAGACAATTTCAATATTCTGATTTTCTGCTGCATCGAATATCCTTTAAACTTACATAGCTAAATCTTTCATAAATCTTAAAAAATATTTGTATTTTTTTAAGCTTGATTCAATTTAAGTCGGATGTCCGACAGGAATCTGGCGCGCTGGTTGTTTTAAGACTGTGCAAACCTACAGCCGCCTCCGTCAGCCGCGTCCGATTATCTGAGTTACTCCAACATGCTTGCTAGATGAAAGCTGTATTTCAGGCATTTTTATCTTTATGTGAAAATCCAATATACAAAATATTTTTACCCTTATACTTAAAAATGCCTGTATGTGAGCCAGTGTGTTTTAGTATGACCCCTTTTAATGAGAGTTTAGTGCTACAGTGTAGAAGGCAAGACGGAATCCACCACACTATCTTGCCTAGTTTTTTTTTGGGGAAACCTCCACCGACAAGAGCCTACCTCTTTTGATGATAATAATGATGATGAATTAGTGCAAGATACAGTTGCAATAAAACCATTGAAGCTGTAACAAACAATAATGCATTTAGTAGCGTATTAATCATTCAGTCAAAGGTCACATAAAAACTTGTGCAGTAACAAAAGTTTATGTAATTATTACGCATTAACAGGTAAACTGAAGTAATTTCCTTGTACCTTTATAGAAGAGTAGCCGTAATTCGAAGGGAGTAAGATTTAAGAGCCCTAAAACAGAGTAACGGCCAAAAGACTTTTCCCATAAAATGTTATTACTTAGTACTAAAACCGAGCACTAGGCTGAACTCACAAAAATGTAGTTTAGAAGTGTTCTGTAATTTAACTGGGGATCTATTTCGGAATCGCTCGCGTCTGGGGTTCGCGATGTTTGAAACGAAATTAGACTGAAGTGCCTAACTGACTGAGGTGCGTTACAATCGATCTAGAAATATCCTTTTATTCTATGAAATTTTAGTTTTAATTTTATTTATTTCAGGAACACAAGCAGTATCACAATTAATGCATGATTAAAAGATTTATGTTTAAACAAAAGTTATTATCACTCAAGCAAAATAATAATATATTATCGGGTAGGTAGATCTCAAATGTTTCAAACCAACGACCGAGTGTTGGGATGACGGCCTCATTCGGTGTTCCACGGCCACGCCGTACTCGCGGTTTACTTTTGTGTGTTAAAAAATCTAATTAAAATTGAATAAATACCTACTAATGTTATAAACATAATGTACGTGGTTGGGATTTAGTGAGTTTTTCTGGTGGCTGAGGATTGTTTGCAATAAAAGGTAAGTTTTTCGGTTTTTTCCGTTTTTCCTCACATATTTGACTTCGCCGTTGCCGTGCGAATATAAAAAATATTGAAGTAAATTTTGACGGTATTTTAGGTAGGGTATTAAAAATACCCATAGTACTCTTAATCAGTCAGGTATCAAACGAATGCCTGGAGTCGCATAACAATGGAATTTTTATTGTGTCTCGTTTACACATACTTGACGAGTTAATATCATATTTTCTCAGCCAGTATTCTTGAATTTTATAAACTTATATGAAGTCCACTTGATTTTGTGAGTTTATGTGTTTCGTTTGTTTTTTGTGTTTTATACTAATAAAACAATTTTATTGCTTTTTAGGGTTCCGTAGCCAAATGGCAAAAAACGGAACCCTTATAGTTTCGTCAAGTCTGTCTGTCTGTCTGTCTGTCTGTCTGTCTGTCTGTCTGTCTGTCTGTCTGTCTGTCCGTCCGTATGTCACAGCCACTTTATTCTGAAACTATAAGCATCACATAGCTGAAACTTGGTAAGTAGGTGTATTTTGTTCACCGCTTACCGATTCAGATACAAAAAATAAGAAAAAAATATATTTAAGGGGGGGCTCCCATACATGAAACTAAAACCTAAAATATTTTTTTTACTCAAACTTATGCGTGTGGGGTGTCTATGGATAGGTCTTTTAAAATGATGTTGAGGTTTCTAAAACCATTTTTTCTAAAAGTGTAAGGTTTGAGATATAGACGCTTCCAAAGTGGTAAAATGGGCGTCCCCCCCCATCTAACTTTTGAACTAAGAAAGTGAAAATTTTGAAAAAAATATATGATGTAGATCTTAACAAAAACTTGCAACGAAAATTGGTTTGAAGGAGATCGAACCAGTAGTTTTTGAGATATTGCACATTTTTATCAACCGCAAATATAACTTTGTCTTTCATACAAACACTACGAAAAACAAAGTTATTTTTGCTGTCGCAATATATTGTGATGTTTTCGTTAAGTGAAAGTAAGTAGACCCTGAATTCAGTTAAGGGTGGCACGGAACCCTCAGTGCGCGGGTCCGACACGCACTTAACCGGTTTTTTTAACAGATGTTGGAACGTTAAGGATGTGATGATCTGAGACGTATGAAAAGCCACCAGCCCCACGGTTGTATCTGCACGTACCCACTTGTTTTCCCCCAGTAAGTTTATTTTATTATTGAACCTAAACAATTTTGCAAAAAAATTAGGTCGATGATGATATTAATTGTGATTTATTGCAAAACTAACGCTGCATATAGGTAGGTGCTTAAGCAGTTATCTCAACAAAATTATAGTATTTGACTTCATTAACTAACCCACTCCCACTTTCAAGAACTCAAGATCCTAGTTCAGATTCCAAGGTTCCGAGACCAGTGTTCCGAGTGCCAAAAGAGGGTTCTGGAGATCCACTGTGCGAGTTCCTTGGTCTCCGTTCCGTGACCCAGGTTCCGTGACCAGGGCATACCGTGCTTCGGCGCGGCGTGGCATTCAGGCCGAGTACTGACTGGGCTAGGCAAGGTCAGTACTGAGTGATGGTACCGAGATGCACAACTAATCATATTTAAAAAAAGTGCAACTCGATATCAGCACTTATCACCTGAGTCTGAGTTCCTGAGGCCGAGTTCCGCTTCCGAGGTTCCCACAAATGATCTCAGACCCTCTACGGTACGAAGATCCAAGGTCGGAGTACCGAGGTCCATGTGCGAAGATCAAACGAGTCAATCTTCCTTTTTAATCTTTCGTCCTCAGAATTTAAACTTATACTTTAATATTCCTTATCACCTTACCTTCCTTCCCACCTCCTATCATCTTGTAGTGATACTAAAATTATAGATTTGACTAGGTAATTAGATTGTTTTAGTATGTTTGCTGATTTGTTGATATGTTCTGTCGTTCTGTAGAGTAAATACAAATAACTTGAATAAGTAGTTTCGGGCTCAACCAAAGATCGTCCTAATACGCAAAAAAATTGACTTTTAAATAAAGAACGAAAAATGTTAGTACCTTAAAGTTCAACACATCGCAAGTGATTCAAAAATGAACCCCTGATCTATAACGGGGATCGCCTAATCACCCTGAGCTGAGGTAAACAGACAGGGTAATCAGTTTTATCAAACTCGGGTGATGTCGGTCGACTAAGGTAGGGGTTCTGCTTATCTCTGATATGGCCGACGATCAATTAAAACTTTGTTAACACTGCCTGGAGGCATACATGGACGTGATAGGTCGAATTTATTTTATGCAACTGGCAGGTCTCTAAGGTAAGTAATAATAATTTGATGTTACGAGTATCGTCACTAACCACCTTTCTGTTTCATTAATACTTACAAACACACCGCTGTCTTACTAATTTCTCAAGAATATCGTTAACACACACGACGTAACTTTAAACAGAAGACTACGCGAGGTGCCCATATCCATATGGGACGCGATATCAATTGATTAGATATTGTGTCTGGAATCTCGGTACTTAACATATTTTATTTAGAAGTAAAACGAATGCAAGTTTCCAAAGTGCTATCAACAGGTGAGTGCTATCAAAGAGCTTCAAACAAGTTGATTGAGTTGAAGTTCTACTCAAATATAACTCGACCACTCAAACTTCAAAGGATTTTGCAAAACAATTGAACATCGGTGGTTAAACTTTTGCTTAAAAATATTATTAGTAAATTAATTGTACATTTCCACATTCTAAGGTTACAAGCGACTTATAAAGAGACGTTTATGTACCAAAACTACCAAGTGATTGTGTTTTACAATAAAACAAAATATGTCGAAAATCCTTGTAAATGCTTTGATTTGTGGCTAGTGTTTATGTGAGGTACAATCGGTTGGTGGTGTTGGTCCGTTCAGCAGTTTTGAATATTTTTGACACTTACCTCAGACCTCTGACCTCGAGAGTTATCTTTATTCTTATAACAACATAAGAAACCTAACATCATCATCATTACGGTAACTGTGACGCTGACGGCGACGATGAAGGTGACGCTGATGTTTGACGGCGATGGCAACGGTTATGACGCTGATGCTGACGGTAACGGTAATGGTTCGTTCATTCTGCCGTCACTGGCAAAGCCAACCAGGTAGGTTTGCTTTAAAAAAGCGACCTTCGTTAGTATTGCGACCTATGCAAACACACTTGATTGATCGCGGCCTACAACAGAAGTTGCGGAGGCTGCTTATGCGGCCGTTTGTCATCTACCCTCGTTTACATAATGTATGCGCGGGATTCGAACCGTGGCCCAGGAGCAGGTGCGCACTTGTGGAGGCGAATAATTGAATTGGTTGAATAGTTTGTTAATGGAGTCATTTTGACCTTATGAACAAATATTTTTTAATGAGATGAATCTATACTAAGATTCATTATAAAGCTGAAGAGTTTGCTTGTTTGAACGCGCTTATCTTAGGAACGACACTGCTTCTATTTTTTAATCAATCGCTTCAAGATGGCGAGTGATTTTCGTTGGAAGATGAATTAAAAGTCAACGAAAATAACTCGTTTTTGAACGAAAATCACTCGCCATATTTCGCAAGTCATTCAAATAGAGTTCCAGGACCGACTTTAAAAAAGTGAGTGAGTGTTCGAAGTGACACCCGTTTGAAAGAAAGAAAGAAAGAAAGAAAAAACGTTTATTCAGCACCAAAATATTTTGGTATTTTTATTTTTAAGCGTTTGTGGGTTGTGTGTGCAAGCGATTTTCGTTGACAGGTGGTTAAGCACGAGAGTCTTTGACCGTCGCTATCCGATAGAACGACTGCTTCACAGACACTTAACAGCCAGCTCAGGCGTCATGTCTTGGAAGCGCTGCAAATACTTTTTAACTCGCATTGCAAGCTTTTGCAAATAACGTTTGTCCCCCCTAGAACGTCGATACAAAGCAACATCGTCATATCCCTACCTTGCACCGTAAGATCCGTGGCAGCCAATCGCCTCACCGCAAGCAACACAGACTAGTTGTTTTACTACTGATGCAAAACCCATTAAGAAGTTTAAACGCCTGTCTTAGCTCGCCCTGTGTACAACTCCGCATTAAAATAATGATAGTTGTTGTTGGCAACACTCTTAGTTGTTTAATACTGAAATATGGCACTCAGTGAAGAGAAAATTGCGAAACTTACCATTAAAACGCTGAAACTTAGAAGGCCATTATTTACTCTAAAAGGTTACAAAACAAGAGACGTAAACTAGTTATAAGAGCCAAAGCATGGTTTTACTAACTATGAGTACTAACATTTTGGACTAAACTGTCTATATGTCGGTCGTTCACGTACCATTTCAGGGGAGTGGTGCAGAATTGTTTATGTAGTATTTTTAATTTTTTTATGGTATTTAAAGTTTTTAATTGTATTAAACTAATATACTTTCAAGTTCTACTAACAACACGATGAGTCAGTGCTACTAGCAATTTATATTTTTATAATACAGTACAATCTCTTGTAAACAATTAGGTACATATAGGAATATTTTACTCTTAGCAGGTATAGCTACGGAACTATTGTGTATTTATCTAACTCGATTCCAAACTGCTATAGGCTGCGGGCATGCTGGCTTTGCTTGCTTGACAATTAGATTCTCTGTATATGGCATTTACATCACATACCTAGTTAATTTTGTGGAACAAAGGGGAATTAATTTACTGTTAGGCTCTACTCACATGTTCGGTTCAATACTATCTACAAATGCGTATAAAGGTTTATGACAATTATTTCTCAAAACAGAATACATTAATAAATTACTTACAATGAGAAATACTAGTTACAAATATACGCGGACCAAAATATAAGGTTCGAATGAACGACTCTGGGCAGAGTTGTTGTAAACTAACTCTTTTGTTTACAGTTTTTTGACTTTGCTAACGTCAGTTAGGAAGTTAAGCTCTGGTCTGCGCAAATGGGCCTACTAATGTAATTTATCATTTCATCGGAAAAAATATATTACACGATGTTTTACTTAAATACTGACCATATTTTTCCTGATTGTTTAGCTTGCGTACCTACCAATTTCAGTGTTCTAACGATGTTTTGTTTTGTACACACACCGATGTTAAATGTGGCCACGTAATTTTGTAGCTGCGTGCTTGCTTAAATTTTTATTACAGTAAATATTGTATAAATATGTATAATGTGCCTACATGCAGCGTACATTTTAGACGTCATTTGCAGGAACTACTCCACTGAATAATATGGACAGGTATTAATGTTAATCTATGCACTAATATCCTAATATCCATATTCAAAGCGGAATCAATGTGCGGGTGATTGCAAATGTTGAGTATGCCGTCGTATTATCAATTAGTTGTGCTTCAACATTCCAAATGTCATCTCTCATCAGCAATCCAGATACATAGATGTTAGAATTGATGCATTGCTTTACGTAAATCGATTTTGCCGAACACAGTGTAAACTTATCGGGAAACTTAATAGGAGTATGAAACCTAAAAAGTAGTTAACTCTTGGTTCTTTTATTAGCTTTAAACATTAGGTTTAAGATAAGTTTATCATATGACAATTTTATTTGGAGATAAGTACTTACCTTTTATGATGTGAAAGAATATACATATTTTGTAATTGCTTAGTTTTTATTTAAAAGAAAATGAATGAATAATATTTAAAGTAAATTTGCATACATGTCGTTATTTCGCAAACATTACTTACATGCTGTATGTATTTACACCGCGTTTTCATGTATCCGAGGCACCACCATGATCTTGTTTAAGTACTTATTGGTTATGACGGGGGTTTTCAACCTTCTTTAGGTAAATAACTCTCTACGAAAGTTTATTAAATTCATATTTTGCATCCGCACGGCTGGCCGGGTTGTTGGACTAATTAAATATGATTTATGGATGTCAGTGAAATAATGCTAACTTTAATCAAAAGGCTGTTTTAGTGTGCTTAAAAATAAACTTTCTTGAAAACCGTGAATTATGAGTGTGTTTTTTCGGATGGAGTTTGACAGCAATTTTAAGCCAGCTTCAAAAAAGGGGTCCGCAGTTTGACCTGTATGTATGATTGTCTGCCATTATTTCGCGTTTGACTGAGCCGATTTTGACGTGGTTAAAAGTATTTGATATTAATTTCTCAGTTCAGTTACATAAGATGACATATTCCATTCGTAATCTTGTATGTAATAATGTCAGTTTAAATAAAATGGTGCTTAGGAAACCTCGGCTTACGTTTTTATGTAGCTTCATAATAGTGGCGATATCAGAACCTTGATAGGTTTATTACGAGCTGCCATAAACAGTTCTTCGAATAATAGTTGCCGTTAAGGAGATTAATAGCCCAGTAACCGTTTATAGAACTGGTCTCTTTTGATTTATTTCTCTGGACTAAACGATTAATATTTTTTATAGAAAGTTACTGACTAATTTCCAAATTATATTATTGACTAATTAAGGTGAATGGACTAACAAAATTATTAATAGCAAGTAAGATTTTTTTTTATACAACATTGCAACATAAATAATAAGACCTAGCTATTAAAAAACGAAACCGCTTCCTTGTGGCTAGGGGGCTATGATACTGGCTCCGTCGCTGGACTGTTGGATTATTGTTTTGCAATATATCAGTTTCACTGGTTACACTACCTATTGTTATCGAGTGAGTCGACTGACCTCGAGTCTCGACGTTTTTATTTATTTATTAAACTTAAACTATCATTACAGGATTTACCTAATGCGACAGTACAGGCGCGGAAGTCTCGACACAATTTCCTGTAAAACCACCAGGTGTCGCTCGAAAAATGCTGAGACGAAATTGGTATTTTGAAAAGACAATTTTTTTTTAAATTGGTTAAAGATTTGGTTACGTAAGTTAAAGGGAAATTCGATGCAGTAGAAAATCAAAAAATTTAAATTGTCTACGCGAAATGTCAAAAATGACAGAATTCCGCCGCTGCTCATATGCATAATTTAACCACAAATTATTACTTAACTAACTATTAAATTAATTATTAATCAGTCAGGTATCAAACGAATGCCGAGAGTCGCATAACAATGGACTTTTTATTGTGTCTCGTTTACACATCCTTGACGAGTTAAAGCAAATAACCGCTAGTGCAACTCTGTGGATTTCACTCAGGATACAAAAGAACAGATCTGACTTGTTGCTTGTAATATTAAGAGTGCGAAGAGCGCGTCAGGGGTGACTCCTTGAGCAGGTTTGTTTTCGCAGTCGGCACCTTCACAGCAACGGTGGGCGACGTCGGCATGTACTACATTTACTACACTACAGTGGACAGCCGATCATCTCGTGAATTCGGTCGCGCGTCCCCAAGGGCCCTTCATGCGCGGTTTAGCATCAGACCCAATCTGATTGAGAGCTGTTCGAACTGGACCACTTAATTTCCGATCAATGACATCAAGCCGGTAAGGGTTGTTCTGTTAATTATCTCTACGGCAAAACACTTAACTTTTTCAACACTTACGGCCTGTTTTACTATGTCCTATAAGTTCTGGTTCCCGTATCTGTCCAATACTTCATACCTAGTGACGTTCCATATTTGAATTATTCGATGGTTAATAATGCTATTTTGGCGATGGTGAAACTAGCCCTGAAGGTACCTACTTTATCTTATAATATTAACATATAAATCAGAGAAGACTTATTGTTTTTTAATACAATCGGATAAAGCAGTGCCTCAATTCCGCTTTTTGAGTCGTCACTGAGTTGTGCATCAGTTGTACTGCGAGAGTACAATTGATATACCTCGCTATTCTGTCAGTGGCGTGTCACCTTTCAATGCTGCTGACTTTAAGCACACGATGTATTACACGGTGTTGTGCATTAGCACACGGTGTTTGTCGATGGTGCATTGTTTCAAAAAAGTCAAGGATGTGTTTATCAACATTATTTTGCCATTCTTTTGTTTGAGCGGCCACCGGCTGCCTATACATATGTAAAGCTCTAAATGAGCATAAATTAATTTGATTCAGGACAAGATCTCCTATCAGAAGCCGTCTAAACTAGCCTAGTCTAAAGCTAATACTTGGCCTTCCCATCGTTGCATACGAAGCAAAGCCATTTAATTTCGTGGCCGAGCGGTCCGCTTTAACCGCATCTGGTGCCCTATTTCAAAAAAAAAAATACCCATATTTTCAGTTACAGTCTTCCTTTTCACTCGCAAACTTGGGTTGATATAAGTGACAGAGATGGCAAGATTCGAAATACGGACATAATGTAAAATAGTAGGTGTACCTGCGTCGGTCAATGATGGCAAACCAATTCGGAGGCTTGGGGCTACCACTTTATCTTTGATCAAACGCAAACAAAACTTGTTGGCGTATACTGACATTAACTGACCTTTGGATTGATACTTAGTTAAAGTTAGATTACTTTTTATGAAATATTAACACGTTCCGGGACAGTGCCCGCCTACAGGCGTGAAAACAATAAAACATCTATTGTGTCTGGAGTAGTGTCCCGGTGTTGCGGTTTTCAGTATAGTATTTGTTGTAAAAATATTTCATTTCAAAGTAAAGCTAGTAGGAGAAGCAAACTATGGTTGACATGCATCGACCTCAAATTATTTTTTTCTCCTTTTAGCATTTTTGAGTCTTTTTTTTTTGTTCTTCTACAGAAGTAACTTTCAACCAGTCGAACAACTTTATCCCTTTTCGACAATCGTTTAACGTTGATAAACATGGTTATTCCCACCGGTTGTCACCGCTGGCAGATCCAATCGGGGTAAGTGCCTCCAGCCCGCCACTTAATCTCTGATTAAACGTAAAGAAGACGATGACGGCGACACCGGCCCCGAGGACGTTTGATTTTAGAGCGAAGTGAAAAGTGCCAGTATAGACCCACCAACTTATCTGAAGAATGACAGCATGGCGCCACGATCGAAAAACGTTGCCGCTTTTTACAAAAATAAACACTTCTGGTTTTTTATATTCTCCGTAACTACATGGTGAAAAATTAAAAACGTATTTATTTAACTTTATTTCATGAGATAAGGTGGAATTAACGACGAATGGCATTCTCTACCAGTTATACCTAAATGCAAATGAGATGTAGGCCATTTTATTGTTTTTCTTACTCGTTATCACCGATAAAATTAATACATTCATGAAAATGGACTGCCATTATAATATTTAACATATTTAATGAATAGTTTATTTTTGTTTTTATAGTGTTTTGTCACCATACAAACTTAATAATATAATATGCTCTTGTAAAAAACAACTGTGACTTTGTATGATGTTAAAATATTTGTGAAAATATTTTCCGTCGGATATTGTGATAGCAACCTCGCAACATTGATAATGTCACGCAGCCTACGCGTTAAAAAGCACTTGCAAAATTCAACAGGCTTGTTAATGTGACGGTGGCCGAGTGGTATAGGCATACGCCCGGATAGCGTAGGACACGGGGTTCAATTCCTCGTCTGTCACAGAGTCACATTTGCTTTTTACAAGTGCATATTAAATATATTTAATGAAATTATACGGTGTTTGGTAATACGCCTATTTAAACAATTGCTTACGCGATTTTTTAAATATCAATAATGGTAACTCTGACTTGTACCGGCAGCAATGACGTTTTCAAAGTGACATCTGTAGTTCCACTTTTGGCCATTCTTCAGATAAGTTTGTGGGACTGTAACTTTTATGTATTGTGAACATAAAATTAATATTCCAGGGATAATATTTCTATGATTGTGAAGGATGTTGGTTCATGGTGATTGGTTCAATGTTAACAGAAATTGTTGTCTACACTCATTGTTTGATCACGCTGTTTGAAAATGATCGATGTACGGGTTTGGCGTTTAATTTTCTCAAGGGTTCACCTACGTGCTTAAATTATCGATTCTTATCCTTTGTATTGTCGCAGAATATATAATAGTACTACATAGTATTGTGTAAACCTTCCATGACATCAGTAAGCTGCATAATGAATGTTTATGACTAAAAGTAGTAATGAGATATTCAATTTTGTTTGTATACAGGTTTTAGATTTCAAAAATTATATTGTAGATTATATTATGAACAATCACTGGCAATATACGTGTGTTATTGTTGTATAATAATCGTCGTCGGGTGCTCACCTCTCCTCTCACGGGTTTCAATTAAGCAACCCATGTTCGTACCTTCGGATTACAGCTTAGGATTTACATGAATTATGCCGATCAATGCCACCCTTTTTGGCATAAATAAATAAATCCTGACAGTGGCCTACCTGGTATTTTCAAGGAAGTTATCTACGCTAGTAGTGCAAACCTAAAATAATAAAAATTCATAGTTTACTTAAATTACTCAGATAAAATAATAATAATTTAGATAAAATGCATACATTATGTATTTAGTTTCTATTATACATAAGGTGGGTACAAGCGGTGTTAAATCCGCTTGAATCTCCAGGCCTATTCCTGGCAGTGATTAAGGGCTAATTACCAACCAATTTGGGTGCTCTAAGCACATTCCAGCTCGCTAGCTCGACTCAGCTCCACGTGATAACTAGTGTTAAGCCCGATGCACAAAGAAACTCACAAAGTCACATAAAAGGAATATATTTCTTGATATTTCACAAAAACTAACGAACACTAAACTCTAATGGACACGCAATGCACTCTCAATGAATACTGATGGTCACTGAACTATTTCTAGCTTGCATACGCTTTTATACTAAGAAACAAAGTATTACAAATGGCGCTGCTAAGCGGATATCCCTTCATATTAGAATATTTCCTAGTACTTTAACAAATACAATTTATAGGTGGCGCTGCTAGCCGGAAATCCGTATTAAATAATTAACAAATTAAATAATGATGGCGCTGCATGACAGACATCCGTTGGAATTATTATTTTACAGTAAACTCTTATAGGTGGCGCTGTTAAGAGGATATCCGGTTAGATTTATTTAATAATATAAAGGGAAAGAATAGATGGCGCTACTGTCCACCGGATATCCTATTAAAGCTAATATCTTTTATAACATTTAATCTTTACTGAATAATAAATAATATTCGATGTTAAAGTGTTACAATATATCATATAAATATTTTATGTCCTATCACTCGGCCTTTCCTGACAACTATTTACGCCCTCGTAAAGTGGTTTTATTTATAACAATTAAAAATACTATCAATTATTAACAATAAACAATATGTTTCTTATACTTTTAGAAAATATTAAATAACATTAAGCACAAACAATAACTGATTATTTTACTTAAGGGAACAGACCCATTGGTTGCAGGGACCACACCCGTTTAGACATAAGGAACACACCCATCTTTGTTGTTACAGGGAACACACCCATCTTCTTTATTATAGGAAACACACCCTATCTTTGTAACTATAGGGAACACACCCATAAGCTTTTGGGAACACACCCGTTTTGGCATAGGGAACACACCCACAACAGATCATAATTTGATAAGATTATATTGTATTGTAATAGAATATTATTATCCTATTTTGTTATAATATCATTATTTTCTAAATTCGTTTTATTACAATGAACTATTTTTTAAAACTTAAATAAACTGAATTTAATATTAAACTGAAAGTTATATCGACACTACTTTTATACTAATTAATTTAAATAAACTAGAAAATTTATTATTTAACACTTTCTATACCTATTTCTTTCTTCGAACGCTTATTAAGCAAAAATATTCTAAAATTAACATCATTCTTTTAACACATTGTAAGGTCTAGCATATTAATCCAAAAACTAAATTAAATTAATTATTATTAAGACTACTATTTAAATTTCTTTCTTAGTAGAACTCGTAATAAGCAAAAATGATGTATCGTTAATATTATGCTTTTAACACTTTAAGGTTTAACCAATTTGTCTATAAGCTACTAGTGAAAGTGAAAGTCCCTACAAGTGAAATCATTTTGTTTAAATAACCATTTCTTATAATAATGTTCAGTACCTTTAATCTATTTGCTTAGAGGTTGCAATGAAGTCATGAAGCTTGTGCTCTTCCTGATGTTGAAGTCTTATTGGTCTCCAAACTACAGAAGCGCGTTCCCGGCTGACAGTGATGTAGTGGGACAGCATCATCCTTTCCAAACCGAAGATTGCTCCAGAGACTCCAGCAGATGTAACCATGTGTGAATAGAAATAGTATTAGAATTTTCATCACATAAAAGCTTACAAAGTTTTGTGTATTTTCTTTAGAAAAGGTAAAAATTTTCTAGTTATTTGGACAGTGTTGAATTGATTTGTGATATTAATTATCTTTACTTAGATTTAATGAACAGTTGAAATACAAAAATAGTTTTAAAGTTCTGTCATCACCATTGTTTAAAATAAAATTACATGCACTGCTCCTGACCAGCTTCTTTTCAAGCAATGGAATATTTATATGAATAAAGAAATTATTTGTGCTACTGTGTTTTAATTTGGAGTTGTAAAACATAATTAATCAATTCAATTTTGATTTGCCTGACATCTACAAAAAGGTTTTAAGAATAATGTAACACCATGTTTAAAGCAAATAGATGTTTCTGATTCTGAGAATAATATGTCTTCGTACCTTATATATCCTTGTGAAGATTGCTTTGGGTCCATGGCCCTGCCAAAGCCATGCCATGGCCCATGGGTTTTGCTTGTTGTTTAACCATCTTTTCTTGCTGCGGTGTTTCAACCCTCTGCTTGATCAGCTCCTCCAGCACATTTTCTCGTATTTTGATACAGTGTCTTCTTCTGCCGATGAAAAAGCCGTACAAGTCCTCGGCTCATGGTGGACGTTGGTAATTTTCAAAGAGCATTTACACATGCTCTTCTATCCCACGCACTGACTTGTTAAGCCCGATGCACAAAGAAACTCACAAAGTCACATAAAAGGAATATATTTCTTGATATTTCACAAAAACTAACGAACACTAAACTCTAATGGACACGCAATGCACTCTCAATGAATACTGATGGTCACTGAACTATTTCTAGCTTGCATACGCTTTTATACTAAGAAACAAAGTATTACAAATGGCGCTGCTAAGCGGATATCCCTTCATATTAGAATATTTCCTAGTACTTTAACAAATACAATTTATAGGTGGCGCTGCTAGCCGGAAATCCGTATTAAATAATTAACAAATTAAATAATGATGGCGCTGCATGACAGACATCCGTTGGAATTATTATTTTACAGTAAACTCTTATAGGTGGCGCTGTTAAGAGGATATCCGGTTAGATTTATTTAATAATATAAAGGGAAAGAATAGATGGCGCTACTGTCCACCGGATATCCTATTAAAGCTAATATCTTTTATAACATTTAATCTTTACTGAATAATAAATAATATTCGATGTTAAAGTGTTACAATATATCATATAAATATTTTATGTCCTATCACTAGATATATTACACCGCAGGTTTAATTAATTCTTCACTTAATGGCCGTAAGTTACGTCGTTAATTTCAAAGTTTTATAGGTTTTCAGAATCGTTAGAGGCAAGTGCTACAGCTATTGTAGAAATTATAATTAAACTAGCGGACTCAGCGAACTCTGTTTCGCCCCCGCCCCGCTAAGAAAGTAAGTAGTTACTTGAATATTTCTTTCATAAGAACCTTCTCTTGACAATAACAAACACAACAAAAAAAGAATTGGCCAAATTCGTCCAGGCGTTGTTGAGCTATGCGCTTACCAACACATTTTGTGACTCATTTTTATATTATGGATGTACCTAAAGTAATGCATACTCAATTATTTACGCGCTTCCTGAAAAATATAATATAATAAATTCATAATGATAATGATATTAAAATTTGAACGAAATCAAGGTTAGCCCTTCAATACCTTCGTAATTTGAGACAGAAATTATTGCAAGAGCGGCAAAAGGCAAATGTAAATATTCCCCTTTAGGGTAGCTGGCCAAATGCTCACGGAGGTAAAGCCTTTGACCATTGATGCGTGCTAACGCAGTCACTCGCTCGGAAACGGCTAAGGAGTTATTACCTCGCAACGTAGTGGGATTTATAGTAGACCTATATTTCAGTCAAGATAGCGACTAATATAATAGCCATGATAAAACGTCTTTTTTCCTGAAACCTTTTGACCTTGAGGTCATAAGGTAAGAGAATGTACCTGCATATCGAGCCATGACCGCCGTCTTAATGTAAGCGACAAAAACCAAACTTTACAGGAGGAGGTTTTTTTAGAATATCTTTGCCTATAACGGTGCGAGTAAGTAGAAATTTAACATATGTTAATATTTTTTGAAGATTAATGTATTAGGGGAAGAATTTTTTTTTAAAGTCTGGTTTATGAAGGTTTTTTGTCGCTTACAATGTTTTTGCCCGCCATTCAAAACCAATTTATTCATCCTCCTGGCGCTTACGATACCCCTACGATAAATTTTATCTGCGTGAAAATGAAGCGCAAACGACAGGAAACAATTTTCAATCAAAGTTTTTTATTTCAAATTTGGAAATTTTTATCATCATCATCAGCCACTCACCACCACAGGACGTCCACTGCTGAACATGCCTCCCCACCGCTTTCCACAACGACAGGTTGTGAGCGCTCTGCATCCAGTGCGATCCTGCGATCTTTACAAGGTCGTCTGTCCATCGTGTCGGTGGACGTCCTACGCTGCGCTTTTGGTCGAAGGGTCTCCAATCTAGAACTTTTCTGCCCCATCTGCCATCAGTTCTACGCGCTATGTGCCCTGCCCACTGCCACTTGAGCTTACTGATTCGTAGGGCTATGTCCGTAACTTTAGTTCTTCTACGTATCTCCTCATTTCTAATTCGATCTCGTAGAGAAACACCGAGCATAGCCCTCTCCATCGCTCGTTGTGTGATTTTGAGATTCTTTATGAGGCCCATAGATAGAGACCACGTTTCTGATCCGTATGTCATCACCGGTAACACACACTGGTTGAAGACTTTCGTCTTCAGACACTGAGGTAGTTGAGACGAGAAGACGCTCTTGCGCAGTTTCCCAAACACTGCCTAGCCAAGTTGGATTCGTCGATTGACCTCTTTCTCAAAGTTGGACCTCCCTAATGGGATCACTTGTCCAAGGTAGACGTACGCGTCGACAACTTCGAGAGTTGAGTTCCCAACAGATACCGGAGTGGGTACAACACGGGAACTCGACATAATTTTTGTCTTTTCCATGTTCATTTTAAGACCCACTTGTTGGGATACTCGGTCGAGATCTTCGAGCATAGTGCCAAGATCGTCCAGCGTCTTTGCCACAACGACTATATTATCATCGGCAAACCGGAGATGTGTTATGTATTCGCCATTGACGTTGATGCCGAATCCTTCCCATTCCAGGAGCTTGAAGGCGTCTTCCAATGCCGCTGTAAACAGTTTCGGAGATATAACATCTCCCTGTCTTACACCTCTTCGCAGTGGAATCGCCCTCGTATTCTGTTCCTGTCCTCGGACCGACATGGTGGCGTTGTTATAAAGACACTTTAACACCTCTATATACCTATAGTCTATGTGACACCGCTGAAGAGACCGAAGCACCGCCCAAGTTTCGATAGAATCAAAGGCCTTCTCATAGTCCACAAATGCTAAGCATAGAGGCATATTATACTCCTCTGACTTCTGTATAATTTGCCTAAGCGTATGGATGTGGTCTATGGTACTATACACTATTTGGAATCCGGCTTGTTCGGGAGGCTGGAAGTCATCAAACTTACGTGCGAGACGATTCATGATGACCCTTGAAAACAGCTTGTAGACATGGCTCAGGAGTAAGATGGGTCTATAGGTCTTCAATAAGGTTTTGTCTCCTTTTTTAAAGAACAACACCACCACACTCTTGTTCCATGCCTCAGGCGTGATGCCCTCTAGCAGCACGGAATTAAAGAGTTTCTGAAGGACTTTGAGTACCGGCGTTCCACCCGCTTTCAGAAGCTCTGCTGTGATTCCGTCCTCGCCAGGTGCCTTGTTGTTTTTAAGCTGTTTTAGGGCCATCCTAATCTCGAAGAGGCTGATGTCCGGGATGTCTTCAGTGTAGTGTCGGGTCAGGGTAGCTCTTGCACTTATCTTTTTTAGGCAAATATAATCCAATATTAAAATCCGTTTTGAAAATATGGCGAAATACTCTTTTTGACAATATTTCGGACTGAAGTTTATTCGTTTTTAAGTGCGCAACATACATCTTGTACAAATTTGAGACGTTCTCGCAATCTATAGTCGTTATAAACAGGTAATTATAATTAAACAGCGAAAACAATACAGAGAGATGCTGCTCACGCCACATTCTTCACCGGAATGACTTGTAAAGACATGATTTTCTTTGCGTTTCGGCGTAATTTCAATGTACTATGTCGGTTGCGATAACAAGTGCAGGAGCTTACGATACAATTTTTAACCAGGTAAATTACATACAATCACATTTGACACTGTCGGTTACTATAATTTTTGAAAATTACTGATGCTTACGACAAATGTTGCTTTTGCTGTAACTTTGTAACGGTTTTGTTTGGCGGGAACTGTTAATGTGGCCTAGTCCGTTGTAGTTTAAAACTTGATTTGCGATAAAAAAGCACTTTTCGTAAAAATGTCGCTTACGATAAGTCGGCGGTCAGGGCTCGATATAATCGAACAATGAAAATACCTGGGTATGTTGCATACCATTACGTAGACTGCGCTTAAGATTGCTAAGATTTATTACTACTTACTTAGTAACTTTTTATTATCCCGCGAATCAAAGTCATTATTAGTGGTCCAGAAGATATTCATAAAATGATCCTCCCAGCAACCCAACATCATAAAGAGACTCACACTTACAAAATGATTAAGACTTAGATATTACAACGTTTATTCAAATACATTAATGTGTGTTTTAGGTCTTATACACCTACACGTTTAACGAATAATACATTTGAATACTTATTCCAAGATGTGAGGTTTCTGGCGGTCATCTCCCAGGATATATTCTTGAAGGAATATTGTACAAAATGAATCGTTCACAGGTGCTTTTGTCATTACTTATGTCTACGTACATAATGGGCCCACGTCGAAAAGAATGAAAGGGCTTTGATCGTTTGAATGGAAGCAACATCTTCCATGAACGTTGAAATATTGTCTCCCCCTCATCACTCTTAGATTGTTGGCATGAATTCTTTACCAATACATTCACATCCATTAGATTTAGCAATATGATAAAAAACAGTCTTATATACAGTATTTTTCCGAAAGAAAATGAATAACACAATTTAATATTTTACTTTTTTTTATTTATCAATTAAAATTACACGAAGGCATAGTAAAAGTTATAAAATGTTAATGAAATTACCAATTTTTACTAAGACTTTTTATACCTATCTGACATGATGTTATCAATCAATCAATCAATCAATCACGTGTTATGTTTTTTAAACAGTGAAAATGGGATGAATCGACGATTTGGTTTACCTACCTACTCTACCTATAAACTACATATTTTCAGACTAGAGTCTTACTTAAATCTGCACTGTTTCCGTACTTATGGATATCCTTATATTTAGGTGGCTTGGTGTTGTTTCTTCGGACTTTGTTTTTATAACGAATCTCCAAAGTTCTCGTGTTTTAGAGTTTCCGAATACCCAAAAAAATATGGACAATGCACACTGATAAACAGCTAAGATGTTAACAGTTGTCATATAGGCGTTTTTGTGAGCTGTAAGCACAAACATATGAATCATTTTGGTTATGTCTAAAAACAGTTCCTGGAAACTAAAAACGAATATCAATACGATCATAACCACAATAATACGCGTGTTGTTCTCAGTGTGACTTTTGTTTGCTATCAATACAGATTTCAGTGCAGTTATGAGTAAATATGCGTTAACAGACAATACGGGCCATTTCAAAAGAGAGAAATAAATTAAAAACACTATCGAGCTTTCATACATATTAAGAGAAAGAACGATGTAAAATAGACAAGATATTATACCGGGTATAGTCCACGTGCTAAAAGATAGTTCCCACATATTGTATTCTTTAACACTAAAAACTTTCACAAGGCTGTCATTCATGTGCTTACTGAATCGACACATCCAGGCAACGAGAGCACACTCTGTATACGTCAGCACTAAGATATCTAATTGTATCACACACCGCGGGTCACAGTAGTTCACCACGTTCTCGATGTCAATCAAGTATCTTACAAGCATGTACATGATTCTTGCAAGCATGAACTGCACGAGTAGCTGGTTCTTTTGGTTTTGCCGCCATTCTGCAAACAGCATAGCCGTCAGGATCAGTAGAAAGAACGCACAGAGAGACAACGCCACCCCGATGGAGCTTATCACCAGAGTTATGAAAGTATAGCACGTTTTATTTGAAGGAGCGTAAATCACGCTCGCCAATAGCATCGGTTCTTCCATAATTTTATATAATTTCAGTTTTTGACTATGTGCTAATCCCTCTTTTAAGATGCAGGGGTAATTCTGTTTTATCACAGCACGGCAGCGCAAACTTGCTTGTTACGAAAGCACTTAGAACTTGACCAAACATTTTCCGTAAGTTTGTCGCAATTGTTTTGTACAACACTGAGTGAGTGTTGTTGTATCAAGTTCCCACGCATCTTTTGCCAGTTTGATACATAGGCTTTCAGCTAAATAGTGACGATAGCATTATCTCGTAAAGATAAGATATTTATTTAATAACATTGTCAGCAAGCGGTGTAATATTGGTGATAGCTTATGTATTCTTTTAGTAATAATATTATCGATGCAGTACTTGACTTACCATCCAAGTTCATCACACTATCATTCATTATCGTGTTATCGACGACAATAAATTTACCACAAAGGATCTTGTTTGTTTACATAATGTGTGTGTGTGTGTGTATGTGTGTGTGTGTGTGTGTGTGTGTGTGTGTGTGTGTGTGTGTGTGTGTGTGTGTGTGTGTGTGTGCGTGTTTATGTGCGTGTGTGTGTATGTGTGTTTTTTGTTACGTGAGGTACTACGTTAGCTGGGTCAATTAATAAGACGGTTTAAGAAACACAGAGAATATATTTTCAGAATACCACGACAGGTCCGAAATAAAACTCACTTGAGTGAGGAATAAGAAACGATAAATATTATAAAACTCTATACAAATAGTTAACAAGGTGACAGTGTCTAACGATAAAAATAAACTTACTCTGTACCCTACTTTATTTGTAAGAGCAATTTTTTTTACACAGAGTCAGCTGGTTATTTTATTTATTGGCGATTTTTTATTCACTCAAGTGGAAATGTGAATGTCGTCAAATTAAATGTTCTTTGATTGAATATATTAAAAAGGTATGCTCTTCCATTCGTACACCAAATTTCCTCACGGTTTTTTGTTAGTTGCATGCAACTATTTGGGTGAAGGTACAAGCGTGTCTATTATATTTTACTCTTATGTAGTGCCTCAAAGTTAAAACCTTAAACGAAGAGAATTCAGTTCCCTCTAAACAGACTTAACTACAAGTAAGTGCAACTACTTACGAAATATTATTGCATTTTCTAATTTAACATCTAATACCAACATTTATTTTAAACATTCTACACATTAAAACAATCTATCATTTTATAATAACTTTTTTGGGAAACTGCATTGGTTTTTTGTTAAGATTCTTTGGAAGTAAAGCAAAACTATACTTTCTAAATGCACTCAATGATAAAGCAGATTAAATTAAGTGTCAATGAAAATACAAAAAAAAACATATTATTTTTGATTCACTACTAATTTATATTCTTACACACAATAAAGAAGAGTGTGCTATAAAGGGTGTAGCCTTAGGAAGATAGGAGCAAAAATTTTCATCAATGACCTGGGTGCGTATTACGGTGCAGTTTTGACAGTTAAAACGCTCTGCTTTACTGTCAAATTACCAATTCTTATTGCAATTTCGCATTATATTGATAATATTACTATAATATAACAATATAAATTGTAATAATCATCCCATTGTAGTATTATTATAATATTATTATATTGATAATATTCGTTTACACTGAGTGGAAATTAAACTACCTCGGAATTGAACGGATTAAGTTGGATCGCAATACATGGTCTAAAATACTTTAACTCAGAGATGTAGTAATGTTAAATTATAATCCCTAATCGATGTATATCAAAATCGCCAACTCGTTGTAGAAAATGTAATGTCAAGTTCTATGAGTGTACACATTTGTTTGCAATACATTGCTGGTTAGACTTATTTTGTTATAAAAATACAATAAGATTATTTTTCATTATAAATTATATCCATTCAGAACTGATTACTGGTTACTTAAAGGGCCCATATTTAAAATGTTTGCTAGTATTACAGGCCACACCCTGTATAATACGCTTTTCTTTATTTTTGCCAAGATTAATAATGAAAATTTAGATAAGCCATATCTTTTATAGATCTACTAAATTAAGTAATCTAACATCTTAATTTCAAATAGATGTTTTGGGTATAGGTAAATAAATATTCGAAATCCCTTGTAAAAAGGGCCGTTATACAAAAGTTGGAGAAAATTAAACTCTTATATATTAGACATAACATTACTCTTATAGTTAAGGATACTATTGATTATTATGAGTCCTTACATAGAAGTCTTTATAGGGGATCACAGTTTGGAAAACACTAGATATTACATTGATCAGGGATATTATGTCTAAAATGTAAATTGTTTAGGTTATTATGTGGCAAACTCAAATGTTATGCATAAATACGAATGGAAACGGAGAGACAACACGAATAATTCCTTGAAATAATGCTGTTTATAACTTATGGTCGAATTTAGCAAAGAACAAATGCAAAGGGTTATAGATAGACATAATTTCCACCAATTAATGTCAATTTAATTGAAGTTTTAGGTATATTTTAATCTAAAGTAATCTATGTCTAAGCTAGTCGTATTTTTATTTTTGTTCTTGAAACTAAAAACTTTTTTGTTCTTGAAACCAAAAATTTGGGTGAAATTTATTTTTGCTATTGCTTTTTATTGCTAAAAAATATTATGAAAACGGTACTGAAGTAGGTACATGTTTTTCAAAATTTTTCAAAACATTGAATTAATTCAAAACATTGAATTTGCCTGATTGTAATGTTAGTAGACAAGTACCAGTAAAACACAAAAACTGGTTATTTTTATAAATATGAATACCTACAGATTGATATTGCATTACACTTTTACAGGAAATTACTTAGAATTACAATTTAGAGTCAAATAACACTAATATACAAAGGGCCAAGTTTTTACAACGTGAAATATGATTTCTACATTATGATTTTAATTTGATAGTGAGTGATCGATACACCAGACAACTCTATTGTCATTTTCTTCATAAGATTTCAGTTTTAGAAAATAGTATCCAAAATGTAAGAATGTATGGACTGACATAAGTCTGAGATAATTTATTGCTTAGTACCTATATCAATATTGCATTCAGACTCGATTAAAGTGCCTTTGTTAGTTGATTTAGTTTTAAAATATTTATAATTATATTTTAGTATGCGATTTTACCTTAAATTAGGGGATGACATGCAAATTTTGCAGAGTAGCTGAAATATATAAAAAACTGGCCCTGAAACAATATAAGCTATATCTAGAAGATCACATTGCATAGAGGCTGGAATTCTAAGATTAATTAATTTATGATAATATCTACAAAATCTTTAAGTTAATCAACTTATGTCCCAAGAACTTTTTAATCGTTGGGACGAGTAAATTTACTTCAAGAACTGTTTAATTTGAAACGATATAACGTTAATTACATAATGAACGCTTATTTAGAAAACATAATGTGATAGTGCCTAAATGATAGTCAAACAAACCAATCACAACACGAAAATGCATTATCAAAACGAACGTTGATTTCGATAAAATTAATGACTAACGAAAACCCAAACGCTTAGCTGTGGAAATAATCGCGACCTGCTCATTAAACTATGAATAACTAATTTAAACTAATGAGGTCAATAGAACGTTGCTTTTAATTAATTACTTAGTTCGATATTAATTTATCGATGATTTCTTCATTCCACCATGTGCTCTGTGGAAAGACGAAATTATTGTAATAACGATAATATTTACTACCTAGATTCTAATTGATATAGTTCTTGCTTGGTTCTGAATTTCATTCTTTAGTTATTTTACGATTTCGCGCTAGTTGGTTATTATGTGTTATTGACCGTATTTTTTTTTTGGATTGGCGCAAATTAATGTATAAATGTGATTTAACGTTTTATTTATATGGCAACATTTTTATGCTGTTTACCTTGTTCTTCAACAGGAGTGTGCTCTTCATCTGAAGAGTCAAATCGTTCAATCAAAGAGCTTTGTTTTGATAGCGACTGAAACAAAACATTAATGTTTTAGTATAGAGTCTTTACTTTCAATTTTATGTTTGATCAAATAAAATGTAAATGGGTTTATAAGATTTCAGGAAAAAAACAGTTTAGTTTAGATAAAATGAATCAGATCAATTCAGAATCCCAAAACAAAAGAAAAAATTGAAAATATTTACTTCTAAGTCAAATCAAATTGGAAAGCATAAGTAAAACAAATCAATCAAAGAGTTAACAGCTGAGCAAGCACTTTGAGCCTTGGGGATTCCTTTTGCGATTTTTCACGTACAAACTCGACTTTTTCGTGTCTCAATATTTCCCGAAGAGGCAAGAGGTGTGTGCTGAGCAAATTTAACGCAACGCTTGTTCCATCTTACCTTATTAGAGCGCCGTCTCGGAGGAGATATTTTGTTCCATAGCGCTTCTAATTGATCAAAGTGCTGCGACTGAGCTATAGCCGCCTCCTCGGGGCCCAAGCTCACCTAGATAGAAAGTAAAACATTTGCTATAGCCAATATTGTTAAAATCATGACAAGTTAAAACTAGTTTGTAAATAGTACCTGAGAACCAAGATCTTTGTTCTTTGCTTCTTGTATTTTTGATATTTCTTCCATGGAAGCTGACACCGAAAACCTACAAAACGAAACCATATTTTAGTATAGTACAAAAAATAAAGTCATAATGTCATCCATAGTTGAATTAGCGTACCTTCGTTTTAAGCGTTCATCGACTTGCGCCATCATGGCTGCGGATGTGAGATGCCCATATTTCTTCTGCCACGTATATGTATCCAAAGATACTTCTTTCTTCAACAGCCTTCTCATAGGTCTCTTTGGAGCCAACGGACGAAGCTCTGTATTTACAAAAATAGTTTTATGTAGCACCAAAACATTAGTTTTTAGATTTTGCATCAGAACTGTTGTGACTCACAATGTGATTATAATGGCGCAGTAATAATTTCGTAGAAAAACAAGCGGAGTAAACAGGAAGCACAAAATGCGCATTACTTCGAAGATAGGAGAGTACTGTATTAATAAAAACACCGTTGCTCAACATTGAACATTTACGAAATGCAGCTTTAATTGCGAAATACACATTCAGGTTTTAAAGTTGGTGCTCCCGTTGTGTATCTAAGTTTATAATTACATCATCAATATAACGATATGTTATTAAGATCCATAGTTGTCAATAAGTAAATAAAATATGAAAGATTGAAGTACATACTATGCTTACCATCCACATCTTTGGTCGGCGCAGTGTAAGTTGGTATCTTGACGTACGTGGCCGGCGTATTGTGCAGGCAAATAATGGGGAGGCAACCTGTTGAAAACCATTAACTAAGTCTACACCTTCACACTCAGGACCACTGAGTTAGTTAACTTGTATTTCACTGCTATCGCATGGCTATCTCACTTCAATCTATCTAAGGCGTAGCGAGCTACATTTAGCAGTGTCCACCCGTGCGTAAGTAATTGATTACAGGCTACAGTTACAGCTATTTATACCGCTGTCTGACAAATCCTTTGAGGCTTACAATTTGAACAATACTAAAACTATGAAATTAAATCCAGATTTGTGATTAACAGAAGCTTTTAGATTTAAAGTTATTAAATCTCCTAGAATTACTGAAGAAAGAAACCACTGTTTGTGAGATAAAACGAAGTTATCCTTTGTCATATCAGAACAATATGAACTATATTTCATAAAAGAAAAGCATAATAAGTCACGTACCTCTGTCTAGTAGGTGTACCACGATCCGCGAGCAGTCACTTGTAATTTGGAAGCCCAACAAGGGAACGTGCAGTGCCAGGGATGTCAGCGCCAATCCTCTTTTCGTCTCCCAAATTATGAGTGTCTTGTCTTCCGCACCTGATACAAAGGATATTACGTTGGGGGTTTATTTACGGGAAAGTGATGAAGAACCAAATACACAAGTAAAAAAGAATAAAAAAGACTTCATGACTAATCAATTTGAAACTTTAAATATAATGATAATCATAAGTATCGATTTCTGTTTATGTTATGCTAATTTTATAGAATGACTATCGTTTTCCTATCACAAACGAAACATCTGCCAATTCCCATGAGATAATTTCCCGCATCAAGGAAACAAATTAGTTTGAATTATTTATATATTATTATATTGTGTCTGTATGAAATAAATCGGAAAGAAACTTACTCTAACTAGGTAAACATTTTTTAAGTAATCATCTTTGATTGCAAAAGCAATGTTTATTATCAACAAATCGTTGCTACTTCAACTGTAGATCTATTTATTTAATTTCGTATTCTTTATAAGCCTTAGTCATTGTTAACACACTCAAAACAGCTCGAATGGTACTTATTAATAAGCGAAGTGACAATGCAAGGCGAAATCATAAAAGTTCATCATAAAAGGTCTTAGGGTATGTAAAGAAAAAACACAAAAAAAAAATATATCTCACCTGACACAGCAATCGTCCCATCGCCGGTTACCTTCACGCAAGTAACTTTCCCCAAATGTCCGGAGAGTAAATGCAAGTCAGACCCAGTGTTGATATCCCACACGATCAGATTGCAGTCCCAGGACCCAGACACCACTTGCGTCTTGTTTGTGATTGAGACAGCCACGCATGTAACGATGTCTGAATGGCCGACCAGTACCTATGAGAAGATGGAAATTAAAAGAAGAAGAAAAAGTATGTTAACCAGTAATTTTTGGTTAGTGTGGTGGTGACTTAGGTTAATGATTATTGAAATCTTCTATTCATCAATATAATGACAGGAGTTCATATGGACAAACAAATCGTTATTCAAGTAGGTACGATACATTTATTGATAAATGAATAATAACTGTTAGAGATATAGTAATTTCAAGAACTCAAAGCTTTTTTAACATATTTAGTTCTGCAAAAAGCAGCAAAATCCTTTAGTCTTTAAACTCTCAATAGTTAATTATCCAACTAACGTGCCTGAATTTCAACATTTCTTTATGTTACTTTTAAATGTTTTAAATTTTCCGTCTCGTTGATCTGAACTAAAAGTAGACTTTTTACTTTTTAGTGAACGGCGTCAATTTCCCTCCATAAAGTGTTGGTGACTGGAATTTTAAATTAGCAGAGTCCTCTCAACGGAGCTATTAAACTTCTTTGGCTTAATTAAAAAAAAAAGCAAAACCCAAATTTTCTCCCTCTAGACACCAAAACTATGTGCATTTGAAAGGTATTTGTTCAGTGTTTACGGCAAAACAATCCAAGCAGGTTTATTTATGTTTCAAAGAAAAGTCTTTTATCATAGTACTCGACGTTGAGAGTCTTCAATGGACATCTTGCTTTTTGATTTATATCCTTTAGTATGAATTTCCAAGAAAATTCTAAGCGAGAGAGCCGTACAATTGAAGTGAAGAAGAAAATCTTGAAAACAATAATTTTATATTGTTGTTTGGAGTAAACGTAAGGTTGCTTGAAGAGGTGGACAAATATATTTTTAGTTTCTTTATGCTATTAAATATCTTCTATTGACTAACGGCCTGTTTTACAAGGTTTAATAAGTTTTCATGAGCGTTATCTGTCCACTACTCGATAAGAAATGACGTTTCATAGAATTATTCGTTGGTTAGCTTATTTGTCGATGGTGAAATTTACCCTAAGACTTTTTCATTAATATGGCACCACGAGTGTGGTAGCAAATCAAATTAGTTGTTCTATAGAGTTATCGATCCTATAGATATGCCATATTAGCTGGTAAATTATATTATCTATAGCCTCAGTAATTAGTTGAAACGATATTACTGATTAATGAAATACAAACTGCCTCAAGAGATGTACTACTAGGCATGTACTATGAGCTGTATTATTGAATAGGAATGTTTTGTGACTCTTAATAACAGAATTGGAATATGTATTGCTTTATGATATGATTTATTTTTAGTAAAAAACAGGGGAGGGGTGGGGTGGATTAAAACCTAGCCATTCTACGTTTAGCATCTTATATATCTTAATATTCATCTAAAACTTTAATCAAGTAGTTCATATTTCGCTTACCTGCTTACTTGCCTCTATCCAGCTTCTACATCCTCAGAGACATATCAATAGATCCAGTGACAACGTGATACAAGTCAACCGTGAGTGCAAAAACGTTATTTTTTCCGTGACTCTCACAGGACACCACTCTTCCTCGGGCACCTTTTCTTATATAAACATAAAACTAGACCGTCAGTAGTCTCACCTTACAATAGTTTCTCACCGTGCAGCTTCTTCAATTAAATTATCTTTTATTTAACTGACCTGCGATAGTGTTGCGAGTCCGTCGTGAGCGTAAACACGTAATCCGTTCCGCGTGCGACACGGCGCGTCACTCTTCACTGCTATTGCCACATCTTTATACTAGTTCGCCTTCTACTTTCCAGCGCGGTGAACGGCTATAGCCGTAAAACAATAGAAGTTCTACTGTGTCTGGGATACCGCGCTGGAAAGTGTTACTTACCTGCTATAGTTTCTCTCCATCGAGCTTTCACCTCTTAGTGATATATCCATCCAACGAGTGACGAAGTGTTGCGAGTCAACAGTGAGCTCAAAACACGTTATTCATTCTGCGTGCGACACAGCAAGTTGCTTTTCATTGCTGACGCCTTTATACCTGTTCGTCTTCTATTTAACTTACTTGCGATAGTTTTCCTCCATCCAGCTTCCACACTTTCAGTGACATATCCATAGATCCAGTGACGACGTGTTGCGAGTCCGCCGTGAGTGCAAAACACGTAATCCGTTCCGCGTGCGACACGGCGCGTCGCTCTTCATTGCTGTCGCCGCCCGCCAGTCCCCAGATACGCACGGAGTTGTCACCGTCGGATAATACCTGTGGGAATGTCATTTATGCTTTTGATGTTTCTTTTTGTGTGTGATGAATTTGTTGTGTGTGATATTACTTTAATCAGCCATGCCAATTTATTAAAACGTGTTTTTTAATATAAAGTATTAATAAGTATTTCCATATTGCAAGTGCATATCAAATTATTATGTTCTAAACATAATTATGTATTGATAGGGTGAACCTTTATTTTCATTTATTAAGTACTGATATTTTAAGCTCTACCATACCCCTTGAACTGATTACTTTTTATGCTTCTTCTTCTTCTTCTTCTTCAGCCACTGTCTACCAATCGCTTGGTGTAGGCCTCCTTTAACCCTCTCCATTTGTCCCTGTTTTGGGCAGTTAGGATCCAGTTGCCGCCCGCTATCTCTTTTAGGTCGTCCTTCCATCTCATTTGCGGTCTCCCTCTTGGTCTTTTGTGTCCGTATGGTCTCCATGTTAGGACTTCCTTGCACCAGGAACTTTCCTTTCTCGCAACATGCCCAGCCCACTCCCACTTCAGTCTTGCTACTCTCTCGACCACGTCAGAGATATCATGAGATAGGCCGACGAGTGCGACTTGGATGGGCAGCCTACTCCAAACTCAGTTTTGTGTTTCGCATGAATCTGTCGCGACAGCAGAAAGCTCAGATTTTCGACCAATGCATTCTACCAGTACTCACCTATGGATCGGAAACTTGGGTTACAACCAAAGAGATTCTAGAAAAACTCAGAATTGCGCAAAGAGCTCTAGAAAGAAAAATGATTGGAGTAACTCTAAGTGACAGAAAAACTAACAAATGGCTGAGACAACAGAGCCAGGTGACTTTTTATGCACTTCATGGAAAATAACAAACGTTAGTAGCATAATGCACTAGTCACAAACTCCACAGTAAGCCCGCACAAATTAGTCAGGCGCTTATGCCGAAGTTGAACCGCGCACAAGGACTTAAGCCGCTTACGCTAAGTTCCACTCACCGCAAACTTCATGTTCAGAGTGACGTCCAAGCTGGCGCTTGGACCGGTCGTGGAGTGAAGCACTATGCCGGAGTCGACGAGCCAAACGTGGACGTTACGAGCTCTGTCGCCCGACATCGCTCGGCGACCGTCCGACATCATTAGGAGTGTTTGGAGCGCTGCTGTGTGGCCCTGATTAAAGAGTGCTTATGAACTTCTACGTAATTGAAATATTTGTTAATGTGATTTTGTAATCCTTATGCGATTACGATAAGGTTAAAAACAATTTGATTTTTATCAAACCAGTTGAAGAACTACTGCCAAATAAATAAAAAAGGAAAACAGTTTGTAAACGGTGTTTCGAAACCATCGCGTAAGCAATGTGCGGTAAAGGTATCTGCCGCCTTACCACTTTGAAAAGAAAATCACTAGCTCACGACACAAAACCAGCATCACTTCGATCAAAAGACGACGCGACATGCAAGCGATTTTGGCCCTTAAGGTGATAAGGCGGCGGTGACCTTGATAGTACAAGTCTAAATAAACAAGTCACAAAGATGTAAATGAAGGTTTTTTTATTGGCTGTATAAAGTGTTATCACATACCTTGTAAGTCAAAGACGATGAGTTATCCGCCAACTGCCACACCACCACAGTCCTATCTTCAGACCCGCTCAGCACAATCAGATTGTTCGGCGAAAAGCACACACATGTGATATGGCCTATGTGCCCGCTAAATGTCGCTTGAAGCCTGTGAGTCGACAGTTGCCAAACTCGGACCAATCCTCGCGCACAACCGCTGACTGCTAGTTGGCCGTCTCTTGATACTTCAAGACAACTTATTGGTATCAGCTCGCTTTGTTCCGCCTGTAGAGAATAACGACACTGTAATTATGAATTTTTATATTGGTGTATCAATATTAGATTGGAGACAAAAACTCCAAAGACGCAGCGTAGGACGTCCACCGGATGGAAAGACGACCTTGACAGATCGAAGGATCAAACTGGATGCAGACCGCTTGTGATAGGTTAATGTGGAAAGCCGTGGAAAAGACCTATGTTCAGCAGTGGACGTCCTTTGGCTGTTAATGATGATGATGATAATGAATAGTGGATGTGATGAAGAATTTACCTGCAATAGGGTCACGTTCGTTGTTGATTTTGTCTGTCGTCTCTTTAACTGTTTGGTCGGTCTGAAGTTGGTCAAGTTATCTTCCGTGTGGAACGAATATATTGTCACTCTGTTGCCGCCTATGGAAACACGTAAAATATGTTAATTTTAATCACTTATACTGACTATGACTTCACCAAAATACTCTTAAAATATATTTAGTGAATACTCAGTAGTTCGAGTTAACTTAAGATAAGTTGTAGTGTAGTAAACGCGATCCGAGGCGACGCATTTGCTATCCGGTGCCAATCCCACGTCGAGGCGTTCTGAACCCTTATACCTACGTAACGTGCTTTCGTATGGTTGACGCCTGGTTGGTGACAGTACGGTGCTGTTCCCGTTACGGGTGGATAGATATGCTTTAACCTAAGGGTCATTTTGATCATCTCACCAGCAGCCAACAAGAAGTGGTCCTTATCAGCGATAGCGAGCGCTGCCAAATCGTGCGCAGCAGCCAACGTGCGCAGGAGTGTGCCGCTGTGTAGGCTGTACACGTAGATGCGCTGGTCAGCGCAGCCGACAGCCGCGCGTGAGGAGTCGTGCGCCACGCAGAAACATTTTATCTAGAACCAAAATATTTTGATGATGGCTCAGATCAGTTGGCATACGGATAAGTTAAATAGCCAATAACACCAAAGGATAATAATGTAGCAGCTATAGGTAAACCGCTTCATTGAAACTTCGCCTGCGGGGCACAGGGGCGCGGAGGGAGGCAAGAGCGGGTAGTGGGAGCGGCGCGGGCGGGTGTATGTGTATTTATCCTGCACGCTACCCGCTCTCGTCTCCCCCCGCGCCCCTGTGCTCCGCAGGCGGGGTCTCAATTTGGCGGTCTACCTATAAGTTGTCAATGACAACTACTTGTCATCCGTCATTTCCTATATTAGCGTATGGAACTGACAAAACATCGAACAAATTTCTTGCACCATGACTTGACGCCACTTAGCATCAACTCATACAAACTATTATCACTATTTCGGTATTACTGTTTAAAATGCGACATTTTCAAGGAATAGGTCACGATTTTGTCATTGAGTTGACTTGCGGCACATTTTTTACTTGGCATAGCATCTCTATTAGTAGTAATAACAACTCACTGGTTGTTAGGCTGGGATATTACAATTTATAGTTTGTGTTTAAAAGAAAATTTATGACGCAAACTTTGTTAATGGTACTTATCCGCCACATCCTACCATTAGCTTAATGTGATGTGACAAACGCTTGAGTACATCTATCTATATATATATACATATAATAAAACTGTAAAGTAGGTGAATGCTGTACATTGCATATTTAAAAAAAATGCATTGAGGGGGCTTCTTATACACGTAATAGATACCAAAAATATTTTTTTGAATTTTTTGTCTGTCTGTCTGTCTGTCTTTCTGTCTGTTTGTTCGAGCTAATCTCAGAATCTACTGGACCGATTTTGATGGGGCTTTTTTATTTGACTCGGCATCACTTGGAGAGTAAACTAGGATAGAAATAATATAAAAATAAGTCGGGTTTTCTTTCCTGACTCTATAACTCCAGAACGCACGAACCGATTTCCAAGGTTTTGCATTCGTTGGAAAGGTCTCGGGCTCCGTGAGGTTTATAGCAAAGAAAATTCTCAAAAAACGGGGCCGGGGCTGGGGGTGAAACGAAGTTCACTGGGACCGCTATTTTTTTATACAGGGCAGTAATCAGCGGTCTGTGTCCAGTGTAATCCTGAAATCGTCAAAAGGTCGTTTGTTCATATTGTCGGTGGACATTCTACGCTACTCCTATGGTCGTAGCGAAGGGTGTCCAATCTGGAATTTTCTGCAAACTTTTCGCGGGGGGCCTATGTTTATCAGTGGACGACCTTTGGGTGTTGAAGATGATGATGGGGTAGATCCCTATTCCCTCCATAGAATTGTCCCTTTGAATTCAAGAAAGTAGAGTATTCGCTATGATCATATATAAGCTAAGTTCAAGTTTAAACTCTTAAGGTTGCGGGAGAAGACTTGAGGGAATTTTGCTTCTCCCACAGCCTGTATGTGGCATGATGCTGTGTAAGCGCACAAAGTAGCCTGGTCTTTTTAGCAACCGAAAGAAATATAATTGACAATAGGCGTAGTATTTCCATTTCGATGTTAAATAAAAAGATAATATCCCGGTGTAAGTTTGACTAGATTAAAGACCAGGCTACGTGCTGTGTGTACATAAAATATAACTTTTAAATGTATTTATATACGCATATATTTAAAAAATGGATGTTTATGTTTGAACACGCTGATCACAGGAACTATTGGTCCGGATATAAAATATGTTAGATACATTGTTAGATAGCTTATTTATCGGGGAAGGCTATAGAAGTAAATTAATGCGTACTTATAGCCTTATAAACATTTTTGCTACGATCTATAGGAACGAAGTTAAACTAAGACGCGCGTACGAAGTCGCGGGCGGGCCACTAGTATTTAATAAAATTCAAACAAAATTAAAATAAGGTAACACGCAGTGTATTAGATATAATTTTAACGTGTCGGGTTGTTATAAGTAACGTATCTAGCTTTACAAAAGCGAATGAATAATTATGTATGTTTAGTTAATTTTATGGAACTGTCTACGAGTGTAACTGCTAGAGTTTAAACAATGCTACTAATAGATTTTGTTTGTATTGTATTTTGTCGGTGACACAGTGTACGTTGACAACAAAGCCTTTCAAAGCTCCGCAGGTAGCTATTTCCGTTAAGCTCGCAACTTCATTGTACGGGTATCAAAGACAAACTGCTGCGATATAATTCTTTGCATTTAACTGCAAAGAATTACGGGTCAGGCAGGTGCAAGTCTGTCTTTGTTTTCTTTAATTCAGAAAGGTAGTGCAGATTGCGACTGCATTTTCATAAAATTAGATTCGAATTTTCATTTAAATTGCATTCTAGATGAAAAAAATCGGGATGAAAAAAAAAAAAAAGGGGACGGTGCGAAAGTGACTCTACGACTAAAATTTTCTCTATCGCAGGGTTCTTTATTCAGCATAGCTTTTTCGTATGCTTTAATTAATATTTACACAACGCGGCATCGCAAATAATGGGATCGACTTTTTTGTCTTTCTTCTATAACGATATTCTTGATCGGTAATATTGGTGCTTTGAAAATGGAACGACTTTCTTGCAATGCTTTCGGTGTATAGACTTTATTTGGATGTTTTTTTTTCAAGTCTGGAATGCGTATAGCTTCAACATTATAATTGAAAAACCGAGGTCGTCAAAGCATTATAAAACAAGTCACTAACCGGACGAAGTATACATAAAACCGATGCTGCAGAAGTTATATGAGTATAACTTTATAGCCTAGTGCTTAGGGCAGGTAACCAAAGTCATAACTTTGATCGTAACACAACCGATAAAACTAACGTATCAAATCATATAGCGACTTTGTTGCTTGTAGTACTAAAGGTTACTGCAGTAAGAGGAAAAGTTGGCGAAGTTATATCCGTGGGTTTGTAAATACTTAGCTGTTAACACGTTTCCACTTAATGATGTAAGAAAAAACGAGGTCTAAAGGGCACTTACAGCAGTCGGGGGTAATTTATTTCCACTAGTAACGAATAAGAGGTAAACCAATTTGGTGATACTCAATTGCGTCTGCAAAGGTTCGAGATAAGTCCATTCAAGGGTGACCTTTGGTTTTATAACACCTAATGTTCTTTCAACCAATTCGATTAGAGTGTTTAGTACCCCTGGGTACGATATCTTAAAAGGTTTGTGGTGTCTGATCACATGGATGGTATTGTTTTTAGATTCTACGGTGAATTAAATTTCATTGAGGCAGTTACAGTTTTGCACACCTTTCTGAAATCGAAAGTATTGAGTTTTATCGATTTTATTAATATCCCAAAAAATACGCATTGTAACGTAAAAATAGTTGATTTATCTTGATGACGATTACTTATCAGCTAGTGAACTTTGAAACTTACTTACCTTAGCTTTATGCCTCTTCAGTACATGCAAGTATGTTCCAGTTATGAACGTCCTCAAGTGCAGTTCATTTTCTCCTTGCAGCGTTATGAGAAACACATTATCATCCGTCACTTCCATCGCTTGTATTGGCACTCCAGCAGTCACTGTGCTCAGCAGCGTGAAGTTATCCACATTCCAAGTACAGACAGTACCATCCTGTGACCCCGTCACTAATATCTCTCCATCCTGAATCACTTTCACCGCGGTAACCGGCCCCCGATGGTGATCGATCTTCGTAACCTATTTCAGAAATTGAGATAATTAATTCCGCTTCTTAAACAGCTGAATCTATAATTAACATTGTTTGTGAGTTGTTTCGCTTGCGACTGTTCTTATTTAAGCCGAAGCAATCCTTTCTTAAAGGAATTCATTAGGGAGACAATGGTTGTGTTTAGTCGGGCAAATTTTGAAGCTCAGTTTTAGACGGTTAACTCATTAAACTTTTCTGATGCAGCTACAAGCAGATAACCTAGAAATGTACTATTAATGCAACCTTTTAATTACTCGACTAAAACTATTTTATAGTGACTATTACCATCGCACATAAAATAACTCAAATGAAAGAAACTTTACAGCAAATATTGCCCTCGTCTCATATTCCTTTACGAGAAAACTTTGTTTATTGACTTCGGCAGAGCAAACGATCACTGTCAAAGTCTCTGATTGCCCCAGTTTGTAATTAAATGCAGATTCCCAATGCTTCTCTTAGTTACACAAAACATTAGAGAAACTTATGAGTATTATTATTGCCTGCCCATGTAATTCTAATAATGTAGTCTAGACATGCAATATATGATTTATGAGTTGATTAATATAATATGATCGAAGAGTACACATACTTTGTTTATTTGCCCGGCAATATAAGTTAATTATCCCAAAATATTGGATATTATTTTTTATTTATTAACGTAAGAGTTATTTTGGAATGGATATATTCAACTAGACTAATAATATTTGTTCGCACATTACGTACCTAATTTAATTTGGCAACTCTCAAAATACCTTAAAAAGAATTAGGCAAAAGCCTTTTGCATAGTCGAAATAAATTATTACAATTCTAAAAGCTTTTAGTTAAGTCATAATAAGAAATACTATCGAATTTAATCTTAATGAAAGTTAAAATCAAGAAAGGGATCAATTACATCTAATAAATTTTATTAAGGCTCCGTTTTACAAAGCTACTTTAATCAAACATCCATAAAGTACGATTGTTTTAGGAACAGGTATTTGAAGTTATAGATGGTGTTGATAGTTAGGTAATGACTTTACCATCATACACACGGCTTGACAAAAAGGATCAAAGCAAACCAGAAAGTATATGCGTGCGATGCGGCCTGTGTAAGGGTCTTGACACAAGCGGAGCCTTGGAGTCGCGCGGCTATGATAGAAATGTCACCGACACACATACGCACTACTTGGCTGGCATTTGAGTAGTTTAACTATCTGTTGCATTTTTATGTTTAGTTTGTAATATTTGTGTTTATGTCTTTGTTTTCTTTTTCTTTTTTTTGTAGACTTTTGTGAGCGTTTGTCTGTTTGTGTATGAGTGTGTTTGTGATGTCCTTAATCAATAAAAGCTTTTCTTTATTTTCTTTCTTCAAAAATGCGAGTTATGGAGCGAGAGACGCATGCGGCTAAGACGGATCGTTCGGCAGAGGTTCCATACATTTCCATAGTTCTAGCGTAGCCGCGCGGCTTCACAACCACATGCGTTAAGCCGCTTCATGTAGACTTCCGAGTAAATGTGCTAGCTAACTAAAGTAACTTACCAGTGCCCCGTCAACTAGTGATGTGACGATGACAGCCGAGTCTTCACCGCCGCTGATCACCAGCGATCGGTTGACGATGGCAGCTACGCACAACACTGGTGCTATGTGCTCTCTGTAATAACATAAAGATTTTAGTCTTTGGCTGTAATATAAGCACCTACAGAGCGTAACAATAACATACAGTTTTCATGTAACACGTACCTATGGCACGTAAAATAATATGCTTTTTTTACATTATAATTTTTTACCGTTAGAATTCAAATGCAAATGTTTATTCAAATGTAGTTTAAATATGAAAATAATTCGAACACGAATTATGTATTTACACGGTACTAAATCATTTAAATGGATCATCGAATGTAGAGGTCCAATAAATAATTTACTCCATTTCGGATGCGATTTACAAGATAACTCCATTATAATTATCATAATTCTCTTTGTAGCGTCCAATTTGTTGAGTAAATTAATTTCGTTTCGATTTGATTGATAGATTTCAGATAACATTACTCGTATTAATTAGTTTTAATTCAATTTCGTTACCAGGGAGTACCTAATCAAAGATATTTTACAATGAAGACTAGAAAGTTGGAGTTATAAAATATCTAAAGTGTCTAAATGTAGGTATCGCCTATAATTTGCAATCAAAATAACCAAGAAATTATCCATAACCCACGCATGGGTACCCTAGCTTGAGTACTTACATCGATTGATCACAGTCAACCAGCTTATAAAATTAAAACAAAGCTGTCTTCTCATTTCTCTCTCTCTACATTAATTAATGCTTTGTCCTGAATGACCGACTGACGGATCAACGCACAGCCTAAACCGCTAGGAGACCTGAAACTTTATTTTATAACTGTTGTTGTATTGTTCTTTGTATGCCGTAGGCCCCTAAAGAAAGGCCACGAATAAGAAAGGATTTATCGGGTTAAAACCCGTAAGCAGCGAAACCAAATTTTAATAGATTTGACGGCAGGCATGTTTCGTAATTAATTGTTTATCTCGTTACAAAACATTACGCTACACGGGAGGCACGGGATTATAATCAAAACGTGTACGAAGTCGCGGGGGCTCCTAGTATACTTACAAAATCTTGGTCTTGACGGCTAAAGTGTGGAGGTCCCAGACAATGACACTAGTGTCCTCAGACCCCGTGAGGAGATATTGTGACTCTCGCGTCACACACATGCAGAGAATTCTGCCTGAGTGACCTGAAACAAAATTTGTTGCTGTAGTTAACCCTTTACTGGATTTATCTAGATTTTTTCAGTGGTTCACTCCCTGTTAGAGACTAATGTATAATTAATATGGTTAGTATTATGTTCATAACAAAGTACTACGGATAACTTCGCGTTTTTTTAATATTTTTTTGTAAACCTGTCATTTACTCACAAAAAGTGATAATTTTATGTGAGAACAGTTAATAAGTTAAAAAATCTTATTAATTTTGTTAATCCTTTCTCTAATTGTTATTTACTCGTAATCCCGCATTTGTTTTATTAACAAAAGTCCGCTGTAAACAAATTCTCCAGTCTCAGTGAAGTGTTTATCTTTTAACTTTTGAACTTTGTATTTCGTAGATTTTACGAAACAAACTTTGTGTTTAAATGCTAGCAGTAATGATAGTAAAAAAGCATCAATCTTCTTTTTATGATCATTGCTCATTCTGGCTATCAAGTTAGTTCAAACTTGAACACAAGTCAAGGCCTTTGCCTAAAAGTGGGATGTCCATAGGCTAACTTTACAATTTTTTAACTCTTTGTTCAGCCGTATTTTCTAGATAAAAAGAAATTTTTATACCTAACATCTGTAATCAAAACTTCTTTCTGAAAGTATGGAATTGCAAATACAGCAAACACTAATTAAAGCCGTGTCGTTAGCGCGCACGTAATTATTTTTAATTGAACGCAAGCCGATACGATAATGGCGGGGCGTCCAATACGGTTAATCGTTTGGGCTATTACGATAATTGTGCCGTCGTTAGCTACCTGGGCATGTAGGGGTTAACAATTTGCTGTATTAGACCCCTTACACACTACGACTTTTAGCATCGATACTAACGTGCGTTTTGAAAATGCGCGACAGCATCGCGACTCATTTAATGAACAGATTTTATTTGGCATTAATGCAGAAGCGCGTCAGTTTTGATGCAGTCGCCAATATTCAGTACATAATTTTTCAATTTCCAGCTTCTGCATCGCGACTGCATCGATGCTAAAAGTAGCGTAGGTTGACATTTAGCGACTGCATCGATGCTGAATCGCGAACGCATCGCGTTTGCATCGCGTTTTTTTCCATTAAGTTATGCCCTCAATACGAAAAGTATATTATTGGAATTGAAGCTACGAAATAAATAACTTTAGTTTTGTTAATGTCCGTCCGAGCGTTACAGTAGCTTTTAAACGAACTTTCACAAGCACGTAAATCTGGGTGAATTTGAACGTAGGAACTGTTTAATTATGATATAAAGTTTAATTATACGGTTCCACATTTGTCGCAGTGTCAGCTTTTATGTTAGTTCGTTGCCCTGTACCTAGCTCACGCCACACCCGGGAGACTGAGTCATACAGGCGTATAAAGTTTTGTGCAAAAAGCAATTTTAATTAAGCATAAACCACTAATTACATAGATTCTTTAGCCTTAAAACATTAGGTATTTCAAGATCACGTATTGTTCATCAGTGTGCAAATGCTAATTGACTACACATCTACCTAATAACTCAAACGTGTACGTCAATACAATTTCGCTAATAAATGAAATATTTATTCTTTTTAATACTTAGATAGAATGAAAATCTTATAGGTTATGCCGGGACAAGGAGATAAACTGGCTGATAATTTGAATTTCCCATAGTATCATGTGTACGGATGACAGCACGTCAAGCTATACACTGCGGTTTCTTATGCTGTTCGAATAAGGGCTATTTTTCAACAAAACTGTACATTGGTAATTTAGTACGAGTAAAAAACTAAAATAATAATTTACTTACTGCATGAGTAATAAGCATGAAAATACTAGGCATCCCTTGTCAAATGTGATAAAATTAACAGCTACGAGTATCTCGCACACAATTACCAAGTTGACGGAAGACATTATAATTTACGCAAATTCTACCCTGACGAGGGCCAAGTTAATCTTTGGCCGGTTTATGTTGGCTTGCTTACAAACAAGACTTGTACTGAAAATAACACGAAACTCGATACAAGTAAATAAGGATTTAACGGTAAAACTTTCTGGTTTATGCTAAGCGGTTTTTGGGTCACTGTCTGAATTCATAACAATATTTTTCATCTCTCCTGTTCGGAAAATAGCACTTTTCTGTGTAGATAGCCGGGTGGAAAATAGCTTATCCATCCCTAGGGTGGAAAGTAATTTAGTTTTAATTGGCATGGTATAGAGTCAAGGCATGCAGTCAAAGCTTGGATCAAAGATAATTGAGTCACATCATATTATAAAAATAATAAAAAATTTTGCTTAGCTATACATTGAAAAACATGTTTATTATGATCGTTGATTTAAAAATATTCAATCGATTCAATCTATAATTAAAATATACATTTAGTAATCTGTGATTAAAATATTCGGCTTCCCGCCATAATACCAAGATGACACTTTTTTTTACATTGTCAGTGTCATTTTTTCTTTTTGAACTCTATGCCTACTTTTTTAAATTTTGACAATTATTATCTGTGGGGAAAATTCGATCGATATTTTTTACAATGATTTTAATTATTTCGTATCGTCTGCTTTTTCGTACTGTTTTCATGTATTCGTGTCGTTATTCTTTCTAATCATGTTAGATGTTTGGAGAACTGTAAATTAACTGTCTTTTTGTGCAAAAACTTGAGTTTTCCTTTCTCGCTGTACTACATAATACCTGACCATTACATCTACAACCACTATTGTAATTTTAATGTTTTTCCTCACAGTCGAAATGAAAAATAGTATGTTTAACTCGGGTGAAAGCACCATTTCACTCTCGAATTATTGGCGCTCTCACTTCGTTCGAGCGCCAGAAACATCTCGAGTGAAATGGGTCGCTTTCTCCCCTTGTATAACAATCTACTATTACAGTTGACCCAACTTGACTAATCTATATCAAGATTGAAGACAGTACAACTAATGTTTCCAATGTTATTAGGTACTCTCCAGACGAATATTTAACTTAAAAAATACCCCTTCCTATAAACCCATAATTTCTTTACCCAAAGGTTGTCTGGAAGAGCTCGCTTATAGCGATATGGCCGCCTGAATTGTACATTTCCTTTAAACGAATTTGTAAATTAATTAGTGTTATGTGCAATAAAGAGTTATCTTATCTTAGCTTAACTTGATGGTTTTACCAAGTAGTAATGATTTAAAAAGCTTTCTTTTAAAAGAAATATTCAGTGTCGCTTTTACAAAAAAAAGGTTAAGCAAAATTTTTATAATTATGTTATTATAGCGAAAGGGTTCATGAGAACCTTGATTAAAACAGACTTTCTTAATTACTAACTACAGGAATTCTTTCCAGAATGTTTACCACTCGTGCTACAACTTTTGAAGCAATCAAGTTCTATTCATGAAGTAACGAAGATTCAGTTTCCTCAGAGAAAATAAGCACTTGACTGCTTTGAAAGGTAGATTACGTACTGTCAGTCACGTTACATTTTTTCTATCAAATTTTGACCAAATTATCAATGTAACCATCTGCATTCCTCAGTTGCTTGGATTAAATCATTATTGTATTCTGTACGCTCATTTTAACTCGAGAAGACAAAAGTAGTAAGTTTGGGGAAGGCGTTCATGTGACAGATAACCTATTCGTATATGTAACAATATAGATATTGCCATCCACGAAAGCGCGCGCCACCTTTCGTCCTAATCGTTTATAGTACATTTGTGCAACCTTTTTCCAATATTTGTAATTTAATATTTATTATGAATATTAAATAATTATTATGTGATATTGTAATATTTTTTACACACTTCGCACCTCGCACTTTCCTCATTCAAAAATGAACGGCGCGCGCCTTCGTGGATGGCACTATCTTTATCACTTAGGACATTTAACAATATTTCTTAGGACATATAAGATGTATATTAGAAGGTGTAGTGTTTGCCTTTCCTTTCCTATTGCATGACCTAAAGGTTTAACTGGCAGATAATGTTTTTAAGACTTTTAAATAAGTCTACTTTTGTGCAGTAAAGTCTGTAAATAAATAAAAATACCTATCTATATATAATAAAGGATAAAAATTTTACCTTTAAAAGTGTGGACTCTGGAATTGGACATGACGTGCCAAAGCTGAGGGTCTCCTGATGAAGGCGCCAGCACCAAGTGCTGACCAGACGGTGCCAGCTGCAGCAGCCTTGCACCAGCTCCTGGACTCGAACCCCCGACTGAGACCACACGGACTGTTGACGCGATTGGTGGTTGTAACCTGCAAAAAATAAACTAGATGAGATTTTTCGAAGTAGCTTTTACATGAGTCTATGGAATACTGAGCTTTGTTAACACCGATATGGATGAAATTATAAACGTACAATGAAAACAACCGCAAAAAAGACTAGGCATCTAGGCATCCTGACCAAAACATGCCTCAGAAGTAGGTTACAAAGCCAAGGGCCAAGTCAATAAAGAGTTACGAATTTTAAGCAAGCCCCTACTCATTTCTTTGGCAATAAAAAAGTAGGCATCAATTTATTTAACCAAGACATTTTTCGGCATCTTACTTGGCTGTTTATGTCAATCTCCAAAAAGCAACGCAAACTTTTCCCTCGCATTTTCATCGTCGCTCTCAAACTTGAATTATTTTTTTATTGAATTACATCGTCGTCGTAAGGTAAAAATAATACTGGCACAAAATCTTTCCGAACGGTATCGATAATGTTTTCCATCGGCGTTATTTGCCGAGAGTAAAAACTGCCGGGGTAATCTAATTTCCTGTGATAGAGAGCCCACTCTTTTTCCTCGTTCATCGGAACGGGGCCATTCATCACGGTATTGCAGGGAGTTAATGGGATAGACAAACAGGACGATTAGGTAGTTAATTAACAGTCCAAGGGTCTTCGAAGATCTGGCTTGGCCGGCAGTGGGATTACGTACGTACTTGTTGCAGTTATTCGTGATACGATTGCAACCCATAAGAGGTTTAGGCTGAGTAAGCACTGAAAGTCCTCGTCAGTAAAACGGTGGATACAATTTCAGGCGTGTCTGGGCAGATAATTTTATCTGAAAAATGCTAGTAAGTGACTATTGCCCAATAGTAGCCCAAGCACGAACTTTTAAAGAATTCGTAACGTAAACGTAGTGAGTTCACTACACTATAACGATAGCCAGCTTTTGTCACTATCGATTGTATACGACAAAAGAAGGATTGTGCTCGCAAAACTACAATATAAAAATAACAGGACATACGTTTACCGCACGATTACATAACGATGCGTCAGGCATTCGCGCTGCCAAATTTAGTCCGATAGAGGCGCATTTAAGATTCTCATACATTTTACTTACGTTAACGTAACGAACACTTTTACGCTAATTATTCGGGCTTGCCATACAGTTGTTATTACGTGATAGTAGTTGAATGTATTTCGGAGCTTCCTAAATATTGAGGTCATTTATGATTGCAACACAAAAGAGTATAATTTAGGTAATACTGCTACTTAGGCACTGCCGTTTTCAATTTGTAGTTGCGTGCTTATTTTGTACGTGAACTGTTTTAATATTACCGTTCAAAATATTTGAAGATGGGTGAATAAGATTACAGTGAGCTGTTACGTGACGCCTCATAAGGGTGTCTCATATAAAATAATATATGTATCAAAGAGGAAACATAAAAAAATGAGTGATGTGGTTTACAGTGCTTACTGGCGGCTTAGAAAATATAAACTTGAATATCGTATCGTTACGTTATACCTTTCACTATGTATAAACGTGCCGTGTGCAATAACATAAAAATGCACGATGCCCTCTTCGATAAATTACTGTAATAAAAACGATGTTTTCAAACCGTCCACAAATTGAACTATTCTAATTGGCTGGCAATAAAGTTTTTCCATTTCAGTTAAAGGTAGGTATTGACTGTAATTTCCATAGGGCGAAATTGCTTTTACATAGTTACATTGATTGCTTTAAAATAAAAGTGTAATTTGACCTTATGAGATAGGTACCTTCTCTATAACTAAAGGAAGCCTGCTTTTGAAGTAGGCTGTTTCTGTAACAATTTATATACGCTTGACATCAAAATAAGAGCAAATCCACATTGGCGTCGCTTTGCGTCTCCGCTGCGTTGCATCGGTCCATATCACTCTATAACGCACGCGCGTTCCGGCGACACAACAAAACGTTACGCACCGTGTGGCATGCCGTTCACATTTTGTATGTAAAACGACGGTGCTGCATCCCTCCGATGTCGCAGCGTCAACACTACGCAACCTTAATATGGCTTCGCTTTAATATTATGGCTTACCAGAACATTATCGTCGTCGTCGAGCTATTGCACGTACTACTTTTCAACTAAAGTCACTTGCACTCACGACACATAAAAGAGTGTCACTTTAGACAAAAGACGGCGCGAGGTGATGCCATACACTTTACAGAATTCTGCAGAGCATGGGTTCGACATTTGAATGCATAGGTGAACTAGCGGCGCAAGATATGGAGGGACGAACATGTCTCGTAGAAATATGTAGCTCTCAGTAATATTGGGACCTGACACCTCACAAATAGGCTAGTTGATTAAATTTCAAAAACTTGATAATACCTAATCTTCGTAAATATATTGATCAAATACCTTGATATTTTTAAAAACATTCAACATTTACATAATTTCATTAAGATTTTAAAAATTAAATTTAAATGGGTCTCAAAAACGCTCGAACAAGTATTTTTGACAGCAAAATACTATGTAGAGTTGTCAGTGAGCAAAAAAAGCCCGCCATCGCGCAAGGCATGACGTCACGTCCTCTGATAGGCATTTGCAGTCACATGACCAAATATGCGTTTAGGACAAACTAAATTATTTAAAATAATAATCCTAATAATTTAAATTCATTTTTTTAATGATATTTTCAAACCCATTTAATCACTAGAAACTACCAACATTGTGATTTGTTCTTAGTGGAAACTAGCCCATTCTTTCTCCTCAATGGTCCATTCGTTGTTCACAGTGAGCAAATTAAGGTCTTGTGGAACTAAGTGGGACTTGCGCATGATGATTTAACCCAGGATTACGCTAATCGTGAATTAAATCATCATTCTGTCTCTGTCAGTTTATTTGACGTTGATAGAGACACAATGATGATTTAATCAAGGGTTAGCGTAAACCTCGGTTAAGCCATCATGCGCAAGTGGGCCTAACACGACTACGGGGACAGATCAATACGCCTAATTTAGCGTGTAGTCCACCCACCGGCTGGTTAACGGGTCGCATCGAATATTGAGAGGTAAGAGCAGTTACTGACAAGCAATGGATTGGTAAAAATCTGTATGGACGTAAGATGGGCCGTACAAAAAGCAAATGATGTCAATGCATTTTTCATGCTTATTTAGTTAGGTATCAGATCGATTGAAAAGTTTTACCACACGGTGTGGTAGACAGAGAAGCAGAAATATAATGTTCTTTCACCATAAGCTATTACTTTCTTACCCAAAGAATGTTACTACAATAAACTGCATTACAATGCATCAAACGTAGGTTTTCCAATCCATTAAAAAAGTATAACGTAAAACTAAACGACCCAAAATAAATTGGCAACTATTATGATGCGATTTCCGAAATATCGGAGGATCCCCTTCATTAGTCGATAGTCAAATGCTAACGCGCCACGACACGACCGATTAATTTCACTTGCGCCGACAGCGCAGTCTCTAAATAGTATTCGGCACCTGTGAGCCTGGCACATGCCGCAAGTCCACATTACAAAATAATATAGTAGATTCATTGCTAATATAAAAAAACAAATACAGACAAGCCTAAATTAGACGTGCAGGGAATTGAAATTGTAAATGACAGGTCATACATGCACGACCGCGCCTCACTTCTACGCAGGGCTGCCAGCAAATAAATTTCGATTATACAATTTAGTATTCTAAATTATACGAATTTTGATCGCATTATACATAAATCAATATTTTTTCGTTATTTCATAAAACTAACATGATTAAAATTTATACATTATAAATGTAACTGATCGCTGTTGTGTACATGAAAGATCTATGAGAAAATATTTTTTTGAGGGCCGATTTTTTTAGGGTTCCGTAGCCGAATAACAAAAAACGGAACCCTTATAGTTTCGTCAAGTCTGTCTGTCTGTCTGTCTGTCTGTCCGTCCGTATGTCACAGCCACTTTATTCTGAAACTATTAGCATCACACCGCTGAAACTTGGTGAGTAGGTGTATCCTGTTTACCGCTTTCCGATTCAGGTACAAAAATTTAAAAAAAATATATATTAGGGGGGCTCTCATACATGAAACTAAAACTAAAAATTTTTTTTTTACTCTAACCTATACGTGTGGGGTGTCTATGGATAGGTCTTTCAAAATAACATTGAGGTTCCTGAAACCATTTTTTCTAAAAGTCTAACGTTTGAGATATAGACGCTTCCAAAGTGGTAAAATGGGCGTCCCCCCCATCTAACTTTTGAACTAAGGAAGTGAAAATTTTGAAAAAAATATGTGATGTAGATCTCAACATAAAATTTCAACGAAAATTAGTTTGAGCGAAATCGGACTAGCAGTTTTTGAGATATAGTACATTTTTATCAACCGCAAATATAACTTTGTCTTTCATACAAACACTATGAAAAACAAAGTTATATTTGCGGTCAACAAAATATTGTGCTATTTTGGCTAAGTGGAAGTAATCCCTAATTCAGTTTAAGTTGGCACGGAACCCTCAGTGCGCGAGTCCGACTCGCACTTGGCCGGTTTTTTTTGTATATTTGTGCTAATTTCAGAAACGTCTAAACCAATTTAATCATTTTTGTTTCATTATTTTATCTCCGTTTACTTAATTAAATCGGTCATTAAACAAGTAATATCATTTTCAAATGGTTTATAACCCTTTCAAGGACAACCAAAGTCAGCGCGCGAGCGAAGCGAGCGCTTAAAATTTTTGGTTTTTAACGTTCTTCATAGTGATAAAACCAAAGTTATTGCGCGAGCGCAGCGAGCGCTTCAAACTTGGCCTGTAATGCTTTCACTAGTGATATCAAAGTTATTGCGCGAGCGAAGCGAGCGCTTAAAATTTTTGGTTTTTAACGTTCTTCATAGTGATAAAACCAAAGGCATTGCGCGAGCGAAGCGAGCGCTTACAATTTTTGGTTTGCTTTTTAAAGTTATAAAACTAAAGTTGTGCAATATAAAAAATTTTGATAAAATTTAGTGTAACGATAATTTTTGAATCCACGGGGAGCGGCTGCTCTAGAGATAATAACTATTAAAATAAATGATAAAACAGTAACAATCAGTGTCAGTGACAACTTTAAACAATAAAAGTATCACTCACCAGTGAGCTGTTACTACTACGTATAGAGACGCTATGCCTAGCAAAAAATGTGCGCATTTTTTGGACGTGAACTGTCAACAGACTGACGTATTCCATAAATTTTGAATTTTGAATATGAAACCGCAGAAGTGACACAGACTTTGTGCCTACTTAACTTAATTGTATTGAATGAATATAATTTTATCAAAACGTTTTAATCGTTACTTACTTTGATCAATAGTTATTTAAAAGAGCTAAATAAATAAAAGTTTAGTAAATAAAAATCTGTAGGTCAAAAACTCGAATGATATTTACAATTTTTATATCATGATTTTTATCATTTTAATTTTTCATACGAGATATTTCTAGAATAATATAACTACCAATGCAAAACACCTTAAAAGAAATATTACAACATCGCATTGTCTAACCTCTATTTATTACCTACCTACTTTTCCATTCTGTGCGTGTCACTTTTTATAATCTTTGATTTTCATGTAAAATGGCGGCAATTTCATGCCAAAAATTTATAACATTTTGAAAAATCTTTACGCTGGTTTAAGCTAACATTTTAATTTCCTACCGATGGTAAGTGACGCCGGTATCGTTTATATTCCTGTTGGTTTTATTTTCGCATGTTTTTAAAACGCATGATGGCTTTTTTGTCAAATTAATTGACCAAATGTCACATTTATTAACGCTACGAGCGGGAGTGAGTGACTGTGATACCGCGCATGAGTTGATGGTCTGTGACCATCAACTCATCGGGCACGAGGTTCCTTAGAGATGTCATTTCCATACGTAGTAATAGTAGTTCAATGTCACTCACAGACTACCGAACGAACCTAATTATTAATTAACCTAAACGTAGTGATTTGCTCAACCCACTCAGTGCTTACAATCAGCAGGAACTATAGCCACACGACATGACATTTTACTTCATCGTAGTTGTTAAGTTGGCAAGGATACTTTAAATACATCTCTGCAGAGTGTCAATTTCGAGAAAAGTAATAGCTGAACTCCCGTTTAATTTCATGCCGCATGCTTATGTATCGTATTATACGAAATTATCAGGGATACAATTTATGGTCCGATTATACAGATTTTGTATCCAATTATACAATCTGGCAGCCCTGCTTCTACGCCAAGCGTCGAGACGAGCAAGAAACTATTGCTTAAACTCGACATAGTTAATGGAATCTGACCATGGGATAATTTTTTGACGTGACAACGTCTTATAAATTGGTTTGCCGGGTGACACTTCAAGAAACTGCGTTACGCTCCGCTCACGTTATGCGCTCACAATGAGAGCGAGTGAGAGGCACGCGTCCCTTCCACTCGGGCATGGTTAGCCCGCCTAAGAGCGAGAGAGACAGACATCAAAAGTCGTTGTCACGTAAAACTTTCGCCCGTATACCGACTTTACAGGCAACCAATTTTTTTATCAAACAAATTAATTATCTTTGTATTCAATAACATAACAATGATTTCGCAATAACTATGCAACGACTCATATTTCCCATGGACGAATCATTACAAAGACTCCGTAAACTTAACTTATAACTATACTAGCTGTGCCCGCGACTTCGTCCGCGTGGAATAGTGACTTTGGGTAGAGTTTTAATTATTTAGGCTTATATTACAAATAAGATACTGAAGTATGTACTTACAAGTACGCAAGATATAAAGTATTTATATAAGTTAATTAAAGTAAATATTAGTACTCACTTATCATTAAAATTGGCCATTGTTAGCAATGAATTGTAAAAGTTTAGGTTTTATATAAAAAAAACATAATAAGTATTTAAGAAAATAGTGAGACTTCGTCTAAGACAACCATGGCTCAACTATACTACTTCCGCCTCCAAGCTTTGCACCCATCTTCAAGTCACCCTGTATTACTTCACTAAAACTAAAGAGCGATATAGAATGCTTAGTAAGCTTTATTAAACTTATTTTGAAACAAAATCAGTATATTTATTATTACAACAGTAAGAAGCAAGTAGTACATCAAAGGTGATCAATTATTATAAATAAATAAATATCCTTGGACATTTCACACAGCGCCATCTGGTCCTAAACTAAGCAAAGCTTGTACTATGGTTACCAGACAACGGTTATAAACATACTTAAATACTTTTTTTTTTTGTAAATACATACATATCATACATAGAAAACACCCAGACCACTACAAACAGACATGTTCATGCACACAAATGTTTGTAATGTGCGGGGATCGAACCCGCGACCTCTGGCGCAGTAGCCAATTTCTTAACCACTGCGCCAAATCGGTCGTCAATGACCATACCGATTATTTGAACGTTCACAATTTGTATTTTGATTAAGAGTTCCTTTGTCTGATAGGATTATATGGTTACTTTACTTTTTAACTACTAAGTACTTTGCCACAAAAAAAAACTACTAATTTACTAACATTTTACTTTGTTGTGTGGAAAGAATTGATCTAAATATATATTTTGTCAAGTACCATAAAGTACCAAAATTTCATTTAATTTATACAAACCAATATGGAGGAAACACTACACATTGGATTAAAACACTTTACAGATTCACATCCCACACATTTATTTAAAATGAAATAGAGGACCTCGTGGAATCCGTGGTCACAGGTAGACCAAGAAACTACCATCACTCATTAATATCTATTGACGTTCCTAACCACCCAGAAAAAGCTTATTGTGTCTTGAGATCTTGCAGTATGAGATGTTGCTTAGGTTGGTCTAAACATAATTATGAAGTGGTTCTTTGTTACATAAATAAATATAAATAAATCAGCTATTTGTTTTCTTTAATCTGCATGCCTATACTAATTGTTGATTCACTGATATAGAAGATGCCACAGTCACATTCCTGTCTGTACTCCCCTGCATCTTGGAGAGGTATGTGATGTGTGTGACACTTGAAAGGTGGTAAAAATTGGTTAATCTTCTTGTTCAATTGTAGTGGGTTTGGCACGGGGTATGCAACAACCTTCCTTACATGTTGACAATGTTTTGGTTAACATTGCTGCCCCTTGTTCTCTGAAACAAAGTTTTTGTCGTGATAGCTATGTATTGGTGGCATTTCTAAAGACTGTGAGGCTAAGGTTATGATCTGGATAAGAAATATTGTTTATTGTCTGCCTCAATTTCTGAATTATCTGAATATGAACTGTATGAGAGTAGATTTTCCAAATTCAACTGTAAGAAACTCTTCAATTCTTTCTCTGGAAGAAGAGCTTCACTTCTTACTAATTATTCTGCAATCCTACCAGTTGAATTTTTGGATGATTAGAGTTTAGATGAATAAGAAAAGCAGTAGGTAACATACTGGTGGGTAAAATTGTAAAAGTAATATCTACATACCGTTAATAAAACTTTGGTGTTACATTATACAGGTGATGGTAAGAAACACGGGTGATACTGGAGAGACCATTGCAACACATCAGTGTCTAATATCACTTGTGGCTCCTTCACATGTGGCATTGTTGCTCCTCCTATTATTTACACAGGCTATTTTCCATAATTTCCATACTTTCAATCACAGATGAATAATATTAAATACTTTGTTTCACTTTGTTTTATTTTGATAGATTGAATGACTTGACATTTATTTGACAATGACTTTAGACATCAGTTATTTGTATCTGTGTCTTAGACGAAGTATATTATAGACTTGACAGCCGCGTTCACCCGTATGAGACAGATATAAAGTACTTACGTATTTTGGGGTGGCCATGTTCATAAAAATTTACTCCCCACCCATATAAATACACTAGTAACCTTAATTACAATAAATACTTAATTTGACAGTCAAAATCTTTATTTATTTGTACAAAAAAATATTAACATAGGGATAAAACAAAAATTGTGTACAAAAAAAATGTTTAAGAAGGAAATAGGATTTTTAACGTCATAGAACAGAATAAGTCCGCCAATTATACAACTTACAGAGCAATAAAGTTTAAATAAAATAGTCAACAAATAACTTTTATGGGCCGTTAAATGATGTAAGTTTATTAAATAATAACATAAATACGCAACATAAATTTGTTGCGTACATTCAAATATTTGCCAAATAAGTTATCCGTTGCTTTTTCTGAAAGCATTCGGTTTTAAAATGGATAGAACACATGCGAGTGTGCTTGGTAGACTGCCAGTTTTGCCGTCCAGTCGCTGCAATCCAAACCTTTAGTACCGTCTCGTCTTTTGGAAATCTATACAAATGAACACAAATCATAATTAGTTCAAATAATAATGATCACTACAACGCATGAAATGTTCCTCCAGCAATTAAAATACATATACGATTTAAAAAATTAGTCGATTGTAAATTACCCTTAAATCGAGAACTTTTACCCTTTGTATTGTGGTATCCCTAAAGGTAACGATAACCCAGCAAAATTAAAAAATACTAACAAAATGGCTACCGTAAAAGCCATAACCCACAGAGTTGAGCCATAGACGACCTTTTATATTTGGTCAGGTAATAATACAAAAATATTTTACAATTCGATTGATAATTCACTACTTTTTTCCACTATTATGTATGTTCTTTTATAGGATTTAAGATTAATGCACTTCGATGCAGGTAAAACTTAAAGGAACAATATAAATGAGGCTTACTTACGTGTGAAATGTTATGTTTTCATATTTACGCTCAGTACGGCTTTTACATCCAAGCACACAACAATTTACCATGTTGAGTAAGTAAAACAATCACTCCGTAATCCACAAAACACTTCACTTGCACAAAATTTATTTTAAATTTGCAATTTTATTGTATTTTTCGCATAGACGTCAAATGTCTGCCATTATTTTTAAATTGTGGCAGGCAGAAATTACCTATGAACGGTGATAAGGACAAAAAACAATATCTGCGTCTCTCTCACTCTTAAGTACTTTTGTATACAGCCATCACTTTCTAACTTGTCAATTTTAAATATGTGTCAAATCTACAGGATACATAATCTAAGATCTGTGTACAATGGTCTATGGTTGAAAAAGTGTCACTTGGCGCGTTTTGTTCTACTGAAGATTGTTTTAAATATTTTTTACATCGCACGGAAACTTTATTTTATTTACAGGCATTGTAAGTATCCTAAATGTTTCTCGATGGTTTAAGCTACCACTGTTCAAAATTTCATTTAAATTGGTCCAGTCGTTTCGGAGTTTATCGCGAGCAAACAGACAGACAAACAGACAAACAGAGAAATAAGAAATTCGAAAAAAATCTAGATTAGTGCTATTGCACTTCTTACATCCCCCTGACTCGGTTTTAAGCATTTTCTTTTATTGTACAGAAATTCGACCTCTACAATTTTATTATATGTATAGATATTTTAAAAGGCGGGTAGTATTTATCTAAGAAACTATATGTTTGAAAACAGAAGAGCCTTCTATTTCTGTTTCTGGTATAGTAAGACTGGCGCCGTAATTACACCACCACAGGGGAATTTATACAAACTTTGCCAATTATTCACTGGGACCTTTTCGTGCCGCGGCTCCTAAGCCAATTGTTTGTCTTAAACACGTCTATTTGCACAAAAAGCAAAGCCGCCCACTTCGATTCATTCAGCTCTGAAATTATATTCGGAGCCAAATCATTTCGCTTATTGTTTGATCAGTAAATGTTTGTATTCCGTATTTATTGTTGCTCGTTCGGAAAACGCTACATTTATATTTTCGTGGCCCGTGAATAAATATTAGATGATAAATTGATTACGTTCAATATCAAGGTTGACTGTCGATAGGTATCAGAGGTTATGTATATTTAATCACCAATCATTTATTTAGAATGGTCATTATTGTACTTTTATAAAGATAAAATAAAAATACGAATTCCACAGATCTTTTGTTAATGGGCAAAAAGGAAAATATTAACTTTAAGGGCGACCAAGTAAATAATCAGTAGGTAAAGGGACTTATAAATAAAAAGTGTTTCAAGAATAACATTTACACAAACCAGAGGCCAACATAATATGATGATATGCTCCTGATCTCAAAATAAGTACCTCAAGTTATATGGAAATCGTTAAGGATTTGGAATAATTGTTTACTTACCATCCGTTCAAAGGCACCAAAAGAGGTTTGTCGTAGCCATCGCACCACGCCATAGCTGATGTTACTAGCGTAGCTAAAACTCCCCTCCGAGCGACTGCTGGTCGAAGCCAAGCTATTATCTGTTGGCAAAAATACAGCATAAGTATAAAAAGAAAAAAAGTTTTCATCTCTCATCTCGTTGAGCTTCACCTACTAGAACTACTTAATACCTCGTTATCACATCTACAACCACATAAGTAAAATTTCTTTTCTCACATTCGAAATGAAAAATAAACCACCTATTGCATTCTCGAACTATTGACACTCACTTCATTCGAGCGCCAGAAATATCTCGAGTGCCATGAGCCACTATCACCCCTTGGGTAACAATTGACTATTTTTCAACAAAACTGCATAAATGCACCTACTGAAGTACTGATGAGTTAAGCAACTGTATTTAATTTGAACTGGCTAATATTTATGAAATGGATCGCCGATTGGACTTTTGCAATCACAGGAAATTGGAAGCGTGCAACGCGTTATCTACATAATCAGCGAATAAAATTCGTTTTAAGAATAAAAGAGCATTCTGTTCACGATTTTATCTACCTACTGTAAGTAGACTTAGATTTTAAACTCAATATTTTTAGATAATTACTTTAATACGTCAAATAAATATTTCTATAAGATTCATTATGATAGCTGCATTAAAACACAATTTTTTCACAAATTAACTTATGAGCATCGAAAACTTTGAAATGCATAACTAACAGACAAAGGGTAGTTATGAATATACAAAGTTGTGTTTAGTAAAACAATGCAAACTTGCCAAACCTTCTATGACCCGTGTCAGGCCTAGACAAATGAAGCTTTTTGGGGCACGCCACCTAAATATTTTGTGGTTAATTAACTTTGCCAAATTACATTAGTGAAATTAGCATTGGATATAAAAGGATGTTGTAGGCGTGTTACAAACAACATTAACTAAAATTCGGGTGTGTATTTTACTAGTATAAAGACTAATAGTAATGTATTTCAACTACGGCCTCGATTGAATTCTTAATATTGCCATATGAAGCAACTGTTGAACTATACTTGTAAAAACACATATTTTTCACATAAAACAAAATCGTAAACCTTTTAGTAAAATTTAAAATATGATTAACATTCGGCTACAGCTATGATCTGAGCTAATTATTTTGAAGCTCCGGCTTAGCGGTCACAGGGGAAATCTCAGGTCTTTTCTGTTGGCTTGAATAACGAGTTTTAATTCTGGAATTGTAGTTTTACTGCAAAAGTTACCTCGTTCCTAATTACCGTAGAGAACTTCAAGCTACAAAGTTATAATTTTTAAAGCGATAAGTAGAATGGTTTTGTAAAATTGGCTGAGAAATAAAACAAATCTTGTTCGTCTGTTCGTTTACATTACTAACTACTTTAAGAAATAACACATACAATCCAAACTTAAATTCGACTATTAAAATTAACTACAAATCGTATAGTACCATATCGTATCAAGTCATTAAGTTTATAAGGATCATGTCAGGAAGTTTAAAAGGCGAATGTTTAATCCCAAGCAATTTTAGACATTTGACTATACCTGCCTTCATTATATTCTTGGTAGATAGTTAATTCTTATATTCATCATCATCATCATCATTAACAGCCAAAGGACGTCCACTGCTGAACATAGTTCTCCCCCACGGTTTTCCACAGCGATCGGCTGTGAGCGGTCTGCATCCAGGTTGATCCTGCGATCGTCACAAGGTCGTCTGTCCATCTTGTCGGTGGACGTCCTACGCTGCGCTTATGGTCGAAGGGTCATCTAGAAATTTTCTGCTCCAATTGCCATCAGTTCTTCGCGTTTTGTGTTTTCGTGCCCACTGCCACTTAAGCTTACTGATTACCGATCTCGTAGATAAACACCGAGCATAGCCATGTGCTATAGTCTTATTTTTTCCTAAAGCTCACACTGGGTCATCTCGTCGTAAGGTATAAACCTAATTCTGCGAAGGAAGGCTTGTTCAAACCCGTTAAAGGACTTTATGGTCTTTGCTGACGCGCGGCTTTGTGTTGATATACCGACCGTAGGTACGCAATTCACGAGAAATTGATTTTAGGATGGCACAAACGAAGATAATGGAGTAGGCTTAATGCAGCTGTCAAATGAAAACCTTTTTTATCAGCAGTCTTTATCTTAACAGTAATACTTATGATTTAAAAAATACCCATGAGTCTTTTGTAGCCTTGCCTTCAATAAAAAACGAACGGTTATTAATATAAAGTTACCAAACAATCCTTCTGTACTAAATTGTTTTGTAGAAGCGAGGTTCGTAACAACGGATCGCGTATGTGTCTGACATTTTACCGATACCAACACGATTCGGGTTTCCGTGTGATGAATTGGTCCATTAGTTAAATCACAATTAAGCAACTTTAGATTATGGAATTTAAATACGGTGCGTCCGGTTTCTCAAAATTTTATTGTCATTGCCATTGTGAAATCATGATTTTAGTTTTTAGAGCTTATAAGTATGTTCATTAGCAAGTTTGGCTTCTTTGAAAGGTGTATAATAAGATTACAGGTATGTACAAGATTTTATCGTGGATATTTTGAATAAAAACAACATATTTCGATCTCTCTGCCTGATCTAAAGGTCTGACTGGCAGATAGTGCTTTTATCATAAAGCCCACCTTTGTATACCATTATTTGTGCAATAAAGTCTTTCTATAAAAAAACCTTGTGAAACTCTATTTCTTTATTTGACCACTACATTCATACACATACCTCAAGTTTATTATTATATCACATACCTGAGCGCCCAGCTGCATAGGGTCTCGTGTGAGAATGTCACTGGACTTCCTCACTGCTCCGTATACTAGTTCCACATCTCTGTCCAGTATGTAGCACCTCACGTGCTCCAGTATGCAGCGGAGATACGATATCGTCACCGTTTGGACCTGTGAAAAATAATAGGTGTTAACGACTTCTGTATGTATGTAGGATGATGGAAACACAAAGTTTACAAAACAATTTGGCAAAGCCTTATTGTTGGAGTACGAAATGGATGCCTGGCTCGATTACATAAAAACTTCAATGTGGGATAGATTTATCTGAATGGTTTGGTACGAATAATGATTTCAAGCCCGATTCGAGCGTATAAGAAAAATGTGGAGCAAGAAATCCGTTTTTGTGGAAAACTGTTGTTTTTCAATCCAAATACTTGCAAATACCGATCCTTATACGAGTATATCTAGGCATACTAAGTACGATACCACTTCATTGGATTGGAATGAATGAAATATCCCGGAAACAAAAGAAAAACGCCAGAAATGAAATCGAGTGAACGTAAAATAATAAAAAAGCCTTTTCAAACGCACCTGAAAGCTGAAACTGGCGGCAAATATTTATTTTTCCATTACACATGTACAAAGTCTGCCCAGCGCATTTAAAATTCCTTTTACTCTATGCAAATTCCACTGCCGGCCTCTGCTTAACTTTGCCAGAGGTGTTACATTATGCCCACTCTCGTATGAAAAAAGTTTTTTTTTACAAAATATGTTGAACCGTCACATTAATTTTACCTTACGTCCAGTAAATTACAGTCGCCATTTTGTAACGACTTTAATTACTCATGCGATAACGACATCGTGCATGACGTAATTTCTGTCGGAGTGATGTATGTTACACATAGAAAAATAAAGTTCGAAAGTAATACAAAATATTAGTATGTATACTTAAAATATTTGTTGATATCTTCGGTATCTCAAACCATTAGAAAGACAAAGAGTTGTATATAGAAAAAAGTACTGAGAGTTTTGGTGCAATATGCACAAAAACTGCTGCTATAAGTGTTTGCGATTCACCTTCGTGTCCAGTACTTATAACTAGGCTAAGCAAGTCATTACATGTAGGCTGAAAGCTGTGACATCAAGAAAGGGGCTTTTTCTATAAAAACAACGTTTCTACTTTTGAGTCTAGCTCCATGGGCTTTTACACTGATCCGTACCCGATATGTATATTTCAATTCAATTCAATTCAATATTCAATATAAATTTATTTTCTCTTTATTTAAATCCAGACTTGATCCAGTTTGGCTGTCGTAGTAGTTGTATAGTTGGTTTTGTTCTAATTTCAATCCGATTTGTATAGGTACTCTTTGCTTTGCGGGAAATTTCGAATATGTACCGAATTTGAAAAGTACGAGACAGCACTCATATACGATAATAACGATGAGAAGAGCATATAAACGTTTTACAGATGAAAGGCCTGTACGAAAAGTCTTTAATGAAGAAATATGAAACGATTTCAACGGTATTCAAAATGTTAAAATTCTTACAGCAGCCAATAAGAAGTCGAAGTTGCAAACAGTCAAGTCCTTCAGCTTAGTGAAGTCGCCAGCCAGTAGTAGATGAAGCCAGGATTCTTCTACGTGTCGTTGTGTGAAGGCAGCAGCTGTTCTGCTACCCGAGTGGAATGGCGTCGAGTCAAGCAACGCGTCGTCTTCTTCAACGCAACCTGATTAAAACAAATAAATATTGGACACCAATCACATACATTGCTTTCATTCTAAAGTAAGAAGCGAATGCACTTGTGTCATGGAAATCAGAAACAATATTAAATCTTTACCAAATTTTTTAAAAAGACGTTCTGATTACTTTCATTTATTAAATAAAACCTAGGTGTTTAAGCAAGAATTATATTTCAATATAATACAGCATAACCACTTGCAACCAGTCGCTATGAAAAACTATGGGGGGAGGCCTAATGTTCAGCAGTGGATGTTTTGCGGCTGATAATTATGATCATGTTAACATTATGACAATGTCATACATATTTAATATATTAATATTTAAATAGGCTTTTATAAGATTCATGTAAATCAGAAAAAAATCTTATAATTTCATCACTAACAAAGAATAGAACTAGGTTCGTAGTCTTTCTCTAAAATCTTTTTCTAGTCAAATATTTTGATAAATGAAATAACGATCACAATGTCCATTTTATATTACAACAATGAAACATTAAAATGGATTGAAACGTGGTGCACGTCACCCTTTGTGTAACTTTCATTCGTCTTCAATGTAAATGGAGTTGGTTCTGTCGCTGACGTCATTCGCTGGGCAATGTACCTTTGAATGCACGTTTTTATTATTTTTAGCACTAAGCTAACGGTGCTATTAACAGAGTTGTGTATTGAGCTTTTTTATTTCCCTTCGTAGTACTTCGTAGCAGCCTTTGCAAAAGCTGGCAACTTTTAAGTCTTCATTCGTGTGAACTACTTAAGTTTATTTTATTTTCAGTTCGATATAAATAGTTATTGACTACAATAGTGTAGAGGGTTGGCTTTATTTTACTTGAAAAGATCTAGCAATAACGGATAAAACAAAATAATATACACTTAGTCTTGCTACGAGCATGTGCTACGAAAATCATTGGCAACATAGTGCATGAACGAGCAGTTTTTTGGCCTACACGCATTGAAATTATTTGCCTCTGAACTACCTAACACATATTCTGTGCTAAAACAAACTTGGTTCCTGTGCATCAGATGTGTCAGTATCATGCGCTTTGTGTTGAAAGTGCGCAAAGTGCACCATTGCCAAATCCGTGTGTGCATCTCTCAAAGTTGCTTCCACGCGCACATAGCGTCTTCATTCTGAAAATAGCCTACATGGAACACTCACCAGGCTCTTGAGCGTAGGATGTATCCGTATCATTAGCTTCATGCAGGAAGTGCGCGAAGTGCAAAGTAGCCAAGTCCGAGTGTGCATCTCTCAAAGTTGCTTTCACGCGCACATATCGTGTTCAACCTGAAAATAGCCTACATAGAATACTCACCAGGCTCTTGAGCGTCGGATGTATCCGTATCATCAGCTTCATGCAAGAAGTGCGCGAAGTGCAAAGCAGCCAAGTCCGAGTGTGCATCTCTCAAAGTTGCTTTCACGCGCACATATCGTGTTCAACCTGAAAATAGCCTACATGGAACACTCACCAGGCTCCTGAGCGTCAGATGTATCCGTATCATCCGCCTCGTGCAGAAAGTGCGCGAAGTGCAAAGCAGCCAAGTCCGAGTGTGCATCTCTCAAAGTCGCTTGAACGCGCACATAGCGTCTCCTTGCGCGCGCCCCCGCACCCCCCGCTGCCCACCGCCACGTACACCGCCCGGAGACCACGCTCTCCGATATTAAAGACTCTGTGAGGGTTGAAATTATAGGTAATTGAACGCAGGCAACTAATGTATTAATACAGTCAAGTAGACGATGAAGCAATGAATATATGCATACAAAGGGAGGTGTTGTCTACAAAAGTTCCATAGTATTTAGTGTTTTTGTCTATTTCTTAAAAGCAACTATGTCAGACAATGAATCGAACCCTGTGTCTTAGTCTATCCGGGAACACATTGTCAAGCCTGTTGAATTTTGCAAATGATTATTTTAGTTTATGACTTTCGCTAGGTACAACTTATAATTAATCTTTTATTCTTACTTGTGGAATCCAATTAAAATCATGAAAGGTTTCTGCTATAAAGCTTATCATGGACCTAAGTAGACAAGTAGACAAAATACGTATTTTTTGTTTTTATAGGCATTGGACAGTTGATGAAACACATCGAGAACTCCGAGTATGCACACGTGTAATTAAATCACAAACGGAGTGCCCATAGAGATTGTTTCAATAAATTTTAAAGTGAACACATGTTGTTCCGAACAAAAAATACAAACACCGACATTGCCCGATATGCTAGCTACTCGTAAATTACATTTGGAACAGCGATCGGAATAGTTACAGGTATAGAAGAGTTTTGTTTTGATTTATTCAGTTGTATCAACTGGGTCACGGCAGATACGAACATTGTTCTGTGCAGCCAATTATTTTGAAACACATTTTGGTACAAAGTAAAAACTTATAATATTACTCTAAGAGAAACTAAAAGCAATTATTAAAAATGTAATTACAAACCAATTTAAATCGAAAGGAAAATGTCTAATTAGTAGCAAGTTTTAAAAGCTTTAATGCTTTCTTATGTTGATAATCTAGCAATAATACCTTTTAAAGTAAAGTTGTAAAGTGCTGCCATTAAGAAGAAATAGTTCAGCTTAATTAAGAATAATTATTAAAATTATTATCATTGCTTGTATATTTGAGACTAATGTGCTTTTTTAAGTCTACTACATATACTTTGATTGTTTGTAGTTTAGGTACGAAGTCCTTTTAACATAGTCTTAAAACATTCGCAACGGGCAACTGCACTTTATCTCTACCAAAACAAACGTACACCTAATGGAGCAGTAAAGTCTATCCCAAAGCTAACAAGACATTGTCCTATCCTAGACTTAGGAACTTACTCATCATATGTTTAGCGGCACACAGTGTCGAGAAGTTAAAGTTGGCATCCTTCAGCGTTATGACAGCATCGCTATTGCTTGTTGGCATCAGAAGCTCCAGCAACTCCAACTCAGTGAGACCAAACTCCGAACAAGTTATGTAACCTAAAAGATAAAATACTTGGCTACAAAACGAGTTCAGATTTGTTTATAAACAAGGCATATAATAAGAAAAATGTGACTTGAAACTACAAGAAAATTTTTAACAAAGCTACATTTTATGTCAAAAGTAGAATAACTATCGTGTAACCAATGTAAGGTACTGTGTTGAATTTTGAATTGTTGTATCTTTACCCAAAAGACTCACTGCCTTACCACAAATAACTAAATAAGGTTTCGACCACTGTTTAAAATGATATAATATGGCTAGTTTAAAATCAACGTCAATCAAGTCAAATGGCATAAAGATGACATACATTTAATTTTAGCCGAATAACATTTACACAGTTCAAACCTTGTTTATTTATTTGTGGTAAGGCCGTCATATTATACTTAAACCGAAAAATTACTGACTTCATGCATATTTCAATAACTTTGTCTGAGGTCTAGTAAAATTACCATGTCTGGTAAAAGTTACCGTGTAAGAAAGTTAAATAACCCTAATTATACAACTTTATACTGTTCCATTCAGCCTCATTCATGCATTGTGGTCCAAAGTTTTGATTAGGCTTTTGATACTCACTTGCTAATTTACTAAACGCTTTAGAACCGAAGACGGATTCTAAGTTGTCAAAGGCACCATCGATATAGTCTCCATAGCTATTGTTGCCGGGCGTCTCCTCGATCGCGTCCAATAAGTAGTAACAGTTCTGAACTTTGAACTTCTCCTTCTGAGCCGGGGTCAGTTGCAATTGATCCAGCGGCAATGTGCTTGTGCAAACAAGATACACGTTTCGAGGCAGCGACATCGGCAGCCACGACAGCCCTGTCACTATATCACATTCCAGCGGATTAACTCTATGAACGTTGTCAATAAATATCAACAGAATCTGATTCTGCATATCCTCGCACCTCTTCAACAAACTTTGAAACCAGTTGTTTATGTACAAGGGATCAAAGCTCGCGTCTTTTGGTAGGTATCCTTCGGGAATGTTTAGAATTATCGATATTTGTTGGCACATCACTCGTAATAACTCCAAATTGTAGGCCGAGCGCGGCGTCGAGGCGGAGAATCTCACGACTCGCAGCACTGGCTGTTTGAATATTTCCTCGAACTTGAAGTACAGATGTGTGAGTAGGGTGCTCTTTCCGGAGGCGTCGGGGCCGTAAATCAGCACCGGGGGATGCCGGTTCCGGTTCTCGTAATTTTCCTTAGCGTTACTTAGTATACTCTCGGCCGCGTCCTCGATTTGTTTAACGGTAACTTTATACAAACGATTATGTTCTATACATATCCTAAGATGAGTGATGTGTTCCAGAAATACTTCCTGCAAGAGAAGGAGTTTAAATGAAATGTTGATTAATGAATCGCCTGTTGTGAGTTGTTGTGAAGTTATGGCAACAAGTTGGAACTTTCAATAGGCGGTATTTCATTACGTACAAAATGAGAAAGTGCTTAGTTTTATAACTTTATGGACGGAAATTCTGAACATTCAAACACATTATTAATTAACTATAATTTATATTTTAGGTGTGAAATTATAGTGCCAAGTGGGGTATAAACGGAGTTAATGGTATATGTTTATTAGTCTAATTACATACTTTGAACTTACGTACCGTAAATTATTAAAACAATATGATCCAATATTTTTATCCAAAGGTTTGAGTGCAAATTTATCATCATTTACAAATAATTACCCACTAATAGGGTTAAGAGAAAATAAAATGAAGTGCAGTGCACTTTGTGACTGTATGGTATAGAAATCCTTGATAAAAAATTACACAGGTGTAACTTTAGATATCTTTACCTGTACAGTCTTTTTCCTTCCCTTCCCCTGATCAGGCTCGGTGCTCAGGCTCTCGTCCACCAGGGAACTGACCACAGCCTGAACCTGTTCCCTGAACGGACTGAGTTTCTCTTCCGTGTCACTCGCCGCGTCTGTGCGGGATGACTCTGCTGATATCGACCTAGGAGGAGTTTGAATGGAGGGAGAAGACTGTTAGAATTGATGGAGTGAAAGTACTGTGCTGTAAAGCATAATATCAAGTAACAAAAAATTATAAGCATCTAAATATCCTAGCTTTTGGCCAAAGCCTTACCCCAAGTATGAGATGGTATGAGTCATGAGCACAAAATATGTTTATTACCTAGTTCAAAAAAACATTCTTTTGTACATTACTTTTGTTCGCATAGTTTTTTATTCACTAGTAGATTATTTTTTATACTTAGTTCCCTTACAACTATAATTTTATTTCGCTAGTTTAAAACAATGTGTTTTTTTACCACCATAACGTTTGTTTCCATAGTTTTTTTTGACTGGAAAAAATATTTTGATTGTTGTAACATTCGGAAACATGATTTTATGAAAGAAAGGCGGTGTCCTTTAATTACTATTCCTTACATCATTAAAAAGTGTCTACAAAATGAAATAATTAATGAGAAACGCTTCTAATTTTCGCAGCGGTATTAAAATGGACGGCGCTATCGTCTGTCGTATTATAACGGTCAAATTACTTTCGTAATTAATAAGTTTGTTTCCCATTACCGTTTTCTCGTTCGGAGATGAAAAAGTACTTTGGAAATTATGAAAACAACCAAAATTTCGCTGCGATCTCATTTTGCGTAAATTTTTGCGGTCGAGGTCAACGTTTCCCCTTTTGGTTCACGGTTCAAGGAGCTCGTTGGCCGCGATGTCATTTTGATAAATTATCAGCCGCGCCTTAATTAACGCTCCAAACAATAAATATCGGTATTAAGAAGTTAATTTTTAAATTACTTAGTTTTTAGACTAGTAAGCCTTCTCTCTCTCTTCTAGAATGGAGATAATGAACGTAATGTAATGTCGGTTGGTGCTGAATAAACGTTTTTTCTTTCTTTCTCATGTCTAGGTAAGTAAAGTCACATTTGCAAGAATCTTGTTAGTCATCATTATTTGGAACAATAGCAGAAAGAGTTGTATTTACTTTGGCTGGCGCCCTCACAAGTTACCTTAACTGTGATCATGCTAAGAATAAAGACAGATTTTTACGATTCAATAAACTAACGTGGTGCAACGCAGCCTTAATTTTCTTAACAGACGGTAAACTCACTCTAGCCTGATGACGTGGCTCTCAGGTAAGGCATCTTCCAGCTTCTTCTTCAATTCTTTGAGCCTGGTATGCGCCATCGTCGTCAGTTTCGAGTCGTCAGCGTCAGGGTCAGGCATGTCTTTGAATACCACCACAACCCCTTTGGGATGGTTTCCAGTTGACAATAGTTCTGAAAAAGAATTTCTGGTGGCGTGAAATTGTATGGGTTATGATTTAGCAGGTTAGATTAAACATATGGTCATTGCATCATTCGTCTTGCAGAAACTTTGAAGACTTTTTATTGTTTTCTATTTATATAAATGTATTCTATTTATTTTTACTTTTAAGATCGACATATAACAAATGAGAGATTGATTATAATGGTTCAAAAATTAATGATATTTTTAAAGTTATGGCTTCCGTATATTCAATTAAAAGGTGAATAACGATAAAAGCAAAGAAGTGTAATATTTGAATCTAATATGTTCATGTTTTTACTATGTTATTTATTCATTATGATAATGTCGTGTAATTTCGAGTACGAATGTCTGCTTCGATTTTATTATAAGGAAATTAACAGTTAGTCCATTTTCATTGCAAAATGTAAAATGGGTACTACGGAATTTATGTGTCCATTTTAAATAAAACTGTGAGCAAATAGTTTCTATCCATTCTCGTTTGCTGGTCAAAGGCCTTTATAGAATTATGTTTTTTTTTCTGGTCCAGAGATTTTTTACCAATAGAGTACGCTTTTAAACTTAACATCGTTACGTCTCGCTTGTTTGACATTTTTAATAGAAGCTAAGTGGGGTTAAAGCGGTAAAACCATTTGTTGGAGATACTTTTTTATCAGTGTTTTAGCTAGAGAAGTTTATTACAGGTAATGCATTTTTTTTAAAGAAGAGTAATAGAGGCTTTTAAAACGTTACGTGAGTTTGAAGCTCTTGTAGCACTAAACTAAGTGGATGAGGGAGTTACACATCAGTAAAACACAATGACGCTAAGTTTTACTTACTAAGTGCAATGAATAATTAAAAAAAAAGCTATGATGTCTATTTAATTCATTTACAAAATAGAGCTGCCATGACTGATGACTATAAAAATGCTTACCTAACGCCAGTTCGCACTGTAGTTCAACAGGACTCTTCAACAGTTCGGAGACATCAGTTCCCTGCGACTGCGCTTCCAGAGCTAAGGAGTTGAATGCTTTCTGCACTTCTGAAAGCCGGTTCCGTTGCTCTTCACGCTCGAGTAGATTGCTGTACCTATTTAAAAAAAACAAGTAAATTTAGGAAGAAACAGCGTCATCATCAAATTTAAGAGCTACGCGCTTGCCGGTGGAGTTTTTTCCATAAAAACTCTAAATTAGGGATAGTGTGGTGGTTCCCTCTTGCAACAATATTCGGTGACGATCCTGAGCCATGGCGAGCAAACGCCTAAAATAAATAATCATTCCCCTGGTGTTGGGTAGCAGCAACATCAGTACTGGCAGAAGGCTGAAAATAAAGGCTTTTCACTGGGCCTTAAGAGGCGGGAAACCCCAGTTTTTAATCTGCGATGTGGAAGGAAGAAACATATAGGGGTCAAATTCAAGGTGTACACACTCAGTAGATATACTGAGTGTGCCATCAAGGTTTTATCACCACCAAAAGTACGTCTGTAGTAATCTGTGAATTACTACCTGTGTATATGTAATTAATAATTTCCAACTAATGTGGCCCACGACTTTGATTGCGCAGATTCGATGGGTACCTACTAACATGTAGATAAACTTTTCGAAAATTCTTGTTTAGTACTTCACTTACTTAAGTCGAGTAAAAAACAATAACTTTATAATTTTAGAATCAAAGTACAGTGTTCGACGTTATACAGTAGATACAGGGTGTAATTGCAAGGGGGTGCCAAATTTTTGGAGGTGAATGAGACCTTCAATATGAACAATTTTTACTATGGGGTCATGGTCAAAATCTTAAATAAAATTTCAGGTTCCCCATACAAAATCAGTCACCTACATTGACAATAATGTATGGAGAGGCAGAAAATAAAATTAATAATTGAACGATGGTCCTATAGTAAAAGTTGTTCATATTGATGGTCTCTTTCACCTCCAAAAATTTGGCACCCCCTTGCAATAACACCCTGTATAATAGAAACTAAAAATGTATTAAAAATTATAAAAAGAGAATAAATCTCGTCTTTATCACAATCGTACATGGATATTGTTCCTTGGTCAATTTTCCGTCCTTTTATCACTCATATAAATAGGATAAGTTACTGAACCGTTGTCTTTTTCCCGCTTATAGCTACATCCTATTATGGGGGAATCAATGACAAAAACTACGCTCATCATTATTGACAGATACAAATTGGTGAGAACAGATGAGAGCCGCAACAATCTTTATTTATTCAGTGGATATAATAGGAGTGTTTCAGGGGTGAGTCGTGAGCCCACAGGTGTTAATACATCTTCATTATTTTTAACGACCACACGTTATTGCGTACTTAATAGCGAACAGGTTTTATGTGTCTTGTCTTGTAGATTGATGGTCGTTACATTTTTTATACTTAGAGACGACAGACGAGGTGAGATGGGAGTCACCTTTGTATTTTTTTTAACAAACAGTTGATAAGTTTAAACGAGATATTAGAGAGTTTCGGATTAAATGAGATTACTAGGTGATAAGAAATAACTCGGTGAAATGAAAATTATGAATATATACATATACTATTTGTCAGCTCTGGTGCTGTCGATACGCTAGTGTTGTCTATTGTAGTGATGATATAATCGATTATCCGTTTATCATTACTATGTTTGATTAAATACAAAATTTCGATTTCAATAAAAAAAAGATCTGATACAGTCACTCGCGTAAAAGTTTTCAATGGCGATCTATATTAGCCAACACCATAGAAGCCCCAGGTAGGGAGAGGCGAGACACAGACCGTGCCGCTCCGATAAATTATTTGTTTTACGATCCCACCGAGTAATCGGATCTCGTTGGAAGGAAATAACCGTAAATTGTTATTGCCTAAATAGATGAGACGAGAATAAGGATGATCAGAGTATTTCCGAAAATATTACCGGTGCAGGTGAGCCCGAAAAATAATAAAGGATACTTGTCTTAAGGAAATAACCCTTGAAATTGTGGGCACTCAGATTCGGGAGGGAAATAAATTGTCTCGGCGTAAAAGAATCGCTTTGAAGTACTTTTATGGCTTTATTACAATTAAAATTTCGGGTCGGATTCGGGGAACATTGGACAATTCGTAAGTGTCTACAAAAATAATTTAGGAGGAGAAATACTTCCTGAATATTATTAATAGCTACCAAGTATCAACTTAATAACATTACTCAGCCACTTTTGTTTTTTCGTGCTGACAAAATAACTTAAAGTGAACATTTATGTACTTTCACCACTGATTATCAAAATATCACAATGTGTTTCTCATCTAAAATCAACGTTATCATTAATCAGTCAGGTATCAAACGACTGTCGGGTGCCGCATAACAATGGAATTTTTATTGTGTCTGGTTTACACATACTTGACGAGTTAATTTAATTCGGGCTTATCGCGGTTTATCCCGCATTAATTTAATATTATTTAGCCAATCTTGACTATATCACGGCTTGGTTCCATTAAATTAGAGTAAATTTTGTATTAGTTTCAATATAAATTAACGCTTAATCTGTCCATCTATCAGCTGTACAATTATAATAACATTAATCATAATGGATTTACTATTAACATAATTGAAACTTACAGCATTTATTTCTTGATAAGCCTCTATTATACTTGATGATTAAACGAACTTACCTGTAAGTGAAGTTCTATCACAATTTATATAAACCTATCTTGTATCTAAAACAACGTGATTGACGGCAAATAAGAAAGTTGTTCATCAATACCTTTCTAGAGACTCTCTAATATTACAAGGGCATGTAGTCGAAACATTGTCTTTCTATGTAAAAAACAATAGCTGGCTGCAACCCCTTTGTATTCTGAATTAAATAAATCTATACAAATATTTAAAAAGCTGAAGAGTTTGTTTATTTTTTTGATCGCGTTTATCTCAGGAACTACTGGACCGATTTAAAAAATATTTTTGTGTTAGATATATTATCTGCTTAACACTCACCACTGTCCATCGCCCTCAAGATGGTAGACCCCATCTCCGTTAAGTCGGTAGCAATCTCGTACGAGGCTCGCCTCAGACGACTCTGACTTGACCAGTTCCTCAAACCTCGCTTCTGGAATGGTGAACGGCAGCACTGGCTGGTACGTTGCTGCGTCTCCACCGATGAGGCACTGCAAAAAATATATTATTGAAACATTTGAAACTTCTAACTAAATAAAATCAAATAAATAAATATGCGCTAGGCAACACACCAATCGTCTTGGTTTCGAAGAAAGGAAAACTTTGGAGATAATGACACTTGTCTTGGGTCGTATCTCAAGAATAAGGCTTGGTAGCAATGTTGTATCAAACGATTATATCAAAATATTAAAAAAAAATACAATGTCTTATAATTATTATTAGGTTCCCATGTACATCATCATCATTTTCAGCCCTTATTCCCAGTTCATCTGGGGTCGGGTCTCCTAGTACATCTGCGCCAGAGAGCTCTGTTCTGGGTTGTCTGGGTAGGTAGGTTATCTCGCTTCAGATGTCTCAGCACATTGGCTAGCCATTAGGTTCCCATGTACAATTTCAAGAATCACAAAACGACAAAGATTATGAGATGATAAAAATCATATAACTTAGTATCAACGCAAATCAAAATGCATTAATTAAATAAAATACTCATTCTAAACCACGCCGTCTGAAAATTAAAAGTACGTAAATGAAAATTAAACTCTAACAAAGAAGGCAATTTAAATAACTTCGGAAAATTACTTTTGTTTCTTTTCCACAAGAATTTTCTCGTTATCAGCCAGCATTTTTTAAAAATAACAAATAGTTTATAGTATTTTATTCACATTGATTGAATTTTTACTTTTTCTTATTTTGGCGGTAAATCAACAGTGAATGAAAAAAAAAACAAAGCAAAAACATTACAATTTGTGGTTGCGACTTGCCGCGGGGTTACCTTCGAATTTCAAATAAAAGAAAAGTAAATTTTACCAAAAAGTATCCAGCCTTTGAGGTGTGATTACAGCAGCGGATCTCATCAAGGTGGTATCGAAGCAACTTGGGGTTGGTCTCGTCGCCGCCGTCGGTGCCATAGTGCATGTCCACGAATTCGAACTGCATGAAAACATATTTTTTTTATTAACAACACTTACGGCATGTTTTGTTAAACTTCCCATTAGCGTTATGTGTCCACCTACATACAAAATATCGTTCCATATTTGAATTATTCGTTGGTTAGTGCTTATACGTCGATGGTGATATAGGCCCTTAAAAAATTTAAGCTTTTAAAATTAATAATTTGGGACTTGCTTGTTTTCACTTGATTCACAAACTCCTTTACCGCAAAACACTGGCTACTAATTATGAGCAATAACGAAGATCTTTCTCTAGCAGTTTCAAAGTGGCCAGTGCTTACCACAAAGGCGCTCGAGAAAGAGTTTTGAACACGAATAAAACTTTTACTATAAGACCGTTTTTATACCGGTTTAAAAAAAAAGGATATTTAACTAAGACTGTTTATCCTTGCTTAAAATTATACTCAAGAATTAATTTAATCAATTCATTTGAAATTATGCAGCCAAATAGGAAATAATGACAAAAACCGTTGTTAAGCCTCGAGTATAAGCCATCGAAAGAAACTCGCATAGTAAAAATATGACCTCAATACGACCTTGTATATTTTGGGAAAAGGTAGGTAGCCTTTATTATTCTACGTGAGAATTTTCCGCCATCTTCACAACACAACCTGGGCCTCAAAACAAGAATGAATAGGCACTTTTAGGGCGAGCTCGCTCCATTTCAGCCTCGTCGTCACTTACCATAAAGTGAAATGGGGCCAAATGTAAACTTTTATGTTTTCAAGATGTTCTAAGAACATACATGCTCATTTTGGCATTATTCATGTAGCCAGGTACTATTTAATTATACTTTATTGTATATTCAAATTTGGACTCAGCAGAAATGAATGTGGGTGGTGCGATATAGTATTAAGCTATTTGCCATGTTGTTTTCACCATTAGGTCAGATCATAAGGCAAACTTTATTTAATAAATTGTTAATTTTTATTGATTTTTACATATAAATAATAACTCATTTCTTTAAGAGCACTTGCTGAGACTGTTGTCCGGGAATATTTCCAATTGACCAAGCAGCACATAGTTTAATCCGTAACAGTCCGTAACACGCAAACTAATTAAACAGACAAATTGCAGTTTCAAGTCCAAAGTTATTCACCAAATCCGCCACTAGCAGAACACTCGAGAATGCTAGAGGATTTACATCGTGTAATAGCTTCGTTAATTAAATACGAATAGAACAGAAAGTTGGCGAAATGGCTGCCTCGCATTGCATCTGAGCACTTATCCTATTACGGATCTATGTTTGCTTTTATGAACGTTTCATTCGCCGCTGAAATACGGGATGGAATAAATCCCTGTCGGATTTGAAATAAGCTCAACTTGGTCCTCGGACAAATCAGTAATCCTTTTTTTTAGAAACAAGAATCAAGCTGACTATATTTAAACTGTGCCACAGTAAAAAAAAACTAAATTTTTCTGCCGAACGAATATGAAATTGTAAATAACGAGTATTTAAAAAACAATACCCATCTGTCTTATTAGTTCCGATATTCTTGATTGATATAAATAATAAAAACATTTTGTAACATTTTTAAGAGGTAGTGAAAAAACTAAATACCATCATTTCTTTCACACTCTGGGCAATAATCAACACTTCAGACAGTATCATTAACTAATAAACCTACTTATAAAAAAAGAGTTAAAGTTATCAGAGAGCGATGTCTAAAAAAACTGCTTGTTCGTTAGTTAATACACAGGGAGTAAGTTTCTGTAATAAAATTCCGAAATATTCGAAGGTTTTACTCGCTTAGATCGATTGAAGCTCACAAAACATTTTACAAAGTTGGCGAAGCATCGGAATTTGTGTTCACAGTGCATTTTGGCACTTTATCATATTATGTGGCGCCGCGATTGCGTTCGACGTGAATATTCAACGGACTGGATATTCGCTTTTTGAAATATTGCATCTAGAATTTTTCGGTGAACGTTATTCTTATTGGTGCGGAAGTGAAGAAATTTTGTAGTACCCGAATAAGTATTATTTCCAAGATTCTGCCTGATGTTCAAAATACATAAAAGATAATACACGAAAATAATGTTCAATCCCGTTGGTATTACAAAGTTTGTGTGACTTGTTGACGAGGGCTGGCCGTGACGAAAATGAAAATTTTGCGAAAATCTATGGTTTTTTCGTCGACATCGTATATGGCGGTCAAAGTATAGATTTTGGCTTTACCCTATTACTATGAAACCTAAAGAATGGTGTCTAAGCGCTTTAGTCGCGTACTAAAGCCACCGCCCGCTCTTAACGACGGCCATCAAAGTTTCAAACGACGGTCTTACTTGTGAAACCTCCGTATTTTCGGGCCCTCTCTGTCACACTTGCCGTAATGTTTGCTGAACAAAAGTGTAACAGTTAGTAAAAGTATTAAGTAAGATGTACGTTTATAGTAGGTCCCCAGACTAGTGTTAGCTCAAAAAGCCATTTGAACTGACTAGGAGTGGTCGGCAGTGTATCGCCCGCATTGCAATTGATGGCCAAGCAGCAGGGACTGGAGACAACGGAGATATAAACGCGGTTTTGTGTTAGTGTTTGTAGCTAGTGCTGTTGCTTGTTGTTAATTTATTTACGGTGCTTTTTATGGACGTTTCTGTGTTTACCCTATTAATATTCTCAACAGATTTAGTTATACAGCGTGTTTCGGATCGGACCTCCGATACTTCACCCACGTAATCTACGGCAAATTTAAATACTTAATAAACAGCGGTAAAAAACAAAGATGTCCGCTGAAATTGCAATAATTGCGGTAAACCTGCATTTTTGTTATATTGTTTGAGTCCACCTGGATAGTATTTACCCAGATTCGCTGCTCTTCAAAAACGTGGCGCTCCGAGTTATTGCAAAAACCGAAAAAATACCATCATTTTTAGCTGAGTGCAAAAAAAGTGGCAACGATGAAGAGAGAGAGAGAAAGAGAAGAGTGAGGTCGTCGGAATCGTTTTTGAAATTCACAAAATTTTCTTATCGTTTAAGCCCTATTGTCCTCAACAAACAAGCCATCTAACATGATAAGATTTTTTAAATCAAGTCAGTAGTTCTTTTATTAGTACCTACCACCTACCAAGTTTTATTCATTGAGTTAAGAGTTGAAAGATAGAATTTCCAGCGCCTTGTTCGTTACTCACTTTTGGAATATCGTCTGGAATTATGAAGACAAAGTTCCCTTTGTATTAGCACACATACGAGCAGTTTTAGTATTGTGAACAAAGTTATAATCTCGTTAGCATTTGCTTTCCGATTAGACGGTGTTAAAACGCTCAGAACTTTTGGAATTTTACTGCTTTGAACATCAATGGTTTTCATAATTATTATTCTTCGTGTTAAGAACCTTTTACTAATAACTTTGTATGCCGAATGAACCAACTTTTCATCGTTTGACGGGCATTTTACTATAGTGCTAAAAATACGGACAATGTGTTGTGGGTTTAGCGTAGTCTACCATAATATGTAACAAGCGTATTAACGTAGAGTCATTATATTTTTCTTCCGCACTCATTACAATCACTGTTGGACTACAGTACAGTAGCGCTATTGTAACACATCGTATGTTTTTAAAGTCAGCAGCATCGGAAGGTGACACGCCGCTGTCAGAATAGCGAGGTATATCCATTTGATTGTTCTCACTTTGATTCAATTTGAACTCAATTCGATTGACTCGGTTCGAATTCGGTTTGACTGGAAGTTGTGTATATTTATTTGTGCAACTGTATATATACTACTGAATGCCTACTGCCCCGCAATATGAATTTCAGAATATGCGAGTCTTAAACTAAGGTAAACAGTTTGCACTTTGCATGTAACGTAATATATTTTCAAACAGTTTTAGTATTGCGAACCAAAGTAAGAGCATAAGCTTTTGGGATTAAATGATGTTTTTGTTTACGTATACATGTTGGACTCTGCAGTATTTGGTTTAGAACTTAGCTTTGGCAAGAGTACTCTAGTAGCACTCATATTTGCCTACACCTTTCAATGTCTCATTTCTCTCAACGCTTTGGAAGCCTCTTTGAGCTACTTGAACAAAAAATAGGATTTTTTTAAACTTTTTCTTGTTTATAAAAAATACTGTTTTAAACACCTCATCAAAATCGGTTTAGCCAAACTCAAGATAATCATGGACAAACATAAATAGAAATACATACGAATAAGTCAAACTGAGTACCTTCTTTTTTGGAGTCAGTTAAAATGCATCGGATTGATATCTACGATTACGGTTGCATAAAATGTCAAATATAACACCAACCTACAATCGTAATTAAAATAATGTAGTTAGTATTTTAGTTAAGTATTTTAGACTTTAGTATAAAAATAACGTAACTACTTGTCATATTACAGAAAATACGCACATAGTTGTGTGATGTGGCTTAGGGAGACTATCTAGGAGTCTTACCTCAATATATCGATCATCATAGGTGGTCTGCAACTCTGGCCCCACCAGCTCCAGGATCTGCTGCCTCTCCTCACGGAAATCTAGAATAGAAATTGATTGATGAAGCACAAGTTCTAGACATAAAAAATATTATAATCCTCAGCTACTGCACTTTAATCAGATAAGGAACAGGAGGCGTATGCAATCCAACTTGATCCTTTAAATTTCCAGGCAGTTCAATTCCAACTCAGTAATTTGATCAATATGATGCGAAATTGCAATATGAAATAATAATTTGTCAGTAAAGAAGAGTTGCTTTGCTGTCAAAGCTGCATCTCAATACGCACCCAGATACATTAAGAAAGTTCCAGATTTAACAGTTTCATAGCATACTATTTTATCTCTCTTACGTCAGTTGTACAATATTCTTGGGACAGAAATAAGCCTCTCCTCGAAATAGTACAAGTATCGAACGCTATCCCAAGTGTAAGCCTACTTCTTATAAGACTTAGGTTGCGAAACTTTGCAGTATTTGGCACGCCGTAAAACATTAAGTAGGACAACAAGCCTAACTTTGTACTTCTGTGTAAACAACTATGTACTCAGTTTTTATTACGGCTAGGAATCAGGCAGGCATGTAAAAACAAAGTTCTTTTGATACTAAACTACTCTGATTTTTACAATAAGAAAAAAAAGAAGAATGAAATAAAAAGTATTTATTGGTAGGTTGTAGGTGGCACTAAAAACAATAAGCTTAAGCATTAAAATTATAAATGAAAATTATTTTTATCCGACGAATATTTCTAAACTGACTATTGAAAAATAAAAATAAAAAATTGATAAGATAGACAGATAGTTGTAAAAAGCTTTGGTTCCGTTAGTTACTATATCAGTTGAATTCCTCATTCAGCTATCAATACGACTGCATCCATTACTCGTTATTAGTATACGAACGAGTCTCTTTTTATATTTTTTAGTCTTCTATTACACGCAGTGAATCTTACAATTCACAACACCCTCTCAAACGATCAAAAGAGAATATCGCGTAAAATATTTCCTCTCCAGAATTGAGAAGCGTTACAACAGAAACAAAATTCAGAATACAATGTATAGTCGAGTTATTTTAGAAAGCGCCATATGCTAGAGTACAATAACTTAGTTGAAATTCTAGGGGTGTTTGCGGTTGGTCTGTTTGCCTGCACTTACATAACTCCGCAGTTTGTATTTTAACTTCTATATTTCCAAACAGGCTTACAGTTGTTCCAGACACCTTTGTGTTTCACAATTCTACCCCGGTATATTTTACTATTTCTCTGCGGATATTTTTCAAGCTTTATGACAGCAGAATACACAGTGTTTTCTGAGAGCTCTTTTTAAGTGATATATCGCAGTACGGTGCTATTTTCTTTTCAGTTTTCTTGTTGTTTTTAGTGGGTCGATTTTTATGATTTACAGCAAGCATCATAGCGTGCCGAAACGTGAGAGTCAGAAATAAGGTATATCTTTATTCCTAGAAGAAGAAGAACTAAGGTAACGGACATTGCCCTGAGAATCAGTAAGCTCAAGCGTCAATTGGCTGGGCACATAGGCCGTGGAAATTAGAATGATATCGACCTGGTCGCGTTCGTAGTCCATGCTGAAAGCAACACTGTCCTCGCTCGAAATTGTCATATTATGATAGTTCAAAACTTACCATTGTAAGCAGAGGCCACAAAGATCTTCACAGCACGAGGTCCAGGCCACTTCTCACTGCCTTCCACGAACCCTTGAAGAGCTTGGAGCACGTAGGGCTCCGGAGCGCTCATGGCGCCCCGCGACACCTCACCCCGCGCTCTTCACTCCGTGCCACGGCATTCTGTGGACAATAAAATGTGTTCAAAATCTAGGACTAAATCAGTAAGCTCTAGCGGCAATGGGCACATAGCCCAAAAAACTTATTATGGCCGTTGGGGCAGAAGAGTTCTAGATTGGAGACCCTTCGACCGAAGGCGTAGGACGTCTACTGACAAGATTGACAGACGACCTTATAAAGTTTGCAGGATCAAGCTGGTTGCAAACCGCTCACGACTGGTCGCTGTGGAAAACCGTGGAGGAGGTCTATGTTCAGCAGTGGACGTCTATTGGCAGATAATGATGACAGAAATGTAGTTATACTAAATAAGTAGCTACCTAGGTGGCTACCACAACAGTTGTGGTAGAATGAGAGTACGTACCTCATACGCTACGATACCGACTAACATGATGTTAAAGTACAAATAGCTAGGTACCTCTCAATTAATATGTTGTCTTTGTTCTACATTCGTAATCAGCTAAACTTATACTTTTGGTTTTAAGGAAATACCTTCTTATACCCACTACAATGTCATGACCATTACTCGAGAAATCATTTTTATTTACAAAGAGTCAAAACTAATAAGTGTTGAGCTATTTGCCACATGAGGCTTTATGGTGCACATTACACACATCTGTGCCTCGGTTATTGGTGTTGGTGCAATTCCGAAATAAACTTCATCTCGTTTTTCTCTCCTGCTTTTGGCGCAATCTACAGCCAGCGATCTTATCGGGAAATTGCGATTCTGTAACTTGATAAAGCTGAAAATATGTCTGCCCCAAAGTTATTCGTATCGTTAAAGTCGAAACTACATCTTTATTCGTACAGTGACTTATTTGATACGTTTTGATAATATCGTGGATGACAGTCAAGCTATTATTTCTGCTACGGTTATATGCTTAGCAAGTACTAATACCTTCGAATAATTAGAGGTACAAACAAGTACAGATATTTTTCTGTCCTCTGAATTTGCGATTTCAAAATAGAATTAGCGAATCTAGTTAAGGGTTCGATAGCTTCAGGTTCCAAGAAACATAGTTCTTAAATATAAATCTAGAAATTAAAAAATAACACCTTACCAGAATCTAATTTCGAGCATGATTTCGTAAACAAGGGTTTGTAAACACATCAACACATCGAAAAAAAAGTAACATCGTATACGAAAGTATCAAATTCCAGAAGAACTTAGGCAAAACCGCTAATCGATTTCATGTCAAAACGGACGCTTTGTGTATGTAAATTTTGTTACTACTAGTCATTGTTACTACTCCTCTATAAAACCCCGCTCTATATGGAGTAATTCTTAGAACACAAAAGCTCGTAATCAAAGGAGGAGAGGCGTCCATTATTTGCCTTTTTATAGCCGAGAAATATACATTGAGAGCTTCCAGATTTATTAGCAGTACTCAGATTTAACTTAGTGAGAACAGTATTTTTTGGCTCAGGAATAAAAAGAATTACTGTTACCAAACCTAATCATTTCAAAATTTGGCGTGAGATATTTTATCGCTATTCGACTAAGCTTTGTTGTATTTTATTACTAGTGGCCAAGCGAACGTCGTTGCGCTCCGGCCTCGTTTTGATTACCATTCCTATTAGGACCAAGACATATCCAACAAAGTTAAAATCACGAAATTCGGTCTCGGTCGGTTCTTGAGTTATACGTGGTTTAACTAACACTTTCTTTTTGTTTATGTACAACTTTACAAGAGAATATACACTTTAGTTTTATTGTATTCGAAGTTAAGCGTGGCAGAGACGGAGATCGACTTTCTAGTGAGCTTCTCCAAATTTGTAGCTTTTTTTGATGATTTGATATATTTTAAGACTTGCCAGAAAAAAAAAACAGTAAAATATTTCCATGAACCAACGACACATATACGAGGTGTGGTCCAAAAGTTTCTGGCTAGAAAAATTTGGCAGCTTAAAATAAAATAAAAAAATATGTCATCGCGATTGTCATTTATTCCGCTGTTTCGTGTATGATTTTGGTGTTTCTGTTGCTTGTGGTTTTGATATTACGGCGTTTAAACTATAGGAAGTTGGTAAATTTTCGATATGTTCAAATTGGAATATCGTTCCGTGATCAACCGTATCGATCCTGACCAAGGAAAGAATCGGTCCAACCGATATAAAAAAAAGGTTAGATGCCGTGTACGGGGATTCTTCTCCGTCGTTTTCCACCGTTAAATAATGGAGTAAGCAGATTCGTTTAGGACGGGAGTCCATTGACGATGAACCTCGCTCCGGCCGGCCTGTTCAAGTACTCACCGAGGACTGTGTCAAATTAGTGGAAGAGGAAGTTCTAAATGATCGAAGACTTGAGACTAAAGAAATAGCGGCAAGAACCGGGCTTTCGAAAACTTCAGTACTTAGGATTCTTCATGAACATCTTCACATGAATAAAGTTAGTGCTAGGTGCATCCCAAACTTCTTTCGAGCTTGCAGCGAACAGAGCGAAAAGCGTGTTCTCAAGAAGTTTTAGACGCGTATAGGCGTTACGGAAACAGTTATTTGGAGTTGATTGTTACGGGAGACGAAACCATGGTTTTGTACTAAAGAGAATCGATGGAGTGGCGTCGTCTTGGTGAAAAGCCGCCTAGAAAGGCCAAGGTAACGCAATCCACCAAAACGATAATGGCAACGGTATTCTGGAATTGTTACGGAATACTGATGATTGACATAAAAGAAAGGAATACCACGGTAAATGGCAGCTACTACGCTACCCTTATTGAGCAGTTACGAGTGGCGATCAAGCAGAAGCAACGTGGAAAAATCAGTAGAGGTGTGTGGCTTCTCCACGATAATGCTCCCGTTCACACTGCTGCAATAGCCAAAGCTGCTGTAGCAAAATGTGGCTTCGAGGAAATTCGCCACCCACCTCACAGCCCTAACCTGGCCCCAAGCGACTATTATTTGTTTTCAAGACTTAAGGCAGACTTAAGGGGAAGACGGTTTTCTTCGGATGATGAAGTGGCTCAAGCGGTTTTCGCCCATTTTGAGGACAAAAACTTCAGAGTATTTTTTTAAGGGGATAGGAATGCTTATCAAGAGATCTGCAAAGTGCATTGAAATAGAGGGAGACTATAAAAAAAATAAAAAAGGTTTTGTAAATATATCTACTTGTTTTCATTTTTAGGCCGGACACTTTTGGACCGCACCTCGTAAGTCTATGCCATGACTTTATGACTCCTACTGTTTCCCAACATCTCGCTTACCCGCGTTTACCAAGGGGCGCAAGCTTTGCAATAAGTCCTGGTTCGCGACACTTGCTTGCAAGGCGCAGGGAAGACATCTAAGCAACGTGACTCCATCGGTTGCAATTTTCTCTTGTCGAACTTGTGGATACTTTTCCGTTCCCGCATTCGTTTATTTAGCCATACATCGTCTGAAATAGACGATATTGATTTTTTTTCAACCTGGAAAAGTCTTCAACAAAATAGTAAAGGGTCTCCTTCAACATGTTTACCACGCCGAAATTTGCAGGGTGTATACACTATATCCCGAACAATAAAATGGTAGCGTAGCATTTAGTTTTCTATTGTCTCTAATAGGAAACCGAACACTTTCGTGTGTTTCGGCTAATTACCGTCGTTTAGATAAGGCCACGAGCAAACACAAGATTTCGTTTCGCCTGTTTGCGTAAGTATAGTGTTCCAATGTTTACACTCGGATTGAAAGGCAGGCCAAAAAAATTTATATCATTAACCAAGTTTAGTTTATTTTTGTTGGCATTATTTGTTAAGCGACTGATTTTAGAGACAAAACTTCAAAAACCCAATTTTTTTATATAAATCCATTATGTCAGTTACTAAAATTTTCAATAGTTGTTAACGAAGGTATTACGAGATTATTTCCATTGACTTGTATTTGTGCAAATGCAAAAGTTGTGTTGCCAATTAAAATGCATAAGATCGCTTTTGTATTCAGTAAAACTTAGATGCAACGTTGCCGCTTGTCACCGTATTTAGTACGCCTCTGTTAATAGAGTTAAGTCATTATTAATCACGGCGTTATTACTTTTTTTATATAAAATTTCACCCTTATTTTTTATTAGTGGCCTTGATTGACTCTCAATTCTGAACAATGTAATTCCCCTTTTTTAGCAGATTGTATAAACGCTTTATTTGTCTCTAAATCAGTCGCTTAGCAAATAGTAAAAGTAAAATAATAAAAACAAAAAGTGCACACAAAAATAATTATTCTTAGTTTATTTTTGTTTTTATAGTGTTTTGTCACCATACAAACTTAATAATATCAATTGCACTTGTAAAAAGACAACTGTGTGGTGGTTACGCAATCCGGGCATACGCCCGGATTGCGTAAGACACGGGGTTCAATTCCTCGTCTGTCACAGGTTCACAGTTGTCTTTTTACAAGTGCAATTTATAATAATTATTCTGATATCTATTTAGATGTTAGGGCAAAAAGCCTTCGGAAATGGCCACGAAATTGTTTGTCGAAAAATTTTTTTTTCGATGTTTTGCGTAAAAATAACGAAGAAATTCCCCATATCGTTTATCGTTTTGATAAAACTCTCTTTGAGAACATCCCTCATACATATCTGGTTCTGTGATTTTTCTTTTATTCATGACATTCGCAGGAAGTGCGTAAGGAAATGTTTCTGTAAAATCTGCAAGTAACGTGTCGTTTATACATTTATTTCGTGAATTATTCATTGTAGCATTCGAATAATTTACAATAAAATTTATCTGCGGCATAAAAATGTAAACCAAGACTAATTAACAATAGGACTGGCAGCTGAAAAATCTGAGAATTTAAAGGAAAGTTGTGGTGTGGTTGTGTTTAATAAAAACACAATTTACGGATAATTTCAAGATAATTTATTAGATTTTTCATCCCGACGTTTCGAACACTTTACAGCGCTCGTGGTCAAGGGGTAGACTAAGATGTTATTTGTCATTTACATAGTTTTGAAAAATATTTAACTACAATCACTCATAATTAATTTTCTGCGTGGATAGGAACGTAAATTAAATGAGTGATGGTAGTTTAATATTTTTCAAAACTATGTAAATGACAAATAATATCTTAGTCTACCCCGTGACCACAAGCGCTGTAAAGTGTTCGTAACGTCGGGATGAAAAATCTAATAAATTATCGCAAAATTATCCGTAAATTGTGTATTATTAAATGGAAAGTTGTGGGTTTCAATTGTTGGTTTTTGGGCCTTATTATTCTCGACCCAGGATTGATCTATTGTGGTAGATTAATTTTATTAGATTAGTTTCGATTCGAATTGTATTTTACAGTAACTTATTTCGATCCAGCTAGCCAATGAGGTGTCCGTATTACAACGCTTTCACAGTTCAACTAACGACAATTTCAGTATATAACGTAAATGTTCATGTTTGCATTGCTTAGTTTCTGATGATGACAACATTCTCCTACCCTTATTATCTATTCCATATAGCAGACCCACTACATTTCGATGTTCTGTGGTCAAGGCCCGCATGAATTCCGCCGCACCTGTGGCGTTGCTTATTGATCGGAATATAACATGCGTCTGCTTATGTTTGAACGAATACACTCGCTAACAAACATATTATCTAGTGTCCACTATCAGACAGAATATTAATCTAACTAAAGGTTTGGTTCTTTATTAATAACAAACAAGTAAAAATTAAAACTAAGACATGCAACATAAAAAAATAAGTCTACCCTATTCAAAAACGAAACCATTTTCTTGTGGCAAGGAGGCTATAATGCTGGCTGCGTTGCCGCGTTGGATAGCTATGCTAAGACAGAATATTAAACGTTATTTATTAAAACCGGGTATAAAGTTTACCGGAAATAAAAACCTTTACAAGATTTTAACTCAACGTTTTGGTCGAGAGACCCAAGACTCGAGTTATATAGTTCTCTGAGGATTTTTAAAAAATGCTTTGTTTCCATTATTTTTCTACTCTGTCCTTAAACAAAAATGATGTCTTCCATTAAAAGCCTGCTACAATTTCATTGTTTCAACAAAGGGTTGTAATTACAGGAGCGATGAATGTAACTTTTGTTCCCTTATCGGTGGCAAAGTGCCGTAGGTGCTTCGTCATAAATTCCCATAGAATTTTAACAAACGAGCGTAGGTAATGGTGCATATTGTGCTTATATGCTTTAGCCGTGGTTATAATATAACGTTGGGCAGGTCAAACGGGAACCGGGTCAGGGGTCGTCAAATGCTCGGATTTGAGGGGATGAGCAGTGAGTTGATACAACTACGTATAGAGAAGCTATGCCAAGCAAAAAATGTGTCGCAAAACGACAACAAGATTGTGACGTTTTCTTTGAAAATTTGAATTTCGAATCATGATTTGTACTACGAGTTGATGACCGGGCCATCAATTTAGGGAGCACAAAATTTGTTCGTGATGTCATTTCCATACGCTAGTAATAGAAGTTCAATGGGGATGAGTGACTTTAACAGCACGCAGTAATATAATTTACGGTTAAGTTGTTATCATCCTCTTCATATTCACTTTGTCGTTAACCTCAAGATGACTACCATACCTAAGTTTATTTAAATAATATAACAATTCTATCTGTGTTTTTATAGTGGTTGGGTTAACATAAGGTCAAACGTAGGTACTTTTTAACCATAGTTTTTAGCCACTGACTTCTCCGATTAGTATTCTAGCCACCAAGTCCGCAAAGGATTACTTATTATATGATAGATATTTAAAAAAAAATGTTTAGGAGAAGTTAGTAACTATGAACAGGGTACAGAACTAAGTTATAAAATCTGCCAATATAATAGGGAAACGCTAAAAATAAAACTTCTTCCTTTTTGCTAAAAATAATAATTCCAAATAGCTTTCTCGTTTATTCAAATGGTAGCAACGAGAAAGACGATCGTTTAAAAGGAAAAATAAATATTCTTTTACTCCGAATGACGTCATCCTTAATACACTTGAAACGGAGATCTGCTTGAACAAATATACCTAGTCTGTGCCCTAAATCTACACGTAACAGTTTCTTCAGCCCATTGGCTACGTGGTCACGTTTTTTATATTATTCGCTGTTGCATAATACCTTATCGTACTTTGAAACTAATACTGTTTTAGTTCAAAGCCAAAAAAAGTCAACAAGCTTTAAAGCACGTCTGTCAATCTTCCTAGTGGAACGACTCCAATGTTTAGTGAGTACGCGACGACTATTTACATTACACATGGTTATCCGTGGTTATATCACGACTAGTGCTGAGCGGGAGCCTCATGTTTTTTATATTATTATTTTTATTATGTCTATATTGTTGTGTGTCAAATAAATGTTTCTTTCTTTTTTTCTTTCTACTTATATTAAGTAATAAGCCCGTTTTGTACTGCTCTTGTTACATACATATACACAGATAATTTATATCGTCATCATTACGCATTATGTGCCTTATCTAACAGGGGATGTGCGACCTTTTGTATCTAACAACCATTTCAGGATACCACGCTAATCATATAACGCTTTGTGACACCAATGTTACAAGTTAAAATGAAATTTCAACGGTTTAGTACGTAGATAGTCTTATCTCGTGTACCATAATCCAAGTACAAAACGCTCTGCAGGTTTAATTAAATTTTGCACACACGTAACGGTTGGGTATGACATCAACCGCTCCAAAAAGGCTGGCTGAATCCACGCCTTTTTTGCCGTGTAAGTGACACGTAGGAATTTAGATTGATACATTCAAAGGGAATACAAAAAGCTAACTGCTTTGTCGGAAGTGAATTTTCCAGGTATTGGACACGGAATGTGTTAATTTTTTCTGGTTATATCCATTCATTCATAATGCTCGCCAATACAAAACAAACAGTTTGGACAAAACTGTGGTAAATGAATTTGTAGTTTAATTCGTTTCAAAAAAGCAAAGCGGAAATATTCAGATGATTGCAATTTTAAGATTTTTTTTAAATTTTATTATTAAAATAATCCTTTTTAGCTACAGTTTTTTTTGCAAATTACCCGGAAAATCGCTTACTGTAATCCTTACAAAGCCCGCTTAATGTAGTTTTTCCAGCAAGCTTGCATGAAACAACTTTTTCCTTGCTTTATTATTCAATCGCGTCATCCGTAACATTGAGTTAGTAAGTAGATATTCGTTGTATAAAATTCGTTCTTGTAAGCTAGAGTAGGTACTAATACGTTGTCAGAAAAGTGTTTTTGAAAAAATATTCAGTTTTAAGAAAACATTGAAAATATCGGAGGACGTTATTCTGTGGAAATCCGCTACTACATAATACATTAAACATGGCTTCATGGAGAACTACCTCTTATATCACTATAGACACACATTTCGATATGGTAAAGACATTTTTTTTCTGTATTGATGTCTAGCTAGAAAAATGATGCAAACTACAAGGCCCGGTACTTGATCGATAGATAACTCAACTAATGGTTAAATGACGTTATTAGCGGTTGAATATTTACAATTGTGATAACCAAATGTCCGAATGGCCATTTTAATGACCATTGTTAACAATATTAACGATTAGTTCTGTTAACTATCAATCACGCAACCGGGCCTAAGATACCCTAATCGTATTTAAATACGTCGAATATTCCGGACCGTGTAATTTCGCTCACACCCCACCTGTGATTACAGAATTTAATTTGTGCCGACACAAATATTACGGGTTGTTAAATTAGCGTTAATTAGCTAACTCAGTTTGATCCAAGAATTTTAACGTAATTATTTAACCAACTTCGAAGTTCAGCTAACTCAGTTTGGGAGACATGGTGATTTAATAAATGACAACTTTGTGCCTAAACACTCTCACCCATGCAAGTTAGTATGAGCTGAGAATGAGTAGGAAATGAATAGGACTTTTTAAAATTTATGAAGGGTAGTTCTTTATAAAAAAATTAACGTTCGAACAATTATCTAGGTGCGTTGGCAGTTTATACAAGAGAGAGAGAGTCCGGGTGCGTATTTAGATCTTGCTTTGGTTTTAAATGGATTAGCAATAGCGAAGTATTAATTCTGACCAAAATGTCTTTATTTTGACCGTTCAAGTGAGTGAGTACGTTACTCTAAGGAATCTTGAATGGATTAAATCAAGCAAGATCGCCTCCCATCGATATAGCACTACCCAATGAATAATTCAAATATGGAACGCATATAATATGGACGCATGGTCCCGGCTAATATTGGTTGATATTAGTCGCTGAGCCTAGTCAGAGGCCTTATGGGTTGCTTGATAAAATCTGACAGCAAGATTGGTAGCTTGCCTTGCAAACACCCCTCCGCCAATCCGCACTTAGCCCGCGTAGTATGGCTCATAGATACTACCTCACATTTGAGGTAAGGCCTTTGCCCAGCAGTGGGTTGCTTGCAGGCTAACTTTACTTTACTTTTACTTATAATACGATCACTTCATCGTCTTATTAGGTGACAAAATTTTAAAAGCAAAATGGTGTAGAAATATTTCACTTCCTCAACTGCTCATAATATATTCAAGACGAATTTACTGTTATAATATGCGCGAATAAGGATTTCTCTAATACCTCGGGGAAAGATAAATCCATAATCTAATTCTAATACGCGAAAGGATCCCGGCTGTCGTTGCGAAGTAATTTTAAGCCAGTAAGACGATAAACTGACAGGGGATATAAGTTATATGCATCCAAAACATTCCTTATCACTTCAAACACATGGTCTTAATTACACAAACAAAAACCTACAGAGACTTACTTTATTTGGTTGATGATACACGTAGTCCGGTAAATAGATTTTTCGTCAAAGTATGCCTTTTATCATATAAATTCATTCATTGTTAGGAAAGTTTCGTGTGGCCGACATGTTTTTACGACGTTATAATCAAGTCGAAAGAAGCGGATTTGCATTTGTTTAGGGCGATATTTATACAAAACTTCTTGGCTTGTCTTATGAATTTCGAATCAAAGTGTTCGACTTGTTTTCGTCAATAAACGAAATTTTGTTCAGATAAGTAGATAAAAACTTTATCATAATCACAGCATAGTTAGGTATTAGAAAATACGCAATATTTTATATTATTACAATTGCACATGAATCTTCTACAAAGGCAAAGGCGGTTTCTGGTTATAAAAAAGCTGCAATATTTGCATATTTCTTATATTTCTATGAAGTAAATAAAGATTCGGACACCGATTCATGGTAGATCCCCATCTTCGTCCCAGCAACAAGTCTTTAACCACATTGCCGTCCGACAAATTGTCATTTTACGCCCACAACAATCATGTTCACAAGCTACTGGCAATTCTTAACGATATCATGCGGCCAATTTAGAGATATTATCACGAAATGTCGAGGAAATGAGGAGGTATTTACACGTCCTTCTTGCGTTGCGTGTCAGACCGACCTCCTGAAATATAACGGTTAATGACTGACTGTGTTTGTTACATTAATTATTCTTCTAACGGCTTTGCCTGTTTTAATTATAGTGCGTCGCCGTTAGGAACATTTCTTTTTAAATAACGATGTTGTTTTGCTAGACATTTAGGTCCATGAAAAATGTTATTGTATTTTTTACTTCTTTTAAAGACTACATCCTGTTTTTAACCCACTTCAATTAAGGAGGAGGTTCATATTCCTCGTCTGTCACAAAGTCACAGTTGTCTTTTTACAAGTGTAATTTATATTATTAAGGATGTTATCAATTCGAATGTATGTTTTTTTGTGTCTGGTTATATACGATACCTTTTTTATTTGAAGTCAATTATCTCTTTCTTTATTCAATCTATAGGTAGATAGGTACTAGACTAAGTCGACACGTGGCAAAAAAGTCGACGATGATTGTTATCGGAATCGTAGTGAAGTTTAAAGAGTACGAAAGGCTTATTTACTTAAGTTTAGCAAATTTTGGGTTGGAACTACTATTTAAGTTATTCATTGAAACATATCACAATTTCATTTCAATATTTTAGAACAGTAGTGATGGCAAAAACCTAGTTTTACAAATCACAAAACAATTATTAGTAATCCGTCGCTACGTCAATCCGTTCAGTTGCGAAATTGCGTTCGACAAACGCTAAATACTATTTAATGTGGTGCCTCCACGCAAATGAGGATTTAAGTTCCCTGCAAACTGGAACAACATGGCTGGCACGACAAACCAGAATTTGCGTTACGTAGCTGGCAATTCCAAGTTTCGAGCACAAAGACAGACTTATGCTGAACTACTGAAATTACCCGGTGGGTTCAAACCGGTTGACTCTTTCAAATAATGGTGTAGAAGTACGTAGGTACATTTCGTTAAAATAACTCCCACAATTTGTTCAAAGCCTCTTTTTTATTCAACTAAACACAAAATTTCCTAAATACTTACTTATTACCTTTCGAAGTTTCTGATGCAACCAAGCTACATAACGTGAATTTGTAAATAGAAGTAAAGTAAAGTAACTTAGTTATATCAGTTACAAAGTCATGTAAGTCACTCAGAAGGAAATTCTCTGATAGTTTTATAAAATTGTGAACTCATTGGCAATGAAAACAAAACCCCATAAATTAGTGTTGTATGATTCTTTGAATCCTACCTAGATAACTCCATCAAACACCACTAATTGCGAAGCTTTGAATTAGCCAAATAAAACCATGATCCAACCCCCATAAAGCAATGTTCTCATTAGTGTAGGTACTACCGTTACCAAGAACGCCAATTAACGTGTATGTATCGTTGTGAACTCGCGTTAAATCTCGACCCGGGTAACCCCAGCCCGGTTTGCGGGATAAAATATCGCACAACCTTTGACATTTGCGTAGTTGACACAGTTTGACTTGAAACTAGAGGACTATCATGCTGTACTTGGAAGCATCTGTTATTTTTTTTATTATGAGAATAATCTAATTAGTTAGCATATAAAGGAACACAATCCTTGTATTTAGACATGTCCCATCTCTTGTCTTGTCCAGCGTACCCTGATTCTTGCTTGCTAAAAGACTTAATGTGTGCAAACGACAAGGCAATCCGCGTCGCCAATTACTGAGCACAACGAAAAGTCGCGTTTGATTGACACGATAAGGAGAACAAGAATTACATTACGTACCCTTTTGTTGCATCTATTTTGTAATGATAAAACTTAATTTCATTTAACACAGGGTATTTAAAATCTGACAAGATGCAGACAAAATTCTGCTTTTTGATATTTTGATTTCAGCTGGGTATCTTAATTAACTTGATGCAAGCCAGCCGTAGTATTAAAATCCATTGCACATAAAGACGGGATCAAGCGAGAAAAATGCTTTTTAAGTTGACCCGGTTGATTTTAAATTCAATTTTACGTAAATTAATCCCGCTGAGGTGAAAACCCTTGCTTTTTTGCTGGCGCAGCAGAGTTTTAAGGGGTTTAACTCAGTATTACACAAGTACATCATCAACAACACCCTACCTTTAAACTGAAATAATCGGTTTTTGCCTTCATTTAAGTGAACATAGTGTTCCATTTCCTTGAGTTTAATACGTTTAGGTAGTCTTTGTTGACGTGGGTGCACCGCAAAGCTACTTGTCTGTTGACATTAACATGGCCTTTTCCAGACAATCTGGATCCTTAATACTTGCGCGTTGATACGATAAATGACAGATATTGTTGCATATTCAACTCATCACTCAAAGGTCCATATAAATATCCTTGATTATAACGAATGAATTAAATATTGTAGAAAATAATATCTATGAACTTATTTGTATATTTATGTTTATTAAGGACAACCAAGGTTTACAACTGTTTGGCAAGATACAAATTATAAAGTTTTGAAACCACTTATTGGTAGTCGCAAGTCGTAACAAATTATAAAAAACGCACCTGGCCTTGACCCTGATCTTCTTATTATCTGGTAAGATTGACAAATGAAGACTTAGCACTCTTCTATCAAGATACCTTGCTCGGTTTTTGAATATTTTTAAGACGGAAAAATTGGTTCTCCCGGAAAGCCAGCGCGTTTGACTAAACTGAAACACACAGCTACATATCATGTAACAAACGAACAGCGGAATACAGTGTTATCGTCTATCTAACCACATTTCACACCTGCTTTGTAAAGAGGTACGTTTGTTGCCCGTTACGGCTACATTTGAAAGCTAATTGGTAGCAACCTGTTGACATTTTGGTCAAATGCTAGGCGTATTTGTGGCTGCCATTAAGGCTTTATGGCATCATGTTATGAATACAGTCGGCCAACATTTTAAAATGTTAAACTACATAAAAATATACCCTCAACCGTGGTTGCGGTCAACGTAGTTACGTTTGATTAGTTCAACGTAAAATAAAGGCTAAAAATCATAAAATATATGATTTTTAGCCTTTATTTTTACACTCAGGACATAAACTCAGTTTCTGTGGTACTTTGATGGTGCTTTGTCTAACTATGATTTTGTAATCTTGCAATCAGTAATAGTTGTACTATAATGTATACTCCAATTTATTTGAATTATCGCAAGTTACTGTAATAAAAAAAAATTCGACCCGTATTTAGCTTTAGCACGAAAATCGTCTCTTACACTTTTTTCCACAGAAATGGAACAGGCTGCTGTATTTAATTTCGTTATCACATTGTTCCCCAGCTGTCAGCAGTTGACGAGGTACACTCCAGTGTAATTGGAGGGGAACAACACAGCTAGAAAGCGGCTGACTCGCCCCGAAATTGGATGCGTGTATGAAATTTTGACAGTAGTGTAGATTGTGCGGTATAGAAAGGTGAATGTCAGATTATTCGTGAAACTTGACTCCGGAATGTTTTAAAGGGTTATTTTAGGAATATTAGAGGAATATCTGTTAAAGGTTTCCTTGTTTTTTGTGAAATATCAATGTCAAATCAAATACCCATCTTTAAATTACAATATGTTTACTCAAAAAATACAGTGCAAATAAAGAAAGAAGAAAGAAAGAAACATTTATTTGACACACAACAATACAGACATAATAAAAATAATAATTTAAAAGACATGATTGTGTATCAAAAAGGCTCCCAAGGCAAATAAGCACTAAACTGCAATTTTGCTAAATGGTGTCATCTTTATCTCTATATTACCAAATAAATTTTTACTTAAGTTGGTTTTACTCCAACAATCAGCCACATAGACCAGGATTTGTAGGTTTTTTAAATAGATACGTTGATCCTGGTAACTAGATTAGCTTGTTCTATGAATACTAGCCAGGTCCCAAAGGACGCGTAAATATTTAAACGGTTGAAACCACATCAGCACCTGTAAAAAGGTTCTGTCGACGGCTTCCCATTTTTAACGTCCTCCTCTTTGTTCTCGGGTCACCTTTGATAGTGATGCTTCATGTAAACTTAAAGGTCTGGGCCCACCACTACCCCGCAAGATACCATGTCTGTGCTAGGAGCATATCAGATACGAAGAGCAACACGATATTATGCCCATTGCTTTATTGCCACATGCTTTACTATGCCCACTGAACGGATCCACAGTGTTATGTTATGGGACGAAAGCGAAGGGCAGCGAGATCGCATTTTGCCGGCACTGACACGTTCCGTGCATGACACACGACGGTGTTGGTCGGTGACGAAACGGTCTAGTGGGAAAGGTGTCATAGTTTTCAATACAATGAATATTTTGCCTGGCACGGTCATGGTATGCTACGGTGTCGTAGGCATAAATCTTTATTGCCAATAAATTTAAGTTAGTTCGTAGTATCGTGAAGAAGCCAGTATGTATAGTAATTCTACTAATTTTGTTGTACGGCAGGCTTATCTTATCACATTATAGTACCAAAATAATAAAGCTGAGAGAAGATAGATGATAAACCTGCAGAACATGGAAGAACAGTAACCTTATTTACATAATAGTGTATCTACACTCGCTCATTTTACTCTAAGACCACTACCATAAAATTAATTAAGTAAATTCGGGATCCAATTAATCGATAACAACATAAACATCGTACCATCACTAAAACATCGCGGAATTCACGAGCGCTGTAGAAGCGTAAAACAAACGTAGGGATATAAAAGTTTCCTGTAGATACCTCGGGTAGGGATTACATAAATTACTTCCCGTGAAGTGCGTGCGATCGGGTAAACAAAGAAAGGGGCTGTTTATGAAACCAAACGTGTTCGGATACTGGCACGTTTATTTGTGAGAGGTATCGACTTTCTAAGAGGCGTTCACGCGGTGTAGTGGCAACGTGTAAATGTAACAAAGTGCTTTTGTTATACTAAGGGCCTGTTTCACGATCGATAGATAGGCACTATCCACCAATCATTCAAATATGACGCAACACTTCGTCGTATGAAGTATCGGACAGATAACATACTTTTAGCATTAAGTCCACCTTTGTACACTAAATTTGTGCAATAAAGTCTTTAAAAAAAAACATAAGGACATTGTGAAACAAGCCGTAAGTGTTACTAGGCTTTTAATTTTAGTTTTTATGTTATTGAATCTTGATCTGATATTTAATATTTTAACTAGATAATACTAAGTATATACATGCAAAAACTAAGAATAGAAACTAATATTATGAACTTAAAACCTACTCAACTAAATACTTACTATACTACTCAATACTATAACTATATTATGATGCCTACACGTAGGCTGCCAGGAACGTCAACGTCAAATATGTTTATTGCCAGTGTTTATGCTGCAGAGAGAAAATTGAGAGCTCTAGTTTTTTACATTGATATCTAAGTGATGATCATGGCACTTAAAGAAACATGAAGCAAAATAAGAAAAACCTATAATGGTGATGCAGGAATGGTCAACAAAGGCACAAAAGCAGTAGAAAATATATTGAAGCATAAAATGATTGTAACATCTTTTACCAGCACAATAAGAATACAATTTCCTGAAATCTGTGGAAAATCGCTAAAATTATGATGACCTATAAACTTTTAAGTGGTTTTTAGCCATACTTAATATGTTAATCGAAAATAGTAACCAAAGTTTGAACGTGTGGCATTTTCACGATGTAATGCAAAATCTTTCCAATCACTTAGCTACCAGGTAATATAAATGAACGGATCGTCATTTAACAGCCGTTATCTTCGAAATTAAACGTCAAATCGCTATCAAGGTTCGAACATAACATATATGTTACAGTTACCTAACACATCCATTATCTGTCACACATGGCTAGATGGCTCGCTCATTTGATACAGGTATACATATCTTATTACGACAATGTTAAAGCTTAATAAAATATAACATAATATCTGATTCCAATATTAAAAACCAGAGACATTAAAAATATGTACAGAATTACAGAGACTTTAACTTAAATAATACAAATTATTTGATAGTTGGTATGATTTAATAAAATTTTAAATAATATTGGTATTAGATAGAGAACTAGTCACTTGACTACATGTCCGCCCGCATTCCTTGGTACGACACTACAGAGGCAATTGAGAAAATTGTTAACTCTTCGTTAGAGTGCCCAGACAGAACAAAACCCGTGCTACGAAAAAAAAATTATGGGGTATTTCACACGAATGGTAGTTAGCCGAAGATAAAGTAACGATAAGCCGTCGACCGTCTTAGCACAGTCAATACGTGGCGGGAATTTTGTGAAAAAAGTCTTCGCAAAAACGTACAGTTGAGGTATCTCACGCCTATCCACTTTCAAACTAAAATCGCGTTGTCAAGCACGACACGGATGGGCACGACAAGGATGTCACTCCAAACAATAGACTATGCTAGGTGCAAGCGATTAAGGTGATTCGATGGCAGTGACCTCGATAGTAGTGTAGGTAACTACTACCCGACAACAGTCGTTGATAAGTCGCACATGTGACAGAAAAAACACTTAAAATACATAAAATATGTTGCAATATTTCAACAGAACTCGATAATGTTTCATCGTTCAATTTGATACATTCAAAATCCAAATTGACTATATCGGAAACGTAATACAAGAAGAGCAATAAATAAAACTTTCAGCATCTCCCGATGACTCACGTTGTACAAATCTCTGAAAAATAAAACAACTACAGAAATAGGTTCTCGTAAACAATAATTGCTTTTCTAGCTCGCGTGTCGTATCTTTTCGTTTCATGCGTTTACAGATTAAAAACAATAGGTACTTTAATGAATTGTTTACAAATAGCTAAAAGAACACACCGAAAAAAATCAGTAGGTATGCATTTTGTAGTGAGTAATGACTATTGTTATATTTCTTTTTAAAATTTTTAATGTTTCAAAACACGCAGAATTGTAAATACACCTACCATATACCTACATTTAGAATTAGTTTCGTCAAAATATTGCATTTACAAGCTATGTTGAATTTTCTCATTTTCAGATTGTGCTCGGTTAGTTTTATGATTAAATTATTTAGAATAGATGCTTGGATCTAAATATTTAGAAAAACCAAACGATCAAATTCACGCAATTTTATTGTGTTTTCTCTATGTTGCTCATGTGAACTGTGTTTTTTACTCAACTCCCAACTAATAAGAGTTGATCTCGTTTGACTCGTGAATGTTTATTGAAGCATTCAATGATTTTTGGGTTTGTGTGTTGTTCATTCAACTGTTACAGCTGATTCTCAGCTCATTGCTTTGCAAATCCACTTAAAAACATACTATAACCAACCAACATTGTAATTACAAATATTCTAAGTAGGTACTTTGTAAATGAAATACATACAGGTTTAGTTTCATTGGCATATTTTACTCTACAATATTTTGCTGTGCAGCATTCGTCAGGTTGCATATTATTATTATTTACCTTACCCAACTGAAGTGGGATTGGGCCGGTCATGTCAGCCGCATGCCGGAAGGCTTTTGGGCCAAAATTTGTACCGAGTGGACCCCCCTAAATGGAAAACGGCCACGTGGTAGACCCAGAAGACGATGGCGTGATGAGTTAGACGTGTTCGACAAAGACTGGGAAATAAATGCCCAAAATCGTGGAGACTGGAGAAAGGGTAGGGTGCGTTTGCCCTGCAGTGGGACACCACAGGCTCTTAATAATAAATAAACCCCGCAGGGCAGCTTTGTGGCGAGCTGTGGTGAGTAGCGACACCATGGGGTTAATCCGAGTGCTCCCGAGAGTCGATCAAGACCCTCGTCTTCGGCTTGCCGAAGTGGAACCCAAGGGAATCTGCAGGACTCTCACCTCTGGCTTGCCTTGGTCGGCCGGCCAGAGTGGAGTCGCGAGAGCGTGATGCTCGAAGGGTGGATGTGGCTGCGTAAGTCGCCACTTACGCAACCACATCCACCCTTGAGGGTCCGTGGTCCGATGCCGGACCCTTAGGGAGCGCGTGATCGTTGTATAAAGTCCGGGGCCACCTCTCCACCCTTAGCCGTCAGCATAGTGTTGCCCCTCAGTCCGGTCTATACGACTCATGACGCCAGGGGGGGCCGTTTAGTTGCTGGCAAGTCACCACCTGCCAATTGTTCAATTCTGAGACTATGAATCAGGCAGGTGACAGGTAGTCTCTTCCTCCATAGCCCTATTTACTTAGTCTACCTAGTACCTAAATCAATAACCCAGAATTCTATAGATCCATATCGCGCAATAGTCCTACACTAGCCGGGGATTGTCCTTGGGTGCACTTGTATAGTGCATACAGGGATAATCGCCGGCTGGTGTCACAATGCTTTTATATTAATGATGTCAAACGGGCCTCTGCATGTTGGCTTCGTTCGGCCCTATGTACGCCTTCCAAAGGCTCCGGGACCCCATGGTCCTGAGATTGGAAAATGACCAACATAATAACAATAACCTTACTCTTTCTTTTGACTCGACTCAACATCTTTGACTCCGTCTTAGTCGCACTTGGCTTGGTCTGGAGTCAAGGGCAAACCCATATAAAAAAAATAAAAAAAAAATTGCCGTAGCCGGTTAAAAAATTAAACAAAGACGATTTAACTCTACTTTGACCTTCCAGACGTGCCCAAGGTCGGTTCACACCTTAAATCTTTTTCCGTCGTCGCTAGATCGCCCGACGCACCGCGCTATTTCTGCTTCCATAAACAAAGTCTTGCGGCTACTCTACTCTTAAGACGAGACGGTATTATTGCTGGGGCCACCTGTTGTTCTCACCTGTAACGCCAATTGAAGGCCTTGTATTATTATTGACTGCAAATTATAAGGTACAATTTGAAGAAAATATGTATTTTTCCAGTTCCAAAATGTCTATACGTGGGCCTATCCAATGATAAAAAGAAAAACCGTATCAAAATAGCTTCAACCAAATGCGAGATAATCACGGATAAACATACAGAAGGACAAAGTGAGAACCTTTTTTTTTAAGTCGGGTAAAAATAAAAAATACCATCTTACTTCGTGCATAACCAAATACTCATAGTATGCTCCAGAACAGGATACTGTTTAATTGAATTTGAAGCAAACAAACAATCAAATATTTCTAACAGCATTGTGCTTGACACTTATATGCTTATATTTTTTAGATTAACATTTTCTTATCATAGCTACGACGCATCTATTACGTTAAGGAACTGGCGTATCTATGTGGATAAAAGCCCCAAATTAAATATAAAAAAAAAACTCTTTTTTTATCCATTCCATGGCCAGGTACTAAGAAGACACGCATCGGAAATAACTGACTTTAATGTTGCTTTAGAAAAAGTCACCAAATACAAAAAACAGCCTTAGTTCTGCTGATGAAACATTAAACAAAAAGTTTTAGCGATTAACTACTAGTCTTGGGTTACAAAAACCCGTTTAATGGGAAGGACCAAGGGTTTGGCTCCAGAAACCCTATTAGTGGGCATTTGGGATCGAACCCTTAGCCCGTCCGATTGCCTTTGATTTTTATATTTTATTGAAGGGATTACCGTGGTTGATAAACACGTGAGGAAAAAGAAAATAAACCGGTAAAGAAAAAAAATAAGTATTGGCGGAGTCGACTTGGATCGTTTTGTAGAAATAAAAGAAGCAATTACTTAGATCTTTAGTAAATTGCAATATCTTAAAGAATTCTTTTAATTTTACTTACAATATTCAGGTATTAAGTTGATACTAAAATATTCAAGTAATATAATAATGTACTATATAAACTTACTACTATACTGTGCACTATACTAAAATACTAAATATAGTCTCCATAATATTTGAGAGAAAGATCTAAAGTTGTTATTTCTATCGCTATGTGGTTATTAAAAACTTGCCCTATCCAGTGTTTTTTTAGTTTTGAAACTTAGCTTTAAAACTTCACTTGACCACAGAGCTGGGTACAGTTTGACATAATATTATTGTGTGACCCTTACTCCCGTTCATTAATACAGATCGTCCCTCAGGACACTATTAACACTCCTTACATGTTCATTTGTTTGTTATAGAAATGAGTTTTGTATTTTATCAATCAGTAACTTAATAAACGATACAAAGTGTAATTTCATTTTTGTTTTTGATAAGTGATTGTCAATTGTTTTACATTATTTTCATGAACGTTTATGTGTAGCACACGATTTTCTTTTTATTTCAATTGAAAAAGGTCCTGTAATTTTCACACGCTAACCTAAATTTTCGTTCGTTTCTGTCGTTCATCGTTAGTTAACCAATTTGATCTTGTTTTACGCGGCCCTCCCGCAGCAAATCAAATTTTGCGCCACTGCGGGACACTCACCAGAGCTCTCTGTCTTGTTTCAAACGACGAGTCCAATGGACATTATTATGGCGGAATTGGATAGTAAATTGTATAGGTCCTGAAAAGATGAATAAGAAACCAAAAATTGCGCACGGGCGGGACTCGAACCAGCATCTTTCTGGCTTACTGGGCCAACTGCTCTTCCAATTGAGCTACCGTGCCGTCGGTCCGACCGCGCGAAATTCTTGGTGTCTTATGGATACGTCATTGCGTGACATATTCTAAACCATTGTATAGGTCCTTTGGATGAAAGCACTAACTTTATTTCTAGCAATAAATATTTGAATCACGGTAAATTGGGAAGAACCATAAGATAAGATAAGATAAGATAAGATAATCATTTATTGTCTTAAAACTGTGTACAATAGTTGTTATAAAAATAAAATAATGTGTCAACAGTTTACCCATTTCGGGCATACAATAATTATAAACCAACGTATTTAAAAAAAATCTGAAACGTAAATTCTTATACAGATAGTTCGATATTGGTCTCATACGTACTTTTTATGGCCAAGAAAAAAGGGGTAACTTGTGCGTCCCTTTCTGGATTATTATGACATCTAAAGTCTTAGCTCACACACTCTCACTGAAAACCAGCGCCAGGGCCTCCCGGGGACCTGGCTTATGCTGAGTGAGGTCCTCTTGATTTGGACATCACTGACACACGGCACACCGTGGCACACACTGCATGGTTAGCTTTTTTTTCTCTGTTTTTGTTTATTGATTGTTCTTTTTTCTTTGGTATTTTGTAAATTCGTCATGTGATTGTGTACATTATTATTTTGTGAACTCGTTCAAATGTGTATGTGTTTGTGACATCCTAAATTAATAAAATCATTTTCTTTCTTTCTTCTTTCTTTCTATTACAGTAAATATAAGGTTAATCAAACAATAATTGCAGTCCGAGTTGTAATTTGACTAATTGCTTTAATGCACCACGTTTTAATTATTGTCTATTCTGTAAGAACAAAAAAACAAGCAAATTACAAATCCTCTCGTCAATTTTTTGTCAGGATATTTGGGTACAAAAGCGTGGATCTAAAATATTCTGTAAGTAAGCGTGAAAGATTTGCTTCCAACCGTATCTGAAAGGTTATTTTCCATGTAAATGAAGCTACAAAAGCCATTTTGTGTCGCCTATATCATGTAGACTAAGCCTTACGTCCTGTCTGCGTCACAGTTGGGCGCCCGAGGAGTCGTGGCAATGGAGGTATGGATTTACTTTGTGAGACAATATCTTGTATTTTAGAATATAACCACAGTTGAAAGGTTCTTCTAGCATGTGTGACAAGGTCCGATCAAGCTCGGTTTGAAAATGCGGGCAATGTCAGTAGAGTCAGGTCATAAAACCATGCGATAATACAATGTATTTAATACATAATATAAGGTCAAATCATTTTAAGTGATAATATATTAACAGTGGCTTTGTTTACATCACAGAAACAGGACACTATCATATTTTTTTGGGAAATCAAGATTTAAGTTTTCATTATTTTCTTTAACACAGACAATATCATTTTTTAAAACAGCACCCTGACAATTTAAAAAGTTATCTACGTCATCGGCTTCGCCTCTCTCAAACCAATGCTCAAACCTTCTATTTCCCTTATCTTAGCCTTAATTAATAAAAAATAAAATCTAAAAAAAAATAACTTAGTCTCCTAATTTCTCAAAAACTAGCGGATAAAAACTCAAAGTGTTTTCTACAAAACATGATTAATTTATTGTGCTGAATCGGCCCTTTAAATATTATCACTTAAAACGAGGTGACCTTATATACATATGTTCTTACTTTCTGTTTTGGATGTGTTTGCGTCGGCAATATCCTGCGTACCTGGCCTTTCTCTGTTGAGAGGGGCCGCCATAACCAAAAATCGGTAGGCGAATATTATTATTAATGAGTGGTAAAACTTATAAGTATTCAACCAAATAAGCAGTTTGTGCCACGGCGTTGAAAAAAGTGGTATTTTGTAAGCAGTTTGACAAGATTTTTAGCGTTTCTAAGAGTGTTAGAAAGTAGGTGGAACCCACTCTGTGCTGAAGTATCGTAAATTATAAATATCTGTATCATAAGCAGATTGTATACATATTTTGATGTAACTTACATCATTCGAGTATTACAAAAGATAACATCGATGTTTATTTGGTCGCTGATATGAACCGTAAACATGCAGTAGGAAAAAGTCAATATTATCCCAACACACGAACTCACGATCTGCTATTTACCAATTTTGGTAACTACACTAAACTATACTAACTTTTGTTGGGTACAAATATTTTTATATAAATTGCTAGTCACAAGGTGTCGGAGTAAGCAATATCATTTGAGTAACTGTTCTTACTTAATTAGTAACTGTAGTAACTGTAGTAAAGAGTAACTGTTCTTTAAGTGCAAGAATATGTTAGGTGAATGTTTTATCTCCTAATAACTAGTGTTTTATTACTGTGGGATGATACTCCACGCATTTCAGTTTAAACTTTCAACAAAACAGCAGATTCTTGAGACTCTTACTGACTATATTATTAATATTACAGAAGTTTATTATCCTTGAATAAAAATTATCGTCCTTTACGTGTGCTCCTGGAATAACAACGCACGTCACTATGGCAACCTATTTTAAAAGAAAGAAGTAGTAATGTCTTCTTACTACCGCTTTAAACAGTTTGATGTACATATCTTCTACAATTTAGTACAGGACTTATGGCTGTTTGGTACAGATATTAAAACAATTAAAATATAAATAACTATCCTGCGCTAACAATATGTCTCATAACCAAATATAGGCTTACATTACCTTATTCATAAACAAAATTTCTATCCTAATATAATTACACTTATGAAACAGTTAAAAAAGTTACTCTGCCAACCCTATTAAAGTTACATCATAGAGCTTTGAAGTATTTAGATTTGGCCTCAAACAAACCCTGCGGTGAGATTCAAAGTGTCGACCAATAAACTTGTGACTTAGTTTGCAATCTGAATCTAAATACTTGTGTATTCGGGAAAACTTACTTACATATAGGTAAATGCAGAAGGATCACTGTCGTTAAAGGATAGGTAATAACTTGACGAGGCAAAGAGAAGCTCAAGGCCGTACGCGATGGAGGACTGTCATGGACGCCCTCTGCCCAATCTAGGTTACAAGACCATAAGTAAGCCAAAACTTGAGAAAATATAAATATTTAGCAATATTATACGAAAAATTATAACCAATCTGTGACGTCATTATAATTAACTGCAAAACGGTTTATTTAAGGCTATTTAGCAATTTGAAACTATCTATAACGTCAAGGCCCAATTTTCATATCGATAGTAATGGTAAAATGTCGTTACCAGCGGTTAAATATTTACGATTGTGTGTGCTTTCAAGAAAAAAATACCCTAACTAACCAATGGTCATTAAAATAGCCATCATAACATTTAGTTCACGTATTTTCTCTTCCAAACACACAATCACAGAATATATAATAGTACTACATACAGAACGGCCACTCACCTCCCCTCTCTAGTCTGACTTACCTCACTATCGCGCCGGAATTAGGGATCTCATTAGGGGACCGCCTAGCTGGCATGGCACGCGCATGTTTGCGACGTTAACGGAAGAACAAAGTTTTGTGTACGAGAGATGCCTAGGTACTGTGCAGTGTACGGGTGTCTTTCGTCCTCGAGAAATGACTCCGATAGAAGCTTTTTTCGTTTCCCAAAAGATGAGAGACAGTAAGTAACTTCATACAAAATATGCAACCATAACTAACCTATTCTAACTATTCAGTTACAGTGAACAACTTTAAAAACGATAGGTAAAGGTAACATTTTTTAGAATTCTGTGTAGATAAGGAATTATAATTGTAATATTTATGTGATCAGTGAAGTTAGGCATTGCTAAAGTAGATACTATCTTTTTATTTCTCCACGATACCACGTGAATATGACATTACGAAAATGAGTGCTTGTTACGTTGTATACTAAATTCAAGTAAATTACGTTGTTTAGGTATCTGTTTATTTAAGTGAAAAGAGCTATGACCGGTGTAACAGACTTTGTCAACCCTTATAGCACGCACACAAACGCAGCGTCTGTGCAACACGCCGTCTGTCAATGTATGGCCAAAACGAAAAGTTTCTTCCGAGTGTCCGGGGTGTGACACAATAAGAAATATTCAATCAAACCATTACTATCAATCACGCAACTGGGCCATAGTTTTCTGTGTTTAATTGCTGCACTTTTTAATGTTCACAGATATTTTTAAAATAAATGCTGTTTCGTTAAAGCAACTAAAAAACCGGCCAAGTGCGAGTCGGACTCGCGCACTGAGGGTTCCGTGCCAACTTTAACTGAATTAGGGATTCTTACTTCCACTTAGCCAAAATACCTCAATATTTTGTTGACCGCAAATATGACTTTGTTTTTCATAGTGTTTGTATGAAAGACAAAGTTATATTTGCGGTTGATAAAAATTTACTATATCTCAAAAACTGCTAGTTCGATTTCGCTCAAACCAATTTTTGTTGAAAGTTTATGTTGAGATCTACATCACATATTTTTTTCAAAATTTTCACTTCCTTAGTTCAAAAGTTAGATGGGGGGGGAGGGGGACCCATTTTACCACTTTGAAAGCGTCTATATCTCAAACGTTAGACTTTTAGAAAAAATGGTTTTAGAAACCTTAATGTCATTTTGAAAGACCTATCCATAGACACGTATAGGTTTTATTAAAAAAAAATTTTTTGGTTGTAGTTTCATGTATGGGAGCCCCCCTATAATATCATTTTTTCAATTTTTTTGTACCTGAATCGGAAAGCGGTAAAGAGGATACACCTACTTACCAAGTTTCAGCGGTGTGATGCTAATAGTTTTAGAATAAAGTGGCTGTGACATACGGACGGACAGACAGACAGACAGACAGACAGACAGACTTGACGAAACTATAAGGGTTCCATTTCTTGCCATTCGGCTACGGAACCTTTAAAAGCAGTGCCTTTGTATTATATGTTTACTGTGCATCAATTCTAGTTAGAGTACATACTAAATGCATAACATTCTCGGTTACCAAACGGTTTTTTACAGTTATTTTGAGAAGAGTACTTGTCTAAGTACTTTAATTTAATAAATGGGTTTATTTAATAAAAGCGTGTCATTTTAAATACGCTGTTCTTATTTAGAAACAATTGCTTTAATCTTATATTATTTAAAAATGGTTAATTTAACAACATATTATTAAATGTTTTAAGTTTTTCATTCGATATTTTAGCAGACTGTGTTCAAACCTTGAGTCAGCGTCTGCGGTGTTTTTTTGATAATTTGTTTATTAAATCGATTAATTAAAACTTAGCCTATTCTTTTGTAAAACTATGACAAATAGTTATGAAGGGGTCGCTATTGGTCTGGTAAAAGTGTGTTTATTGACTCAAAGGTTGACTGCACTATCTAAAATTACTCTTATACTTTTTAATGTCCAAACGTACCTATAGTCTTAATAAAGCGGCCCCTAAATGATCAATCAGGCTGGAAAAGGTCACCCCAAAAGGAATTGTGCCGAACTTTCTCGAACGAAAACCACTTAAAAATTAATCGCCTAATCACTGGCTCATTAAGCATTTTTCTCATTTGTAAAGTTAAATCAGATTTTTTGTCACTAAAAGATTTGGCAACGGTTAAGTTTGCAGCAATATAAATTTGTCGTATAGACACCTACTTTTAAAGACATAAAATTGCTAAGGAAAAACTAAAATTTCATCTTAAAGACAATTATGATTAGACCACTTACAAAACAGTTTTTTTTAAATATTTATCATTTTTATTTAGCGCTTCTAAATCAACCCCAAAAAACCAACTCGCACATACCATAGTATTATCCGAATCCATCATTCAAATGTTAATATCTCTTTCAGTCTTTATCAGCACTAAATAAACTGACGGCGACAGAATAATAATTTTAAACCTATTAATTTAAACTAGTGGCCCCAGCGAACTTTGTTTCGCCCCCGGCTCCGCTAAGAAAGTAAGTAAGTATACTTAATTTTCTAATTTTCCTTAAAAAAAATTAACTTTTTCTTTCAGAAGAAACATCTCCTGACCGTTACAAATACAACAAAAAATAATTAGCGAAATCGGTCCATTCGTTCTCGCGAGAAAAGCGCCCTTGAAATAGCATCGACACAGAAAAATCTTAATGCTCTTCTTTCATTATTCTTAAGCAAAATCAAGTTAAGTAGCCTTACAACCTAATTCACTTAGAGTGCTTAATTTAAAAGCCATAAAATCGATAATGTATAAAGATAAAATTTTCCGTAATCGGCTTAAAACCACAGTTTGGGGCGATGTTTTCCTGATATAGTCCTTATGCCTATGAAAATAAGATATCTTCTTGTTTGACGCCTCCTTGAGCGAGATCGTCCTTTGAAGGAAACTCCGAAATTGTTTTAAAGCGGAGTGTTTACCTTTTTAGAGTTGTCCTTAGACGCTAATTTAATGCTGTAACCTAATTAAATTGTTTCCTTTAACGAAGTTTTAAACTCTTCTTTCCTTATTACAACCTTTGAACAATTTTCGAAACAATTCAACCTTTTTTCAGAAAACTCCACAGGCTTATACAACGTGTGGCCTGTAATAGGAGCAAAAATTTCAATCAATGATTCTACAGAGTCAATATAACCTTTTGACCTGTTGGCCTAACATTCATGACACATTATTTCTTTCGATCGACATGACATAATTAGTCGATCTATGCTATTTTATCATATTCCCTAACTCATCATTACCAACCACCACCTATCATTCACTCAATTTTGTGTCAGATTTGGCTAAAAATGATCAACTCGATACAATGACAGATCGACTCGATATCGTCCAAAGATAATAAATTCAAACTAATAATAATGTTAGGGATAACAAATCTTCCACGGGGACTTTCTTCTCGATATTATTACACGGTATTGTTTTTTGAGAGCCTAGGATAAAATATGGCACGACACAGTTATATTTTTGCTCTAAATATGTTGTTTTTCATAAGTCGTCGTCACTAATGTTGGACGATAATGTTACACATCGAAATGTCAAAATTCGATAAAAATATATGTGGCGTGTTAGGGTTCAATGAAAATTTTGACATATTTCGAAATTTGACAGTACGACATGACATTCATGGCAGCCATGTTAGCAACTGTGGATAAGTCGATTTTTGACAAACAAACGAGATAGATTGCCGCGATAATTTTTTATCACGGCGTGCATGTTAAGCCTACTGGCCATAGTGCTCTAAAATTCTTTGACTAAGAGATATAGTCACCCAAAGTTATTATCACTAATCAATGTAGGTATATCAAAATCACTTACTCGTTCTAGTAAATGTCAATGTCAATTTTGCTCCTTTTACAGGTTTTGCCCCTGTAGGTATTTTAACTAAGACGTAATATATGAACGTTTGTTAAACATCATTAATTGCACTGTAAGCTACCATAATTATTTAGGTACCGTGATTCACGTTCTAACGAAAATACTACAGTTGTAACGAATGTTGCTTGCAATTATTGCAAAATTTTTGCTATCGCAGGAAAAGAAAGAGCGTTTTCTTTTATCCTGTCACAGCCAACTATTGCTAAATATCACGAACATTGAAATGAAAGAAAGTACCTACTGAGTTTATTTCTTTTCTTCACAAATTTGGTCCTTAACGTTTTTACCCTGACCTTTCCTTATATTGCGACGTAACTGTGCAATACTTGAAACTTTGTAATAATTTATGATTGAAATATAATTTGGAAGAGTGTTTTTCACGCTTGTTTATACATATGTACATTTGCTTTTACTTTTTGTATGCAGTTCTTTTACAAAAAAAATACAGCGTGTGGCCTGTAAAGAGAAAATTTTTTTGTCAATGAATCTACAGAGTAGGTAGGTATACTTAGTTACCTTGACCTGCGGCCGATGTATGAAGCACAATAAATGTTAAATATTTGACTTTTCTTCCCGATAAGAAAAAATACCGATTTTCTGCTGCCCTTTTAACGTTCCTTAATAAATCGAAAAAATAAATTGTTAAGCTTAATTCAAAGTTCTTCTCAATCAATAAATACACGAAAACACCAATTTCGTTTCAGCGATCTTCGAGCGCCACCTGGATGTTTGACAGGGAAACTATGTCGAGACTACAAACACTGGTATTCCCGAATGGTAGTCCCGACACAGTTTTATATTTATCGCTAATATCCATTCCGTTTGTGGTTTAATTATTTAAAAAAACACCGATACTTATCAGTAGACTTTAAAAAGCGAATCGTGCCATTTTCATTCCTAGTGTTTTAGAACTATATTCATTTTGAAATTATATAAGCTTACGACATATTACTCGTAAAATCCGAGAAATAGTAAACTTTCGCTTTTATCCTAACAAAAGATTGCCTATGGCCGAAAAATCTGGATCCGACAAAAAGGTTTTCATATTCATAAATGCAATAAGCCATATTGAATTGGGTACAGGGGACATCACAAATGATTCTGTTTGCGAAGCTGGTGGGCCGACAAAACCTGAACGGTTTGCCACAAAATGAGAATAATTTAAATGAAATGAAAATATGAAATTTTCAGCGATCTCAGCTAAAAGCATTTTAGACTACATTAGCTTTACTTTATTTTAAATGGAATGCGTTAATAATGTTTAAATTATTTTATTTTATCAGCAACAAATCATAAACTTAAACAACCTATAGATAGCATTTAAAAAGAGTATATAAACATAGTTAAGAAGATAGATTAAATAAAGTGATATTTTACATTTATGATGTTGATTAAATATCGCATCGAAAATTGCGGGGATCGGAATTTATTTGATTCCGAGCAAAGTAAAGGAACTTCATCAATTTCTCCCCCTTTTAATATTACTTGAAATCGAGAAGCGAATAATAAATGATGCTCCAGAAAAAAAACGTGACTCAAAACATTTTTCATCTCTCCTGGTCGGAAAATAGAACTTTCCTGTGTAGATAGCCGGGTGGAAAATAGCTTATCCATCCCTAGGGTGGAAAGTAATCTAGTTTTAATTGACATGGCATAGAGTCAAGGCCTACAGTCAAAGCTTGGAACAAAGATAATTGAGTCACATCATGTTATTAAAATAACAAACATTTCTGCTTAGCTATAAATTGAAAATCATATTGTGTAGGTAATTATGTATAATCGTTGAAAAAAAATATAAAATTTGTAATTTTAATTCAATTAATAATTAAAATTCGTCCAAAGCCGTTAAAACTTTTGTAAAAAAAAGAAATTATTTTTGGATTCTGTTATTATCTGTGGAAAAAAATCGATCGATATTCTTTACAAAGATTTTAATTATTTGATAATTTTTGCTTTTTTGTACTCTGTTTTCATGTATTCTTGCCGTTATTCTCTCTAATCGTGTTAGATGTTGTTAGTACTGTAAATCAACTGTCATATTTTGTTCAAAACTTGAGTTTTCCTCTCTCGCAGAACTACATAATACCTCACCAAGACATCTACAACCACTTTTGTAAATTTTAAGTTTTCCTCACAGTCGAAATGAAAAATAGTATGTTTAACTCGGGTGAAAGCACCCATTTCACTCTCGAATTATTGGCGCTCTCACTTCGTTCGAGCGCCAGGAACATCTCGAGTGAAATGGGTCGCTTTCTCCCCTTGTATAACAATCTACTATTTATATCCAAACGATGAGATAGCTTTCAATTGCAGTATGCTTTCTATGAGTTTCAATATTTTTACAGACAGGTTAAAATACCTCCAGGAAAATTGAATTATTTTACAAATCAAGTGTAACAGGTAGCAGCATATCGACTGTGAGTTTTCAAACCAAACATCTATTATTATTATTCTATAGAAAAAAAGATTTCACCAAGAAATGCCGTTTAAAAAACTATCATAGTTTTAAAACTATCATAGATTAAATTTTTAAGCTGTATTATTTTGTTTATATTTGTTTTGTATCTTCATAATTTTGATGAATCTTCAATTTTTGTCATTGAGTAACGTTTTATTGTAATTTGGAATATAAAATGAGACCTTATCAACTCTACTTTAAAATCACTTTCATCAACATCATCAATGGCCTTTTCATCTATTTCAGACGATTTATGGTGTAACGTTTGAAGTACAACTCTTTTCATGACTAAATAAATGAATCTGAGAAAAAAAATACATATAATCACATTGATGACACGCAAAATAGACAGACTAGTCCTCCTATCTATGCACTCATAACTTAATTTATAAACCCCATTAGGCAATTTAATTGTGACGTTAAGCCAGAGTCAGGCTTGATTGAAAACCGGTTAAGTGCGTGTCGGACCCGCGCACTGAGGGTTCCGTGCCATCCTTAACTGAATTCAGGGTCCACTTACTTTCATTTAACGAAAACATCACAATATATTGCGACAACAAAAATAACTTTGTTTTTCATAGTGTTTGTATGAAAGACAAAGTTATATTTGCGGTTGATAAAAATGTGCAATATCTCAAAAACTACTGGTTCGATCTCCTTCAAACCAATTTTCGTTGCAAGTTTTTGTTGAGATCTACATCATATATTTTTTTCAAAATTTTCACTTTCTTAGTTCAAAAGTTAGAGGGGGGGGGACGCCCATTTTACCACTTTGGAAGCGTCTATATCTCAAACCTTACACTTTTAGAAAAAATGGTTTTAGAAACCTCAACATCATTTTAAAAGACCTATCCATAGACACCCCACACGCATAGGTTTGAGTAAAAAAAATTTTTTAGGTTTTAGTTTCATGTATGGGAGCCCCCCCTTAAATATTATTTTTTCTTACTTTTTGTATCTGAATCGGAAAGCGGTGAACAAAATACACCTACCTACCAAGTTTCAGCTACGTGATGCTTATAGTTTCAGAATAAAGTGCCTGTGACATACGGACGGACAGACAGACAGACAGACAGACAGACAGACAGACAGACAGACAGACAGACAGACAGACAGACAGACAGACTTGACGAAACTATAAGGGTTCCGTTTTTTGCCATTTGGCTACGGAACCCTAAAAAGTAGGAATAAGGTCGCATTTAAATAAATAAACGGAATAGTCTGGCAGCCCCACTCAATAATGCAGATACGAGATACACGAAACAGACACTATTTCGGCATATAAGTTTGTTCAAGCCATTTGTATCTTTTATATTACGTTTAGTGATTACATTTAGATGGTTTACAAACCTGATGTTTTAATTTTTGCAAATACGAAAGGTTTTGACAGTCAATAGTTAAAACATGCTCAGTCAGCGCAAATGAAGTAAGCAAAAATGTCCTGGGCGTCTACTCCCTAAGCCCGTAGTTACGGCCGTATTTACGAATAAAGGTGTTTTCTTTAGCCATGCTTTGCCAAATATAATTGTAATCTATTATTAGACAAATAGTCAACACCCATTTGGTCCCAAAATCTTATTTTTAGTTTTAAATACTAATCAGATTAGAGAAATAAGTATGATTGTCAAAGAAAACACATTCGCCCGTAAATTACGGGATATTACGGGCTTAGGGAGTAGACGCCCTGGTACAAAAAGCGCTGACGGTAAGGTAAGCGCTTTGGTGAGCTGCTTTTTAGTGAGCACACCCTTTGTCTTACACATGTATGAATGGATTGCATTGTCATTGGCTTTTCTGTTACACACGTACAGTTACAAGAACGTGTACCTAGTTATTTTGAAATCTTACGATCCTCAAGCTTCTAAAAAACAAACATCAACAAACTGTTTTAATACATTTCGCGCAATTGCACGTAGGTCCTATCTCCTTAAATAAAAAACAATGGCCAAAGAAGTTCCATTTTTAATTAAAAGAGCTCTTTTACTGTAGATTGGATTGTTATCGTTTTAATTGGACAGTTCTTCTAAGTGGACTGTTTCATTTGTAACTTACACAGAAAAAATAACATCTTACTTTTGCCCACCAAACATTTAAGGTAGGTAATAATGACTAAAAACATATTTTTACTAATTAACACGTTCCGAGACAGTTAACGCTTACAGGCGTGAAAACAATAAAACATGTATTGTGTCTGGAATAGTGTCCCGGAACGTGTTAAGCTTAAGCATATAGGGTAGGAAACCATCTCATTTTTACTTTTTAGGTCAAACTGGATTCAATGCACAATCTGCAGAATGAGAGATTAATCGATTCAAAAAGGTTCATCTTTACTCATCTCATTACTTGAGATATCACAGTTTTAATGCTGTTAAGGCGTTCCTATTATTATAAGACAAATTAACACGTTCCGGGACAGTGAACGCCTCAAGGCGTCAAAACAATAAAACATCTATCGTGTCCGGAGTAGTGTCCCGGAACGTGTTAATTAATTAAGTACCACACATTTTTGCACATCTACGAGTACATGTAGACTGAATACATTTATCGTGTTTATAAATGAAGACCATAATGTATGTATTATTGTAAATAAACTTTCTGAATACAAAATAGTGTTATTGTTTTGATCACTGCACATATATCGCTCTATCTAATAAAATCCTACAAATGAATATCATTTGAAGAGTAATCAGAGTTGTTAAGATATCACAGACTTTAATCAAGTGGTACATTCAAATGCAAATTCTGTTTGTAAGGATGTTCCCATTCAGTCAGTTGGAGATAAGATATGATTGAATCCTCATTATCAAGTTGAAGGTTAGAAAATACATATTTGCTTTCTCTTTCTTGTCAGCGGCGTGTGCTTGAGGATTTTACTCAGAGTACATAATTTGTACTCTTATACATAACTAGCGGTCCCAGCGAACATCGTTCGCCCCCAGCCCCGTCCCGCCCCAGCCCCGTTTTATAGGAATTTTTTGCTTTAAACCTCACGGAGCCTGAGACCTTTCCAACGAATGCAAAATGGGATACGCGACAGACAAGAGCCAGGCTCATCATTATCGTTGTATGGTATAAAATTCCTTACTTCGAAACTAAGACAATCGGTGGGTTGTTTGGCGCATATTTATTAATTTATTTATTCATTCAAACGGAGAATGGGTACAACCATAATATTGGCGGCAAAGCGTTAAGAAAACTTTTGGTAAAGAATGTTTTAATAGCGGTTTGTACCCTCGATCCCTCCCCTGTTTGCTTAGGACCTCTTTTCAACCTCGACTTTTGAGGCTATGAAACATGATTCGAAGCATTTGAGCGATAGGCAGTTTTTAGTTAAACTTCTGCCCCGCTTGTATTAATAAGTCGAAAATGAGAACTTTATTTACTTTTGATTAAAACTTTTGTACCTATGTATTGGAATTTTGATAAAAAATTATCGGGGTTGTGTTTCTGGAAACACCAATCTCATTATCACTTGACAAGATGTGTTCACCTCTGAAAATGGAGAATATATTTTTGACGTAACTGAATAGCAGCGTCAGTAATAGGTCTCAGCTATTTAAACCATAAAATTAATATTCTAAAAGGGATAATAATTCTATGATTTAAACATAGAAATATTATCCAGGAATATTAATTTTATGGATTTAAACTGATAGACATTTTGATTTATTTATGTCAGACAGATAACCTACTAATATTATAAATGTCAAAATTACATTAGGATGTGTGGATGTTTCTAACTCCATTACGCAAAAACTACAAATTAGATTTTGATGAAAATTACCATAATAAATTACATTTACTGGGATAACATATAAGGATATAATTCATCAAAAATTTACGAAACACTTCGAGAAACGGGAGATAATGTGCCCTCGCACTTCGCTTGGCCCCACTTTGGCATAATGAAATTCGATGAGATATAATTTGAGTGAGTAGTTTGAGGGAGGCCTTTGCCCAGCAGTGGGATAGTATAGGCTAGGAAAAAAAAAACACGCGGGTGAAGCTGCAGGGAGCCGCTAGTTCTTTATAAAATCTTGTATGATTGTGATGTTATTTTATTTTAACTTTAATACGTTGGATTAAAGTTCAATTTGTTTTGTATGTTAAATGGCCTTTTTATTGTCAATCACAGCTATCTAAATTTAGCCTTTCCTAAACAGATGATCCGATCTTAGCAGCTCAGTGAACGTGATGAAAGGCGTGATCGAATTTGTTATTCAATCATACCTCATTGGTTGCGAGGTGTTTACTGATTTTGTGAGCATTTAGGTCTCTGATCCAAAACTTTCCTTTGAAATTGAAGTAATTTTCCTGAATAAAATTGTGACATAGTTATTTTCAATACTTACTAATCACTTTATTTAGCTATCGTGCTAACACTTTTGGAGTAACGGTAGGAAACGGAACGAATTTAAAGGTAAACTTTAATTTTTAAGTGACAAAGGTAATAAAACAAATAAATATGCGCCAGACAACACACCAATATTCTGGTTTCGTGGTAACAAATTTTCTTCCTTGTGTTACGAAGTACCAGACAACGATTATGACGGAGGCGTCTCCCATAATTACAAACAACACACAAACATTTGCCCCTTGCGGGATTCGAACCCGCGACGGCCGGCGTAATAGTCATCAGGAGCGCTAACCAATACACTACCATTTACACATGTGGACGCTTTTATAAATAGTTGAATGACTATTTCATCGATGTATTGGTTGTTGCGCTGGTATTTTTATTTATTTACCTAATTAAATAATTTTCTCCTACCGTTTTTCGGTAATGATGCCCTCTCCCTCTCAAAAGAGATACTTAGGTCAGGTACGCATGAGATATTATAATGCCTAGAAGTGTGCGCAATACACAACTGAACGCTCTGTTCCTTCAATCTTATTAATTCGGTGAGACGGCAGTCCGACATGACCGATGAGAGATCAGACACAGGACCAACTTATCGTCTTTTCCGGGGCACGGGGGTGTTATCATCATCAACGTCTCCGAGCTGTTTCTCATTACGAGAAAAACCCCAGAAACAAATTTTGGCCCGGCCCTGGATGCGCGAACCCGGGGCCTCTTTGGTAGCAAACCAGCGAGCTAACCACTACACGAAAGAGGCAGTCAAAATACCTAGTATATGTATTATAGTACATATAAAACATTTCACGTAGGTAATAGCGACTAAAACATAACCAAAACGAACGCAGACGTAAATGTCGAGGATATTCGTGCATATTTTTATTAACGAAGTTACGTACGGGCACCACGTGCAAAGGAGATGGCGATACCCGTAGCAAGGGAGAATGACAAAAATGGGTCACGACGAGTCAGCGGAACGAGGAATCAACAGGGATTGTTAATTTCAGAGAGCCATTCAAACTGAATACAGTCGGAACAAGACTCGGGAGCTTCTGCAAAACGTAATTGCACATCTTGTTATGTATCTGCGGGAATCAGATTAAATCTCCGTATAAGGAAATTAGATTGTTTGACTTTAGTGAAACCGATTAATTTCAAGTGCTTTGAACACGAAAATATCATAAATATTTTTTTGTGTATACAAATCTATTTACAAAATTGATATTCCAAAAAAAGCATTAAATTACAATTTTTATAAAACTATTGCCCAACCAGTAGTATTATAAGAAAAGTGAGACCCGTAAAATATTATTACCACAAAAGTCTTATTTCACAGGCAGAAGACCTAGGTCTAATTATTTAAAGTGAGATATAAAATGCCAATCTACGATGTCATTATTACTCCATACTACAGCATGCACATTTATGAATAATGCTAATATCTCGTGTCGTGAATATAGCGTAGGTATACCTATCATGTTTTTATCTATGTGTCTAATTGTAGCTAAGGCTTCTTGAAAATACTGGTGACATGGCTGCTTGCTTAATGATATTTTAGTCTTCTTCAATTTTATTGCATCGCTCTACAATTTACTTAGGCTGATTACGAGTTTAATCTAAATGTATGCTCACATTATTTTTACTGTCGTTGATTTTGGGACAACTCCATAATTTGTCTGATGGTTTCGACGGAGATTATCAACAACAATCACCTTTTACTGAATAAAATACAATATTTTTTGCAGGTTATAAACTTGATTGGCTTAGTTTCTTCATATGTCATTTGCTTGAAACCACACTTCTTTTACATGGCACTGCAACACCGTGCAAGTTATTATTGGAAGCTTCTGTAATACGTTTTGACGCAAAAAAATCCTTTCGGGCTATAATGGTAAATTTGGAATATTTATTGTACGGTAGGTACACAGTAAACACAAAATGTAATCAAATAAGTAGCGGGCAATAAACTATCCGCAGATTTATGATCTACTTTAATTTCAAAGCTTTATTGAAAAAAAACCGTTTTCATTAGCCCGCAAATACTTTGTGACTCACCAAATAACTAGTGGCATGAAAAATGTAGCGCGAATTTAATATCGCACGTATTGCGGGATAATTTTATATGAAAACGTTTATATTCGGAGCCGCAGTGCAACATCGCTGGCAGAATGACAATCTAAATAAAATTTGAGGCGATGCAGACGAGCGCTTTTATGATCGTGGTCCCCGGTTTGTTGTCGCAAATAGTGTTGCACGAGAATCTATCGATATTAAAAATATAATATAGGTTTGAGTTGGCCTCAAATTACTCCGATTCGGCATTTTTGAACTTAAAAAAAAGTTTTTTTCTAAGGAATGCCAAAATTCCTGGTTAAATGTAATCTGAATTTTATATCAAGTCTTTTTAAATAAATTGCAGAGATCTGTGATTATAAAAAAGAACTCACATGTTTAGTCTATGGAACCGCTTGTTTATACTATCATAAAAATTGAAAACTAGATAGTAATTATATTCCACCGGATCTTGTAAGATGTACATATACACTTAGTTATACTCAAGGCCAAACCCATCTTGCGAAATCTATTATTAGAATTTCACTAAACTCATGATCTTCGTACGTTTGTAATGTACCTACACGAGCTCAAAAGGAGATAGTTAAACATACATATATTTCTAGGATGCGATGACATCGCATCCTAGATACTTACTTCTGACATGGAAATACAACAAATAGTACCTATACTTAATGTTTTTATGGATAAAAAGATTGGGATACACTTTACGACGAAACTTGAACTTGTTCATGGAAATCAAAAGTCAATATGTTTTTCATCTCTCCTGATCGGAAAATAGCACTTTCCTGTGTAGATAGCCGGGTGGAAAATAGCTTATCCATCCCTAGGGTGGAAAGTAATTTAGTTTTAATTGGCATGGTATAGAGTCAAGGCATGTTGTCAAAGCTTGGGTCAAAGATAATTGAGTCACATCATATTATTATAAAAATAATATTTATTTTTGCTTAGCTAAACATTGATAAACATTTTTATTATGATCGTTGATATAAAAAATATTCAATTGATTCAATATATAATTAAAATATACATATTACTAATCTGTGATTAAAATATTCGGCTTCCCGCCATAATACCAAGATGACACTTTTTTTTTATTTTACATTGTCAGTGTCATTTTTTTCTTTTTGAACTCTATGCCTACTTTTTTAAATTTTGACAATTATTATCTGTGGGGAAAATTCGATCGATATTTTTTACAAGGATTTTAATTATTTCGTATCGTCTGCTTTTTCATACTGTTTTCATGTATTCGTGTCGTTATTCTTTCTAATCATGTTAGATGTTTGGAGAACTGTAAATTAACTGACTTTTTGTGCAAAAACTTGAGTTTTCCTTTCTCGCTGTACTACACAATACCTGACCATGACATCTACAACCACTATTGTAAATTTAATGTTTTTCCTCACAGTCGAAATGAAAAATAGTATGTTTAACTCGGGTGAAAGCACCATTGCACTCTCGAATTATTGGCGCTCTCACTTGGTTCGAGCGCCAGAAACATCTCGAGTGAAATGGGTCGCTTTCTCCCCTTGTATAACAATCTACTATTCTGTATACTGCATCATATATACAACTGGTAGATTTTAATTACATATACTTATAAGTATAAAATATTATGCGTCTCACGAGATGACAGAAAATACAGAAAATATAATAGCTCTTAAAAAAAACGCCGTATAGTGCAAAATACATTATAGGTATATTTATATATCCTTATCTCTTCTTTATCTTTTATCTCTTTATTATTATCATTTTCTTTAAACATCAAATGTCTTAAGAGCTGTGGCCTGATGTAAATAAAAGCGTTCACCACTGACTGATTTTCATATATTTTTATATTCGTCATGGTCCCGAATAGGGTGATAATAACCACGAAACGGGGCCGGAGGTAAAACGAAGACCTCTGGGACAGCTATTTTACTGTATTTAATTGTGACAATGTTATCATCGTCTGGACAGCACTAACAGTCGCAACGCACTGACGCATCAATGCGTGTTTAGATTCATACAGAATGCAACCAATGATAACGCAGTTGTAAAATGATGAGTCAGCGCCGATAACATGTCGCTGGGCGACTTTGTTGATACTCGTAAAGAGACATTGTGTACGCAATTTTGGAATGATTACCACTTTGTTCAAGTACATAAATATGTATTTATTAAATCATGACCTTGTGTGGTATGGTATTCAAATACGACCTAACGTTACGCAATGGGCGTTAAATTGTGTGTAAATAAATAATATCCACTTCTAACGTAGAAGCGTAAAATGTAATCTTACATGCACAGTTTTCAATTTGAGCATTAAAAAAAATGAAAAATCATACGTAAAAGTTTTAAGAATTTAGGTGTGCAGTTATTAAAGCACCGAGTATCAAGACGATGTCGTTGTGTAGCTAAATAGTAGTACACATCCAGAAACAAGAATATTTTGGCTCTTTATAATCCAAACATAATTATATCTAAATACTCATTGCACAATCGTGCTATTTACTGACCAAATCACTTCACAAACATTGATCTTAACCAAAATACCGAGTAGCGATACCATCAAATCACGTATTACCTTATATTACTTGCTTTTTTCAGTTTGGCAGTCATTAAATAAGTTGCTAGGACGAAATTGGTCTTTAAATTAGAGTTTTACCCAAAAAATACTGAATAATAAAATGAACTTAGAAAAAAAAACAGTTTTTCTAGATTGCGCAAAAATCGCTCGTCTACATAGAATTTAATTCTACTTCCTCCAACTGCGAACTTCAAAGAATGTCTTGCAGCGAAGATTATGCGCCCCTTACAGCGGCAGTTTAGTATTACTCTAACTTAGGTAGATTTCAATTAAGTTGTATCGGAATGAGTATTTATGTATAACCGTTTTTAAAATGGAGAAGATTGTTGTTTTTTGTTCATATTTGTTACCTTATCTTCCTGATGCCCTGATGGTATTTGAGACGGCCACGATGCGGTGGCACCGACTCCAAAAAAATGTGTCCATTTTCTTTCTTTCAAAGAATAAATCATTTAGTTGAAACTACATAGCATGAGATTTTACGCCATGACGTCATAGCCTGCTATTCTTATACATTCATAAAAATAAGGTTCCAATTTTGTTTGTATTTGTATAAGATAACTCAACCAACTGCCTCGGTGGCGCAGCGGTTAGAGAGTTGCATTTTAAAGCGATGGCTGCGCCAGAGGTTCCGGGTCGGGCCAAAAATATGTACCTGGATTTTTCTGTTCAGAAATCGTCAGGCAAGCCCGGAGTTTGTAAGTCGGCGGTGTTTCACCCCCGTGCTTCGGAAAGCACGTAAAGCCGTTGGTCCTGCGCCTGATCTCTCTCCGGTCGTGTCAGATTGCTGTCCCATCGGGCTATGAGAGTGAAAGGAATAGAGAGTGCACCTGTGTTTGCGCACATTTATGTGCACTATAATATTATGTTTCGCGCAGACGGTTAGTCGTTGTGACAGGCCACCGTAGTCGAAATCGGCGAGGGGGACTGTTATAAGATAACTAAGCCACCTCTAAGTTTCGTATATTCGTGCTCCATGTTTCGTTGTTTTTTTTACGAAACATGATCATACCATCAAGCAACTGAAAACAAAATGCAACGGAAAACATATACATTTGTAAATTGTAATCTCGATAATACTCTTAGAATTACTCTTGACGAGTGCAGATTACGCTCAAAATATATCGTCCTTTTCCAATATCTTACGTAGTAGGAAAGGTTTATGATTGGGTATAAACTCCTGATTTTCAAACTGCGGTGTGAATGGAAAAGGGAAACCACCAAAAAACTCTCCTGACAAGAGCATAGCTCTTAAATTTGATGATGATGATGATGACATCTCGAATGCCTTCTTTATACAACTTCAGTATTTCGAGTAGAGTTGAGTATTAACAATTACTCTTGAGAGATTTCGTAACGTCTAACATAGATAGTAGTCAGTAGTAGGTAACGTAAAAGATAGTACAATACTTTTAGTACTCGTACGATAAGTATGCCCTAGTTTTAGGTACACCAGACGAGTGTTAGTCTGTCGTATCTATAATTGAGGGTCCTTCGCAAAGAAGTGTGTCAACTCAACAGACAGCACTCCACTCCACATTCGTGTTGACTCTAAAACACACATACGAGTACATCTGCCTCACATGGCCCCTCCGTAATTTATCACGTTGTTTACTCTTGTTTGTTCCACGATAACGTGCTGACAGCAGCGTAATTTTACGGCACCTTCGAATTTCATGACACCTAATTTAATTTATCATAAAAGCGAATTCATGTCAATAAGACAGAAAAAAAAATCATTTGCATTCAACAATGGGTTGGAAATATAAGTGACCTATATTTTCAAAAGGATGTACTGCTGAAACCGAAAATTTTAAAACGCTCGGAAGGTTAATGAACCGGAGCTCACCTCATCCAAAGGAGACGGTGTTGAATCGGTCCGTCACAAAATTCAACTGTCACAGTTAGCACTAGGCACTGAATCACTGGGAAGGGATGTTGGTTAATAAGTTCAGTTATAGGGTCGGTTTCGCGGGTTGCCGGGGGTCAGATCGCGCGGCAAGCGTGTGAGCGAAGCGAGCGCTAGCGGCAGACTGAACGGCTGCCTGATGCGGCCGCGGGCGGAGGCAGCCAGGGCCGCCCGCCCAACACTACACCGTGTCTTATGTCTCTTAACTTAGGATTACGGCAAGTTTTCGCGAGATCGGAGAATTGAAATAGAAAACGTGGAAAGGAAAACAAAGGAAAACGATATATTTTATGTGGATAACGGTTTGGGTTTCATGTGTTCAGTTTCTATTACATTTATAAAGAGTAATATTGGATCACTGTAGGTCCTACTTGCAAGTTTGAATAAGTGATTCATCAAGTTGATATTTTAGGGCCTAATTTCGCTTAAATCTTACAATGATGCAATCTAAAATCAATGTGAATGTGTCCAATACGGTGCTAACTTATTTTAACACACTGCGTCATAAAATTACGTTCATGACACATTTTTTACTGGCAAAAGGTATACTTTCAAATTTTTATTGATTGAATTCAAGCCTACACTGTGCTGGAACCACCAGCAATTTGTTTACATTATGTCGTTTTAAAACTTTCCCCATTAGAACTCTCATTATTATACGTTCGCTTTTGTAATAACTCCATTTAACTTTTTCTTATGTACACAATATTTCAATTTCCCTCCGAATATTTAACTTCGGTTTTAATATCCCTATACTTATTTTGTATCCAAACGTTTATGCTTAGCACTTGTTTCATTGTTTTGTTTTGAGCATCAGAGTGCTCTATCTAAAAGGTAGGTTTATAGAATTAATTCTCTATTTTTACTTCACTTTTGATATTTCTATAGTTCCTGACTATTAATCGGAAGGGCGATAGGAAGGGTTTCTTCATCATGTTGAATGCATGACTGTAGTATAGTTCATAATATTGTCACTTATCATCAAAAATAAGTGCAGCTAGAATTTTTGCGTCTTTGAAATGAAGATTAACATGAACATGCTTATTTACTTAGACCTATACTCAGTCTATACTTTAACAGGTATGTCCATGAATAATAAATATCCAATACTTTACTGACATTTCAGTACAAATGTCTGTTACTCAAAATGATTTTGCATTAAAATAATATTCATATTTAACATGAGTCATCCGTTCAGCACCATTTTAATATTAAATGCATCAATGTTAACTCTACAGGACACCTCAATAAAATCTTTGGGCAACTTACAAACAAAATGGCATCTCGGGGAAGCACTATTAAATGGGATCGGTATGATAAGACAAAGTTCCATAGTATAATAAATTATTCCGAGACGCAGAACTTTGCAGTTCCACCTTGACTGGCCGTTAATCCCGAATTCTTGGAATAATGAAACTGATTTTGAGGATACAAAGTTTGATCCTCGCTTCAGCAATCCTGAATTATTTAGGTATCTAGTAGTAAACCTTGGTCTTTTTTTTAATTGGGAACTCGTGTGTGCAATTGTTTGTGTGTATTTGTATGTACTTATGTGTGTGTGTGTGTTTGTAATGTCCATAATCATAAAATGCTTCTTTCTTTCTTTCTTTCTTTAAAATCCAAGTGGTATTCTTAATGCAGCATTTGGACACTTTGCACGCTCTTAGACCCTTTTTCCCCTCCCCTCCTCTCTTAGATCGATGAATGGACTCTAGCATCGATGCATCGATACTAACGCGCGTTAACATCGATGCTAAAAGTAGCGCAGTGTGTAAAGGTTGTCATTTTGCGACTGCATCGATGCAGCATCGCTGCTAAAAGTCGCAGCGTGTAAAGGATTTAGGTACACGTAATTGGCGGCGGAGAATCGTTGCAGAAGCGAAGGGTAGATAAGGGAAGACTTGGAGTGAAATAGAGCGTGAAGCTCAAACTAATTAAAACCATATTTGAATTAATTGTATTTTTTTTTATTTTACGCATAATTATATTACATTATTTATTTTGTATTACTAAATGTCACAAAACTAAAATAAAATTTAACTTATAAATACAAAAAGGAGTTCTAATTAATGGATAGGTACATAAAACTTCGTAGTTCAAGCACCTTCAGAAAATGGTCATAAAGTGAGTGAAATACAGCCTTTGAACGCCAACTGAACGTGAAAGAACTCACGTAATCTATTTTTATGACCTCCCTAGTTGTTTACAAAAGCACCAGTAAATTCTTCTAATGGAAAAAGAGCATGACAAGACTAATACGCTTATGTAAAACATTTTGAATGATTGGGTGAATTCAAGTCCAGCCAAAACCATTATTTTGTGGATAATAAATATCCTTAAAGATGCAATAATACAGTTCAAAACAATAAAAAAGCCACACAGACTCCACCACTGATCTCTTTTTTGAGCACACTGCTTGAGGACGATAGTTGGAAAATGCTGAGAAGAAGCAACGCAAGAAACTTAATCAAGTGTTGTAATGACTTGTTCCAATAGTTTCAGACAAGTTTCTTACAAAACGTAATTAATTCATTTATTATAGAACAAAAAAGAAAGTTACAATGGCGGCTTGAACGCTTTGTAAATTATATCGACTTTAAAGTCGCTTTTTTGCGACACCGTTTTATGTACCAACACGAACATAACGCCGAAATGCATCGTAAATACAGCTTTCTCGCTTGATTAACAATTTTCTATTTCATGACCGCGTCTTTTTATACGAATTTGATGTATCGTTCGGCATTCCGTGGGCGGGAATTAGGGTCACCATTTATTCTGTCAAGGAATACTAAGGCCGTAAGTAAATCGGCTGTAAATATGTTAGAGTGAGCCATAGCATATGCCAATTTCACATGCACCGTTCACGAGTTAGTCTACTCCACTGCCGATTTTGACATTTCAATGCGGTATAAGACATTAAACTATATCTCGCTCTTTCTAACATAGCTAGATTAGTTGCATTCTTGTTGCCATCGGGATCGTTCAGCCTCATCGCTACTGCATACAAATGCGTTGGGTGTACTAATAGCGTCAGTACATGTCACATTCAGCAAGCGAATGCGGCGGTGTACTAACTGCGTTAGTATGTTGTAGTTAGTATTACAATAGATGAGTAATTTGAGACCCAAGCTATGGCCATTAACTGTTTATAACCTAACCGTAGTTTAAAACTGCTTTGAGAACTACGTCGTGTACTTACAATTTTTGTCATGCTGGGTGGTTATTACTGTAATATGGCCATCATGCTGTCTTGAACGCAGAAGAACAGAAAAGCGATTTTCACAATCTACTCTAGCTGTTATTAAAAAAACTTACACTTACACTCATAGGCTCTATTTTATTTATTTTATTATACGTGTACTTTATTAACTTTATTTATAAAAGCATGTTATTTATATTTATTTTTTATAAAACTTACGCTTTTGGTAATTTATTTACATTAATTTGTAATTTGTATTATTATTCACTTTAAGATCAGAATAAACTTATAATTTTCTAATTGAAAATTGCGATATTCTGTTAGTAAATCTGACTGGTGAGGAATTTCTGTGACACATGCTTATTTATTACAGTTAGTTCTTAAGCTCACCCACCTATCCCTTATTTACAACATTACCTCCTGGTCACCCTACTGCAGCTAGGGGACGTTCCATCATCATTTGTTTGCCCATCCATCGTTTATGGTGTCAGAAGCCGCCGCACCCCGTGGCACCCACCGCGCATCGCTCACAATGCGAACTGCTAAATGATTCGGGTTTTGTGACTTAGTTTATTAGACAGGTGGATACGAGCTGGGTATTAAATGTAAACTTGTTTTCCAGTCATGCAGCTACATACGATGCCTAATTTAATGGAAGAGCGACTGGTGGCTGAGAGTTAACATAACAATTTTCATTATTGTTTCAATTGTTGTAAGGATGGCGAGGGTTGAGCGAGTTATTGTGTAAAAGTGAATCCTTAAATTTCAAAGCATATGTCAACAGGTAAAATCCTTAGTAATACCTACTTTTCTACAAGTTTGTAAATATTCTAAACGTTACTTAAAAATTAATCGACTTAGCCCCGGGCCGAGTTGTCCACTTAGTTCCCCAGAAAATCGCGTCAAACTTTTGTGTTGTACAAAGTTCTGCTCAGCAATTTTCTCCCAATTAATTTTAAAAGAAGCCTAGTTTGTTTTCCTTGAAACACCAAAAGAAACAAACTTCGGCGTAGAATGCCCAATCAGTTTCTCTTGAGGCTACCGCGAACCAACACGAGGGAATTAGTATGAAACTTTTTAGCGATTATCTTTGGTAATTTTGGAATAAACGTGGGTATCTATTGTTAATCTTGATCATCAGTACAGTCGTCAGCACATTAGGTTATCCACTTTAGTTGCAAACTAGCCTTGAAAACTAGCCCTCATTACAACTGCATAAGATACCGCAGTATTTATCTTGACGTGCTGTTGTCCGTACATAGTAGTATAACGTCATGTTCATCATTAATTAGGTAAGTATTAATTACTAGGTGTGTATTTTTAGTTGGGTCACGTACATAGGAACATATTCAGCCGGTTACCTCGATATTCAATAGGATTCGAAAGTTGAAAAAGTTTTAGATAATGACGCAAAAGGGGTTCATCAAATAATTTCAGAACTGAAATCGAAGGTTCTTTCCTACACCAAATGATAAAAAAGTTACGAACCGAGACGTCAGCAACATTTCCTTGCAAAATTGGATGTAAATTCAGGGGTACAATCAGAACGTATCCAACGGCTTCATTTGCGATTTGCATGTTGTTACGGAACATTTCAATTTGCCGCCAGAGCTGCGCTGTGATCGTCTAACTAATATCCAGAATGGAGAAATCGTGTAGGTCAGTGTTTGAAGGCGAGCTCTCTCAGTTTAGAAACACTATGACACGTTAGTACAAATTTCGTGGTGTGAGAGTAGTTGGCGTGGTCCGAACGCATACTATATAGGGATAATTAAAGGGATATGCTTTCAAAGCAAGATTGGCGGTACAAAGCGGATTGTTCGCGACAAACTTTTGACTATCATGGAAACCCTGCCGGGGTCGTGTTGTTGTAAAGGCGCAGCGTATCAATGTAGTTTACAAGCGAACTCATTTATAACGTAGCGGGAAGACATCGCATTGCGTTCAGGGGGCGTATTGCGATCCACCGAGGCAGTTCAATTAGACTCAGTGTAAACGAATATTATCAATATAATAATATTATAATAATACTACAATGGTATGAATATTAATCTTTATATTGTTATATTATAGTAATATTATCAATATAATGCGAAATTGCATTAATAATTTGACAGTAAATCAGAGCGTTTTATCTGTCAAAACTGCATCGCTATACGCCCCCAGTGCGATGTCTCCCCCGCTGCCGCGATGTCTCCCCCGCTGCCGTTAGTCTGTTTTGGACAGACTGACGCAGTGGACTCAAATTAACCTGGACATCTTTATGCCACTGACTATGCCGAGAGATCCTTAAATTAAAATATGTCTCAGGCATTAATTTTATTTTTGCATACATGTGACTTGTCAAGTACCTATGAATTCATTATGTATTTTCGTATCATTTTTGTATTGTAAGACTCTCTTCTACCATGGTCATTGTTGTAACCCAACACGTTTTTGCCAGAACGGTGATTCTGCAATATCGTTAAAACTTTTTTGCGCTCATCAATACTTTGTGTGGTACAAACTTTTCACTTTTCCGGATCATGTTTTACTTGTTCGATCCCTTGTCAATGGCCTTTCGTTTTCTTTGTTGGAGATAAATCAGGATATATGTGATCGTTACCGCACGCGCGAACTTTTTATTTCCCTTATCTTTTTCGAGATTGAAAAAGGTAAATTTATGTAAGTCCAGAAAGGTACGAGTGTTACTACTTTTGTAATGTAATACATTGATACCTTGAAGGTGGGGTCTTTAGGTGTTCCCACTCCACTCTCTGGCATGCATCACAAAAAAACCGGCCAAGTGCGAGTCGGACTCGCGCACCGAGGGTTCCGTACAAACCTGCAAGGTTTACAAAGTTTTTTCACGGGTTAAAGGCAATTAGATCTAAGTATTTGACATGAATTTCAACTTGATAGCTCTACGCGTTCATGAGGAAAAATGTAATAAGTTTATATTTATTAAAAAATATATATTTTGTAATGTAACTAAAAATTTAAGGTTTTCGGAATTTTTCCTTTATGTGTGCTATAAAACGTTGCTTCATGCCAAATTTCAAGATTCTAGGTCGACTGGAAGTACCCTTTAGGTTTTGATTCCCTTGCGAGTACTTGCGAGTTTCAAAATATGCAGCTTAAATTGCTGTTTCTTTTGATTGCGTTGACATAGAAGTTTGATTTTGTTACAGCTTAAAGGTATTATAGACCTGAGTATTTGGTATGAATTTCAATTTAATACCTCTACGCGTTTATGCGGAAATGGGTAGTAAGTTTAAAATTATTAAAAAAATATATATTATGTGATGTAACTAAAAATTTATGGTTTTCGTAATTTTTCCTTTATCTATGCTATAAGACGTTGCTTCGTACCAAATTTCAAGATTCTGAGTTCACGGGAAGCACCCTGTAGGTTTTGATTCCCTTGCAAGTGTCGAAAATTTGCGCCATAAACGGCTGTATCTTTTGATTGCGTTGGCTTAGAAGTTTGATTTTTTCACAGCTTCAAGGGACAATAGACTTGAGTAATTGATATATATTTCAGCTTCATACCTCCACGCGTTCCTGAGAAAAAGAGTCTTGACAGACGGACGGACAGACGGACAACAAAGTGATCCTATAAGGGTTCCGTTTTTTCCTTTTGAGGTACGGAACCCTAAAAAAAGAAAAAAAATATTTGCACGCACTAACGCGTTTTCATATTTAGTTGTCTATAATTTGGCCGCTCAGAGAATGCTATTTTGAAGTTTTTAACTATGGCACAAAATGTATGGATAGAATTTTAAACTTCCTCTTAATTGAACTTTTGTTATAATTGAAAACGTCAAAATATCATCCGCTAAGCGACTAAATTGTAATCTGAATGAGGCCAAATAATATTGAAAATATCACATTTATATCAACTAATTCATCCCATTCCAACTATTTACCGGGATTCGTCATGGGGAAACAAAGTGAGAGTACGGAAAACATAAAAAAACCGGCCAATTGCCGGTTCAACTCATACATAAACGGTTCCGTCCCATCGTACAATAGGATTTTGAGGAATATCTCTTTGTTTTTTTATTTATTTATTGCATAGGTTTTAGCAGTATTACCGTACAAACCACTGAATTTACAACATTTTAGGAAACGACGAACTTAATATGAAGTAAGTAATTTGTATCCATTATTGCGTTTGTGAACTTAAGATTTATATTTCATTCTAATGGAAACTTTTATTCATGTTACGAAATATGTATAGTTAGTCCTTACTGTCTATTCACTGTGGCAGCTACATGAAGATTTCCACTAGGGATATAATTGGTCTGGAGACCCTTTAAGTACGGAACCCTAAAAATGTTAGCGAATAAGTCGGTCATGTTGCGTAGCGGTCGGCCGCACAAAGCTTTTGCAGTGTTTCAGTACAAAAGAACAGCGATGGCTGAGTGACGCGGAAGTCTCAACATAGTTCCCTGTAAAACCACCAGTTGGCGCTCCAAAATGCTGAAACAAAATAAACAAAATTGGTATTTTCGTGTATTTATTGAATGATTAACAAGAATGTTTTGATCAAACTTAAAAATTCACAAATATTTTTAAGATTTATTTAAGATTTTGCTACGATAATTAGAAGGATATTCGAAGCAGCAGAAAATAAGAAAATTTAAGTTGTCTACGAGAAATGACAAAAATATTGCTTCACAATTTGCATTTCAAAAAATGAAGCACTTAGCGGTCTATAATCAACTACTTATAAATAATATATGTCTTAGGGGAGAGAGTGATAAAGGAGAAAGAACGTTTGATTTTTGAAATAAGAATGCAGTGGTTGACGTTATGATTAAAATGTGAGGAGAGTGTGAGGTATGGATAACGCACAAAATAAAATACATAATTTGAGTACTGCGCGTTAGTACTACCTACTATCTATTTGTGTCATAATAAGTCTCTCATGGAGTGTCCGGGCACGCACTGTGTAACTTGAGTAGGCGCAAAAAACTGGGGACGACTTTTATCTTCTGCCCGGATACCTGGAAAACCTGGAAACTAAAAAAGTTTCTTTACTGAAAAAATATTAATACAGACCGAACTTTTCCGTGAAGAAATTTCTTACGACCAATGGACAGTTTGAGATATTTTTTTAATTTAGTTATGGTTATGTAAAATAATTGACCGCCCACCCGCGCTTGGGCCGGCCCGCCCGGTATGTAAAATTTTTAAGGCGCCCAACATTGGGCGCCACAGGACTGCGAAGGTAAGGAAGCCAGTTAAAAGCTCTGGGGACGTATTGCGATCCAACTAAATCCGTTCAACTCCAAGGCAGTTCAATTCCCACTCAGTGTAAACGAATATTATCAGTGTAATAATACTACAATGGTTTGAATACTAATATTTATATTGTTAAATTATAGTAATATTATCAATATAATGCGAAATTGCAATAAGAATTACTAATTTGACAGTAAAGCAGAGCTGTTTAACTGTCAAAACTGCATCGCAATACGCACCCTGTTCTCTAAATATAACATGGTTGGTTTGTAATCCATTCCTGTTTGTATTTTTTTTTAAATTACACCTTTCTAAATCTTCTAAGAGTACTTGATTTCTTTAAACTTAGTTTAAAAATAGCAAACAAAGACGAGTATTCATTTCCGCAGAAATGAAAACAACACATTTATAAGAATAACAAACATCCTTTCATGTGACGTTTCCGGTAACATCCTTACAGCGTGTCAAGAGCAGCTATGGTACTGACATTTTCTGCTCATATTTTTCCTTATACACCATCATCATATACAATAATGAATAAGAAAGCATTTCACAAGAGATACTACTTTTCCTTTTTTTATTATAATATTCAATTATCGCTCAATCTGTTACAGGCTAAAAAAATGATATTTACGTAAAGTAAAATGTCATCACGTATCATCATATTCAAATCAAGTGAATCTATTAAGATTTTTTTAAACTATTATACTGGCTCTTGTCAAAGTAAGATAGATGTAAAGTATTAAAAGTAATAAGTTCACATAAACACTGATTTCATGCTAAGATAAAGAAATAACTACCTACTTTTTCCAATATTTAATCGTCCAGCCATGTTAAAAATGGCTGCCCTCAATACGGCTTGATGGATCGCTGTGTGTCTGCATTTTTTTCTCTATTTGTGGCGTACTCCTATCCATGTAGGAATGTAGCTCAAAGTTTGATGAAGCCATCTAAAACAGAACTTTATAGAAATATACAAGATAGATAGAAATACTGATTCGCCCACCACATACAATGAATATACACATAATAAATGATACAGGATAAAATCTTGAAATCGTAACTAGTACAATTGTGGTGGTCTTATTTGTTCAATTGTTTCGTAAGATACTTATTTCTTCTATCTTCTCATTATTTCTTATATTATTATCTTAAAAAATACTGTGTACTCGTATCTCCCTCAAATTGACTTCTAAATGGGTCAATCAAGTTAATCATGTAAATTTACAAAACAAATAAACAATGCAGTAATACTTTCCATGCCAATTTATTTACTCGTTAACACTATGTCAGTTTATCATGGAATTGACAACAAAACAACGAATTGATGCAATCACTCTCACCCCAAGGTCTCATCAAAAACTCTATAAAGGTACTCTCTTCCACACTCCATAAGACTGGTATTTTAATTTATCGTGCTTCGTGTGTAATTCAGTTATATATCGTCTCGGTGTTCCAGGGCAGATGTCACAAGTGATTGGAGAGTTGTTCGGCCTTGTTTGTGCTAACGAACGCCGTCGAATACGGCCGTGTTGACAATTCAATTAGAGTAAGTAGAGCCAGTCAACGTAACTAGGCTTAATATTGATATCTGCGGAAAATATGGCACCGTCTAAGCATCAATGACATGCGTGTGATAATAATTAAAATCTTTGCATAATAAAGAGTATTTGATATTTGCAACAAAAGGTGCGTGGAACTTTAGACTCACTTTTCCGTCCGCCATTTTAATTTTGTTTAGAAGTCGGCCATCAATAAATCCTTAAAAAAATATTACTTGCATTATTTTACAAATAAAATATTCTATGACAAAATCTCCTAAACTGTCACGTTTAGCCGTAAAGAGGCTGTAAAGGACGCTTGATATTTATGTTTTACATATTTTGCTAATAATTCGAAAACCTGACATTTTACGAATATTCACCACAGTATATTATATTGGAGCGATCTATCGATTTTTGAAAGTTTTAGCTGTGGCCATCATTTTGTAAAAATTGAAAAACCAAGTAAGCTTAACTAAAAATTCCAAAGTCTTCCATCTCTTTGATTATAAAGTATCTACCATTATCGTAGTGAGTATTAACGAACGCGTCAGATTGATAAGAGAATGTTTGGGGGGAAGAGATTGTTGATAAGGCAAATCTTTTTGAAATCGTTCCGAACGTTTTAACCCAGAAAAAGAAAAATTGTAAAGAAAATACAATTTCATTCGCGAATTGAAATCCTGAAATACCATAAAATGTCTGTGGCCGAGTTGTATAGTCTGGATAGTGTAAGATTTTCGATTCCTTGTCAATGTAATGCAATATATCCTGGAATACCAGTGAATTCAAACTCTAAAAGAGTTTTTTAGATCATAAAAATATGAATACTCTCTCCGAGTAAATATAATCTACCGTAAATGTAAATTCTGATCCCAGCTTTATTTTCATGTTTCGAATCTTCCCAGCAGCAATAATAGCAACGAGATCTTCGTTAGCGGCCCACGTATCTGATGCCCTATTATGTTATACTGCCTGTGTTTTTGGATATAGCCGTCCCTTACATTGGCAAGGCTATGTTACCATGAGAAACAGAGACGGGCAGATTCGAAAATACGAATTTTCGTGTTATGTGAGTAGGGATTCTGTGCTCTAAAGCACTTGTATTTGTGGGAACTTTGGGGCGGAAACTCCGTATTGGAGAGGTACCTTTAACGAGGTTTACCCGATACCGTTACAGATCAAGGCATACATTTCCAGTATACGTTGATCTCCTCGTGTGTAGATCGTGCATTAAGCGTAAGTTTTACTCGTAATGGTTATGAAAGACTTAACGTGGGGTACCATAGGATCAGACCTCGGATTGAAAACCATTCGTTAACGAATTGACACCCGATATACACAGGTACGCGTAACATATTATTCTATTCTAAGTTGAGAGCCATTTCCGAATGTGTGATGCATTGTAAATGATGTCATGAATTCGGTTTGCGTCACATAATTTCAGCAAAATGGAGTTTCAAAATATTAGGCTGTAGTTGCGTTGTTGCTACATGGGAAGGCTTTGTTGTTAAACCAAATAATAACTGGTTATTTTCACAATAAGATGAAACTTAAGCTCAGTTGTATCACTTTACACAACAACTTTCACCATAACTTGTATTTGTTACGTATAAGCACAAAGTAAAGGTACAGATGCTCCTGTTGCGTCTGTTGTGTTCGTTGCCTATGAAATAAAGTTAGTGCGTTTAAATAACAGTCGTGGATTCACTTACCCGCAGCGCATTCATTTGTAAGAAGTTTGGCAGATTTAAAGCAGTTTGATAAAGATAAAAGTACAGTTGCAAGCGAATCTAAACACAAGAAAGGCGTTCTCTTTACCGTAAATAATTGTAATAAAACGTGGCCATCATTCAACTTATATCCACGCTTGCTCGCTTAGCTCACTTGGCTTGCTACGCTCACGTCGCGTGATATTTCATGTTCCGACTCATTACGCAGCTATCTCGAGTCGCATGTGTATTGGCCCACGTCGGCCATTTGCCCTGGACGAAGGCGTTACTATGAGCCCTAACCGCATAGTTGCAAACAACCCTTTTCTTTACTGCTGCGTAAATATTCATACAATCTCTTGATAATAATTTTAACCTTTCTAATTAGAGCCAGTTCTTATTCAGCTCTTTTTATTTTTAGGTTATTTTCTGAATGGCCTTATTTTCTGTATTACGATTATGTTATCTACTTAATTACTCTATCTCTTTGTTGGAATTATTTTTTTGGAAGCGCTTTATACTGACATAAAAAAGGAGGTTATCGATTCAACGTGTAGGTATGTACCTATGTGATATCGTTGGAATTTGATTATATTGAGTACCCAAACACGTAGTGGAAGGTGTATATTGCTATGTTTGTCCACGGATTTGTCGAAAACAAGAAGTCATAGCGAGATGATTCCTTTTTAGTTCCATCAGGTATATTGCAACTAAGGTACATTGTTAGTTTCATAAAAATCGTTTCTGTAGTTTTTGAGATATGGGTTTTAACTAAAAAAAACTATTTAAATAAATACCGCGTTCAAGTAGCTGACTAGATAGATAGATTACTCTTGATTGCAAATCACATAGGTTTATTAATTCGTGTATAGGAGATGTACAATGTAGGCGGTCTTATCTTCAACGATGTCTCAAAATTTTTAAATAAGGCATTCGTCTTGTATTTAGGAGAATCAAGTTCATTTGGAGTCGGTGCATGATGTCAAGCTTACAAACAACAACAACAGCCTACAATATAATAGAATAGAATCGTTTATTTGCGTAAAACATGGTTAAATTTTATGAGATTACATAATTTCATTTTAGACCTCATGCTCTAATTAAATTACATTACATTATGCACCAACCAATCATGCACCGTCTCTAAATGAATTTTTAGACGGTGTATACAGGGTGTGGGCCGTAATAGGAGCATTTTTTTAATATAGACTCTCTAAGTAACCAGTTATCAATTCTAAGTGGTTTTTACTTATTATAAAAAAAAATACAATAATTGTTATTTTCTAACAAAATAAATCGAACCAGCAATGTATTGCAAATAAATGTGTCCAATCATAAAACTTGACATTGTCATTTACTACAATGAGTTAGCAATTTTGACATACATTTATTAGGGATTATAACTTTGGATTACAATACAGGGTGTTATTGCAAGGGGGTGCCAAATTTTTGGAGGTGAATGAGACCGTCAATATGAACAACTTTTACTATGGGGTCATGGTCAAAATCTTAAATAAAATTTCAGGTTCCCCATACAAAATCAGTCACCTACATTGACAATAATGTATGGAGAGGCAGAAAATAAAATTAATAATTGAACGATGGTCCCATAGTAAAAGTTGTTCATATTGATGGTCCCTCTGACTTAAACCATTTTAGAGCACCATGACCAGGTCAAGGTCCCTAAATTTACTCTGAAGAATCATTGATAAAAAATTTTGCTCCTAATACAGGCCACACGCTGTATACATAAAAAGTGCGTTATTCTCAGCTTTTCATTTCACATATTTTTTGTAAGCAAGCAGTTTGTTATTAGTAATCATCACAAATGCTTAGCACACATACTTGCCTATAAATACAACAAGTGCATTTACTCGAATCCAACGGTGGTAGGTACTGCCAGTATCCCCAGGGGTCTTATTTCAAAGGATCCTTTGTGTCGACCTGACAGGATTGTTTTAGCCACGCCTGGCCGCTTGCTAACTCGAAACGCAAACTAGGAGCAAGCGGACGATAGATCAAATGGCTCGAACGCGAATCGGGATTTCGGATTGCTTGACCGGATTGCGATACGTATTGCACTTGAAATCTGAATGCATTACTGGAGGCGTATAATTGCGATCCAACCTAATCCGATCAATTCCTACTCAATTCCCAGGCATTTAAATTCCCACTCAGTGAAAACGAATATTATCAACATAATAATACTTCTTCTTTTCGTTTCGACTCTGGCGTTATATTTTTGAGGACCAGTAAATAATAAAAATACTACAATGGTATGAATAGGGCTTGCCCAAATAAAAATTTCGTCAACCCAGGACAGACATGGCGCCGCCGAACCAGGAGAGCTGACCCCAAATAATGGGAAAAGGCTAGGACAAACAAAAAGAGAAATATTTAAGTTGTTATATTTTAATAATAATATCAATATAATGCGAAATATACTTTATTAATAACAAACAAGAAAAAAACCGGTTAAGTGCGTGTCGGACCCGCGCACTGAGGGTTCCGTGCCACCCTTAACTGAATTCAGGGTCCACTTACTTTCACTTAACGAAAACATCACAATATATTGTGACAGCAAAAATAACTTTGTTTTCCATAGTGTTTGTATGAAAGACAAAGTTATATTTGCGGTTGATAAAAATGTGCAATATCTCAAAAACTACTGGTTCGATCTCCTTCAAACCAATTTTCGTTGCAAGTTTTTGTTGAGATCTACATCATATATTTTTTTCAAAATTTTCACTTTCTTAGTTCAAAAGTTAGATGGGGGGGGACGCCCATTTTACCACTTTGGAAGCGTCTATATCTCAAACCTTACACTTTTAGAAAAAATGGTTTTAGAAACCTCAACATCATTTTTAAAGACCTATCCATAGACACCCCACACGCATAGGTTTGAGTAAAAAAAAATTTTTAGGTTTTAGTTTCATGTATGGGAGCCCCCCCTTAAATATTATTTTTTCTTACTTTTTGTATCTGAATCGGAAAGCGGTAAACAAGATACACCTACCTACCAAGTTTCAGCTATGTGATGCTTATAGTTTCAGAATAAAGTGGCTGTGACATACGGACGGACAGACAGACAGACAGACAGACAGACAGACAGACAGACAGACAGACAGACAGACAGACTTGACGAAACTATAAGGGTTCCGTTTTTTGCCATTCGGCTACGGAACCCTAAAAATAAAACTAAGACATGCAATATAAATAAAAATAAGACTACTCTATTCAAAAACGAAACCATTTCCTTGTGGCAAGGAGGCTATAATGCTGGCTGCGTTGCCGCGTTGGATAGCTATATGCTAATCCTTTGAGCTAGAAACCAGCCAGCTTTATTATTGGCCGTAACAGAATGCGAAATTGCATTACAAATTGCTATTTTGACAGTAAAGCAGATGTAAACATTATATGAAATTAGTGGAGGCTTACAATAACTCAGGTATTATAAAAGACACATTGAATAGATGTCTGTTAAATTTATTTTATAGGTAAACAAATTTAGAGAAAAAAAGAGTTTGTAAATCTAAGTGCTTTTGCGAAAATGTATTTCACATTTCACAGTAGTATTGAATTTCGGTATTTCAAACACAAATAAATTGGACGCGTCAAAAACATTTAATTCAAACGCGTTAAATTCTTAGTAATTCTGGTGGATCCAAAGCTATTTTGTTTTATCGCAGTAAATTAAATTATGAATCATCTGTTAAGTCAATCTTCGTCTCGATATGATTCATTAATTCATAATGGTTCCCTCAAAGTAATAACACCTAAGTTAAATTATAATATTTTACAACATTTTCTTTTCGCCTAATCTGCGTAGACTAGGAATTTAATATGATAGGATAAATAAAATGAATAACACCTAAATAATATTAAAAGTATTTTGTATTTTGTTTTTCATTTTCTTTTTGCCTGATCTGCGTAAATTAGGAATTATACTTTGCTTCGTCTTCGAGATTAGAATACTTTGTAGTATGTGTACTGTGCGGCCATTCATACACTATAGTTGAGAAATACAAAATAAAATAAAACCAAAACATCGATTATTAATCGATATAGGTAATTTGTAATCCCCGTGTGGCAACCCCGTAGTCGCCATCTTCATTCGTGTTCTAGTGCCCGGCCGTTCGTCACGTTCACTCCGACCCGTTTCTTAAATATCAATTTGATTACGCGTGCATAAATATGCCCAAGCGAAAAAGTAAGGACAGTGATAGTGATGATTACATCTTAAGAAAAATAAAGAAGCTGCAAAGGAAGTTAGTGAAACGTAAACGGAAAAGATTATCGAGTGCATCTTCTGAAGATTCTATTGCAGTGGTGTCATTACATGAAGGGTTTTAATAGTTCTTGTAACTAATTTATAGCTATAGCTTTATTTGGTAGATACTAGGTATTTGCCACAAACACGTTGAGTACACTTCCATTTAGAGTGTTACCTTCGCAATAAAAATACATGAGGGTAGTTAATAAGACTACCGCCTTGTATCATTTCTATTTTTAGTTTAGTACAATCTAATTATATACGTACTGGTGTTGAGTTCATCTGATAAAGATGATACCTTCACATTTTTGCCATTGATTGAATACAGGTCTTTAGAGCCTGTGACGTATTTCAATAAAACGAATCTTGTAGGTACCTAATATATTACCTATTAGGTTTCCTTATTATTGTTTCTTATATTTTAGACAACCAACCGGAGGAATCCGAAGAACGTAATGGCATTACCATCGACGAAAACTTAGATGTCGTTATAAATACAGATGAACAATCAAAAAATCAAGACACATTGCATAATACTGAACAAAACCCGATAATTTCAAATTTACCATCAACGTCAACATCAGAAGTACCGGCTACTTCTCCTGTTCCGTTAGATGACGACATACTGAATATGTTAGGTGAAAACCCCACAAAGAATAAAAAATACGGCACTCCAATACAAGCCGAATTAGCCGTTCGTTGGGAACATATCGCAACGACGGGATTAGCCAAAGATTTGAAAAAGGAACTGCTCGAAAAATATCATCTACCAGAAAACTGTACGAAGGTTGGTGCACCAAGCCTTAACCCCGAGGTAAAAGCTGCGCTGTCAGATTCCCTCGTAAAAAAGGACAAAGCTATCGAAACAAAGCAAAATCAACAAGCAATTGCGATATCATGCATTAGCCAAGCATTGACAAAGATGTTTGCTAGTGAATCAAAAGATTCAGAGGTAATTAAATTACTAATAGATGGCGTTAGATTATTGTGTGATTATCAACATACTGAGACTATGTCTAGACGAAGTTTTGTTACTTCTACCATTAAGAAAGATATTAAAGACCACTTATATGCAACCGAGATTGACAACTTTCTATTTGGAGAAAAGTTAGCAGAAACCTTGAAATCAGCAAAAGATATAAATAAATCAGCAGCCGATATGAAGACGGCAACACAGCAAAAACATGCCAACTTTTCACAAACAAAAAATCAACCTCGAACTTTAAACGGGAAACCTCCGCTTCCGTTGGCGAGACAAGCGGGAGCAGGGAGGAGGTCAGCACCTGCGACATTTCAACCTCGCCAATACCAAGCACATCCTCCGCCGCCGCCCCAGCCGCCTGCGAGACAACAACTGCCGCCGCCAGCGCCGCCGCAGCGCTCACGCGCGCGCACGCAAACACGCAGATAGACGAGGTACGCCCCGCCGCTGGTCGATTGTCTCTGTTTTACGATAGATGGCGCCTTATAACGCGTGATAACTTGATATTGTCATGGATTAAGGAAGGATACAAAATACCTTTTGATTTAATTCCTAAACAGAATTTTATACCTTCTTCAAATAATTGTTCTAAAGACGAGTTTCATGATTTTCAAATTGCAATTAATGAGCTTCTTGATTCGGGGGCAATATCAGAATGTACTCCATGTGATATGCAATATTTGTCAAGTATATTTCTAGTGCCGAAACCTAATGGCAAGAAAAGATTTATATTAAATCTTAAATCTTTGAACAAATTCATAGTAACAAGCCATTTTAAAATGGAGGATTTAAGAACAACTATAAAATTAATTTCAAAAAATTCATTTTTATGTACAATAGACCTAAAAGACGCTTACTTTTTATTGCCTATACATAATGAGTTTAAAAAGTACCTCCGTTTCCAATTTAATGATAAATTATACGAATTTAATGTCCTTCCCTTTGGGTTAAATACAGCACCTTTAGTTTTTACTAAATTAATGAAGCCAGTAATGTGTTTGCTCAGATCCATAGGATTCATTTCTTCTATTTATTTGGATGACATTTGTTTGATTGCTGAGACATATAAAACATGTCAAGATAATGCATCACAAACTGTATGTATTTTGGAGTCATTAGGATTTATGATCAATTACGAAAAAAGCGTATTGACGCCCAACACTACTTGCAAATACTTAGGTTTTATTGTTGATACAAAAAACTTTCACATTGCTCTTACAAGCGAGAAAAGGGTTTACATTAAACAAGAAATATTACATTTTTTAAATCTCAAAAGATGTACAATTAGACATTTTGCCAAACTGGCAGGTCTTCTAGCCTCATCCTGCCCCGCCATCCACTATGGTTGGTTGTACACAAAAAATATTGAACGCTGTAAATACCTTGCTTTAGAAGCCGCTAATAATAATTATGACAGTCACATGACTATTCCTGACTATTTAAAAATAGATTTTAAATGGTGGCAAACAAATATTGAAAAATCTATTAACCCTATACGAGATGATTATTATTGCTTAGAGATTTTCTCTGACGCTAGTAAAACTGGATGGGGGGCAGCATGTGGCAAGAACAGGGCCAATGGTCAATGGAATGATAATGAAAAAGATATGCACATTAATTATCTAGAATTATTGGCTGCATATTTTGGTCTAAAGGTTTTTGCAAAAGAATACAAGAATTGTCAAATACTTCTGCGAATTGACAATACAACCGCCATTTCGTACATAAATAAAATGGGCGGTGTACGTTTTCCTCATCTTACGGACGTAACTAAAAAGATATGGAGATGGTGCGAAGATAGAAACATTTTTGTTTATGCATCTTATATAAGTTCACAAGACAACGAAATTGCAGATGCGGAATCACGTCGTTCACACCCCGATATTGAGTGGGAACTAACCGACCATGCCTTCAGCAAAGTGGTTAATCATTTTGGTGAGCCAGACATTGATATATTTGCGACAAGATTGAATAGTAAATGTAATACTTACGTTTCTTGGCACAGAGACCCTGATGCTTTAGCTGTTAATTCTTTTACGATTAATTGGAGACAGTTAAACTTTTATGCATTTCCACCAATATCCGTGATCTTAAAAGTAGTACGTAAAATTATTACTGATGGTGCTGAAGGCATAGTGGTTGTTCCTCTTTGGCCCACTCAACCGTGGTTCCCTATCTTCAAAAGTCTATGTACCGATATGATTATCCTCGGCACCAATACAAATGTTTTGTTATCTGTTCCTAACAGACGCCTTCAAGACAAGGTCACCCTAGTAGCCGCGAAATTATCCGCACGGCGCTTTCACGACGGAGCATCCCACCAAGCGCCTTAGATATTATGTGTGCTTCCTTGTCTGAAAACTCAGCAAAACAATATGGTGTTGCGTTTAAAAAATGGTTTGATTTTTGTAAAATTCGTAAAATTGACACGTACGAAGCATCGATACCCCAAGTAATACTTTTTCTGACTGGAATGTTTAACACTGGGCTTCAGTATGGTTCGTTAAATAGTTATAGATCTGCACTATCTTTGATTGTTAATACAAAAATAGGAAGTGATGATAGAGTAACTAGACTCTTTAAAGGATTCTATCGTTTACGACCGCCTTTACCTAAATATAATGTAACCTGGAATCCAACGACTGTCTTAAATTTTTTAGAGAACTGGTATCCACATAATGAATTAAGCTTAGAAACTCTAACAAAAAAAGTCGTGACCTTATTAGCCCTCGTAACAGCACATCGCGTGCAAACCTTAAGTAAAATAAGGGTTCAAAATATTGAAGTAATTACAGGTGAAAAAATCATTATTAAAATTACAGATTTAATTAAAACTTCGCGAGTACGCTCACTTCAACCTTCTTTAATATTGCCCTTTTTCGAGCCAAACCCTAAAATATGTCCAGCAATTGCATTATTGGATTATAGGGAAAAAACACGTAGTATACGAAATGATGATCAACTTTTTATAAGCTTTAAGAAACCATTTAAAGCAGTATGCTCACAATCAATCAGTCGTTGGATAAAGGAGGTTTTACATAAAAGCGGTATAAATACAAGTATTTTTACAGCTCATTCTACCCGACATGCTTCTACGTCGACCGCTCACTTGAGCGGTGTAAATCTAGACATAATTAGAAAAACCGCTGGCTGGTCCGAATCATCCTGTGTATTTGCCAGATTTTATCAAAAATCTGTTATCACAGATAATAGTGATAGCTTCGCAATGTTGATTTTAAATCGAAGTGATTCTTAAATAAAACTGCAATTTAACATTGTACCAATGGTTGTGTAATATAATTTACAATTATTGCAATATTTATTTCAAATTAAGTTGTTAACGTTTCTGTTTCATACAAGCAATTATGTGTTCATGGAATGAAACATTTATTTTTATATTTCTTTGAACAAAAAATTATGTAATGATAATAAATATAATCGTTACTATTGTACATATTTATTTCTTATTCAAATTTTACATCTCTAAAGATCTACAAAGTATTCTAATCTCGAAGACGAAGCAAAGTATAATTAATGATTAAACGAACTTACCTGTACGTGAAGTTCTATCTTAATTATACGAAGGCTTCGTCTGAAGAGATTAGCTCCCTCCCGACCCTAACCCTTCCTGTAAAATTTGATAGAAATAAAAATCACATTCTCTGAACTAAATGAAGATGGCGACTACGGGGTTGCCACACGGGGATTACAAATTACCTATATCGATTAATAATCGATGTTTTGGTTTTATTTTATTTTGTATTTCTCAACTATAGTGTATGAATGGCCGCACAGTACACATACTACAAAGTATTCTAATCTCTTCAGACGAAGCCTTCGTATAATTAAGATAGAACTTCACGTACAGGTAAGTTCGTTTAATCATTAATTATATAAGACACCATTAGTAAATTGGGCCCACTGAAAACCACGGTCAGGTCCTCCATGGGATCTGGCCTATGCTTGGTGAGGTCATCTTAGTCTGGACGTCACCAACACACATTACGTCTGGCACGCACTGCTTGTCTGGCTTTATGTTTTTGTCTAATTGCTTTTTTTAATATTTTTTTGTATAATTGTTTTTTATTTTTATTTTTGTTTTGTGTAAATATTATTTCTGTAACTGTTGATCTTTATTTTCATTGTTACTTTCTATTGTGATGCGTGCGTATGTGTGTTTGTTTGTGCTGTCCTTTTACCAATACATGTTTTTTCTTTTATTTAAATTATTTGTGCAAAGATAGGGCTGTTCTTCATTATGTATTTTATGGGAATTTTGTCGTAAAGGACACACTTTATTCAGCTACCTTTTGTGTAGTGACACAAACATGATAAGACCTTACTGCGACATACTTTTATAAACCGCAGGTACAATGCGTAACCCTCTTTCGCTAGCCTTATTATGAAAACTCAGGCTTTTCCTGGCAAGCAGCGTCGTCACAGGTCTTTTTAGGGCGAGTACTCACAGGAAAATGAATGGAAGAGCTATATTTTATTTTTCTTTAGAAAAAAACTGAAGGTTTTACTTTTTTGTCGTGTATCTGCAAAGTCTGCAAGATTGATGCTTAGATAAAAGTTTTTAGTATTGAGTTAGATTTATTAATTTCGATCCAAAGTATTAGTCAGTTTAAAACCTGCTTTACACAAGTGTAGACATCAATGTATGAAAGATTATTTTGTTGATTATTTTAATTTACAATGAAGACAAAAAAAACTACCAATGGCAATAAATAAAGATTGCAAGAATTCAGCTACGATTGCAAGCATTCAGCAGACACGATTCACAAATCCAAAAATGACCTAAAAGTTTAATGTAGCACCCAAATCACCATTTTAAAAAATGAAACCCAAAGGTTGAGTGGAAACAATGTTAGCGATAACTCCAGTTTATATTTTTTGTGAATTGCTTTAAAATTTTACTGTGTGGTGTGCTCTAAAGGGCTATCTTTCTGTTAATAAAGGAACGCTCGCAAAAAAGAACCCTGGTAGAGATCGCGTCGTGTGTACGTAGCTTATCTTGACCGACCTGCATCATTAGGGACAAACCGTAGCGGTCGCGACGGATCTCAAGGTATAGAATACCGCAGCCAAAAGGCTTTTAATGAATCAAAATTATTAAGATACAACCTTCAAGGTACGTTTTAATAATTTTTCAGCCTTGTTACTTTTAAGAATAATGATCAAGGGATCATTTTCAAATCTCAATCAGAATAAGTTATAAGAATGTAAGCGAGCATAAGTAGTGAATATTATTCGTTCAATTCGGATTTCAAAACCAGTTCTCGTAAATTATGTCATGAATTCGGTTTGCGTTATAGATAATTTCAGCAAAATGGAGTTTCAAAATATTAGGCTGTAGTTGCGTAGTTGCTACATGGGAAGGCTTTGTTGTTAGACCAAATAATAACTGGTTATTTTAACAATAAGATTAAACTTAAGCTCAGTTGTATCACTTTACACAAAAAATTTCACCATAACTAGTATTTGTTTCGTATAAGCACAAAGTAAAGGTACAGATGCTCCTGCTGCGTCTGTTGTGTTCGTTGCCTATGAAATAAAGTTAGTGCGTTTAAATAACAGTCGTGGATTCACTTACCCGCAGCGTATTCATTTGTAAGAAGTTTGGCAGATTTAAAGCAGTTTGATAAAGATAAAAGTACAGTTGCAAGCGAATCTAAACACAAGAAAGGCGTTACCTTTACCGTAAATAATTGTAATAAAACGTGGCCATCATTCAACTTATATACACGCTTGCTCGCTTAGCTCACTTGGCTTGTTACACTCACGTCGCGTGATATTTCATCTTCCGACTCATTACACAGCTATCTCGAGTCGCATGTGTGTTGGCCCACGTCGGCCATTTGCCCTGGACGAAGGCGTTACTATGAGCCCTAACCGCATAGTTACAAACAACCCTTTTCTTTACTGCTGCGTAAAAATTCATACAATCTATTGATAATATTATTAACCTTTCAAATCAGAGCCAGTTCTAATCCAGCTTTCTTTATTTTTATATTATTTTCTGAATGGCTTTATTTTCTGTATTACGATTATGTTATCTACTTAATTACTCTATCTCTTTGATGGAATTTTTTTTTTGGAAGCGCTTTATACTGACATAAAAAAGGAGGTTATCGATTCGACGTGTAGGTATGTACCTATGTGATATCGTTGGAATTTGATTATATTGAGTACCCAAACACGTAGTGGAAGGTGTATATTGCTATGTTTGTCCACGGATTTGTCGAAAACAAGAAGTCATAGCGAGATGATTCCTTTTAAGTTCCATCAGGTATATTGCAACTAAGGTACATTGTTAGTTTCATAAAAATCGTTTCTGTAGTTTTTGAGATATGGGTTTTAACTAAAAAAAACTATTTAAATAAATACCGCGTTCAAGTAGCTGCCTAGTTAGATAGATTACTCTTGATTGCAAATCACATAGGTTTATTAATTCGTTTAGAGGAGATGTACAATATAGGCGGTCTTATTACGACGTTTAAAAAGCTTAAAATAAGGCATTCGTCTTGTATTTAGGTGAAACAAATTCATTGGTTTATGATGTCAAGCCTACAAACAACAACAAGTCTACGCACATCATGCACCGTCTCCAAATATATTTTTTACTCCTATATACATGACAATAATTTCACATGGGTTAGTAAGTTATCACGCATATTTTTTGTAAGCAAGCAGTATATTATTGGTAATAATCACAAATGTTTAGCACACGTACTCTTGCCTATAAATACAACAAGTGCATTTACTCGAATCCAATGGTGGTAGGTACTGCCAGTATCCCCAGGGGTCTTATTTCAAAGGATCCTTTGTGTCGACCTGACAGGATTGTTTTAGCTACGCCTGGCCGCTTGCTAACTCGAAACGCAAACTAGGAGCAAGCGGACGATAGATCAAATGGCTCGAACGCGAATCGGGATTTCGGATTGCTTGAGCGGATTGCGATACGTATTGCACTTGAAATCTGAATGCATTACCGGAGGCGTATTGCGATCCAACTTAATCCGATCTATTCCTACTCAATTCCCAGGCATTTAAATTCCCACTCAGTGAAAACGAATATTATCAACATAATAATACTTCTTCTTTTCGTGTCGACTCTGGCGTTATATTTTTGAGGACCAGTAAATAATAAAAATACTACAACAGTATGAATAGGGCTTGCCCAAATAAATATTTCGACAACCCAGGACAGACTGTTCTGGCGCCGCAGAACCAGGAGAGCTGACCCCAAATAATGGGAAAAGGCTAGGACAAACAAAAAGATAAATATTTAAGTTATTATATTTTAAAAATAATATCACTATAATGCGAAATATACTTTATTAATAACAAACAAGTAAAAATTAAACTAAGACATGCAATATAAATAAAAATAAGACTACTCTATTCAAAAACGAAACTATTTCCTTGTGGCAAGGAGGCTATAATGCTGGCTGCGTTGCCGCGTTGGATAGCTATGCTAATCCTTTGAGTCTAGCTCAAAAAAAAAACCAGCCAGCTTTATTATTGGCCGTAACAGAAAGTGAAATTGCAATACGAATTGCTATTTTGACAGTAAAGCAGATGTAAACAATGTAAGAAATTAGTGGAGGCTTACAATAACAACAGGTATTATAAAAGACACATTGAAAAGATGTCTGTTAAATTTATTTTGTAGGTAAACAAATTTAGAGAAAAAAGAGTTTGTAAATCTAAGTGCTTTTGCGAAAATGTATTTCACATTTCACAGTAGTATTGAATTTCGGTATTTCAAACACAAATAAATTGGACGCGTCAAAAACATTTAATTCAAACGCGTCAAATTCGTAGTAATTGTGGATCCAAGCTCTTTTGTTTTATCGCCGTAAATTAAATTATGAATCATCTGTTAAATCAATCTTCGTCTCGATATGATTCATTAATTCATAATGGTTCCCTCAAAGTAATAACACCTAAGTTAAATTATAATATTTTACAACATTTTCTTTTCGCCTAATCTGCGTAGATTAGGAATTAAATATGATAGGATAATGAAATGAATAACACCTAAATAATATTAAAAGTATTTTGTATTTTGTTTTTCATTTTCTTTTTGCCTGATCTGCGTAAATTAGGAATTAAATATGACATCAATAGTAAGGACCCACTGAAAACCAGGGTCAGGTCCTCCATGGGACCATGACTTGGTGAGGTCATCTTGGTCTGGACGTCACCCGTCACACACATTACGTCTGGCACGCACTGCTTGTCTGGCATTATGTTTTTGTCTAATTGCTTTTTTTTGTATAATGTTTTTTTTTTTTTTTGTTTTGTGTAAATATTATTTCTGTAACTGTTGATCTTTATTTCCATTGTTACTTTCTATTGTGATGCGTGCGTATGTGTGTTTGTTTGTGCTGTCCTTTTTACTATTAAATGCTTTTTTTTCTTTAAATTATTTGTGTAAAGATATGGCTGTTCCTCATTATGTATTTTATGGGCATTTTGTCGTAAAGGACACATTTGATTCAGCAACCTTTTGTGTAGTGACACAAACATGATAAGACCTTACTGCGACATACTTTCGTAAACCGCAGGTACAATGCGTAACCCTCTTTCGCTAGCCTTATTATGAAAACTCAGGCTTTTCCTGGCAAGCCACGTCGTCACAGGTCTTTTTAGGGCGAGTACTCACAGGGAAAAGAATGGAAGAGCCATATATATTTTTTCTTTAGAAAAAAACTGAAGGTTTGAATTTTTTGTCGTGTATCTGTAAGGTCTGCAAGATTGATGCTTAGATAAAAGTTTTTAGTATTGAGTTAGATATATTAATTTCGATCCAAAGTATTAGTCAGTTTAAACCTGCTTTACACAAGTGTAGTCATCAATGTATGAAAGATTATTTTGTTGATTATTTTAATTTACAATGAAGACAAAAAAATAGTTAGATACGGGATTGCTACCATGTACCTTATTATTTATGAGTTACTCCGTGATCATGGCGCTTGCAACAGTGCCGAAATATCGGAAGCTCATAAATAATAAGGTACATGGTAGCAATCCCGTATCTAACTATTCTAATGTTAGTGACCATGAAAGTTTAAAACAATATAAGACAAAAAAAATACCAATGTCAATAGGGTCAATTTCAACAAAGTCGATTTTTTTATCACTTCGGTGAACTTTTTTATTTTTAACATTTTTCGAATTCAAACTATGGTTTATGTTTCTTCTTGGTGTTGTTTAGATCAATACGTTACGCCATCAAAATATCTTGATAAACTAAAAAGATACATTACTTCAAAGTTTTGATGCCACCGAAATGAAAAAACGATTCATCGAAATGAAATAATTTGCCCACCGAAATGACAACACATATCCACCCACCGAAAACCTTTAAAAAAATTACTTCTATACACTAAAATACGTGGTTCCTCGTGACTGCATCCGTGCGTTTTGATTTTACTCCATTCCCGTAGGTCGTTTTACAGTATCCCGTATGTAGAAGTTAACCTTTCTTTCAGGACTCATATTTTATTATAACGGAAAAACAGCAATTCTCCCCGCGAAATTTAAGCGCCGTGCGCCGCGCATAATACGGGTAATAAGCTAGACTACTGTGACTACAAATTTTCACTTTTTTATTTACTATTTATTTAAATGTAACCTGATTAACAAATAAAATAGGCCTTCGGCTATTCAAACTCGCATCGCAAAATAAACAAGTAAAAAAAGTATTTGTATTAACAGTAGTCAAAAACCCATCACTAGATGACAATTTGGTAGTTTTTCTAATGTACACAACTTGAAAAGGACATAACTTACATTTTTTATTTAATTTTCTAATAACTGTCATTGTCAAGCCTATCACCTATTTTAGGCTGGACCTCTATTTAAGGAACACCAAGTATAGCCAATAACCTTTTCCGATAAATTAGCTATCTAACAATATTTTTTTCAAATCGGTGCAGTAGTTCCTGAGATTAGCGCGTTTAAAAAGTTTTCGAACTAAGCGCTTCTCGTCAACTTTCATAATGCGCACAGCAAAAGAGTGGAACTCTCTACACGCATATGTGTTTCCATCGGTCTACAACCCTGTTATTTACAGAAAAAGAGTAAACAGGCTTCTTCTGGGTGAGCTCGCTTCATCGTCGTCCCTGTCTGTGCCTCGTCTGGTATAGTCTAGAGACAAGAGTAAACCCATACCATATTAAAAAAAAACTTTTTAGCTTAACAACACTACTAGCGGTCCCCTTCGACATTTTCTGTGCGTTTTGCCTTTACTCCGTTCCCGTAGGTTCCAGCGTGATGTTGGCACGCCTTAAAGCAGTTGCAAAACCTGAATCTGGTGCTTGGCTGCATGCTTTGCCGTCTCCACAGTTGGGTACGCTTCTCGACAACAATTCCTTAAGAATTGCAGTAGCTTTAAGACTGGGCAGAAAAGTTTTTGAACCTCATCGCTGTATTTGTGGTGTGATAGTATGGTAGATGAAAACGGCCACCATGGACTAAGTTGCCAAAGAAGTGCGGGGCGGTTCCCGAAGCACCATTCTATTAATGAATTTGTGCGTCGGGCCACGGTTTCCATTAATATTTCTTGCGTCCTAGAGCCACCAGGCTTGTCCCGCATGGATGGTAAGAGACCAGATGGCCTAACGTTGGTTCCATGGCAAAGAGGGCGTAGCCTCTTATGGGACGCAACATGCGTTAGACACATTTACGGCATACTGTAACTTCAGCAGGTTCAGCGGCGGAAAATGCTGCCAAGTTAAAACATACTAAGTATGCTGAGCTAAAGTCTGAGTATGAATTTGTTCCAATCGCTGTGGAGACGGGTGGGCCTGGGGTAATGAGGCACGCGAGCTCGAGTTGGGACAACGACTGAGGGATAAGGGTAATGATCCCCACTCTGACTGGTTCAACAGGTTTCCATTGCTATTCCACGAGGCAATGCTGCTAGCATAATGGGAACCTTTGGATCGGTCAGAGCGTAGAGTGGGAATCAATAGTAGTTATAAGAAAATTCAAAGCGTCTTTTTTTCCTGTGCCATTTTGTAATAAAATGACGACGCTTTTCGCTGAAAGAATAATTAGTATCTTAATTATAGTTCATTATGTATGTCATTGTAATTTTCGTTTAACACCTTAACGCGTTTATGAAGAAACGGGCAGTCATTTTTTTAAAAATATGATATAACAAAAAAATACAGTTTTCGCAATTATTCCTGTATGTGTATTATAAATGACGTTGCTTTGTACCAAATTTCAAGATTCTAAGTTCACGGGAAGTACCCTGTAGGTAGGTTTTGATTCCTTTTCGAGTGTTGAAAATTTGCGGAAATTTGCTGATATTTACGGCAATAACGGCTGTATCTTTTGATTGCGTTGATTTTTTTACAGCTTTAAGGGACTGAAGGGTTCCGTTTTTTACCTTTCAAGGTACGGAATCCTAAAAAGGAAGGCAAAACAAAAAAAAAACAAATTCAACCAGTAGTTCCTGAGATTACCGCGTTCTAATAAAAAATAAACAAACAAACTCTTTAACTGTATAATATAGTATAGATTTCACCGGAATGATAAAATGAAGCCATCGAAATGAAAAAAACAATCACCGATATGAACAATTTACGCACCGGAATGAATAAAATTCACATAAATGATATTTTTTATCATTTCGGTGAATTTTGTTTCATTTCGGTGGTCAATCTAGGCCACCGAATCAACCGAAATGAAAACACCGATATTAAAATCAACGACAAAATTTAACATAACAATAAAAGTTTTAAAGTTACAACGTTAATAATACCACACTAATAAACGTAGTTTCGGAAGGATACAAATAAATATTTCATACATTTTTTGGAGAATTGGATGACAATATATTCCAACCTGCGGAAATGAAAAATAAAATGTCCCATGTCACCGAAACCAACTACTTACTTTTTTGGCGGGAACACGGAGCAAGCGGCGCACGTCTATTTACTTTAAGCATTGAGGCGGCACTGGTATGTAGCGTTTTAGCGCGGGGGCAAGGAGCTAGAGTTGTCCCACGCAAAAATATTCTCGACAAACAAAAATTCACCGATATGAAAAGTCTTATTTGACCACATGCATTTTTACTTATAAGTCATTTAATTAAATAGATTAAATTATGAAAATATTATGTGATAGTACTATAACTATTCACGATTTAAATGAAATAAGCAATCACACTAAATAACCAAAAGTTTTTACTATACAAGGGAAATTAAACAGAAAAATGGATTTGACCGCGCAACCGAAATGAAAAATATGGTGCTTTATCATTTTTTATTTCGAATTTAACGTAGTCCTAATCAAAAAATATTTATGGTCACGTATACGAGGTAACGCCTTTTATAAATAAAAAAATAAATAAGCCTCATTGTATCACTCTGCACTGCCGATTTCACTCATGCCGCGTAAAATTTGCTGTTGGGAAATTCACCCAATAAATAAAGATTGCAAGAATTCAGCTACGATTGCAAGCATTCAGCAGACACCATTCACAAATCCAAAAATGACCTAAAAGTTCAATGTAGCACCCAAATCACCATTTAGAAAATGAAACCCAAAGGTTGAGTGGAAACAATGTTAGCGATAACACCAATTTATATTTTACCAATACCACCAATTAAAAATAACACCAATTTATATTTACCATAACACACGAAATTGGCTCCTCCCACCATTTGTATGCGGACGACTTGCAGCTTTACCAGCAATGCCGAGCTACCGATTTAAATCAGGCTGTACAAAATCTTAATATCGATCTCCAGCATATACTGACCTGGTCAATTCGTTTCGGTGTTGCTGTTAATCCTTCTAAATGCCAAGCCATTATTATCGGCAGTCAGCGGCAATTGTCACTTATTGATATTGCTGACGTAGCTCCGGTTTGCTTCAACGGGGCATATCCCATATTGTGCTAGCGTCAAAAATCTCGGTCTTCACATAGATCAAACGCTAAGCTGGAATGTCCACGTTTCGGAGGTGAGTCGGAAGGTTAATGGGCACGTTGCGTTCGCTCTTCAGGTATAAAAATTTCCTCCCCGTTAAAACAAAAATTTCATTGATTCAATCTCTAGTTTTTCCACTGATTGATTACGCTGATGTGTGCTATCCTGATTTAAATCAATCCCTTTTAAACAAGCTTGGCCGTCTAATCAACTCTGGCATCCGCTTTATTTTCTGTCTTCGTAAATTCGATCACATCTCATTTTTCCGGTCACAGCTCACATGGCTACCTCTTCACTTTCGACGTAAAATCAGAATTCTCTGCACGCTTTTCTCAATATTAAATGACCCTTATTCACCTAGTTACTTAAAATCTCAGTTCCCCTTCCTCAGTGAAACGCACTCGCGTCCGCTGCGCTCTTCTAATAAACTTTCCCTCGCTACTCCTTTTCACCGCACAGGATTCCTCTCAAAATCTTTTCTCGTCCAAGCCACTCGTCTTTGGAATTCCCTTCCGGCAAATATTCAACAGGCTCCCAGTAAGTTCGCATTTAAGAGGCTCGCCCGTACACACTTTCTTCATATAGCGGAAACATCAACATAGCTGCATCATCCATAGTCTTTTACATCCTCGTCATAAAGTATTCTTAAAAGATGAAATATGAAACCAAAAATTGCGCACGGGCGGGATTCGAACCAGCATCTTTCTGGCAATCCGGGCCAACTGCTCTTCCAATTGAGCTACCGTGCTGTCGGTCCGACCGCGCGAAATTCTTGGTCTCATTGATACGTCATTGTCATTGATACTGTAAGTGTTAAAAATATTGTAAAACCATTAATTAAAGTATATATAGATATATGTATTTATTTATTATTAATGTATTTATTACATCGCTTGTATTGTGTATGTATATGTAATACTATGTTAGTGTATATTGTATTCATTACTTATTGTATTTGTTTTGTTTTTATTATATTGAAATAGATTGTTTATGTATTTTTAATTTATATATAATCTAAATACTTATTAATAATTAAATACATTTCTTTGTCGCACCGCCCACAATCATTTCTGCTTAGCCCAAAGGTATGACTGGTAGAGAATGCCATACGGCATGAAGTCCACCTTTTGTACAGTTTTTGGTTGTGCAATAAAGTATAAATAAATAAATAAATAAATATTTTCTGTGAATTGCTTTAAAATTTAACTGTGTGGTGTGCTTTAAAGGGCTATCTTTCTGTTAATAAAGGAACGCTCGCAAAAAAGAACCCTGGTAGAGATCGCGTCGTGTGTACGTAGCTTATCTTGACCGACCTACATCATTAGGGACAAACCGTAGCGGTCGCGACGGAACTCAAGGTATAGAATACCGCAGCCAAAAGGCTTTTAATGAACCAAAATTATTAAGATACAACCTTCAAGGTACGTTTTAATAATTTTTCAGCCTTGTTATTTTTAAGAATAAAGATAAAGGGATAATTTTCAAATCTCATGTAGAATAAGTTTTAAGAATGTAAGCGAGCATAAATAGTGAATATTTATTCGTTCGATTCGGATTCCAAAACCAGTTCTCGTAGGAGCGATCTTATTAATCTCACATTCCGACAAGCGTTTAAAATCCACGTAACCATAGTCAGGCGTAACCACATTTGAAAATGATAGATAGAAAGAAAGAAAATACATTTATTCGACCGAGAAAAATACATGCAGAACTGGGTAGACTACTCGAGTCGAAAAGGCACCCGCTCAGTATAAGTCGCGGTAGCGGAACGCATACCACGACGCTGATTTTCAGCGGGTGCCTTTGTGGGTAGAATAGTCTGCTCAGAAAAAAAAAAATTAAAAAAAAATTAAAATTTTAACATAAATAAAAAACAACCAATTAACAAATTAAATATTATACAATGAATTATAATTTAAAGTAATTAAATGTGATAGAAAACACTTTTACGATAATAGTAGGTCGCTAATCCCACAATGGCTAATTCTACCCATAGCTTCAATTTCAAAGTTCAGACTCGCCACTTTGCCCGGGCCATTGTGAAAAGGCTTTGTACGCGGTTCCGCTGGGCGGGCGGCCGAAGTATTTCGTAACTAGATCGCTTTTGTCACGCCTGAGTTTGAGGTGCTTACGTAAAGCTGCAACGCTTTCAAAATTCTGCCATTACGTCACTAACAAAAGCAATTGATCAGCAAGTTCGAGGTCTTCACATACTCTGTAGGGTGTCGAGTGGGACCACCATGTAATTTCTTAATCTTTATTTTCTCTCTCGCTTACTCCGGCCATGCCGCGCACGGATTGCGATCGCATTGTTATCGCTTTCCAGTAACACAGTCTCCGCACGGGTGGCTGGGCGGCGGATCAATGCCGCCCGCCCATGCGGCCTATTGTCTTAACAGGTTGCCAGTTTGCCGGTGAATGCATGCCCATTGATTGCAAAGTGGCCACTTGTGGGGAAAGTTTCTTTTTAACAGAAACCGAGCGAGGGTATTTTAAAAGCACCTATATTTAGCCATCATTATGTAAGGCTTTATTGCACAACCAAGTTTGGTTTGTACAGCTTTTAAACCTTACATTAGGAACGCTCTTAGCTATGTTAAAGCTACGCAAAAATAATACTCACATTTACTAAAGGCACAAACACTTGGATGATGATAATTCATAACACAGTGCTTTGACTAATAGAAGGTAATGTGAGATCAGCGGTTTCAGTAAAATAAAAATAGTATTTTCTAATAAGTTCGTTTTTTTGTCAAGCTTGTCAACTAGACTCCAGTTTGGGCACATCCAAGCTTGACAAAGATAGAGTTGACTATAGTGTGCTCTCATTTAAATAAAGATTTGATATTGTTTTGTTCTACATTCGTAGACGACATTCGTCTTAATATTTTTTCTTATGTGAAATCATGATACAATTCTACATTCAAAATTATAAAAAAAATGCAATTTAAACATAGTAACCCTCAACCTTAGCACCCACCTCAAATTCTTTTTTTAGCTAGAAAAACTCAGTTACCGCTCTTGGTGTCGCCATCAACACGTTATTTCCTATTTGACGGTGGGCAATTTAATTTCCGTTTAATATGACGACGCGGACGCGTGATACAGCCAAATAAAATATATCTCCTGTGAGAACACACCAAGCATGTATACAGTAGGCCGTTACTAAGTATTTTGGGTAGACAACCCCATTTTTCCGGACATAGTGTTTCAGTACTCATATATTGGCAGTTATGTTATAGTGACTGTGGCACTATCAACCTTGTGGAAATGACAAAGAAAATGTTTTCTACAGTACCTTAGGTGCAGTTATCTTATGCTGGGTCCTGATTTTTCCACCAAAGCTGCTTCCTGCTTTCCATCAGATGCTATCGTGGTGAAATTTCTAACGATAAAAAAAATACGTTGACTTCGTTAATTAGAAAACGATAGGTCATATTTTTGAACTTACTTCTTTTGTTTCACGTTAACTACGTCACTACTCGTATATTAGAAAGTTAATCTACTAAATCTGCCGCTATTGTGTTTAATATGGTATACAAAACCTATTACCGGAGAAAGGATCATGCGATTTAGAAATGGGTGTTTTATGATGTTGTGTCGTTAGATTTTATTTTATAGAGATTAGGATTGATTTCGCTCTGGGCAGTGGCATAGTGGGTCTAGGCATACCTAATACAATGGATATATTATAGGTAATAACATTGTCTCATTTCATGATAGTATTGTGACACTATTTATCTGCTATTATTAAAATCTTAATCCTAATGTAAATAAATAAAGAAAAGTTATCCATAAAATCGTTTTAAGTATCAAAACGAATCTCGAAGAATCACACTGAAAAAGCAATTGGTTCTCCAAATCAGCAACCGCCATTGTGTTGCCACTGAAATATTCAATCGTTCAAATTCCGAATATTATCAGTCGGCTGGCCATACAAAAGAATCCCATTACTGCCTCCCGGGGCAAGGTTCATGAAACGTGCAACTTATAGAGTTCCAATCTCATCTGCAGATTAAGCCACTGTGACCCGAAGATTTATCGGATCGGATGGTAGATACTGGCTGAGGTGACCCAAGATCTTAAATTAATTTACTCGCAGCAGCTTTTACATACATCGATTTTTAAGTAAGATTTTTTTGTTACTGGCTAGTAGTTAGTGAAAACAGGCATAACGCTTTTTATGTTTAACTGTGCCCACGTCCTAAAGCACATCCAATTAATAACATTTGTCTTTGAAGGTCTTAGTTTTTGATTATGGTGAGGCATGCAACTAAGCTGCATTGTAACTTGATTGCAACAGTTGCAGGATATAAACAGATGTTTTCTTTATTTGCATATATTTGTTGGGAGACATAGAATAATTACTCTTTTTGAAAGTTAATATTTATGCAAATCTAGTCAAATTGAATAAAATTGTCTTATAAAAATGATATAATTGACCCTCGGTTAACATTCGTTTGATTGGCAATCGTCAGCATGGCAGTCATTACCAGCGCTTTCGTTTTTTTTAAATTATGGAATCTCATCGCAAGGTATAAAAAGCCCTTTGGGTCTTTCAATAAATTTCTAATCTACCCTCTCGGACCTTTCAATAACCGCCCGATCACACGGAAACTCGGACGTGATCTCTCATTTTTTCAATGAAAATGCTATAAGCCGTTACTCACAAGAAAATGATTACGCAAAAAAGTCATTTCGGTCCCAGATTTAGAGGTCAAATCGATTCATCTTCTTTGCGTAACTTTATATTCATTGTTATGACAGTTTTTTTATGTAAGAGAACTTGGAGACAAGGCTAAGAGGCTTTGGAGACAAGGTTTTGACAGACTTTTTGAAATTTTTTTCACAGTTTCAAAAATTTTGTGTTATTTACAAACTATTGAGGTTTTCTAAATAATAATATACGCTACAGATTTTGCCTATGAACATCCTACTGCTGGGAAAGCCTCAAGCATGAGCTCATAATTCCACAACCGCAGGCATGTTTTTTTTAAAAAAATTAAAAAAAAAAATAAGCTATTATTTTGTATGCATGTAAACCGTCCTTTATTCTGAGAGCCGAATCCAGGGCAATACAATTTGCAAGACGTTCTAAGAATGGAAATGCATTTACGTACCTATGTTTACAGTGAGCGACTCGCAAGGCCGCAAATGTGTGCTCATCATAAACAAGGTGATTAAATATTGTGCAATACCAAACATGCACAGCTATTTGAGGAACAACATACCTACTTAAATAGAACAGTGTGATCTTAAAATTATATTGAGGGCTTAATACTTAATGACTCTTGTCGAGTATTGCAGCTAATGTTATACTTAAATATTATTATGAACATTGAGTTCGAAAATAATACAAAATTAAGAAGCTTACGCTTAACGGGATCGTGGTATCTGATTAAGTTTCGTTCGAAAGTGAACCTTTATACACGGTGATTTTATCTGGTTTATCATGGTTATCCGTGAATCTTTATCTGAACTCGCTCTACCGTCGCACGCGTTGCTTAGCTTACCTGTTTCACCCGATAGTAAAACAGCACAGAGCAATGAATAATTTAAATATGGAACATCATTTCTTATGAAGTAATGGACAGATAACGTCGTTACTTGTTATTATGACATTGTGAAACAGGCCTTTGGTGTTGCGTCAAGAGCGAATCCGTTCCAAAAAATTATCACTCGCATTAATTTCTAAACAAAGTAATATTGCCACTTGGTTGATATTGAACCCCCTGTACTTAAACAGCGTAGGTGTGGTAGGCAATACTGAAACCACCACACTATCTTCCCTAATTGAAGATTTAATGAAAACAAAACCACTGTCAAGATCCTAGCTCTTTTTGATGATGATAGCAAAATTCAAAAAAAAACAAAATCTTTATTTCAATTTAGGTCATGAAATGACACATATGACGTCAAATATAAAAATTAAAATAAATGTGCGAAACATGTCTCCTTATCTTTTGGGCCCTACCAGCGCTTCGAGACAGAACACAGACAATTAGGCAAGTGCTGAGAAGAAACGCGCGCCGGAACAAACTCAGTCACCACTACTGCCGTAAAATCGAAATCATCAAAGGTAAGTACATCAGTCGGTGCAGGCTGGACGGACCACACATTCGTGTCGTTTAGATAGTCTTGAACCTTATAATAGCCTTTAGACATAAGCGTGTTTTTAACGTGTGTAGCAATCCTACCAATAGGTGGGTGAGATTGTGTATCGACACCGATTAAAATGGCTATACCTTCTTCTCAAAGTGCTATTACCTTCTGGATAACTAGGTTTATAGTATACTTTATAATTACACTTATGTCACCTATGTAAGTTATTAATACCTAGTATGCATGCATGAATAAATAAAATGAAATGAATCGTTTGCAGTTTCCATTACCTATTTTAAGTTAGTTTTGCCACCGACTACAGACGCAACTTTAAATGGCGGAGCCGTGTCTGGGCACACAGTGGGTTAAAATCTCAGTCTAGCTGGCCCGACTGCCGATAATATGCACTCTGATTTTGAAGTGCTTTTTAATGTTTCCACATTTAGTAGCAGAGGTTGTTGAAAGGTCCGATGTATTAATTAAGTTTTATTTTACTTAAATCGAGTTAGAAATGAGTCTACTAACGAATCGTAATTATTTTTCACTCTTAGGATTTTTAAACTCAAACACAACCATGTTCTGTTGTAAAAGAAATCCACAATATGCAAGCGCACAAAAAAAATAGGTTCTAATGTTATTAAAACCCCTTATTTCAAGGTTCTGTTTAAGATGTTTTTAAACTATTCAAATAGTTTCTTAGAATTCTTTTTATGAACATTTCTAAATCTGCAGCAATTCAACCGTGGCACGCTGATCTCGTGATTTGTGACGCATTGTATATCTTAAGGGATATCTTCCAAATTATACGCTTTCAAAGGATCCGCCTTTTATCCTGGCAGACACGCGCGTGTAAGTTATAGAGCAGATTAAATTGGACATAAAATATTGCCTTAACGACTGAGGACGAGCCAGGTGTGTTTAACGTATTGACTTTATCATCAAGCTACGTAATTGGTATGTTATACATTGCATGTCGAATACATTCCGTTGTTTCTGACTACAGATTTCAGATTCAGACAACAATGAAAAACATAAACCATGCCTCCTTAAAACTAATGTAGTAGCTTTTATAATTTAGCCACTCCGAAAACGCTATTTTATCGCTTTCAATTTGGACAGAAAATATATAGCGAATTGACGGTCAGGAAATTTTAAATTATTTCTGTACATTTTGTGTTTTTAATTGATTAGACATTTGACCACGATCACACCTGGCAAAATTGAAAATGTCAAAAAAGCATTATGTGAGCGGCTATACTATAGTAAAAGAAAAATGATTATTTATTGTTCAGTCATACACAGCACATATGTATAGTTTTTTTTTTGTTGAAAACTGACTATTTTTATACAAAAACATAAGATACCGCAGTGCTTACCTTGACGTACTGTTGTCCGTACATAAGTACCAACCAGAGAACAAGAGGTGGTTTTAAATATTTTTTTTGTATTTTTAAAAGGCTAGATTTTTCTACAAAGTTGTCTAGTTTTGAGAATGACAAGAAAATGTTTGCCACCTATTAACTATTGAAAGGTAATTGTTCTTAGTATTACAGATCCCAACATAGTTTCCTATGTCGTTTAGTATGCCGCACCCGTGTCGTAGACCCTTAACTACTTGGCAACATCTTTTATGAGGTCGCTCTTTAAATTCAGGACCACGCAAGATTAAAGTTATCCTACACCGCTAATCCATATTCCTGAAACGTATAATCCAGGTAAGTACTTGTAACGTGGTCGAAAGCTTATGAAAGTAGCACTAATACATAAGAAACCAACGGTCCCAGCTAATTTTATCCCGCACCGGCCCTATTCTACCCATGCCCCGTTTTACGTTTTTTATCATATTCCGAGACCAAGACAAATCCAACAAAGTAGGAGTTGCGAAAATTGATCCACATGCTCTTGAGTAAAAAGTTGTAGTAATAAAAAGGTCCCCACCAATTTTCAGTCAAATCGGTTAGCCGTTCTTATGTTATCAATGGTGTAACTTACACGAATTTCTTTTTATATACCTATCTAGATTTGTTTTATCTAACAAAAGTCATTCATGCTGAAAAGCAAATGTGCGCCTGTGTTCTACTCACACAAAAAATAATTCCTATTAACTTTTGACTAAAAATGTGTCAACTTTTTCACATCGACCCTTAAAGTAATGATGCTCTCATCTCCCAACCAAAAGCAAAGGTTCAAACACAAAAACTCGGAGCTACATCCACTTGTACTACATTTTCCTTGTCCAACGGATCAAAAACAAAAACTGGAGAGTACGTCCACTCGTCCCTACACTCCGTCTCGGCTGCGATTAGTCGCACAAAGGCGCTAGAGGTCCCATTATAGTCCTTGAGGTTCCATTATGGCCGCCCGTACCGCTATTATGACGCGATGACCGACGCTAGCTTGATAATACCACATTAATAAGAAGTATTCATTGTTTTATATACATTCTGTGATGTGTGTTATTTATCAAAGTGTCTAAGCTTGATAAAAGGAACTTAAATAGATTACTTACGCAACTTCTTTCTCAATACTCGTATCTAGAACCCAGTTTTAATAGTTCCTTCCTTATTGAAACCATACTTTGGACTATAACGTTGCTAGCGATAATAATCCTACATCAAAGCTTCTATGTGTAAAGCGTGCTGCTTAAAATAAGTCAGCCCCATTAAAGTTTCTTCTTGGAATCTTCTAAGAAAAATGTATAGCTCTTGAACTCACTCGCAAGAATAACCATTGCGTACGCTCCATTTTAGGGATATGTAGAAAAGATGGCGTAATATTGACGGCGAACAATTCAAATATCAATTTCTTTGTCGACCTCGCGAATAAAAAATGTAACAACGGAGAATAAAAACAACCGTGAAATTCGATACGCACCGCAGAGAGATTACAAAACTTGTTTTTAATATACAAAAAAGCTATAGCGATGCGATTGCAATATTTGTTTGTAACATAGGCAACTGTAGTAAATAAACGGATTTGCAAGTAAAATAACGTATGCGGATAAAACGTCCGAGCAGATTATTTATTAGGGCTTGATACAAATATTTCAAAATATTGTTACCATGACGTCTTTACCGATGGCAATGCGAAAGAAATGAGTTAGCTAATAGCCCACTGGGTCTTTGCGTATGGTAATATCTCCATCTAGATTGATTCCTGCGTGTTTCCATCGCAAATAATGAAAGTCGTAGAATGTAGATGGATCCTTCGTCCTATAGGGGCAAAGACAAAATAGAACAATTAACTTATATTTTCTAGTCTAAACTTACATCGGTAATGTACACTTATTGATAATGGTCAAAAAATTAATGCATAATAGGTGAGTAAAAATAATAGGTAGATATGTCGTCTGCGGGCTCAATGCGGATTGGCGGAGGGGTGTTTGCAAGGCAAGCGACTAACCTTGCTGTCAGAATTTATTAAGTCGCCCATAGGCTTAACGACTAATATCGACTGAAATTAGCCGGGACCAACTGCTGAACGTGCCTTACGAAGCACGCTCTTACATGGTCGGAATGGTCACCCATCCAAACACGACCGCGCCGTAAGTTGCTTAATTTCAGTTGTTGTATCACTACTAAAGCGCTGCCACCACTGCGCTAAGATCAACAATGTCTAGTATTCATCAGAAAACTACAGAAAAACGTTAGATACATACAAACCAATGTATGCTCCCTGAATCAATCCGGCTTACCAGAATATATGAGAACCTATACTAAAATATTTGTGTTCCTTTATTCATTCTCTTGTACGGCCATCTCATTAATTTTTACAGGCGTCCAAAAATATAGGGGTAAATTGAAATGTTTATGGTGTGTCATCTCTCGCTAGGCTGTAATAAGGGTTCCGTAATGAGGGCATTCAGGCTCGCCCTCCCGGCCTACTTTCCTCGCATTCATGACTTCGTCCTGGCCACAGATATGTAGCTAAGTCGATGACGCGACTCGCCTCGGCTATATGGAATACAGGCGAACCTTTATTTGTTCCGTGACGAGAGCGATATTAGATATCGGCGTTTGTGTTATGAGCCCGTTGTGAGTCTGTCAGAATCATCATAATAATCACAGTGATACCTAGGGTTGTAATTGTAGTTTAAATGGGAACCATCAGGCATGGATGTTTGACGTTATATTATAATTTTGGCGTAATTATAAAAAGATAAAAATTTCAAGAATCCTTGTCATTGACGGCAATTCTCGTTGTTCTTGCGTTAGTATACTACGAGTACTACTAGTTAGTAGTAATACTGTTTGTACTTTGAGGGTTCAAGTTACATATACTAACGTCATTTATTGAGATAAAAGTCTATGGTCTGGCCACCTGACAGGCCACTAATCCATCGAGGCACACACAACGAGTTGTGTGGTGGACGCCTGGTTTTTATGAGGTCCTTAAGAACAGACTGAATGGCCACCGATGGTGATTTGATTTCAAAGATTAGATTAGAAACCAGTGGTACTACTTAAGTTTCTTAGTTGTCATACCATTAATTGTAAGATAGCAAAAACTTAATAAAATTAATATTGCAGTACTCGAGAGGATCCACAAATGATCGTCTGCACATTACTAAATTGAACCATTAAAATGTACAGTATGGATAAATTAAGTATTAAGTATTTTGACATATTTTAATTTAATGCCATCCTCAAAAACGCACATAATTTAAGTGCTTATTCAGAGAAAGCGTTATAACGGAAGGCCTTAAGTAAATATTGTTTTATCACAAGTGCTATTTTAAGGGTAAGAATATACTGAGTGCACATGACAGGATGCCTAAGGAAAGTAGGTAAAGGTATTCGCTTAGAATGAACCCTATTTATAGGATCTAGAATCAAATAACTAGAAAAGTGATATTTCAGTTACTTCAATATAAGTAAATATGCGCCCAACAACACACCAATTGTCATGGTTTCGATCTAAGGAATTCTCTTTCGTGCTACGAACACCAGACAACAATTATAACGGGCGTCTTCCATAAATACTTAAATACATATAAAAATAAAAAAACATGACTTAGGTTTGTACCTAACGAACTTGTATGTTCGTGCTCATCCCAAGTGCTGATTACATAGACACATAGATTTGCCCCTTGCGGGATTAGTACCCGAGACCGCTAGTAGTCAGAAGCGCTAATCACTACACCAAACGTGCCGCAGACAACCCAAGAATGTTCTCGCTGTATACCTGCACCTTTCTGATTTAGGAGATATGAAATTCACATTTTCGTGTGTAAGCACAACGGTGAGATGCCTTCCCCTTTTCATCGGGAAGGCTTCCAGTGTTTGCTACATAAATACAAGGGTACGAAAATTACACGACTTTATGCGAGGGTATATCTTATGTGAACATTCCTACCTGTTAGAAAGGTCATGTCATTTTACGCCTTTCTTTATACGTCATATAAAAACACATTTGTACATATTCACATCAAGACTATTGTCTTGGAAAAAAGATCCACCAATTTTAAAACCATTTTCCAAAAGGTAAGATCAAAGGTAGTAAACGTAAAAAGTGCTTACATCCTGTCTATTCATAGGACAGGAAAGGGTTCAAACCCATAAAATCTTTTTGATTTAACGAGGTGAAGTAAAAAGGGAAAATACGGGCCCAGTTTCGAATTATTTTTGGTTTTTCGAATATAATTTTGCTCCATTTTCCGTTAATAGGTATTATTCTGTAAGAACCTGTTCTTTTAATACTTATTTCTAAAAATAGTTTCCAAATAGAAGGGACCCCTATGATTATAGCCGAGAAATCTTCTAACTTAGATTTATACTCCTTTAGACAAGTTTGGTCTATGATTGGTTGGCCAAAAACAAAATATTCTGGGTTTTCACCCGCCCATTTTATTTCACCAACAATCGAGTTGAGACCCAATTTTACGGGGCTGTCGATTTCCTCGCATCTCCCTACATTTGTGACGGATCATAACGATTTGATTGTCTCATCAATCATCTGGAATGCGTCAGAATCTCTTGTATATTTTATTTTTTGCGCGCAAAATATTCCTCTTCGGAGATCGCAGGTTAAAGTGATGGGACTAATAAGGAGCTCGGGGGAAATATTTATGCTTAGGTACTTTTTTGCTGGATATTCATTATATTGTTGTTTTCATTTCCTTAAATGCTCTTAAAGTTTCTTCAAAAGTATTTTTTGGCATCTTAATGTACGGTTCAGGTGATTTAAAGTTATTTAGAATGAGTTACTAAAAAGCTTATTTTGGATTGCTATATGATTTTGGTCGTTAAACCATATAAATAGAGATTTGGTTGATACTCTCTTTGTATTGACAAGATTAAATAAATAATTATGTATTGTTTTAGTGAACTAATTAAAAAATATTTTGCACTTGTTCGTCTATAGTCATTGTATTAATTACAACCAAACAAGGATAGCCGCTATTACTCAAATAATTCTCTCCAAACAATTGTCTTAGCCCCAATATATCAAGCGACTATTTGAATTTCAAAACAACGGACATTATTGCTCCTCTGAAAATGGATGACAGTCTTATAATCGTCCGTATAGTCCGCAACGCCATTAATAATTTCGGCCACACCATTAGGCCGTGAACTTAATAATAAATCATCATTTTTCACCGGGAACACGCAATAGGCAGACAAAAGGACGGTTTATTTGAAAAGATTGTTGCGAAAGCGTACAATGGAAAACTTTTTATATGAAAGGTCCTAAAGGTTACATGACTGAAGTTGTAAAGGGTCTTGTAAATTGTTGGTACTTACGTAATACACAAATCTAGAAACATAATATGTACTTTCATATGACAATTTAAAAAATTGCGTGATACTTGATTAATAAATAATCCCTTGGTATGGAATTTCTTGTTGTATTTGCTACCTGTGGTGTGCAATCAAAAGTATCAAAATAATATATATATATAGTGTATCGTCTTGATAGACGGTAGGTAGTAATACTTAAGCAGAAAAGAAATGCATTATTTTAAGTACTTTAACCCTAAAATATTATACCAACAAACGACATAACACCACCACGATAAAACAGCGATGTGTCATCTACATTTTCATTTTATGTATGTATCCGACAAAAGTCATAAAAAAGCAGTGAATTTTATTTGAAAATCTCAAATAAAATTCTCTAATAATCTTTCATCGGCGTCTATCGGATTAAAGCGAAGACCGACGACAAGGCGAGACAGACAGCCGTAACCAAATTAAAGGGTTTTGGGCACCCCTAAAAACGACCCGCTTTATGATTCCATTCGCACTGTGAAACACACAAAACAAATTAATTTAGGAACTTGCTAAATAATAAAGTTGCCGCGTCAACTGGTTTTTGCATTATCATTTTAATCCCGGGACACAGTGGGTTCCGACAAATTACTGCCCGGGGCCAGTCAGTAAATCATTAAATGAAAAAAAAAACAAGTAAGTACCTTTACTTTCTTAATACTAAAGGTTCTGTACTACTGTCGTACTTAAATGCATTGTAATCTTTTATCAACACAATCTTATGGTTTGAGTGGCACAGAATATTTTAACCGTTAAGTTTACCTTTTGTTCAATTTTAAGTTAGTATAAATATAGGATTATATTAAATGTTGCGTCGTATATTATCAGGAGGTCAAGAGAATGGCGGAAGAGTGTGAAAAATGGAAAGAAATCCACCGACAAAAGCTTTGCTCTTAAATTAGATGATGATGATAAATACTGGTTGTCCAAAAAGAGTATCGGTAGTAGTTTTGTATTTTTTTAATGTTGAATATTAAAATACCAATTTTTTTTTAAAAATAGAACGATCATTATGAACACCTTTTTTAATGTATAGCTAAGCAAAGATGTATGAAAAGCATTTATATTAACAATTGTATGTGGATAAATTATCTTTGATTCCATGCCTGATCGTAACAATTTATACATTAACTAAATTTATTTCCAACCTAGGGAGGGAAGAGCTTTTCCATCCGGCTTCGGAATGTTGAACTTTCGTGTTTCTGTCACACATGTTCAACTTTCAGATTCACATGAAAGTTCAATTTTCCGAACAGGAGAGATGAAAAACAATTTTTTGTGAGTTTTGACTGTAACACATAATTTATACGACCTTAACATAATATAGACATACAACTGTTGCACTGTGGAAAGTTCTCTTCTTTCAGGTCTAGTGCGGAACGCTAAAGAAGTGAAAACATAACGCGACAAAACAAAACAATGACAAATGGTGGTTTTTACTGGCGTCCCCCGAGCTCCCATTATTCTTGATTGCACTCTTCGTCTTTTGTTTCAAGCACAACGGCTTTTAATTAGCGGGTATGACGTTGCTTTATTCGCCTTGACCGGTAAAAAGTGCCTATTAATTGTATTCTTTATTGCACTGAAAAAATTAAATACAAATGGTGGACTTAATGCATAAAGCATTCTCTACCAGTCAACCATTGGGTGAAGCAGAAACGATTGAAGCGGCGTAAAAGAACACAAAAAAAGCAGCAAATCAATTTTATACTACTAATATACTTACATAAATACTCAAAAATAAACCTACATAAACATTCTTAAATAACATAAAATTATCCATATTATATAAGCTAACAGAGATGTATGTAAATTGTCGAGGCTTACCTTTTAACTAAGGTGCTACTAACATTATTTTATACCTTTCAGCGGGCCTAAAATTCGCGTATCTTTATCATTTATAGCGGCAATCGATAAAGTTTAAACGTCTTTTTATCATAATTAAAAAAAGGTTTTTAGTAACTTTAATTTACTTATTTGTTTTTGAAAGCTATAAAAAATGCTTTACCAATAAAACAATGTGGGAAATCATGTCGATTAGGAAATATAATTATTTTATCGATGTGATAAACGGTATCAAGGCGTGCAATTTAGCCTACGGGTTTTACCACCATTTTCTACTCCTACGAATATCCTTTCTTTTCTGGGTAATAAATGATACAGAATTTATAAATCAGATTTAAACAAAATAAGGGCCTGCCTATAACTCCTGCACATACCTGATTCCCGTTTCAATTCGCACCATTTCTAAAAATGTTTCCTTCCCAAAACTAAGCACGTACCGACAAAAACACTGCAAAAGTTTTCCGGGACTACCTTTAGTCATGAATAATAAAGGATAGTTCAAAACAATGCAAACTCCTCGGCACGAAGTTTCGGGCTCAGATGAACAATTACCCATGAAAATTTCATGGCCCTTATTTCATCGGCACAGAGGCCAAAAACTCGGAAAAGTTGCATCCAAGAATTTATATGAGAAGGCTTCGCCTGAAAGTTAAAGTTCAGTTTGATTGATTAAGCCGCTTTTTGAAGCAAACTTGGCCTTAAGAGTATATAGGTACTGACATACAACATCACATTACGAAACAAATTTATAACAGGTAGGCTGTAACATGTTGCTTTTCTGTTGTTCCATAGGTAGTAAAATATGATACATTGACGACGCGTACGGTGTAATGGTTAGCGCTCCTGACTATTACGCCGGCCGTCGCGGGTTCGCATCCCGCAGGGGGCAAATGTTTGTGTGATGAGCACGAACATTTGTACCTTTGTCATGGATGTTATATGTAATAAAGTATTTATGGAAGACGCCCCCGTCATAATCGTTGTCTGGTACTTCGTATCACAAGGAAGAAAATTCTTTACCACGAAACCAGACAATTGGTGTTTGTCTGGCGCTTATTTATTTATTTACATTTCTATTTTAATGCTAAAAACTCATGCCTACGTGTGAGATTGCTTCGTCCGTGAGTTTATTGCATACTTTAATGGATTTCGCCTTTATTCGCTACTAGCAAACGCTGAAACGTCTGAAAATAACGTTTTGCAACGCACGCAAGCGGGCACGGGCCGTAAATTATTAAAAACCAGACAAACCAGGCTTTATTTGAAGTTAAACGCGAGCAGCGGCGCTCTTTATTAAATTTTCATAAATTATGAACAGGAGAGGATTTTCGGGACTAAAAACTTCAGGTGAAATCGTAAGGCCTTATTCGCACGAGAGCTTTTTTACCCGACTACGGCAAAGCAAAAGGAGGGTTATGATTAACGTACGTTAAAATAGAACAAACGTATTCCTAAATAGGTAATATGATCTGTCAGCGTTTTTAAAATGCGACCCTTTTTAATGGAGCTCTTATTTCTTATTTATTATTGGAGGGCGTTAAATTGTGGTTATTGAATATATCTTAAAAGAAAGTCTTGTGGCAGCACTAATTAGTATTAGTAGTAATTTAGCAGAAGACATTTTCACGTCTTACCGAAGCAAAAGCCGAGACAAGAGTGATTTTAATGCGTTTGTATAAGAAGTCACATCCAAAACGTTCAAAAAGCGCCAACGTCGTGTTTGACGCAACGGTTTTTTAGCTAACATGAACCAAAAATAAGTTAATTTTAGAGCAAAACTTATCCTGAAACCTCTTGATTTAAGGTTTAACGTATTATAAATTCAAGCAAAATTACTGAAACACTGTTTTCTGCTGACCAACCAATATTTTAAAATTGCATTAGCCCATGCCCGATTTGACGCAGATCTAATTAATGAAGCAAAGGAGATAAAAAGTCTCTGCGGTTTTCAAATTGCTGACGTAGTTTCTTACGACCCATCGTTTCTCTGAGACGCTACCAACAATCCCTTAAAGGTGAACGCACATTTATCTGAGCCGAACACGCCGAACGAGCCGAACGAACTGAATTTTTGAATTCTTTATATGAAATCTCATGAAACCTCGCACACTTCTCCGCGCTGAATAGTCCGAATCGTCCGAATCTGGAGGAACCCCAGGAATCCTAGACAAATTCGGATGACGTCATCAGATTCGGCGTGGATAATGCGGACGACTTGGACGAGTCGCCGGAACATCTTATTACTCACTCCCACCTTTAGCTGTGATTCATAGCGCTATCTCGATTCGGCGCGATCGATTCGGCGCGGATAATGCGGACGACTCGGACGAATCGCCGGAACATCATCTGTCACTCATAGCGTCATCTCATGGAGATAACATTCGCTGTCGATTCTTTCGGCGCGGTCGATTAGTCCGTTTCGGATATGTGCACGAGGCCTCCTTGACTTCGATTCGTTCGGCGCGTTCGGCTCGGATAAGGTGTGCGTTCGCCTTTAAACTTAGGTACGCTTGCAATGCTCAATATTTTACAAAAAAAAACTTTTATTGTGCAAGAGTGGAACAAAATTCGGGAGCATTTATAATACAATAGAGCCTAACAGCAATACAACGTAATTTATCAAGCCACCATGTGAATATCACAACAGTAACCGCTAAATTAATTATGAGCCTGATTGTTTGTGTGGAGCTTTGTGGTTTTGTTTGAGCTATAAATATATTATTATATAATGAGAGATTTGCAAATACAAATACAAAGTATTTATTCGCGTATTTTGGGTTTAACAATAAATGTTTTGCTTGTTGCGTCAAAGTATTCTTATAGTAACGTAATCATTTTTAGGAGAATTCGAAAACGCCTCTATCTGACGATAAATAAACAAAAAAAATGACATTCGAATAAGATAATATATTTCAAAAATTTTAATTAAACAGATCGTTTAACTTGTTTCTGAACGTGCCATATTTACGTTAATATGACGTCATCTGTGATAAGGCTTTCAAGCTTACTACACAACACCGGAGTGCTTCGTGCTGCCGACTGACGTAAACTCGCTACGATTACGTGACAAATACGTCAAATGTTCGTGTTTCGGGTACTGTTGTATAGGTAGCGTACGATAATAATAAATATTATGAGATCTATTGATGCATATGAATTTGCGTAAACCACAATTAATCATGACTGCAATTATAACTGGCACATGCTAAAAAGAAGAAAAGTGTCTTTATTTAGAAAAATAATCATTCTATATTTGAATTTTCGCAACTCACAATGCAATTTCGATGTGGTTTCATGTTGTATAATTTCCAGCCAGCACCTATATTCTACATAGCATTTATGAAGATATTAGCATATTTTCCACAGACAGGGCGAAATGAACGCCTGTTAGCTGTTTAGCCGTGTTTGCATAAAATCTGGTTAGTTCCCTGCAAACTGACAAAGCGTCTGCGGAGGCAAATTTTCTGCTTCCCGGCCTCAATGGGCAGGACAAACAATGGACATAGTGTAGAATAATACAGAAAAACTTTTTGTATCTACGAAGAAAGAATTTCTAGTCTTTTCTTTTTGTTAGTAATTCTTAAAAACTATATTAGTACAGGATAAAAAATATTAAGTAAACTAATTTTCAATGAGACCAAGAATTTCGCGCGGTCAGACCGACAGCACGGTAGCTCAATTGGAAGAGCAGTTGGCCCGGTTAGCCAGAAGGATGCTGGTTCGAGTCCCGCCCGTGCGCAATTTTTGGTTTCATATTTCATCTTTTAAGAATAAAATATGACACTGTGAGTGTTAAAAATATTGTAAAACCAACCATTAGCTAGCTTATTTCACAGTCGCGAGATTTCACATTGTGGTTTCAGGTCAAAAATTCTGATGACTAATGGACTGACATCACTCTTTCTTTCTAAACTATGTAGCATGTAAAGTAGGGAGGAGTTGACAACAGAACTGATGGATTGGCTTAATTACATCAACGTTAACACGGGGCTTGGTGGAAATTAATATTCCTTTCGCGAAAATTCATCAAAACCGCTCACATGCGAAAGTCTTCGTCTCGCTCTTAAATAAACAGCTATTAAAAATATTACTTATCATCTGAAGCAAGTCGGTATTTGCACAGTAGACTCGTCTTGAATTTTATGATTATTATTTAAAAATGTTTCCTAGATGTTACACGAATTAATGAGAAAAAAAAAATGATTATATAATTATTAGCGGCTTACTCTACCTACTTTGATATACTAGCGGGCCCTACGACTGCGTCCAAGCGTTTGAAGTTTGAGCCCTCCCCTCCCGCAGCAGCGTGATGTTTTTCAGCCGAAAGCCTTTTCAGATGAATAAGATATCCAACACATTTTTTTTAAATCGGTCTACTAGTTCCTGAGATTAGCGCGTTCAAACAAACAATCTTTTCTGCTTAACATTAGTATAGATGTATAGTCGGTATGTTATCGACGGAGTCTCAGTGTCATATATATTTCGTTTCCACCTATACTGATTTAGCATATACTCCGCGTAAAAAAAAAGTAGTATACTGCATACTCGTTTTTTTACATGGAGGAAATGCTTTACGCATACTTACCTACTACCGTGGGAATGGCAGTAGGTGATGTGGAACTCCCTTGACGAATGACAGACCACTCGTCAAGTATACCCACTAAAATCTCCGCGAGTTCCCGCAAGCCACTATACCTTCCTATGCAGAACGACGAAGGATCGCTTACAAGCGACAATCCGCACTATTAGGTGCAGGAGGTCTACTACGAAAAACGAAATCCGTCAATACTATTATCGTTTTTCGGATCCAAATCATTTCTAGTATGAAATCTTTACTACGAATTGCTTCGGATCCGCAAATACATTATTGTATTGACGTCATTTTGAGGTGGTAGGTGAGAGTCCCCACTCCCACCAGCACTGGGTCCACATAAAGCCACAATGAGCGGTCATAACGCCGCCGCCGGGCTCCTAACCGCTTCTGTCGTACGGTGAACATTCCTGCCTCAATTGTCATTATGGCTTCACGATTCAGTTGCAAAAGCACTGACTATAGCAGTTTGAATAAAAAAGTTACGTTCTATTAGACAAAAAAAAGTAATTACGAAGAAACTTTAATAAAGCAAGCGGGTTCCGAAAAAATCAAAACAGAAAAGCAACAATGGCTTGACAAATTGTGTACTACACAAAGAAAGGAGAATGGACGACAAAAGAGGCATCATTCCTTATTTTCTTATCAACTGCGAATAACATTTAATTACTTTGTGCCGACAGACTTTTGGTCTTCGTATTGTACGAGTAGCACCTTGCGAAATTTAATACCTACCACCGTATACTACAGATAAAATGACCGAGCAAAAAGTATTATTATTATTACATGTAAAAATAATATAAAAACAAATACGCAATAACTCACGAATAATTCAAATATGGAACGTCACTTCATTGTGGCACAGGGGCGCTATTTTAGAATCACTCGCATCAATGCATCAATTTGTTTCAATTATAATTATCTAATATTGTTTAACTTTAATCTAATTTCAATTTTTTTTTTTTATGTATTTAATTGTTAATTTTAAGTTTATTCCCTCAAGTGTGTGTTTACACCCAGTACTTAGCAAGGGCTCCCGCTGAAAATCAGTGTCGTGGCATGCTTACCATCTGCTGTCACGACTTATACTGAGCGGGGTCCTTTTTGGCATACTATGAGGCTTTGTGTTTTTTGTTCCGTCCAATTTTTTAAATTTTTAATTTTGTATTTTGATATTTTTGTTTTTTATTTCTATTTTTTTTGTGTGTGTCAAACAAATAATAATTATATTCTATTATATACTATGACGTGTGATTTTCGTTCGAAGATGAATTAAAAGTCAACGGAAATAACTAGTTTTCGAACGAAAATCACTCGGAAAATAGATGCGGGTGATTCAAAAATAGGGCCCCATGCCGTAAAGCTACTTATTTGCGCAATGCCAGTATAAGTTACTTTAAAAGCAATTCACTTTTTGTGACCAAATTATTGAGAAATATTTGTAATATTTAATGGTTAAGAAGGTTTTTGACAGTCGCAGTGCTGTTTTGTATTCATAATTAATGATGAAATAAGAAACCAAAAATGGCGCACAAAAATCGCGCCCGTGCGCTATTTCTTGTTTTAAAGCTTCTGATAAAAATATTAATAATATTATAACCACAACCAGAAACTAGGTTATGAATGCCAAATAAAATCTCATCTCATATAATTCGAGCTGCATTTTTGATGTTAGCACTGCTATGAGGAGACGTCATGACATGTGCAGTCGCCGCACTCTTAAAATTTATGTGCTAAGGCGCACATTAAAATTTATGGGCACGAAGACCTTACTAGAAAAATGCCCCGATGTTACATGGCATTAAAGCAACGGGCAATTTTCTTATGTCGCTGCACACTGCACATCCCGCTCCGCTATATAGGTATTCCATTTCATATGTACGGTTTTGTGACTGAAACGAATCTACTTCTATCTTTAACAATGCTCAATCCCTTTCCTTTTAAAAATAATGCTCAAATATAATAAACTAAAACAAACAATTATTAAATATTGTCATTTAAATCTTGAATTGTACCATGAAGGAGGATAAAAATATAATAGTGACAATATACCTACATATGTACCAGGGATGTTGCGAACATTCGCATCTGCATCCGCAAATGCGGAACATCCGCATTGATTTGGACATCCGCATCTGCTTCCGCATCCGCATTTAATCAATGCGAATGTTCATGCGGATGCGAATATTGTACAAGTAGCGACAAGAAAGAAATTGGGCGGGGCCGGTGATTGACACGTGCTGGTCGCCCGTGACAATAACCAATGGGAGCGAAGAAATTGGTGACAAGATTCGACACGTTTGTAGCTGCCTTTTGATTGTGGGATAATCTTACGATATATTTTATATCCCGAGATATATCTTTCACCCGTTCACACTATGGGATATATATTTTCTTAGTTTTGTATGCGATTGTCCACCACCGCGGGGGGCGGAGGTGCGTGCGGGGGGCGGAAAATATATCTTTCTCGAATCGCTCCAAAACATATTATAGCTCGGGATTTAAAATATTATATTTCCAGTGAGAAGGGTTCCATTGTAAACTATGGTAAGCGATATCGAGTATATCTCGGTATATTTATATATATTTCCCAGTGGATAGGCAGCTTGTTAGTTCTAGCTAGTGCATCATTTGTTTCTTGCAAGTGAATAAATATTACGTGTATGTTTGCGCTGTGAAGTGAAAGTGAACTACTTATCGTATCATAAAGATAGATAGGTATTTCTAATGTTGTTGTGATACAGTGTGTATGACAGTGTGTGTGAAAACTTTATATTTAAGACTAATATCCATAAGATCACAAGGTAAATTATATTATATTACGCCGGTAATACGTTTTATTGTATTTTTTTACATAATATCTTATACATCCGCATCCGCATCTGCATCCGCGGATGTGAGCCTGCTAAACTCCGCATCCGCATCCGCATCTGCGGATGTGAAAATATCGGCATCTGCAACATCCCTGATATGTACACCGCCCGCACCCCTTACGCAACCCACTCGCCTCGCCTCCCCGCGCGCCCCAGTGCCCCGCAGGCGAAGTTTCAATGAAGCGGTTTACCTTTGGCACCGTTCGCATTATACAGATTATGGGTTGGGTATTGTTTACTTTTATACAAACAGAATGACTAGTAGAGATATGAATAAGATACGATACTCGGAATACACGAGATTCAAGGAATCTCGGCAAGACGTACCGCATTAAACTTTAAAACCGAACAAGGTACCCGTAGCACAGAATATATATAGGACCCCGTAGTTCTGAGATAAGATTGTATGAATCGTCCACGAAGTTTATTTTCATTAAAGTTTTTCAATTTGGATTTGGAAACAGATGCCGACTTGAGAAGCCGTCACTTAATTAGTTTTTAAAAACTAAAGTATTCACTTGTTTTGTTTCTTTCAATTATTTTCTTTTCTTTTGTTCCATCGATCTCTAACTTCAATAAAATAATTCGATGAACAAGATTTCATTATTGTTCAAAGATCTCTTACGTAGTAATTTACAAGTTCTTTACAAGTATTCCGTGTGGAAAAATATGTAAGAGCTGTTGGTTATCAAGTTTGGAATATAGGAAAAATATAGTTATACATATATAAATAAAAGAATTAAATGACAGAATCATTTAAGCTGTTTCAAAAACTGAGTTAATGGATTTACGCACAGATATGAAAAAAGAAATGACGAGTATAAAGCAGGCATTTTCTACAAAGCAAAGACGTACTAGTTCTTATGAAGGAAAGTTCGAAAGTCGTCCCGAGCCATCTGTAAGGCACAATGAATCAGCCGAGACGCGGCTGCCTCGTAGTAGGCAAACTACGCACAAACAAGTAAATGATAAGCGCCCGCGCAGTACATCGGTCGACACAATAGTGGATGCTCCAGCTGAGAAACCGTCGTATCGCGATATCGTCCGAGTGGCTGACTCATCGCGTGCGGCTATAGACCGTACGACCGCTGACATTATCGATGATAATAGTTTTACGTTAGTGTCCAATAGAAAGAAGCGCGTACGCAACAAAAACATGTTTGGTACAGCGGAAGGGTCGAGTAAACTTATTGTAGCGGACTTGCCGTGCGGCGTGTATCTTTCGCGATTAAATAAATCAACTACGGCGAATGACGTAAAGAAGTATATTAGAACCAAAGGAACAGAATGTATGGATGTACATTTACTTACTCAAAAACAAGACCTTGATTTTAACTCATTTAAGGTGATCGTACCTAAACAGAGTATTGCCTTGTTTTTGCGAAATGATTTTTGGCCAGCTGGTATCATTTTTAGACGGTTTCGAGAACGTCCGGTCAACGTAAACAAATCAACTAAATATGAATAAGTCCTCTATAAACATGATATCTTTTAACTGTAAAAATATTAAAAGGTCATTGCAACAGGTGTCTCATCTCTCTCTCATCTCTCAAGCGGATTTGGTGGCACTCCAGGAGACGTGGTTACTGCCGCATGACTTGAACTTCGTTAACGGCGTCAACAGTGATTTCGAATGCGTAGCTAAATCATCTGTCGACACTTCGGCTGGGATACTACGAGGTAGACCCTACGGGGGGCTTGCACTTATGTGGCGGAAATCTACAATACCGAACGTTACCACCGTGGAGTGTTCCAGTGACAGACTAATTGCAATTCGTGTGAGTGTTGGTGGCGCGTGTTTCTTGGTGTTTAGTGTTTATATGCCAGTAGATGATCATGAAAATCTGCCAGAGTTTACCGATTGTCTCGCCAGAATAAGCGCGATCATAGAGGATAATAATGTATCAGTTGCGTACATATTAGGTGACTTTAATGCCCACCCCTCTGCTCGTTTTGGGCGGGAAATGTTATCTTTTTGTAAAGAGCAAAATCTTGTCTGTGCTGATATTGAAGTTTTAGGAGTAGACTCGGAAACCTTTACTTTTGTAAGCGATGCGCACGGAAGTAGAAGATGGTTGGATCACTGCGTGACTACTATGTCCGCGAGAGCCACTATAAAAGATATAGTTGTAATGTATGACGTTTACACCTCTGACCATTATCCATTGCGAGTTACTTGTGATATAAGTGGTTTAAGGTTGGAGACCAAGGACCAATGTACTAAACATGAAAATAAAATTATGTGGGGTGTAAGAAATGCTAGTCAAATACATGAGTACTTTGAGTACTGTAATCTTATGTTAAATAACTTAAATTAACGATTATTTTGTGTTCATTGCGAGAGGAACGAACTGTGTAATCGGCTCAATGACCATTATGTATTTATTAATAAACTTTACTGTGATATCGTAAGTATTCTCCAAAAGGGTGCAATACAGACCGCCGATTCGCCTTTGCGTACTGCAAGGCGAAAGTCAAAAATTAAAGGATGGAATTTTCTTGTCGCAGAGCACCATAGAATTGCAAAAGAGCATTTTAAATGTTGGGAAGTTGCTGGGAGACCGTGTACGGGTAAAGTGTACGACGACATGATTCGAAGCAAAAAGGGTTTTAAAAATAAGTTAAAATGGTGCCAGAGGAATCAAGATATGATCGAAATGGACATCTTGGCTTTACATCACAAAAACAAAAACTTTCTTAGATTTTGGTCTAATGTTAAAAAGTTCAATAGTAAAACCAGTCTGCCTGTATCCGTGGACGGTCTCACAGAGCATAAAGAGATTGCAAATTTGTTTGCAAGTAGGTTTAAAATTGAGTCAATGCCTGTAAATAATGATCTAATCAACAAAGACACAAATAATGCTAACCCATCGGGCTCGAATGTCCGGTTTACGTGCAAAGAGGTTACTAATGCTATTAGACAAATAAAACGAGGGAAATCACCGGGCCATGATGGGTTAAGTATTGAACCCATAGTTTGCGCTGGAGAGGCTTTGCATAATAAATTGTGTGGACTATTTAATCTTTGTATGAGATATACTTATCTTCCAGAAACTCTAATGAAAACTATAATGGTGCCTATTGTTAAAAATAGAACGGGGGACCTTAATGCACCGAGTAATTACCGCCCAATATCCCTTGGCACAGTACTGGGCAAGATCCTAGAGCGACTGATACAGCCCGAACTGCTGCGTAATGTTGAGATTGACGACGCTCAGTTTGGTTTCCGTCCAGGTTTATCAACCGACTCAGCTATATTGAGTTTGAAACACACGGTTAATTACTATCTTAGTAGAAACACTTCGGTATACGCCTGCTTCTTGGACCTGAGCCGCGCGTTTGATTTAGTGAATTATAATATTCTCTGGAGCAAACTACGTGGCTCGGGTGTCCCTGATGACGTGGTAAGACTCCTCGGATACTGGTACGGAAATCAGACTAATAATGTTAGATGGGGCGACACGACATCTAATGATTTTAGATTAGAATGCGGTGTGCGTCAAGGCGGGTTAACATCTCCGGGCCTCTTCAACATCTACATGAATGACCTGATCGGTGAGCTGAGAGGCACTGGGGTCGGCTGCCATCTTGGAGGCGTAAGTGTCAACAACTTGAGTTACGCTGATGACATGGTGCTTCTCAGCCCATCGATCGGTGGACTAAGGAAACTTCTTTCAGTTTGTGAGCGTTATGTAAAGGCTCATGGGCTGAAATATAATGTGAAAAAGACAGAGATGTTGGTATTCAGGTCTGGGAGGGGTCCGGATAGCGTTCCTGATATTTGGCTCGATGACGCGGCGGTTCGGGTGGTCACCACCTTCCGGTATCTAGGGCACATTCTTACTGAAGATCTTAAGGATGAACAGGATATTGAGCGAGAAAGAAGGGCACTCTCGATTCGGTGTAACATGCTTGCCCGCAGGTTTGCCAAGTGCAGTGTGGAAGCTAAAAAGACCCTATTTAGGGCGTACTGTCAGTGCTTCTACACATCTCAGCTGTGGGTAAGGTACAAAAAGTCATCTTTTAGCACTTTGAAGGTGCAGTACAATGATGCCTACCGCATTCTTATGAAGTTGCCGAGATACTGTAGTGCCTCTGCCATGTTCGCCGAAGCGGGAGTGTCCGACTTTTTTGCTGTAGTGCGACAAAGGATTGTGTCCTTTTGGGATCGCCTACGTTACTCTGATAATAAAATACTGAAGGCAGTCAATGAGGATATATATGGGAATCCTATTTATAGGCATTGGCTTCAAATCCACCGGGAGGCGAATCGGCGGTAGGTATATAATGAGACGTGGACCTGAGATAGGCCTATATAATGTAATATGACTCAATTGTATTTTTTTTAAATGTCTGATTGGTTTTTATTTTTATGTCTATTTATAATTCTATTTTACTTTTACATTTTAATTTTAATTTTATCATTTATATGTTTTTTACTTTTTATCATGTATTGATGGGACTAAGCACCTGAAATAAAGAATTTTATTATTATTATTATTATTATTGTATCTCTCCTGTGGGATATCACGGCCGAAGCCGGTCCTTTTGGAAGGCTTACCTGGGGATATAGATCCAACAGGAAGAGGCCCCTTTGAGATACTTTAATGTATTGGGATATGTACACCTAGCGGGTACTATCTCTGCCTGCACTATTGAGGAGATACAGCCAAAGACAGCACCTGCTAGGTGCAAGGACTATTGCAGATAAGATGGAGACTACGCCGGGACTATGGTGAGGAAATTGCTGGACTGGTAACTGGGATATTGATGAGACAACGGGACGCCTGCCATATCAAATGCCTCATCTAGATAATCACGGCAGACGGTGACTCGCCGCTCACTAAATGGGCCACCCATGAAAGGCATACCAGAAGGTAGCAAGGCAGCAACATTGGTGTGGACGGCTAAAGGTTGTAGAGAGGTGAGACTGCGGGGTGCAGGTGGCTAGTGACGTGGATTAAAACTATTATTATTATTATTATTATTTAAATTATCTAGGTGTTATCTGTGTGTGACCTCGTTCAGGGCTCAGGCAGGTTGCATCAATACAACAAGAAACAAAAGCTTACCACCTCCATCAAATTAAACCCCGCGCACGACGAAGCAAAGCCTCGCAACGAGGAGTTTTCAATTCGCCTGCATAAATTCAGCGCCTTAATTATTTCCACCCACTTGTTTAGGCCTGCACTCGGGGACAGAGGGCCGAGTTTTGTCTTATTTTCATACAAATAAAGGCGAGGACCTCTCCGCGCTCCCTGGAACGTTCTATAGAGGCAGCGTAATGAGAGACGTGAGCAAGAATTAAGTGTTTCGCGCTGTTTTTAAATAAAATGGACGGTACCTGAGTGTTTGTTCCGCTGCTTTTTATCTCTTGCTTGAAGAAGGAAATGTTTTGTTTTTGCTCTGAATTTCTTTAAGTTTGCATAGTACCTGCAGTCAATTCATTTTCTAAAGTATTAAATACTTTTTGAAATAGTTTTTTTTTCTGAGGCACAATGAAAACTAAAGTAGGTACACTAATGAGTCGAGAAGAAAAACCAATGCACTTGACTGCATTTACAGTTCACGCTCCAGTATTTGTTATTGGATATCACTTCAACCATCCTTCAGAAAGCCGTTATCGTTTTTTTGAGAACAAGTCTTACAAGTATTCTATAAGAAAGACATTTGGAAAGTTATAGTGTTGAATTTATGCTGTGATTCATACCTTTGTAGTGACAGTTTATTTGAAACATAATTTTCTTGACTGTGCAGGGAAATGTCTTTGAGTGTAAGCTAAGGATGAGGATCCGAAAGATAAGGAGACATGTTTCGGCCCTTTTTAGGGCACATTTATTTTTATTTTTTTACTGTATATTTGACGTTCATAAGTGTCATTTTATGACCTAAATTGAAATAAAGATTTTGAATATGAATTGGAATACTCCTCTTGTAAGAGATTTAGATTTATTTTGCTTCCAATGTAAATAAAGAATTTGTATGTACATGAGTAAGATACCTTAATGATAATGGCTGTCTCACAAATGTTGGGTTAACGAACCTTCGTCACGTCAAGTTAACCTCCCATTCATAGTTTTTGTCACGGCAGGTCAGATATCACGAATTCACGACCAACAGGCTACGTGATACGCATACATGCAGGTACAGCCTATACTTACAGGTAGGGAGGGCGAAGGCAGGTCTCATGAACTCTCGACCTCCGTATTGAGGTCAGCTTAATTAATTGCGAACTGTCACTAATATCATTACCTTCTATACTCATGAAACGTTTCTACTCGCATTGTGATGTGGCCAATTGTAGCTGAACGCTTTTAACCTTAATTTAGTCACGCATAAAAATACGTTGCAGGAGCTTTGACTCTTATTATTTTTTATCTATTTAATAAGATAGGTTAATAAAAAAGTGCTTAAAGTAAGAAAACATAACAAATCTCATAATATGTAATAAGAACACGTCAAAAAAATACGGCAAATGAGGGTTTATAAATAGTAGACGCCAAGTTAACTAGTAAATATTTGATTATTACTGCTTTTAGGATTGCTAAGTACTACGATTTCTAGGCAAAAAAACGTGGATTCAATGTTACATTTCCTGATTAAATATTCAAACCACAGCTGAGTAAGAACCGTTTTGTGCGGAGACATCCCGTACTTTGCGGTGTCTTTTGCAGGATGCCGTTTAGTAGCATACGTTTTTTAATGCTAATATCACGCTGATATCCCGTTTGCAGTGGGGCACAACGAACCAATAGGTACCTTCTTTTTACTGAACCAGTTTCGTCATTAAACTGAACCAGTTCCATTTCTATAATGACAGTATGCACAAACACAGTTACCATGGCAACGCTGTGAAAGATATGAATATACAGCGCGCCACTTTATCAGTAAGTGCAAGTGAGGCAAAAGAGGCACTGAAAAAAGTGACTAGTTTGTTGCGCAGCTTCTTCTCAGCACTAGCCCCGAACAAATGTCCCGAAGCTGTGGTAGGGTCTATGTTGGGACGTGTATAAGTGTGTCTATTTTTACATATAGACCCCCAGTGGGTCTATATGTAAAACTTTTATGACTTTTTATGAGATAAACTGATGACAGGACACAGTTGATGAACAACCTGCAAAAAACTGCCGTGTTAACACACCAAAGCGGGTTCCAGTAATACAGTGATCCTGCAGAACTGGATTGCCCTGGGAAACGGCCCTAATGTATTGCTTAAACTGTCGCAAAACCCAATTCAATTGAAGAGAATATTATTTTCAGTGCCTCCATTACGAGATTGCCTTTCACACAAATTACGATTGAATAATTTATTTGATTGATGAATGTCGAATATAAGTTCACTTTTCATTTGAAGGATATGTTGCTATTGGTAGCAAATACCATTTTTCGGCTACTTAGGGTTCCGTAATCGAATGTTAAAAAACGGAATACTTACAGTTTCGTCAATTCCGTCTGTCTGTCCGTCCGTATATGTCACACTGGACGCCTAATTTAGTTAAAGTTGGCACGCAACCGTTAGCGCGATTCCGACTCGCACTTAACCGGTTTTAATTTATTTACGTAGTTTCCCGCCTCAAAGTCACAGTTAATCTTTTTAACGAATAAAGACTCAAAAATAAAATGAAATAAAATAAAATGTGACGCTCGTCAGAAACCACAGGTGCACAGTGCACACAAAGCCACCTACCTTGAGAAAGCTTTCCGCGCGAATGAAGTCCAGATATAATATCTTTAGAGGTGACATCTCAGCTCAGTGAAGAGTTTCTGAAGAGGTATCCAATAACCCTACATTCGAGTGCAGTCTTGTGCACTCAAGTGCACTGACGCGGAGCACTTCTTCAGGACGATTGTGTACATAGTATCTGTGTCACGCTTTCGCTATTTATAAAGACTTTTTACAAAACTCATTCAACGCGTTTGCTATTTATATTTAGAGAGATTTGAGACCGAGAAAGGGTTAAGACATACGTTAGAATGCGTGCATTCAAAAATAGTTGGCTATGTTGTTCTTAACGATAAGTTGTCACAAAGCGTTTATGAACTGGCATACTGCGGCGTAGCCTGGAACAGTAAAATTAGACATATCGCCTCGAAAAGTTTGTGACAATTCAATATTCTTATTATCTGTTGCATTAACATCCTTTTAACATAATTGTATACATACATTTCAGAAAATACTTTTGAAATTATTCGAGTTGTTTTCCTCAGAATCCTGATTTCAACTCAAAAAAAGTTCTTCGAATTTCACTACAAAATGTAATAGCTGTAAACGTGTGTTTTACATCTAAAAGCTCTATGATAATCACATTTTCTACAAACCGCTAACAACCCAATGGATCAATTCGTACTCTAAAAGATTAACTTTACCATAAACTTAATTTCATACTTTTGTTCCACAACAAACATTTTTATTATTTAAGTTTAGATGGGTATAATTTCATCAGGTAAAATCGAAACATCCAACTGGGGTTTTACGGAGCTTGATCCAAGACCTGATTTTCGAATCGGCTCACCAACAAAAAGAGCGTGCAATCAACGATCCACTTTTGAAGCAGTTTTATTTTCTCTCCACGGACTAATTAGTTGGATGTAGGTCAGGCCTCTTAGAATCCCGCCCGGCCCGGATTTTTAGTTTCCACGGTCCGGCAACGATTGAGCCTAAAGCTGGCTAAGTTTTTTGGAGTTTCATCTAAAACAAGCCAAGGAAAGCTCTAAATTATATGTATTTATCGTCAATTTTGGTAACTAGCACAACATGAAATTGAATGGAGTTTTTAGTATGTTTACACAATTTCCTAAGATGTTTTTGTTAATATAGTCTTTCCATTATATTTATGAAATGCCGCTCCATATTTGAATTATTTGCTTATTTGTCGATGGTAACACAGGCCCGCAGTATATTATGTATGTTGTTTATCTGAATTTTATTCAGTTTTTATGCATTTTGACTTTGATGTCTGACAAAAACAATTCAAGTAGTTCAAGTACAGACTATGATTAATTTTACAATTAAATTTAAAATTCAATAAATTCATATTTTATTCTCTTCTTTTTAGGATCTGCCTTTATCAGAAAAGGTGGTAAGATTTCAATCACATTTTCAGGTTTCTCTAAAAATATCTCGCCACTATGTAAGTACATGTTCCCAAGGGTTAAACTAAATAGCTTTAATAGGGTACCCATTTCGAGGGCCGTCATGCGTGCTACGAAGCCTAAAACATCACTCACGCGGCTTGTCACGACGAACCTCTGAATAATAAATTATATTTTAGTACACCACCAACCGTTAAAAAGCACTTGCAGAATTCAACAGGCTTGTTAATGTGACGGTGGCCGAGTAGTTTAGGCATGCGCCCGGATTGCGTAAGACACGGGGTCCAATTCCTCGTCTGTCACAGGTTCACAGTTGCTTTTTACAAGTGCAATTTATATTATACATATAAATAAATCTAAATAATAATTACGTCAGTGTAGATCATTAGAGTGGTTCTAAAATTGCAAAAATATGACCTCAATGAAATATCGATAAAAGTTTGCGATTCACGATTCTGAATTACTAAACAGCTTTCAACCCCGTTTTCAGTCAATCTTGTATCATTCTCATAATAAGTGCAAGTATATATCTTCTTAATGTGACCCACTTTCGTCGCTATACCGAACCGAACATTTATTCACATTGAATGATAATGAATAAATACATGAGCAAAATACCCCCCATTCTTGGTAAATGGGAGCAGTTTAACAATGAACCTTATTCAAGGTGCAGTCGTTCGTTATTCAAAATTTAAATTCTCGTCTGTTCTGCATCAGGGAGCGCATATTTTCATGATAAATTGTGCAAAATTGGACTTAAATTCGAGAGAACAACGGCCCAGATTGCGCATAAATAATTCAGGTTACGCCGCTGTATCGAGCCTTAGCAGATTCGATGTAGATTTTATTAGGCACTGCGCACTTAAATCGACGATTTGGACTCCATTGTTTATTTATTATGGAATAACGTAGTAGTATAGTATAGCATTTACGGTGATTTGATTATCATATACACATAAACCTCTTACTTTATAAGAATAATTAATATTGTGTTTATACTTATTTCAAATCTTTCAAAAAACCTTTGTTTGAAAATCAGAGTTCGATTGATTCATTAACAAAGATATTAGACAATGCATTCACGTACAGAACTTTAAATGAACTTTTATATGGTGAAGATGGATTAATGTATGACAAATCCAATATAGCAAAAATCCTTTAACGCAATTATTTACTCCTTCTAAGATATTTATTTTCATGATAATAAAAATGGCATATTTCATTATCTGTATCATAATACATTTCCTTGGAAATCTCGGCTCCATTATCGCATAACCCCACATCATGTCTTTATTAATTAAACCCCGCAGCGGGACATTTATGACCGTTCGGCAACCGCGGGTTAACGGCTTCGCAAATTATTACGCACTATTTACCGTTATTGGACGCGGCGACAGCTGGCCTGCTACTTTCAGCTTGATACTAAAGTACCTTTAAAATATACCTAAAGAGTGGGTCATCAATGGCACTTTTATAGAAAATTGTAAGAACTACCAATTTGAATTACTCACCGTCCCTAGTTCACCATCATCTGCGCTTTCCCGTATTATCGAGGTCATCATTGCCGCTCAATCACCTTAACACGTTCCGGGACAGTGAACGCCTACAGGCGTGAAAACAATAAAACATTAATTGCGTCTGGAATAGTGTCCCGGAACGTGTTCAAATCCAATCCATGAATTTTGGAATTAAGGTAAAATAATACAAATATTTTTTTACAATTTATTAAAGGTATACATAAGTTAAAAGGATATTTGACGCAGCAGAAAATCAGAAAATAGAAATCATTTATGTCAAAAATTTGACATAGTTTCTACATTAATATCTGTACGCCATATCTACCTACATTGTATAAAATAGTACTGCTAACCATGAATAGCATCCATAAGGCGTAGGAGCTCGTTCTAGGGCTGTGTATATTAATATCTAATCCTGTCGGGAACAAAGCGATCTGCGGGCAGATGTACCGACGATAATTGATTACATAATCCATGTGCATGGCATTTGTACTATAGCTATTACGAGTTATATCTGCTACAGGGATAGGTGCGTACTGCGTAGGCAGTTATATGACAATCACGCATCATTGTAAGTACGTATTCGCACTCAAGTTTGTTTGTAATAATAGTGCCCCTAGCCGATTTCGACTTCGGTGGCCAGTCACAACGACTAACCGACTGTGCGGGACATATTATAGTGCACAAGTGTGTGCGCAAACACAGGTGCACTCTCTATTCCTTTCACTCTCATAGCCCGATGGGACAGCAATCTGACACGACCGGAGAGAGATCAGGTGCAGGACCAACGGCTTTACGTACTTTCCGAGGCACGGGGGTGAAACACCGCCAACTTCGAAACTCCGGGCATCCCTGAGAATTTCTGAACCGAAAAACCCAGGTACATATTTTTGGCCCAACCCGGGAATTGAACCAGGGACCTCTGGCGCAGCTGTCGCTTTAAAATGCGACCCTCTCACCGCTGCACCACCGAGGCAGAGTAGTTTGCTTATACAAGATGTAAGGTGCAAATCCGTCAGCACACTGGCTCACATAGCAATTATGCGTTATTAGTTACATACAATGATAATATACAGTGTGTGGCCTGATTAGGAGAAGCATTTTAAAATAAAGGTGGCCTGAAATAAAGTAAAGATTGCAAAATTCAACTATAAGGAAAAATTTACAACGCCTATCATAGTCGGTAATATCGCTAAATATCGCGTGTTACAAAGTGAGCACTTTGACATGCAAATCAGACACATGAATAATGTATTAAGAACGCTGAACTTTTGCAGGTAAGACCTCAGCTGCGATTTAAAAAAACCACCGACGTAAGCTGGCAATTACACCTTTTTACACTACACTAGAGTCGGACTATTACTTTATAGACGATATATTTGAATTACAAAATTCAAAATACATATAAGTGGCTTAAAAAATACTCTTGTTTTATTTGTAAATAACATAAAACTAGCTGTTACTGTGTGGAAAGTTATCAGAATCGATTAGGTAAAGTAATTTGAAGAGCAATACTTAGAATATTAATTTGAATTTATGCATTCACAAAGACCTTGGTTTTATTATCTAAACGGAAGCAATAAATCACAAAGTAACATCCTTATATTAGAGACATTATTACGATAGATCTGCAAACTCTTAGGTTTAAAAACAAAAAAAAACACTGATTTAGGTACAGGTGGTCATTATGTGATTGGTTTTTACGTGGGTATAAGACACGTTATTATTTTTAATGATAAACACTGATATGACTTATTGAAGTGTATACATTTTTTTCTGGTTTTGCACTACTGACTGTTGCTTTCTACCTTCTGCCGGTCACAGGTGATAAAACTTACTAACTTATCATTTTTTGAGTATTGTGCCCTGCAGGCCTAACATGCATGACACATTATTTCTTTCGATCGACATGACAAAATTAGTTGATCTATGCTATTTTATCATATTCCCGAACATGCCAACCACATTAGACAAATTTATCCAAAACGATAACGAGATAATCTATATAATAAGAGTCAATTTCTAACCATTCACTCAATTTTATGTCAGATTTAGCTCAAAATGATCAACATGACACAATGACAGATTGAAGAATGAATGATGACTTTATTCGACACAAATAGACAAAAAACACAGAAAAGAAAATTTCATTTAAAAAAAAAGAAATTTGTTTCGAAAAGGCTCAGCAAAATTTAGATTTTTTTAGATTGACTCGATTTTGCCCACAAATTAGTAAGAGAATATATAATACTAGCTGTGCCCGCGACTTCGTCCGCGTGGAATAGTAACTTTGGGTAGAATTTTTGAATATGGCTAATGATTTTACAAATAAGATACTTTAGTGTTAGTATGAGTACGCAAGATATAAAGTAATAACAAAAGTTTATTATAGTACATTTTTAGGGTTCCGTAGCCGAATGGCAAAAACGGAACCGAATTGAATGAGATCGAACCCGTAGTTTTTGAGATATAACACATTTTCATCAACCGCAAATATAACTTTGTCTTTCATACAAACACTATGAAAAACAAAGTTTGCTGACAAAAATATTGTGATATTTTCTTTAGGTGGAATGTAAGTGGACCCCGAATTCAGTTAAGAGTGGTACGGAACCCTCAGTGCGCGGGTCCGACTCGCACTTAGCCGGTTTTTTATAAACTACGTTTTTACCAGACAACCTTTTATCTTCCTTTTCAAGCCTTTACAGCCATTTTTTCGCATTAAAAAATAGATTAGAGATGGTTAGAATTAGCTCTAGACTATGTTTGTGCCAAGTTTTATTTAAATCGGTTAAGTAGTTTTGGCGTGAAAGCACGACAGACAGACAGTAACTTTAAAATCTATTATATTAAAATGTGTTGGTAAGCGCATAACCTTAACAACGCCTGGACCAATTTGGCTAATTTTTTATTGTCAGGAGAAGGTTCTTATGAAAAAAATATTCAAGTAACTGCTTACTTTCTTAGCGGGGTGGGGGGTGAAACAAAGTTCGCTGGGTCTGCTAGTTTATAATGATAATAAAATCTATAGTAAGGATTAATCTGCATAATTAATCAAACGTCATAGAAAAAGATTCATCGTTTAATCTTCTTGTTCCACTGTAGCAGCCTTGGCACGGGGAATGCAACAATATGATACTGGAAGAACCTTCCTTACATGTTGACGCTCAGCAGCCAGGTTTCAGTTATCATAGATGCCCCTTGCTCTCTGAAACAAAATTTTGATCGTGGTACCTATGTATTGGTGGCATTTCTAAAGACTGTGTGGCTAAGATTATGATGTGGATAAGAAATATTGTTTATTATTTGCCTCAATTTCTGAATATGAACTGCATGACAGGAGATTTTCTAAATTCAACTGGAAGGAACTTCGTTCCTCCTCCTCTCCTCTTCCTCTTAAAGAAGATCTTAACTTCTTCATTTTCGTATATTTATCAATTATTCATTAATTATTCTGCAATCCTACCAGTTGAATTTTTGGATAAACAGAGTTCAGGTGATTAGGAAAATCAGTAACACTACTGGCGGGTAAAATTTTAAAAGTGTCTTCTACATACCGTTTATCAAACTTTGGTGTTACAGGTGATGGACTCAGGGCCCTTGCTATCAGCAACAACGTGATACTGGAGACTGGAGAGGCCATTGCGCCACCATCAATGTCTATATAATATCACTATTGCACTTAGGCAATCTTCCATGCTTTCAATTCCAATAATTCAATTATTGGAATGCTTTGTTTGTTTTAGTATAATGACTTGACATTTGACAATGACTTTTTAGACATACTTTTTTTTAAATATAATCTGTTTCGCAATGGCTGACGCGGTTATCAAGTGGTACGTACGCACCCCATGGTAGATGAAGTGACACTTGGTGCGTTTTGTTCTACTGAGGTTTTTTATTTTACCTATAGTTCGATTTTTTTACCATCGCACGGAAACTCTTTTATTTACAGGTATTGTAAGTATCCTAAATGTTGGCCGATGGCTTAAGCTACCACTGTTCAAAATTTCATTTGAATTGGTTCAGTCGCTTCGGAGTTTATCGCGAGCAAACAGACAGACAAACAGACAAACAGAGAAATAAGAAATTTGAAAAAAATCTAGATTAGTCCCAATGCACTTCTTACATCCCCCTGACTCGGATTTAAGCATTTTCTTTTATTGTACAGAAATTCGACCTCTACAATTTTATTATATGTATAGATTGCCCAAAGATAAAGAATTCAAACTAATAAATATCTTAGGGATAAAAAATTATCCACGTGGACTTTCTTTTTTATTGTTTTTTGACAGCCTAGGAAAAAATATGGCACGACACTAGACACATTATTTTGCTCTAAATATGTTATTTTTTATTTATCGTCGACGCTTATGTTGGACGTTAATGTTCCACGGCAAAATGTCAAAATTCGATAAAAATATGTGTCGCATGTTAGGGTTCAATGATAATTTTGTCATGTTTCGAATTTTTACAGTACGACATGACTTTCATGGCAGCCATGTTAGCAAGTGTTGATAAGTCGTTTTTTGACAAACAAACGCGATAGAATGTATTGGTAAATTTTTATCACGGCGTGCATGCTAGGCCTGCTGATCAGGCCCTGATATAACACAAACGTGCATGCAATATAACTGCTCTACACACTAAATGGAAAACTACCGTAAGTGCACTTTAACTTCAAAGTGATTTTGTAAGGGAAAATAAAATTCGCGTCGCATAAAATAAATTGTGCAATTTTATCAAGTTTGTTTATAAATCACCTGAGCGTACCTTAAGCGACAAAGAAAATAAACTGCGCTTGAAGTTACTCGGGTGATATTTTTAAAATATACTAGACAATGCAATGTTGGGTGGGCGGGGCACGTGTGTAGGATGCACTCGGATAAATTGGCCCAAATTGTCCCAAGATGGACACCACAAGACGGTTACCAACGAAGAGGTAGACCAAAAAAGAGACGGAGTGATGAATTGACCAGCATTGCGAGAGATCGGGAAGTCATTAGCCGGAGACGCAGGGACTATTAGAACATGTTGGGCGTGACTTCTGCCCAGCAGTGGAATACATAGGTTGAAAAAAAGGCCATACAGGGTTTGATGAAATATCAAAAGTGCCTAAGTGCTAAATGTGATGTCGTTAGCGTCATAAAAAAGTTTCTATAAGGAGGTGACGTAACTTGATAGCCCCTTATCTTTCTTTCAATACAGAGTACTTGAAGTCGAAGTTTCAATTCAAATAATAGTTACTAAGTTCAAAGTTGTTCATGTATTTATTACTCCTTAATTCGTTTGCGACGAAGATGGCTATAAAATTAAATTGCGCCTAATAAGAACTAAAACACTAGCAAACAACGAACCCATTTTATTTCAAGCTTGAATAATTTTCTTATTTTATGATAAACTTTATTGCCAGGTTTTTGAAGGAATGGCAAACTTAGATAGTAAAGTTTGATCATAAATGTCAATGGACCGATGGTTATTTATAGTGTGTATTATACCAAATAAACAAAAATATATCTCCCCTGCAAAGGACTGCGATGATGTACTGTTATTATGTCCAGACTTACAAGTTGTTGCTAGTATAGTCTATACTATGCAACGACTAAAGAAACTACTTTTCACTGAGCAAATACAAAATTATTCTTTACTTTTCAAATCACATGTCTCAAATCTGACTGGATGTCGAATGACTTTGATTATCATTCTACAATGTATTTACTGAGCTATTTTAACTAAGATATAAAAAATACATAATGACCTACCGATCAAAATCATAACACTCATTTTTGCTTTACCTTATTTGGGTACTTACAGTTTATGGTAGCGTTTTTTTGCAAATTCTTTGAATGCCACTGTTTAGTGGATGTACAAAAAGCCGTTTTCGCATTTATCAAGTTCACCTTTCCTTCATAGTAACTATTAAAAATTTGTTATTTACAAAGTGTGTACATAGTAGGCTATGAAGCCTTTACCTTGAAGTATGGTTGCGTCACTGATGAAGTGTGATCCTTGTGTTTTATTCATGCGTCGTCTTTGCCCAATCAGCTTGCGGTAATTTCCGCCGCGTGCGACCTGCATGTCATATTAGTTTGATCGACTTGCTGAAAACCTTTTAGTTCTACAGCCTAATGCATAAATAAAATACTTATTACACTTATTTTCTTGATAAAAAACTGTGTTGGTAAAGTAACCAACTCAGATTCTAGTCTAGTATGCAGGCGGAACGCAGCTCAGCGCGAAATTGTCTACATTTCGAACGCTAACGATCGAAGTATGCTTGCGGTCGAAAACGTTTTCCTACCCGTTAACCTTTACGGAATGAGACAAAGGAGACATTTTTTTTTGGGCCCAATAGCAACTTGTAGCGTCTAATAATGACATTGCACCCTAAATTAATAACTTATTTTTTTAGACAATTAGGCGAAAGATAACGTTTAGATGAAACCGGAATAATAAAATCGAACTAAAAGATGGTTGTATTGACTGTTTTTCATCACGCCATTCCTCATTTACAAATACGTGTAAAGGAACTACGGGCTGGTCAATATAAAAACAATATCAATTATTTCAAGTACGTGATTTTGTTTAGATCACGTTTTTTTCAACTTTTATTTATTTTAAAAAATTTGAACCTCCGAATAAAATATTTTAATTGCTTTTTTAAGATTTTTGCATAAAACGGTTATCTAGTAAAGCCGTGGAACGGATAGCAACTCTGACAGTTGTCACTGACATTGACAGGAATGGCTGGAGTGTCATTTGTCCGTTTGGCGTTTGGCTTTCCGTCACCTTCCGTTTGTTTTGGTTTGTTTTGAATTGAGTGTTTGCTTTCTTCGGATTTTTTACGAAAAATAGAAGCAAAAAGCATCAAGTACGGCCCCCATTCTACTAAACCATTGTTGTGTAACTGTGCAGTGTGATTTCAACGACTGTTATTTTCAGAAACGACTGAAAATGTGCGTCAACTGGTACGTGTGTGGATTTAAGTGATTAATTTTCAAATATTCCTTTTAGGTAAAGAAATACTAATATTGTTAATGTATATAAGACATTATAAGGAACAATTTAATATATGTTTCATTACTAGACGTCACAATTTATGGTGGGCACATCCTCCATACAAGAAAAAAAACCGGCCAAGTGCGAATCGGACTCGCGCACCGAGGGTTCCGTACAAACCTGCAAGGTTTACAAATATTTATTAAAAAATATATATTTTGTAATGTAACTAAAAATTTAAGGTTTTCGGAATTTTTCCTTTATGTGTGCTATAAAACGTTGCTTCATGCCAAATTTCAAGATTCTAGGTCGACTGGAAGTACCCTTTAGGTTTTGATTCCCTTGCGAGTACTTGCGAGTTTCAAAATATGCAGCTTAAATTGCTGTTTCTTTTGATTGCGTTGACATAGAAGTTTGATTTTGTTACAGCTTAAAGGTATTATAGACCTGAGTATTTGGTATGAATTTTAATTTAATACCTCTACGCGTTTATGAGGAAATGGGTAGTAAGTTTAAAATTATTTAAAAAAAATATATTATGTGATGTAACTAAAAATTTATGGTTTTCGTAATTTTTCCTTTATCTAAATTCAAATTCAAATTCAAATTCAAAATCTTTATTTCAATTTAGGTCATGAAATGACACTTATGAACGTCAAATATAAAAATTAAAATAAATGTGCGAAACATGTCTCCTTATCTTTTGGGCCCTACCAGCGCTTCGAGACAGAACACAGACAATTAGGCAAGTGCTGAGAAGAAACGCCGGAACAAACTCAGTCACCACTAGCTGCCGTAGAATCAAAATCATCAAAGGTAAGTACATCAGTTGGTGCAGGCTAGACGGACCACACATTCGTGTCGTTTAGATAGTCTTGAACCTTATAATACCCTTTAGACATAAGCGTGTTTTTAACGTGTTTCTTAAATTTATCAACCGGCAATTCGACAAGATTGTGTGGTATATTATTAAAGAATTTTATACAAATTCCCATGAACGAGTTACTAGTTTTAACTAATCTGAAGTTAGGAACGACAAGCTTGTGTTTATTTCTTGTGTTATATGGGTGAATGTCGCTTTTCTTCATGAAATTATCTAAATTTTTACGAACGTACATTATATTGTCAAAAATGTATTGAGAAGCCACAGTTAATATGTTGATTTTCTTAAAGACCTCTCTCAGGGAGTCACGAGGACTAAGTTTATAAATAGCACGAATGGCTCTTTTCTGCAAAATAAATATGGTTTCAATGTCTGTAGCAGAACCCCACAAGAGAAGACCGTAAGACATAATACTGTGGAAGTAACTAAAATATACAAGCCTCGCCGTTTCAACATCAGTCAGATACCTAATTTTTCTAACTGCAAAGGCAGCTGAGCTTAGTCTCCCAGTTAGGGCTTCAATATGAGGTCCCCACTGTAATTTTGAGTCAAGTGTAATGCCCAGAAATACAGTGGAGTCCATTAAGACTAGATTATTATCATTTAGTACAATATTTGGTGTAAGTTGCTTTACATTAGGCAAAGTGAATTTTATACATTTAGTTTTACTAGCATTTAGTAACAAGTTATTAGTGGTGAACCAATTCAATACTTTGGAGAGAGTATTGTTTACTTCGTCAAAATTTTCTTCATGTCTTTTCATTTTAAAAATCAAAGAAGTATCATCAGCAAACAAAACTATCTCACAAAGATTTTTGGAATGAAATGGTAGGTCGTTTACATATATTAGGAAGAGTAAGGGCCCCAATATTGAGCCCTGGGGCACCCCCATTTGAAGGGGGGCACCGGAAGAGTAGGTACCATTTATGTTAACAGATTGTATTCTACCTGATAGGTATGAACTTAACAACCTAGATGAGTTTTCCGAGACACCATAGTGTTCCAACTTAATGAGCAGTGTTTGATGGTCTACACAATCAAACGCCTTTGATAAATCACAGAATACACCTACAGCATCATGTTTGTCTTCAAAAGCATCAAGAATGTGTCTGATGAGTGCTACCCCAGCATCAGTTGTATTTCTACCTTTAGGGAACCCAAACTGTTTTTCGTGTAGTAAATTATTAAGTTTAAAATGGGAAAGTAATTGATTAAAAATGAGTTTTTCAAAAAGTTTACTTATTGTGGGTAATATTGAAATTGGCCTAAAATTGCTGGGGTCACTTTTGTCTCCTGATTTAAATAAAGGTACAACCTTACTATGTTTCAATAAATTTGGAAACTGATTTTGATCAATACATTCATTAAAGATATAAGATAAGTAAGGAGCTATTAGAGGTATAATGGGTTTTATTGTGTCTATTGATATACCCAATTTATCCTCTGTTTTCTTTTGTTTTAGTTCTTTGAATGTTTTTATTATGTCTAAAGGACCGATGTGTCTGAATTTAAAAGAGGATTCGCACCTATCAACACTCGAAACTAGTAATGATTTCGCCTGAAGTGAGCAAGAACTCAACTGTTTAGTCGTCTTTATAGGAATATTACAGAAATAATCCTCAAAAGCGTTTGCTACCTCATCATCAGATTTAATAAGTTTGTTATTTATTTTAAGACTAAATTTGTTATCATGAGATTTAGTTTTACATGTTTCTTTATTTATAATATTCCAAGTTTCTTTGATCTTATTACTAGACTTTTTAATTTTATCGCGTATGTAATTTGACTTAGCTACATAGCAAACTCTTTTGAAAATTTTAGAGTACCTCTTAACGTACTCATGAAACGATGGATCCTTTCTATATGCTTTTTTGTTATACAATTCAAACATTTTTTTCCTACTTGTATAAATTCCTCGAGTAGCCCAGTCACTGAATTTCGGTTTACAGTTATTATTAATAACTATTTTCTTTTGGGGGAAAATAATATCAAATTGTTTTTTAATTACCTGAAATAATTGATCATACAATTCACTAGCATTTTGTTTATCAAAAGGTATAAACGGTAGTTTATCACTTATAAGGTTTTTAAATTTGTCCTTACGAGATGCAGTGACCGGCCTGCATTTTATTTCAAGACGGGGTAAAATTAAACGGTTCTGTAGTGTAACTATCTGCCCGCAATGATCCGATTTTACAAAATTAATAATAGATTGTTTGATGATTTTACAGTTACAAAAAATATTATCTAAGCAAGTAGCTGTTGTAGGAGTTACTCTAGTGGGCTCAGCAAATAATGGAGTGAGGTCAAATGATTTAAAAATGCTCAAAAACCTAACGCGATGTTCCTCCGTAATATCTATTATGTCCACATTGAAATCTCCACATACAACTACTTTCTTTGTAGTTTTGCATATTTTATTTAACACATTTTCCATTACAGATTCAAATAATTTAAAGTTTCCACTTGGGGGTCTATAAACACAGACAATAATGTAGTCGTCCAGCTCCGCACACGATATCTCAATAGTTCGCTCAATCGTGAGAGACACTATGTCTTTTCGCTCTTTACATTTAAATTTATTATTAATTAATATAAGTGTCCCGCCGTGAATTGCAGTCTCCCTAGTGAACGAACTAATAAGATTATAATTATCTATCGATAGCATCAGTTCATGCTGCTTGAGCCAGTGCTGAGTTATGCAGAGAACATGAATATTCATTTTATTTACAAATAATTCAATTTCCAAATCTTTTCCAGAAAAGCCTTGAATATTTTGATGTACTATATTTAATTGATTTGATTCTACAATTTCTGATAAGCAAGAGTTATCCTCTATTGTCTGATGTACTAATTTAAATGATTGTTGGTTATTGGAAGCGATTCCAATGGTTGAATATTCATGTCAATAATCTGCTCAATAAAAGCAGATTTGGTAGCCAAGTTCTTGGCTGAATAATCAAAATAATATGATAGCGACATTGCTATCTGTCGTTTGAAATAATTATTGACATAATAATTATCTCTCGTCAAATACACTTTGTTTTTAAAATAATTATTCATGTCAAGTAGGTGGAATTTATTCACCTCATAGGATGTCAATTTGTGCAGTTGCAAATTAAGTTTATATCTTATATTATTTTCTTCATCTGGCAATCCACTACTATAAGGTAATGTAAACAATAGTGTTTTATTCACATTTAATTGTTTTAAACTGTCAAAGTATGTAATTAGGTTTTTCTTGTTCATATTACCTCTGTTTCCTATGAAAATAATTAAATCTGAATTTTCTTGAAACTCAAAAGAAAGCACTTTCTTAACTATTTCTGAATATGATGCCCCTGGCATGCAATGGTTGATCACATTTTGTCCCATGTAGTTTGATAATAAGTGGCCCATGTTTTTCCCAATCTGATCACTAAACAAAACTATATTTTTAACAGACTTGCTTAGCGATCCACTGGGTTGAGCACAAGAAGTGTTAACACTACACTTATTTCTAGTAATCTTATCGGTGAGTTGTGATGACTCAGACCCAGATATATCAATGGAGTTTTTTGAAATTATATGTGAAGAATTACATTCACAGGAAGCTATTATATTTGTCAAAGCCTGGATATGTTCACCACACTCCTTTTTTGTACAATTGTAAGTTTCAGTCATTATTTTCAATGACTGCCTAAGTTCCCTTATTTGACATTCTAAACTCATCACATCTTTCTCATATTTGCCTACATTTTGTTCTAAAATTAATGAATACATATCCAGTTCATCTCCAAGTTGTCTCCGCTCATTGATATATTTTACTTTAGTGTATAAGGATTTTTGGTTTTTAATTAATTTTTTAGTTTTTTTTATGAAACGGTTTATTCTAACATATTTCTTGAACTTATTTTTGCTGCACTTAGTAATACCTTTAGAAGGTGTGTCATTAGTTAAATCTATTGTCAAAATTGGTTGATTACTAGGTGCAGCTGTAGTCAGGCTGGGCGCACTACCAACCAACTTATCAAATAAAAGGTTGGTTTGGCTGTCTATTTGGTCCTGTTTCTCCGTCTCCAGCTGGTTGATTTGACTATGGGCATCACCAAGCTCTTGTTCAAGAACAGATATGCGCTTCAGGTTCCGTTCATACTCCTCACAGCACTCACCAAACCCTTCTATCACCAATTTCAATTGGTCCCTTTCTTTGACTAGTAAGTTATAGTTGGTGTGCAGCTCAGCCATCTCTTTTCTTAGTTTAGTGTTCCTATCAAACTCACCTAACATTTCCCTTTCATTGTCATCTCTTTCCCTATGCAGTTGTTCGATCAACTCCTTGGCCGCCTGTAGTTCGCTCAAAGCCATCCTGAGCTTGGACTGCTCCTGGCGAGCGCAGGCCTTGCGAGTAAGCATATTTACGTTAAAAATAAATAAATCAAAACAAAACAAACCAAGGTGCCGCTCGACCAACTCGAGGCTATTTATAGAATGTAAACAAAGTTATAACCTCAACGCGGTAGAAACACAAACTCGTAGCTCAGGTAATTGTTAGTATTAGGGCCTCACGGGAAAAGTAATAAATAAAATACCAAAAGTATACTCATCTTAAATGTAATCGGATGCCAGGGTCAATTCTGATACAAAACAGGATGGTATGGTTTACAAACACTTTTTAATAATACTACGAGGAATAATATTACAATATTAGATCACACCAACAAGACTCGCGTAAGCGACGACCGACCGTGACGAGAGGCGGGAAAGAAGGGGGCGAGCTACTCTACTGAACTGACAGACGTCATCGACTGCCACAGACAATAAAAAAGGACGTTTTATTTTCGTTGGGTTAACATTAGTTATTTATAAAAATAAGCTTATAAACGTGTGATATGTTAAATACACACGGTTACGATGCTAGATTTGATGAAATGAAAGCGATGACAACGAATCACAATTTGAATTTTGCTATGTCATTGATCGGTTATCACTGGCGTAGAACTTAGCACTAAATACGTATTTTTAAACACTGATTATCACAAACACACACACAGAATACGATGTTACGTGTTGCCAGACGAAAAGAAAAAAAAATATATATCTATCTATGCTATAAGACGTTGCTTCGTACCAAATTTCAAGATTCTGAGTTCACGGGAAGCACCCTGTAGGTTTTGATTCCCTTGCAAGTGTCGAAAATTTGCGGCATAAACGGCTGTATCTTTTGATTGCGTTGGCTTAGAAGTTTGATTTTTTCACAGCTTCAAGGGACAGTAGACCTGAGTAATTGATATAAATTTCAGCTTCATACCTCCACGCGTTCCTGAGAAAAAGGGTCTTGACAGACGGACGGACGGACGGACAGACGGACAACAAAGTGATCCTATAAGGGTTCCGTTTTTTCCTTTTGAGGTACGGAACCCTAAAAATGTCTCTATTGGTCTCATTCGTTTTATACATCCTAAACTAATCTTGTATAAAGATACACTTTTATTGTAAAATTGAGGGTTGTTGGCTAATAATGAACGAAATTCAGAAGAGTTTTTAAATAACTGAATTTTTAGGTTCCTATATTTACTGAAACACAAAATATTTTTTAAAAATTAACACTTACGAACAAAGTTTTTCAAAATATCTCAAACATGTAAAAGAAAATCAAAATTGGACAACGTTTTCGTTTTTTTTCTCGATTTTGTCATTTGTAGGCAAACTTTTTTTTTGCTACTAAACGTAGGGAAGTACACCGAATTCATCAATCATGCTTTCGTCATGTAAATATTGAAAAGTACGGAAATATAGCGAACGATCGCAGCCCACGCTATGTCTAATGAATAATGTATACAGGGTTGATCGGTCATGGCTCGTTCAACAAACAAGACAAAATTAAAACTAAGACATGCAACATAAAAAAATAAGACTAACCTATTCAAAAACGAAACCATTTCCTTGTGGCAAGGATGCTATAATGCTAGCTGCGTTGCCGTAGATTAGATGCAGGGCGTCTACTCCCTAAGCCCGTAATAACGGCCGTATTTACGGGCGAAGGTGTTTTCTTTGGCTATCATACTTATTTCTCTAATCTGATTAGTATCTAAAACAAAAAATAAGATTTTGGGATCAAATGGGTGTTGATTATTTGTCTAATAATAGATTACAATTATATTTGGCAAAGCATGGCTAAAGAAAACACCTTCATTCGTAAATACGGCCGTAACTACGGGCTTAGGGAGTAGACGCCCTGATGTCTTAGTACAGACATTAAACTACACAGTACTTTCCTGTACTACCTAACGAAATGAAACTTGAATCACATAGGTACTCGTAATAGTTAAGTACTACATTTAGACCAATTTATGCATTGAAGTAGTTATGTCTTGTGCTCAACAACAAATTGTTAAGATGTTTTTTATTGAAGTACTCAAGATAAAACTAATTAAATACTTTACCTAAGTATATTATGATTTTATTCTGAATCTATAAGTGCTGGCTTAGGAAATACAAGGCAGTAGGAATATCTTGAAATATCGGCCTCTGGATTCGAGCTCTCAGTGAATAAGCTATCGGAATCGGAAAAGGGAACAACTTTTCACTGGACATTAAGAGGTGGAGGACGTCCAATTTTATAACTCCCGGTTCTTAAACTGCAGTGTGGAAAGCAAGAGAGAAACTGTCACACAATCGTCCCTAATTTTTCTATAAAAAGAGCTTTAAATTTGATGACGATGTTGACACTAAACAATTGTATGTAGACAGGTCATTGTTATAAAATTCTACCTTTGCGGTCTGTCTTTGCTATAGGTACTTGGTTAAGTCTAGTCTAGTCAAGAGCAAACCTGTTTAAATATTAATAAACATAATTAGGTAATATACCAACTATTTTTACTAAACCAACTTCAACATACCCAACCTTATGTAATCATGTTTAAATCTAAAATATTTTAGATATTATTAAATTCAGTCAAAGTATTATCAACCCAGAAAGTCACATTTCCACACGAATAATTCGATAATCCAGCTTCAGAAAATAGAATATACTCCTCCACAAATGAAATATTTCTATATTTTTTTTTAATTCAAATTATTTCACAATTACGGTACCCTCAGGCTCTGAGTATTCAAAGCAAGCATACTTTTGGATCTCCAATTTAAATGAAAACGGATTCTCGTAATTTTTTCTTACTTTTTCTTTTGTATGATCCCTCGCCTTGTTACTTTTTGGTTTTAAAATTATTTTTAAGCTTCTTCAATATTATTAACAACTTGAAAAACCCCTGAGTTTAGGCAGATAATAGTCATATCAATACCCAAGAAAAACAATAAAAAGCATAACCACTAAACTCGTCAGTCGTGTTTCGTTATAAGGTTCACATAATATGGTTAAACAATTTCTTTTCATTTGACAGCGGCAATTTTAACGTGTCTGCGTCAATTGATTACTATGTTTGCGTCACGAATAGGTATTCTGGCTGTATTCCGATTTTTACTGTCTCATAGAATATAAAAGAAATAGAGAATGGACAAAAGTTATGAACTATGGACCCCTGATTGCAATACGAATTAGATTTTTGTCCCATCTCGTCACAGTGTTTGTCCAACTACCTTGGAGGTCTATGTTCAGCTGTGAACGTCCTTCGACGGATATGATGATGATGATTTATCTAACTTATCATATAGATCTAATTGATTCATTTCGTTGTATTGTCTAGCTAAACTTCCAGGAAATAGCACTCTACAAACAATTGGAGCATCAATACAATAAAATATGTTGCAAAAGGCTGATGAAGTCGCGGGGAACAGCTATTCTCTTAAATAAAACCCATGCTGAGTCGAAAAAAGGTGTTCAGAACGAAGTCAGACGTCCCATAAAGGTTCACCCGACTAGGGAACACTAAATGGTACCCGTATAGGAGGTTTTCCCCGTTTATCCTTATCTGAAGGTTGTATCACAGCCTAAGGGACCCCGTCCAATTTTATACCCGCCCCGGGCCCCGACCCTTTGTCCCTTAGTGTCGTGGGAATGTTTTTCTTATCTCCCATATTATTTTAGCACTAAACTCTTTTTCAATGTATTTTATTGAGTGGAGTTTAGAAAACGGAGTGATGGAGCGGCCTCCCAAGTTTGACGATTGATTTCTTTTGCAAAGTTAGTAACCGATTCTGTAATAAGAGAACGAAAGTTAATAGGTGTTAACACAAGTTTTCTTGATTTGATTAGCTGAGCTGATATTCCTTATATAGGTATAAAAAATAATAAAAGGTACCCATGTATAGGTGGGTATAAGAAGACATACATCAGTTAAAAAGACCATAAAATATATTTATTTTCGCTCATCCCATTTCGGTCCCTTTTGGGCTAACTTCTTACAAGATTCGTCGATCAACAAGCGCATAGATACTCGTACATAGGTTATAAATTACACAATGTAGATTGTAGGTACTTTAATTCTGTGAAACATCTGCTTTTAGATTGATATTCCAACTTCTTCCATTCCATCTTATACCTATTCTGCAGTCCGATCGTATTAAATGATAATGTAAGTGCCAAATCATGTGCCAACGTATCTTGCCAAAACAGTTTTTGGAAGGTAGTACGAACAATGCATTAGGACGTAACTACCACACAAAACATCTCGGGGAGAGATAACAATAAATTCACTGAGTCAGCAATTTCAGTACAAGAAAAGGAAAAATGGAGTGCTATATCTGTGCTTCAGTTTTGGACTCACGTTATTCCATCGTAAAGACTGATGTACTGTTTTCTTTGAGAAACTAGCAACTGAATTTTGTTTGGACACTTTTATTTTTAAGAAAGCATTTTTTTTTAGTTTGTGAGACATAGCAAGTGTGAAGGTTTTTTATTTAATTTATTACAATGCTGGAATTATGGTCGTAGAGTAGGGTTTAAGAATCTTATAATTCGATATCTTCTTTAATGTGAAGTACTAAACAAAATAAAACTGGTTGGTCAAGATGACGTTAACTATAAAATTGCCTGAAATTCAACTAATAACAGGACCAATATCTATCTTATGATACACTTTTGCGATATAATTTTTTCGTTAGGGTTTTGTAAGTGTATGGTTGAAAGACTGCCAACAATGAAGAATGTTTCGTACAGAAACAAATTTTTAATACCTATATGGGTAATAATTTCATTAATATTTTTAAAACAGTCACATACTCATTATTTTATAGAAGTTGCCTGACGAAACAATAATTCTCTGTAGACAATACTTTACCATCATCAAGATAGTCAAAGCCGCTCACGTTTGCGTAATAAAGAACTTATCCCTCATCGATATGACCGGCGTTAGTCTTTATGAGCGTCTTACTGTCGCTCTGGGCATTCATGAGGAGGACATAAAAATGAACGGCGAAAGACGTCTTGGCGAAAATTATGTTAATCTCTAGAAGACGCTCCTGAAGCCGTTCATTGTGATCTATGATAGAGCTGTGTTGTTAACCTTAAATGGAAGTTGTTGATGGTACATGATGGAAAATTGGTGATAATCCACCAAGCGGTACCACCTGGTAAAATGACATCGAAATTTAAGTAAGTAGCAAGCTTTAAAAGTTTGATTGACGCCCTACTTATTCATGTAATTGATACTCTTCTGTGTGTTTACAATGATTAAATGATGATACTTTCATAGTTTTACTTTTTGACTCTGTTGTAAGTAATTTGTATAGACGTTGGCTCGAAACATGATCTTTCAAACATGTCATTTTCTGGAATTATAGTAAAAATATTACCTGTATGCGGATTGAGAGCCCAAAACTCAAATCAACTCTGGGCTTGTGTTAAGGGCCCTTAGTAGGTGAAAACGGCAAAATGGACTGTTTTCTATGAGCTATAATTGAAAATATTGAATGTTTCTCGCACTGAAATTTCTAATATGTAAGATTACAGAGCGTATGTGTGATGGGATGACTGTTTCCAAAACACGATTGGAAAAATTTTGCTCGATAAAAGAAAATCCTGAAGTTACCTTTAAAATATCATTTAAATGCTCATTACATCCGTATTTTACGATAATTATTCGTATAAAATCACAAATACATAGGTATTTACCTTCTCGATTTCTTGACTGTTTTAGATTTAGAAAATACTAAATATTTTCATTCACTTTTCGATAAAAATGTGAATGGCGCTTACGATTTTTAGTTTCGAGCACGTTGATTCCATACTAAACGCGGACCCCGACCCGCGCGCCACCCGTGAGGCCCAGTAGACATGCGCAAAACGGCTCACTAAAAAGAGAAGAGTGATTATATATCTTCTCAACCACAGATATATATCTATCTTTTATATCTTTAGCTCACTAGCTCAGTGATGAAGCGAACGATCTGTATGTAACTTTATATCGAGAGATCCGAATGAGCCGTTATATCAGAAAGATCCGAATGAGAAGAGAGCTACTTCTGACGATGCGAACAATTAGAAAACGTCAACAACTACAACAACAACCAATATCTATAGGACGGCTCGCAATGTAAATTGAACTTTATTTCTTACATAATAATACATACATAATATTACATAATATTGTACATGTGATCGTCTGTTTTAATGTTTTGTTGTGTCCTTTTTGTGCAATAAAGAATATTTATTATTATTATTATTATTATTCTTTGATGATATGGTAACATACAGATTCTACCGTTTTACCGTACATTTCGAACTTCTTCTCTTTCTTTCGCTCTAGAAATGAAATATAGCCGTCTTTCTTTATCAACGACTTCGGCTCAGTTAGTTGTATATTTGAAAATTCAACTTTATCTCTCGGATATAGAGATATATTTGTAACACAAGTGAGCTACGGATATATGAGCCGTTCGGGTGAGATATATATCTTTTTTATCTTTCGCTCGCGAGCTACACAAGTCTAAGGCCCAGTCCCGCTTTGACGTTCGCACGCGGGGGCTGTGTCGCTTAGCTTGCCACTCTGAACGCGCGAAAATTACGAGTCCAAAGCACGAGTTGAACTAACTTTACCATGGGAAATAAAATAAAAAACATTATCGAAATTGAGTAGTTGCAGAAAAAGGTCGGCTAAAGTTCTGAATGAATTGATGAGGTATGTACCCTATATTGATTATTTCATTCAACTACCATTATGTACTATTATTATTTATTATATAGTGTGGTGGACGCAGGGCCAGTGCCAGACAGTAATTACTTCGATACTGTTTGGCACTGCAGCTGTCCATGGGCAGACGTAGAATTTACCTTTAGGTGCAAGATCTGCTCGTCCCGTCACACAATGGCATAAAAAAAATAGTTAATTTGATTGATTGCAGTTTTACTTTTCTAATTAGCTAGGTATTATCTATTGTTTATATAATTTCAGAAAACGACGATGCATGACAACTATAGATAGGCGCCTACCCGGATGAAAACCCAGCCACTGGATAAGTATCCAATACACGCTATTTAAACCCACCCGATTCAAATTGATACCGGGTATAAATTAAAGCCTGTTTTAAAAAATTAAAGAAGTATTTTTACTGAAGTTTGTCACTTTTATGGTGCGATTCAATTTTTAATTCTTTTCAAGTAGTTTATAATACTGAACTATAATATATGTTTATTTTTATTTAAATCTAATAAAAACTGTCAAACCTTATCGACAACGTTTACTTCAATAATGCAGCCTAGCGTATCGATGTGTAAACCATAAAGCGTTTTACGAAAGGTCACATCAACGAGTTATTCTGAAACTATCACGAGAGTATTTTACAAATTAAAAAGAAAATGAAGTGCTTAGTGTATTCACTACTTTTCAACTCTACGGTCACACAATGGCCATAGTCATACAAGCGATAAGTACGCAACCAAAAACAATACCTTTCCAACCCTTCCCTTTATCTTTTTATCTAGCTGGGATTGCCACCTTGACTTTTTTTAAAAATAGCTGTTGTCATACTACTCAATATATTCGATTTTGATGAAACGAATAATATGATTTATGATTTTAAGTGAATACGATGACTATAGATGGGCGCCTACCCGGATATAAACCCAGCCACTGGATAAATATCCAATACACGCTTTTTTTACCCACCCGATTCGAATTGATACCGGGTATAAATAAAAGAAATATGATGAAATATTTTTATTGAAGTTTGTTTATTTTATGATGCGATTAAATTTCAGTTCAAGAAGTTGATAATACTGAACTATAAAAATGGTTCATTTTATTTAAATCCAAAAAAAACTGTAATTTAGTTGAAAATACAGTGCTTACCTGCATTTTGGCAATCCCAAAGGGGAAGAGGGAGACTGTGTAAGGTTTTACAGTTTTACAGGACAACATTTTATTCAGTGCAGTACATTATGCGTATTTGTAGATCTAAGAAGTAAGTACGAACACATTTTATTAATACAAATATTTAATGTGGTATGATGTGTAAACCATAAAGCATTTTACGAAAGGTCACGTCAACGAGTTATTCTGATCACAATCACACAATGGCCATAGTCACACAAGCGATAAGTATGCAAACAAAAACAATACCTTTCCAACCCTTCCCTTTATCTTTTTATCTACCTGGGATTGCCACGAGCGCAGTTCTATCGCCGTTGGCTATAACTTGCCAGTTTTGAATATAATGTCGCTGCGCGCAGTCTTTGTTATAACAATTTTTACAACTCCTCGACCGACGACGGATTTAAGGTAGATTGTCAATCATTGAGTGACAAATCTTACAAAAATCGCGTAGAGTACATTTAATGTTATGTAATAATTATAACACAAGAATGCTTTAGCAATTAAGGAACAGTATGTCAAAGTGTTAAAAGTGTTCAAAATATATTAAACTCAAATACTGATGAAAAACAAAAAGAACGACGAGATGCAGATTTACCTTGAGTGCTGTCACCGCTACCAAGTACCACGTCATCAAGTGAAATATTGCAAAGTTGAGATAACTTCTTTTGTCTCTGTCCTTTTGTAAGTTATACTCATTTAAAAAAAAACGGTTGTTCATACTACTCAACATTATCTGATTATGTTGAAACGAATAATATGATTTATGATTTAAGTGAATATGATGACTGACTGTATAACATAAACAATATTTCTAATCATATTGTAGGTCTAGGTGTTCATACACAGCCAACTGATACTCAAAACAATGAGTATTCAAATGAATACCCAGCATTCTTAATAAACACCTGGGTAAATTACGTAAAAATATTTTTTTACCTACCGGGTGGGAATAAATTTGATTTCTACCCACCAGCCCATCTATAATGATGACAGACTGTATAGCATAAACAATATTTCTAATCATATTGTAAGTCTAGGTATTCATACACAGCCAACTGATACTCAAAACAATGAACATTCAACGTTGATTTAATCAGTCAGGTATCAAACGACTCCAGGGAGTCGCATAATAATGGAATTTCTATTGTGTCTCGTTCACACATACTTGACGAGTTAATGAATACCCAGCATTCTTAATAAACACCTGAGTAAATTAGGTAAAAATCGATTTTTACCTACCGGGAATAAATTGAAAAAATATCCGCCCAATTTCTACCCACCCGCCCATCTATAATGACAACCGATCAAGATTTAGAACTTGAAGCTAATGAGATATTACGGTTAGTAGATGCCTACGCTATTTTATTTGTTATATCTTTACTTATTTTATAAAACAATACTGAAATAAAATCTTTAATACTTACAATGAGTACTTATTATTTGTTGTCATTTATTATTTATGTACTTGAATTGAAACATCACATTATTTCACTGACTGGTCAGCGTAGTCAGCCGCCTCGCATCCGCGTGCCCCCGCGCTGCCGAGCGGGACGTCCCCCCTCACCTCAGGCGCGAATAGCTACGAAATCTGAATTTTCGCTGACCGCCTAACCCCTCTTAAGATAACTGGCATATTTTGTTAAAAGCTGTCAGCCTAAAAGGTAAAACTTGTACACAAATTAAAATGAACCACTGCTTGAAAAATAAAACTAAAACGTTTTCTCACAATAGATAAATGGTTGTACATTAACTATGTTTCTTTGTTTTGTTTGTGGATGTTACTAAAAGCGTTTAGAGCCGGTAATGGATTCGTGCACGCAACTGCCTAATACGACATAATCCATACAAATACCTTGCAGTACCAACGTAAAATATTGTTCAACTACATAACAGCGTTTGGTATTACAGTCTTACTCAGAATAACATCGGTTTTATCATTCCAATATGTAAGTTCTTACATATAAACCATTTAGCATGCTTTTCTTTTGAACGTAAGAGACCATATTTAATTTGTTCTTATAAATCCAATACACTTATAGACCTCCATATTAGTATAATTACTTGTATAGTAAATGACAACCCTTATAAAATGACCCATTTTGAAATTTTTCTTGACCCACGCGATTGCTTTCGCATAAACAAACATCGTTCTATTAAAAGAAAATGCTATTTTGAGCAGAATTTAATTTATCACAATTAACAGACCTATCCCGAATGAAACTAAGGTTGGGTATACCACTAACATTAAGGTAGGGCGAAAATAATTATATCTCTGATGTTAGTTTTCATGGCAGTTATATTTTTTGTTGTTTTGGTATGAATGCAGACATAATCATTTAGTGGTATCGATCAATATTCGATGCATTACGGATCCACTGCTGAACATAGGTTTTTCACAGCGACCGGTTGTGAGCGGTCTGCATCCGGTGTGATCCTGCTATCTTTACATGGTTGTCTATCCATCTTGTCGGTGGACGTCCTACGCTGCGCTTTTGGTCGATAGGTTTCCAATCTAGAACTTTTCTGCCCCAACTTTTCTAATCTAAACCAAAGGAGTAAAATTCTTTGACTCAAACGAACCGGATAAAGTGTGTTAAACCGATATTATAACTTCATTACGTCATCAACAGAAAAAGATGGCGGTGAAACTAATATTATAGCTGCACCTGAAAATAAATTAATGGCTGACGTTACCACCTGCAGGCATCTAGTCGGATATTGAAACTGATAACTGGCGGCGTCGCGTCGCATTTGCCGGCCAATCTCCGGCCTTTCGCACCGAACGAATCCGATTTCATTACAATGGTGATCAATCTAAAATTGGCATTCGGTTTGGATGCGCAAAAATATGATCGTGCCACTGAAAATAGTACCGTTTGAAAAGGTACGTATACTAAAGCTGTGCTGAGAAATTTATCCATACGATTATTTAATGAACCGTCAACCTTTTATATAATGCACACACATAGCACTGATCCGAATCTGATTTCGGTTTGAGTTTCTTAGTTAAAAGTATAATTGCTATTCTCAAATAATATATTATTCTCAGATAGATGCGGAAACCCCCTTAGTTGCTAATTAAAATCTTCCGAAGAAACCGCATTATATGTGTTTGTGATTCTCGTCAGAAAGCGACTGCTTTTAATTCCTGAATATAAAAGTTTTACATTCCTAAAACGGAATGGAATATTCAAAAACGAAATTAGTATGCCGCTCGGTTGTGATGGAAGACATTTTTTCATGAGATATTAATTAAAAACGTGTCCGTACCCACGCCCGAGTGCGTAGCAGAGACAGATCGCATTAGGTTTAAAGATTATTTATTTCTCAAAAAAGACACTGTCACTTACATGAGAACAAATATAACATAAAAATAAGTAAGTATTTCATTATTTACACATCGTTCGCGCCGATCTATGCTACTTCGTACGTACTAAATTTTAAAAGTAATAAATGTCAATTACAATGAACCAGATAAACAAACAAAAAAACATGAAACCTATTCACTACAACACCTCCAAAACGTATTCAGCAAGTTTCGCTTTGAAAGTACTCATCGAGTCGATATTTTTTAATTCTGTAGGTAGTTTATTAAACAGCTGTGCTCCTTCAAAAGTTAACATGCGCTTGCCGTAATTTGTACGCGTTTTAGGTAAAACCAAATAGCTCGCTCGACGACGTGTCGCGCGCGTAGTAACCTGATGTGTCTGTGTGAGCGTGATTGAGGTGTGGATGGTTTTATTCAATATTTTGCGGATAAGCAAGCAAGTGCTGTATGCGAATAGCTGTCTTATATTCATAAAGTTGGTTTCAGCATAAATTTTTGAAGTGGACGTAAGGTATGGGTAATGAAAAAGAAGTTTGATTATTTTATTTTGTGATGTTTGGAGTTCCGAAATTTTTGTTTTTGATGCATTGCCCCAAATTTCAATGAGATAAATTAAGCGAGACTTTACAAGTGAGTTATATATGTCATATCTTGCTTTACGTGGTATGCAGCGAACTATTGGACGCAAAAAACGCAAAGGACGCATTAATTCCAGCGGCCTTCTTCGTCATTGCGGGAATACTTGACGAGCCATGCGAGCGGTTGAGAGCGTTGTGAGCGATGCGAGCGGTGTCCAACAACCTTAACGCATATTTTCGTCCATCCGACCCCCAAGACTGACTAGCACAAAAGATGCTGTTGAAACATTTTAATTATTGTTTTCAGCTTTGAAAATAAGCCAGTATTACTATAAAGGTGCTCCCTCGCCGGGAACATTCGCGTGTAATGTAACGTTACAGAGTCGAGTATTACATCAGTGAAGGAGAAGAACGTTATTGTTAATGTATATATAATATTGAAATTTATTGCTTAAAGTCGAATCTATAATGTTACATTACAGGCTAATGCTGCACCTTTAGTACATACCAAGGTAATTACTAGCACGTTTGCATCACTTACAAATTCACCTAGGTCTGAAATTATTAAACTAGGTTATTACGTTAACACGTACACTGTTACATTTTTTGTTTTGCTTTCAAAGTTTCCTTAAACCCTGAAACAATACCTTCAGTTCATCTTATACGAGTAATTCCTATTGTATATTAGAATGATTTATTAACCAACTGCAAACAGCTTGCTATTAGGTACTTTCCGAACGTAATAATACTCGATTTGATTGATGATGGGCGGGAGTCTCACAATACTCCCATTTTAATCGCTAAGCAACAATATTTCATGTCAGCCCACGGTACGTTGATGGTCGTTCAATGCCCTATTGTATTTGATGGGACACATAAATATACGCTTAACATTATGCACGGTTTGACGCTGAAATTTGAAAGACGTTGCCAGCAGGATGCGTATTGCGATGCAACTTTGTTTTTAGGGTTCCGTAGCCGAATGGCAAAAAACGGAACCCTTATAGTTTCGTCAAGTCTGTCTGTCTGTCTGTCTGTCTGTCTGTCTGTCTGTCTGTCTGTCTGTCTGTCCGTCCGTATGTCACAGCCACTTTATTCTGAAACTATAAGCACCACAAAACTGAAACTTGGTAGGTAGGTGTATCTTGTTTACCGCTTTCCGATTCAGATACAAAAAATAAGAAAAAATAATATTTAAGGGGGGGCTCCCATACATGAAACTAAAACCTAAAATTTTTTTTTTACTCACACCTATGCGTGTGGGGTGTCTATGGATAGGTCTTTAAAAATGATGTTGAGGTTTCTAAAACCATTTTTTCTAAAAGTGTAAGGTTTGAGATATAGACGCTTCCAAAGTGGTAAAATGGGCGTCCCCCCCCATCTAACTTTTGAACTAAGAAAGTGAAAATTTTGAAAAAAATATATGATGTAGATCTCAACAAAAACTTGCAACGAAAATTGGTTTGAAGGAGATCGAACCAGTAGTTTTTGAGATATTGCACATTTTTATCAACCGCAAATATAACTTTGTCTTTCATACAAACACTATGAAAAACAAAGTTAATTTTGCTTTCACAATATATTGTGATGTTTTCGTTAAGTGAAAGTAAGTGGACCCTGAATTCAGTTAAGGGTGGCACGGAACCCTCAGTGCGCGGGTCCGACACGCACTTAACCGGTTTTTTCATAAT